>OZ025252.1:14211488-14811488 GCA_964019135.1 Arenicola marina | reverse complement strand
AGAACTGCCGTTGGGTAGCGGTTTGCAGGCCCCGGGGTGCAATAGAACCGCCGTTGGGTAGCGGTTTGCAGGCCCCGGGGTGCGATAGAACCGCCGTTGGGTAGCGGTTTGCAGGCCCCGGGGTGCAATAGAACCGCCGTTGGGTAGCGGTTTGCAGGCCCCGGGGTGCGATAGAACCGCCGTTGGGTAGCGGTTTGCAGGCCCCGGGGTGCAATAGAACCGCCGTTGGGTAGCGGTTTGCAGGCCCCGGGGTGCAATAGAACCGCCGTTGGGTAGCGGTTTGCAGGCCCCGGGGTGCGATAGAACCGCCGTTGGGTAGCGGGTTGCAGGCCCCGGGGTGCGATAGAACTGCCGTTGCGTCTTCGTGCGGTGCAGTCCGACGGGCCAGTCTCCCGGGGTCTGGAACCGCACGAATATTAGTCACACACGCAACGGCGGTTCTGCGTCAGTGAAAGTCTGGTGGTTTAAAAGATATAATATTCGCATTTGGATTCATTCGCATGTGGATTCATTCAATTCTAAGACTGGTTGGGATGTTTTATTATTATATGTGTAACATCTTACCTAGGCTACAACCTATAAACTTCCAGGGATAACAGGGTGTACCGACAGCGATAAGACTCAGATACTCAGCTCGCGGAAGAAAAAAATTGCGATCGGGAGGGAGAAGGCACGCCTTTAGATAGCTTAAATTTTGCGACTGGATCCGCCCCTGGATACAAGTACGGTTATTAAATGTGCCGAGATTGGATAGTTACCCATCCGTGATGTTTGATGTGTTTCATGGCATCTATTGTCCCCGCGTAAGCGGCCGACGTCTGCTTGGTCTGCAGCTGGACCTGAAACCGACATTACAGGCTCAGTGGACGAATTAAAGGCCCTCATGGAGTGATTCGTGATTGTACATATATTATTCCAGGAATATATCATAATTAACGTACGTACGTAAAATACGTACGTACAAAAAACGTACGTACAAAAACAAACGTGCGTAACTCCTCCCTGAGCAAATATGTAGCGGTGTGAGAATGTGACCCAGAAGTCTTTACGATTTATCACGAGATAAATCGTTGCAGAAAATGGTTAAGATTCATGTATATATAGCATATATCCCTCTGTCAACTATTGAAACGTACTTGAAAACTTCAAAAATTAGGGATCATATGTCGTAAATAAGGATGTCGAATAGAACTCTCTGCAGAGAATAGTTAAATAATAAGTATGCGAGGAGGGAACTTTCTACAGTTAATTAGCAGCAAAGCATGCAAGTATATATATACACTGTGCACTGTGCAAAACCGTCAACATCTGGAGGACAGGATGAGTATGAATGATGGGGAGACAATGCCATCTGAATATCGGCAAAGTACTTGTCACTGACCTTCGTCGTATCGAAAGGGTGTCCGATAACCAGTCCAGCCGCCCCTGAAGCAGACAGATATACTAGCTAATTTTGTATCAAAGATTATCATATGATATGTTCCTGTTCTCGCGATCTCGTAAAGGACAATGTTGATAAGATGTCGCTAAATTGCGGATAACTAAGTTAGTTTCATCATAATATCACGTTGTAACGCCATGTGGACAAAAAAAAACATTTGGAACTAAAATGCAAACTTCGCTCGAAGCTACCCGCTTATACGCATGTCACGCCTTCGTAAAATATATATATCTACATATATACACAAAATAACAATAATTACATAAACTTACACAATTACAAGAATCACATCAACTCAGTTATGCATATGAAGGTCTCACCGGGTTTACATACCTCCGAGCGCTCCTGCTATGTAATCATTGATAATGTTGTTGCTGCCCATCGTGGCGGTGTGGACCCCAAGCCGGGGTGGTGAGGTTCAATCAGGGACGCCAGCTGTGAGGAAAATAACTCTTAATTTAGTTCGAATCCATCAACAAATGGTGTGAGTAGAGGAGAAATCTAGCATGTGTTATAATGAGGTGCCAATTAGGCTCTCATGTAAACCGTTAATGATGTACAGGGCATCGCACACCACACAGTGCACCATTCCCATCACACCACACAGTGCACCATTCCCATATCACACCACAGTGTACCATTCCCATCACACCACACAGTGTACCGTTTCCATCACACCACACAGTGTACCATTCCCATCACACCGCACAGTGTACCATTCCCATCACACCACACAGTGTACCATTCCCATCACACCACAGTGCACCATTCCCATCACACCACAGAGTGTCCCATTCCCATCACACCACACAGTGTACCATTCCCATTACACCACACAGTGCACAATTCCCATCACACCACACAGTGTACCATTCCCATCACACCACACAGTGTACCATTCCCATCACACCACACAGTGCACCATTCCCATCACACCACACAGTGCACCATTCCCGTCATACCACACAGTGCACCATTCCCATCACACCACACAGTGTACCATTCCCATCACACCACGCAGTGTACCATTCCCATCACACCACACAGTGCACTATTCCCATCACACCACACAGTGCACCATTCCCATCACACCACACAGTGCACCATTCCCATCACACCACACAGTGCACCATTCCCATCACACCACACAGTGTACCATTCCCATCACACCACACAGTGTACCATTCCCATCACACCGCACAGTGTACCATTCCCATCACACCACAGTGCACCATTCCCATCACACCACACAGTGTACCATTCCCATCACACCACACAGAGTACCATTCCCATCACACCACGCAGTGTACCATTCCCATCACACCACACAGTGCACTATTCCCATCACACCACACAGTGCACCATTCCCATCACACCACACAGTGCACCATTCCCATCACACCACACAGTGTACCATTCCCATCACACCACACAGTGTACCATTCCCATCACACCGCACAGTGTACCATTCCCATCACACCACAGTGCACCATTCCCATCACACCACACAGTGTACCATTCCCATCACACCACACAGTGCACCATTCCCATCACACCACACAGTGCACCATTCCCATCACACCACACAGTGTACCATTCCCATCACACCACACAGTGTACCATTCCCATCACACCGCACAGTGTACCATTCCCATCACACCACAGTGCACCATTCCCATCACACCACACAGTGTACCATTCCCATCACACCACACAGTGTACCATTGCCATCACACCACACAATGTACCATTCCCATCACACCACACAGTGTACCATTCCCATCACACCACGCAGTGTACCATTCCCATCACACCACACAGTGCACCATTCCCATCACACCACACAGTGCACCATTCCCATCACACCACACAGTGTACCATTCCCATCACACCACGCAGTGTACCATTCCCATCACACCACACAGTGTACCATTGCCATCACACCACACAGTGTACCATTCCCATCACACCACGCAGTGTACCATTCCCATCACACCACACAGTGCACCATTCCCATCACACCACACAGTGTACCATTCCCATCACACCACACAGTGTACCATTCCCATCACACCACGCAGTGTACCATTCCCATCACACCACACAGTGTACCATTCCCATCACACCACACAGTGTACCATTCCCATCACACCACACAGTGTACCATTCCCATCACACCACGCAGTGTACCATTCCCATCACACCACACAGTGCACCATTCCCATCACACCACACAGTGTACCATTGCCATCACACCACACAGTGTACCATTCCCATCACACCACGCAGTGTACCATTCCCATCACACCACACAGTGCACCATTCCCATCACACCACACAGTGTACCATTCCCATCACACCACACAGTGCACCATTCCCATCATACCACACAGTGCACCATTCCCATCACACCACACAGTGTACCATTCCCATCACACCACACAGTGTACCATTCCCATCACACCACACAGTGTACCATTCCCATCACACCACACAGTGCACCATTCCCATCACACCACACAGTGCACTATTCCCATCACACCACACAGTGCACCATTCCCATCACACCACACAGTGTACCATTCCCATCACACCACACGGTGCACCATTCCCATCATACCACACAGTGCACCATTCCCATCACACCACACAGTGTACCATTCCCATCACACCACACAGTGCACCATTCCCATCACACCACACAGTGCACCATTCCCATCACACCACACAGTGTACCATTCCCATCACACCAGACAGTGCACCATTCCCATCATACCACACAGTGTACCATTCCCATCACACCACACAGTGTACCATTCCCATCACACCACACAGTGCACCATTCCCATCATACCACACAGTGCACCATTCCCATCATACCACACAGTGCACCATTCCCATCACACCACACAGTGCACCATTCCTATCACACCAGTGTCCCATTAATATTACACCACTCAGTGTACCATTGTCATTACACCACACAGTGTACCATTCCCATCACACCACACAGTGTACCATTCCCATCACACCACACAGTGTACCATTGCCATCACACCACAGTGTACCATTCACATCACACCACACAATGTACCATTCCTATCACACCAGCGTCCCATTTCTATCATACCACACAGTGCACCATTCCCATCACACCACACAGTGCACCATTCCTATCACACCAGTGTCCCATTAATATTACACCACACAGTGTACCATTGTCATTTCACCACACAGTGTACCATTCCCATCACACCACACAGTGTACCATTCCCATCACACCACACAGTGTACCATTGCCATCACACCAGTGTACCATTCACATCACACCACACAATGTACCATTCCTATCACACCAGCGTCCCATTTCTATCACACCACTCAGTGTACCATTGCCCTCACACCACATAGTCAAGTCTTGCCAGTTGTTTCAAGTGTACCTACCACAGAAAATAGGTCAGCGGTACATTCCAGTGTTGGTGTCTTGGTCGATCACACCCGGTCGCATGTGGCGTAACGCTACACAACCAGCCCTGCTCTCATCCCCTCCACGGAGAATCAAGTCGCTGTGACCACAGCAAAGGCGCTTGAAACACCAGTCCAGCACGGGGGGTCGTCCTGAGCTAGTACCTCATACAAGGTGTGTTCATTGTGACACCTCCCTGCTGAGCAATGTAGATTGCCAATTACTGTTACTAAACACAGGTCTATATATATACAACTATGGTTACTGCTGATGCAGCACCGGCTGTGAATTGATCTCAGCGTTAGAGTAACGTTATTCTCACTCGTTGCGTTGGAAATCACAGTTAGTCCAGCTCGTGAGTGAGACAGACGGCAGACCACTTACAGACCACCATGCGGCCAGGTCGCCTTGATTGTTTGTACCCTCATGCAACTTAGTACTTTGAACTTGTCAAGCACGGATACATGACACAAACAAGGGACAAACCCCCTGTAGATGATTCATAGTACACGCCGTACAGCATACAAAAGTAACTCAAAGTACGACATACATAATAAGGTACGCTGGTTTTTTTACTCCTTTTGGCTAGACTGTTGCGTCTGTGTCGGTCTGTACATAAAAGTATATAAATACAGTCATGTTGTGATTCCTACTTATACCGTCTGATATAAGTAGGGAGACGGATAGGGGATACACTATATATAATCCCCCTATATATACATCGATGCTTCCTTCAAGGTTTGTTTACGACTCGTATTAGCGCATAACCACCATAACTTGTTCACGGCTCCCGATTGCATAGCGCGCATGGTCTATATATATGTAACTATCTATACTAAGAGAAAATATGTAAATATCTAGGCCTACCTCTGTACCGATGCATGTATGTATATAAGCGGGTGGATTTAATCCCGTACACTGGGCTGTACCGAGTGTTGGTCTCGTCTATAACCGGCCGCGGGAAGCCGACCTCCAACTTATAAGATGAAGAAACGCGTGTGGTGGCTGGCAAGGCCAAGCGGGGTGGGGGGGGGGGGGGGGGGTCAGTGTTGTTTCAGCCCAGCTAGTGGGTGCATGAGGCCCTTGCACTCACCACCCCAACCTCCACCCCCATGCACTCACTGCGCCAACCATGCAGCACCCCCACTCACTCCCCACCCCACCAGCCCCGGGGATATACGCTCTCGCAACGGTTTTATCGCTATATGTAAATGAAGCAATCCAGGCACTGTTCCAAGTCAGTGCCCTGCGAGACTGCTAGACAGCTTAAGCCGGGGGTGGGGGGTGGATGGGGTGCGCTGTATGAGGAGACTGAGGGGCACATACCCCCTTCCCCCACCCCACCCCTTGACCTGTTCCGTTTTGTATGGAATGGCTTTGTTCAGGTGTACGTGTGGACCAATGATGCCTCTTTTCAGCATGGATCCCCCTCCTACCACTGGTGAAAGTTCCGCTTGACTTGTGACCTTAATTACGCTTCTCATGGCAACCGCCATGGTAATAAGTTTCGCCACTTACGTCATTCACATTTACCGGGCCGTGCAACTGTTATCGTTTACGAGCCTCCACCCCATTGATATGCTACCATACGGGTGATATTGATGTTTTCGGCTATTGCATATATCAAAGGGGTCTTCACACGTCGTTTTGTCTATAACCGTCTCATGTATGTCATGAAAGAAATGGCAAACTGGTGGATAACTGATGTATATGATGGGAGATTCCTGGTTTGTTGATCTTGGACACTTTCCCTATGTAGGTTACTTCGCGACAATTAGTAAAAAAAAAAAAAATGGTGTTCATCTTGGATTTTCGCCCATTTCCGGAAAACTGCACCAGTTTGACCCCTAAATCAGTCTGATTATTATTAGAACAATTACCTTTAAAATGGTGTATGACGTGGGTGTAGTTATTCAGCTGAGAGAACAGATATGAATTGCGATTTTTGAAAAAAAAAAGCTGAAAAGTAGCCGCCATGTTAGAAAATGGCCGCCATGTATAAATCACTCAAAATGTCTCGAGTCGGTTTGGGCACGATGGAAACCATACAAATATTCATTTGCATCATGATTATAGGTCTATAGACCCTTCTTAATATTATCTCATGAATAATCCAGAACGAGGCTACCATGGCAGCGGTCCTACTGCATGCGGCGCTATAACATGGCGACTGGCACTAACCTCTCGGGTGTTTCGCATAATCCGTCGGTTACACAGAGCGATCGTGACTTTTTATCGTTCCTGGCTATATATTTACATTTGTTGAAGAATATGTCACAAAGTGTAGTAAATCGTCAGGACATAACCACACCATCAAAGGCTAGTTAAACGAAGTTTATATCCATAACATGAGAGGCAAGTTTGTTTCTTTATGAAACTGTCATGAAAGCAAGTCCTGGCGTATTCCAAAACTTCCCAAGATACCCTTCAGTACGCGAGCCTGGCATTTGAAAAAGTACACTGAGGCTGATGACCACAGCGTGATCCAGAAGCTTGTAATAGAACATCTAAAATCTGGGGGTCACTCCACGGATCGTCTAGCTATGGCTAATAAATAAATCGGGTTGAGACGATAAAGTGCACTTGACCAATTAATATTCGAGTTAAAAATATTACTATTGCAATAATTATAATGCTTCGTGTTACATTATAATTGCATTAATTATTATCGTTCAAGCAGTGGATGCCGGTTGTAGGCATATATTGCAGCAGTCTTTGCAACCTGAGGATGCTGGGCTGACGGTTCGAGCCACATGGTAATTAGAAAAGCCTGTAACAAAAGATTATCATACCATTGTCAAAGTCCAAAACGCTCAATGACGACTTATTTTCTCATCAATTCAATGTCCTCTTCAGCCAAGTTTGACTGAAGTTCTTGTATTTCTTTCCGGGGAATTGCTTTTCATTTGCACCGGTGTCAGATTTCTTCTATCACTTGAGGCTTCTCTTGGACAGCTTCAGTGGTATATGTGTCGGATGTGTATGTATGTGGGTCCTACAATGTCATGAGAGACACACCTAATCATGTTGATATGTTTTGTTTACAGCACGATGTCTTTTTCTAACTCCCATATGTTTATATCGTGGGTAAGAATATATGCGGACGATATAAACCACTGTATAATGTTCACTCTATTATGCACCCAAACGTGAACGGCACCGCGTCTTTCTTAAAGCGCTCCAATTAAAATCGTCTTTGGTAGATTGCTCCCAGCACATCAGTGCTAGTTGTAAGAAAGAGGAATAGTAAATACATGCAGAATTACATGTATTAACATATCCCCACCACAGTACTCTATGGGGTAACCCCCGAAGAAAGAGATGGCCCCAGAGAGGTGACTGTATGGAGGTGGAGACTGCCCCATTAATTTAAGATAAGGCCAACTGACACCTAGGACACGCCATTAAATTATGTGTTTCTCATTTAGTTTTAGCCTCTTTAAATAATCAAATAATGATTGAACTTCTTAATCTAGCTCTTTTCAAGCTACTGAGTTGTTGTTGTTGAGTCAATCAATGCGTCATACCTCACTGTTTAGTGTCAAGGGTAAAAAAATAAATCTATCACACAAAGCCAAGAAACAAAATTGTGACTATCTTTGGCCTTGGCCAAGGCGGGATCTGGAAGGGCCATCTGGTTTCCATGTCATCTTCACTAGACCATGCAATATCCAGATAGGATACCGGTTGGCCTTGCCAAGCGGCGACGTGTTACTGTTAGTGACTGTGCAATGTAGGGTCAGTGTTGTAGTGTTGAAGTAAACTAAATTTTAGGCGATACATTCAACTATTTTCTTCAAATAACAGTGGCAATAAGTGAACGAATACCTAAAAATTAGGCCCACCATCACTTCGGATTATTGCCATCCATTCTTGGCGTACTTTTTTGTCCTTGAGCAATCGGTGGATGCTGTTTTCAGCTACCATTAACACAGTAGGGAACACATCAGTGCGCCATGTTGCCACCGACGCTTCGCGTTGCTGCGCGGGCAGCCTCGTTCTGGTGCCGCATGCATAAATTTTGAGAAGGGCCTATACTGTGCGTTATAATCATGATTTAAAAAAAATAGTTGACTAAGAAAATCGGCCGCCATGTTGGATTTTTGTCCATTTCCGGAAAACTGTACCACATCAGGTCTATTATTCCTCAGACAATTACCTCTAAAATGATGTATGAGATGCGCGTGTGCCCTTTTGAGCGGAGGGGGGGGGGGGGGTGTTAAAATAAGCCACTTTGGGCGAGGGAAAAATGGAATTGAAGGTTAAGACTGATTTGCTGTTTTTGGGCGCAATGTTAAAGTGTTCGTGCCACGATTTTGTCTTGCTCAGAGTTAACTTGGTTTAGGGAAGATAAACTAATAATATTCCACGATATCACTATAAACGGGTTCGTTAAAGTAGCAAAAGTGATGTCCGGCGGGTTTATTTCTGGGAGCATTGCATCTGAGCGTTATTTGAAAATTCCCCAATGATGTCACAAGATTGGCAGGTGAGCTTTGATGCAGTGCGTAGACATCTGTGGTCGAGGCCGTGTATTGTTTTCATGGTTGAGTGCGTTTCGTTGAGTTCAAGCCAATGAGCAGACAGAATCTGAATCTCAATATAAAAACACGTGCGTTTGTATTCCCCTTTGACGTCACTTTCCTCGCTCGCAGAATTTAAATTGGTAAGTGCGAAAACAAGTGGAAAAAGTATGCCCTTCTACTATTTGGGGCGTTAGTGCTGACGCCCACTGGACGCGTTCGCGGCGCGGTGACGGAACTGACGCGGCGACGGAACCGAGGCGGCGCGTTTCGGTCGCGGTGGCTATAGCCCACGCCGTCGACATTTCAGCCAATCAAAAAAAAGAATGAAATTCAGCGCAATGCACACTCTCCAACCTGGCGGCAAAAACGTTTGTTTCGGACACAAAGACGCGCGAAAGTTGGTGGAGACATGATACCAGATCCAGCAACTCCTGAAACTGCACTGCATGGTGTCAATCTGAAGTAAATTTAAGTCCTAAACCTCTCATCGTTTGCAATTTTTAGCTCCTGTATGAGCTTGTGGTATTCTCCCAGCGTCAGTCTTCTTTGAAGGGTGCGATGAATCCAATATCTCATCCTTCTGCGACGTCTTTACGTTGCAAAGTGAGTGCGTCCTCATCAGAAGAATCTATCTTTCATTTATTACAAAATACCTGCAATATCTAAAAATAGCCTAAGCCGTTAATTCCGACAGCTGCTATACGGTCACTCACCGCGTGACCACCGCGCGCAGTGGGTTATAGCCACCGCGACCGAAACGCGCCGCCTCGGTTCCGTCGCCGCGTCAGTTCCGTCACCGCGCCGCGAACGCGTCCAGTGGGCGTCAGCACTTACAGCTCGATAATATAAGCGCGGACACACAGAAGATTGATATGAACTAAAGTTGTTTTGGCGTGGCACGAACACTTAAAAGGAAACCGCGAGCGTGGCCTCAAACGCCGCTTTATCGATTCATATAATACTCCAGTGTCTATCCTCCAAATTACAGAATTTTCCGTCCTGTCTGTAGCTCACAATAAAACTTAGAAGATCATCGCAAATATAAATAGCTACGATTCCAACGCCAATCATGGCTTTTTTGACGGAAGCAATCGTTGCAAGGGATATATCAATATGTTTGGGTGCTATTTTTTCATGAAACACTAAGATCATGGTCTACTGCGCGGCTTGGAACTGTGAAGAGTTCTCTCCGCGAGATAACTTCCAGTTCTAACGAGAGGCGGCGCCACATCAAGGGTAATGCACGTCACTTATCCGGCAAAATCTGCTCGACATTGATGTGGGCGGGTTGGCTTAATTTTTTTCTCCTTACCAGTCGGCCGAAATGAAGCGTTAACTCTCATCAAATTAATTTGAAGATGTAAACAAAAATGTGCAGATTGCGATTAGATTAGGTTGGACACCCACTTTAAACAGCTGTCAGGTTGGCTGATGGTTGTATATTCAGGACGCTTTAACCAATTCTGATCTTATCGCGTCAATGGGAGAAGGAATGGAAGAACGAAGCCATATCGCCGGGGTAACCCTCTACTCCTTGCGAAGGACATGCTATCCTTATTAGTCTGGTCCATATTCTCCAAAAAGTAAATTGTTGTAGGCATCTCGTGTTAAAAGTTGGCAAACAACTGATTTTAGACAATTAAGGTGTGCTGATTTTGAATAAATTGTTTGCCAAGCTGTATTTTGAATATTTAATACTCAAATATCAAAAACAAAATGGCGGTCGTCAAATTATAAAAATTCTACTGAGATGTTGAACATATCTTGTGAGGGCTACCATTTGTGGTGAAACGTTACACTTTTGGGCATGAAAATGAGCTAGTAATGCTTGATAATGTCGAATCAATTGTTTACCGAACTGTACTTGAATCTTTATTACTGAAATATCAAAAACAAAATGGCGGTCGGGAAATTTAAAAAATATCTCCTGAAAAGTTGAATATCCATTGAGATGACAAAAATTTGTGGTTAAACGTTACAGTTTTTGCATTGACAATATATTATAGAGGTGCGCCGAGTTCAAATAAATTGTTCGCGAAGTTGTATTTTGACATATATCGTGCGACCGCACAGACATGACCACATCGGGGCTCGAACCACCGTTCCACGCGCCGTTAGGCTCCCAGGTGGAGCGCTCTCAATGCGAGCGCTCTAACCCACTGAGCTATCGGAGCGGCCCAAACAGCTATCTGGTATGTAAGGTAGCTTTCTTGCATGTCTTGTATGTAGCTACCTGTTAAATATCGATTTGGCATATGTACTTAGCTGTTACACAGCTGTAGCTGTTACACAGCTGTAGCTGTTACACAGCTGTAGCTGTTAATCAGCTGTCTGGTGTGTGGCTCGTTGAGCAAAAACACAAGGCGGAAGACTTGGAAGACTTGGAAGGCGGAAATAACTAAACGACAAACATTTCATTGAATGTCCACGACACATTGACTGTTTAATATTAAGTATTTCAAAAATACTACAATGTAGTATATAGCGTACAGCCGTCTAACGGGGGTAGAAGCGGGTGATAATATACTGTGTGCAACTACCGTGACACACACAAAGCGGACGAAGTGAAGCGATGTGCCGGGACCTTCGCAACCGGAATAACAAAAGCAATCGAATGTAGAATATATACTACCTTTATAATAACAAGTCAAACCATTTCAACCAGCTCATTTCTAGTAGTCTCAGCAAGCAGTCCGCAGTTGTAGGCTACGTGCAAACCACTATAATTATTGAAACCAGAACGTCGAGTTTTGTTGTGTGTATTTTTTACGTAAAATATATTTCTATAGTTCTCCCTGAATTTGCGTCAGCCAGATATTATTTTACACTGAAAACACGTTACCACATGTAGGTACAACGCGTTTTGTTGTTACTATTGAGAAACACTGTCACGTGAGACTGAACCAATTGGGCTTTGGAAGGGCCTTGGAATGGTGAATTTCGAGCTTTACTTATACGAAAGTACATGTATATGTGAATATCATGATGCCCTCATCGGGATTCGAACCCAGCAGGTCTATGTATATTTTTTCAATGAAAAGTGCTACAATTAAATGATTAATAAAGTGCCGTTCAATGGCACGCTGAATGCATGTAGATCCTAACCATGTCCTGGCGGTGCAGACGCTTCCATGGGACTCACAATGTAGACACGTGCTCGTATGGCACTCAAATACGCAGGACTAGAGTCTTGTCGATAACGGAGTCCGCGGGTTGCCTTGGTAACGTCTTAAACACGTAACGTCGCTTAGCGTTGCTAACACATGACAGACGCGTACTTTTAACTCATGATCTTAAACCACAGCTCATCTACCGTCCGGTCAGTTTGTTTTTTATTTTAAGAATTAAAGTCGCTGGTTTGTGTTATACTAATAGTTAAAGTTACTAGTTTGTATTATATTAGTGTATACCGTTACGCCGTACGGCTTTCCGTTCTGCCACACTTAATTCCTCGTTTTACTGCTATCTTTCCGTTCTATTTCATCACACTAGTTTCCCTTCTGTCACTATTTCCTGTGTTAGTAGCACCTTACATGACACTATTTTTTTTGTTCTGTCACTACTTGCAGCGTTATTGGCATCTCACATGTCACTATGTTTTTCCGTTACGTTGCCACATGTTATTGTCACTATAGTCCCCCAACTGTCGCTACGACATATAGATCAACATTATCGATGTACTCACTAGCTTTATCTCCAACTGTTCCCGCTTTCTTCCAATTCTCTTCATGGTTACTCCTCTTCTCCAGTCCGAATCACGTTGTTGCCATCACTTTGTAATAGCAATATTCGCTTTAAGTCACATCTTCTTGCGTTCAATATAATCCATCACGGCACATGGTACCTTCTCGGAAGCTGTCGCACAGCCAGCGAAGACAGAAACTCAGTATCGCAGTCTGTTCTAACGGTGTCCTGCCAATTTCTATGTGCACTGTATAGTAATTGGACCAGTGATTGCGCAGGTACCAGTGATTGCGCACCAAGCGAAAGGTGGTAAAAGTAATATGTAGATCATTTGGAATCTTACAAAACAGATGTCAATGTAGCTGTCACACATGAAGGCATCTGTCTGGTAAAAGTTTGGATACAAATTACTATAAATAAAATCAGATTTCTGCAAGTGCGCAATCACTGGTACCTGCGCAATCACTGGTCCTCGTTCTATATGTCTATGATGGAGGCAGGAGCAAGCCTAGCCTCAGCAGTCAACAACTTGTAATGTCGTAGTGGGATCAAGCTTGTCCTTACAGTCAGCCATACATGGGTCACACACAGCATACTGAAATCTACACACAGCAAGCGCGACACAAGTAATCACCTTATTATTCTCTTTATGCTACTACTTGATATATATAGACTAAACAAAAAACAACAAAAAAATAAACAATAGCGCACAGAGCCGAGAGGCTGCGACAAAAAACAGAAAACTGTAACGTTAACACATGATAGCAACATTTTCATGCATAATTAGATCTACACGAAAACCCAGCCGCGGTATGTAGCCTCGTTTTTTTTCAGTACACAAAAACAGAATGTAGAAACCGTTTTGCCTTATAAATGCCATTTATGAGCACGATCGTACTGCTCGTTATCTGAATCACTTAGCATGGTATCAAACGTCAAGTTTCTTCCGGCGTATTATACTGGGCATCAGATGCCACATATAATACTGTTTACACGCAGTGGGTAGCCATGGAAACATCTATGAGACGTCACGCCATGCGCGAGACCTCGCGCACAAAGCTATGCTTGGACTTGGTTTCCACACCTCTGCAATTTTGAAACAGGGAATGAGTCACGGACCGAGACAGATCGCTCACCGATATCAAAGACCTTTATCGCTGGTTTCTAAACACCGGAAAGCGGTAAAGTTACTATCAAATACTGCTGACAGAAATGTATCACAAAGCCAGTCGCGGGAACAATACACAACGCATCAGTTACACAGGCCACATAGCACGTCGAAAACTACTTCGCTCTATTACAGCCTGACGCTAGACGAACTGTTAACACGTTTCCTTGCAAAGTAGCCGATGCACCTATTATTAGTAAGACTTACGCAGCAGTCGGGATAGCTCCCACAGCGAACTCGTAAGCAAACGCCACACCATATTTAACATGATGTCTCGCGGCCAGGACTATCCGGAGTTGCCAATTTCATACGACCCCATGAAGCTGAACTATTAACCACATAACTACACAAACAATAGCTGTCATTAACACAGTACGTAGCAGGAGTAGTGACAATAACAATGACAATAATAATGATAATAATCAATAAGAATAATAATGCCAATGACGCCGGGGATTAAGTTTGACTGTGCTAGGCTGGGTGCAGTTCCAAGGAAACATCTGCAGGTACTAATAAGATTTGTGTATAATGTACGTATGCAATGAAAACGAAATTTACAATAAGCAGCGCCACTGAACACATTACGCCGCAGCACATTTAAGCATTAGTCACTAATACAAGTTCCGATTGGCTGCCTGATAAACAATGACGTCACGCGAGTGACGTCACGACAACGACTTAATCATAATGACATAACGGGTTCTCCTTACGCACGGGGAAGGCTCATAAAGACCATCTATGTTTAATGCAATAAAACGCATACAAACCTTAAAGACACTTACAACGTGCTTATCTACTTTCAGTTGGAGGACAGGGAAAGGGGAGAGAGGAGAAGGGGAGGTGCATTGCGCGAGACGCCCACAAGGTCATACTGCGCGCGGCAAGGTCACATTGCTGTCTATAGCTACCGTAAACGCTGATCGCAACGCTATACTGCATCTGTAGCTGCCACATTAAAGTGATTATTAGACCTGTAGTTATAAAAGTGATTACAACGTCATTCGGCGCAGTACTGTTTACTACCCATATATAACCGCCATAGAGCAAGCCACTGGCCGCCAGGTGGGGCCTGCCAACTAAAGGCACAGCTACCGTACCGCTACCGTAAGCGATGACGATCATAATGCTATTGTCTGACGTCGGTACGACCACAGTGGATGCCTTCTGCGGCGACCAGACCAGTTGTTGTGCGCCACGGACAAGAACAACTACAATGCTTTCCAGGCATACGGAATAGAAATAATATGACCTGTGTCCTACTACGGCACACATGTCAGTGGCTTCGGGGCTTCGGTTCACGGTGCCCAATATAATCATTATAATATTATATAACAAGGATCTATGGTGGATCCACTGATGGATGGACGGTGTGGTCGCTGTGGGGGAAATGGAGGTGGTGTGGTGACGCGACCACCTGACCTAACGCCGCACGTGATAGCCGCGATACCGACGACGGGAATTTGTCCTCTAGGAAGGAGGGATCAACCGTGACAGCCTGTAATATATCTCTATCAATTGAACCAGGTTAAAATGACCCTGCAACCCAGGACAAGTTAGTCAACAACTTGCGACTTTCCACGAGCTCGTTGGTGGCTGTAGAGCCATGCTAAACCTACAGCGACCTACAGTCGACCAACCAATTCCAAACAGCGATTATATAGCTTTTCACCACCAAAATGAATGAAAATCAAAATATATATGTACCCAGCGCGTCATTTTGTCCCCCGACATCCGTTCCGACCACAGCGCCACCTCGGCACCGGAAGCCGGTCTAGAAATAGGTTTCCATGGAGACAGACGCTGACCTTCAGAGACACCCGCAGACGATTAGCTGTGGACAGGTCAGACCCCTAGTCAGGCTCAATATGGGATAAATGGAAGTATACGGGCTGGGATGTAAATTGCCCACACAGGACAAGGACATTTCGTCCACTACACTATTCTTCTTACATAAAGAATAGCAGCCACAGCTACGAATCCAGCGTGTTGGTAATGAAGATATATTATAGCCGAGCCCCTACACCTGTCAGGAATTCAGATAGAGATAAAAACAAAACAAAATAAACACGCGTATTGTGCGATATGGAATACTGTCCCAAGGTAATTCGACTCTCGCAAATCCTACCAACCAATGATACGGACCAGATACCATACACTCGCGAACCAACACCCACGGGCAACAGAAGCCCATAAGCAGGACCGCACACGCGACGAACGTGTATTGTTAAACAAATATTAGGTCTCTCTGACACGTGCAGGCAATCCTTTCTCTCTGGATGAATACGGCAAGCTAAAAACGACCCGGTCGAGCACAGGTTACCTCTGCCGCCAGTTTATGCAAGTCGTACGTATCAACCCTTGGGATGCATTGAAGCATCAGTGACGCGGCAGACTAATTAGACACAGCACGGGAGAAGAATCACCGATAATATAAAGGATTCCAGACAAGAGCTCGTTCCCCGATACACCGGTTGTAATATGAAAAAGACACCGAAGTACTAACAGAGAATGGTCCCGACATTTGTTTTAACCAATATGTACATTTACTAGCCTAGCAAGTGAGAATTTGTTTATAAAGAAAAAAAAAGCTCTTCTTCTAGCCGCTGTATTGTCGCCATCTATCTTCCAGTAGAAACAGAAACTGAAACTAACCCAGAGTTGTCCAGGAAGAAGATCCCGACTAGGAACCTATCCAGAAGAGATATAGGTCTATACACGGGAACGGCAAGGGGTAGATCCCAGTATGGCAGATCCAGAAGAACGATGTTCTTCACGTTTGACGCACGACGGGATTATCGTGAAGATCCAGAAGCAATAACTATGCTAGGTTATGTAATATGTGGATTAAACAAGAGCTTAATATAATCCAGAAGCCCACATGAAGTATATCTCGGACCATGCGGAAGATGCGCCAGCGAGCGTGACAACAAACAAGCGGAGCATCAGGGACTCGGAGCGTTACTAAAACACCGAAATATCGGCGCCACGGCCGATAAACACCAGTTTCATGTCACACGAACGGATAAAATAAGTAACGATCCTAACGTAGAATAACGTCAACAACTAACGTTGTATCAGGCGCACGTTTAAGGGGAGTACCGTTATAAAAGATGCTCCCTATCCTATTTATAACGTCATGTATTGCACGTACCAGAGCGCACGCCAGGCTCGTACCGACACAACAGATATAACATCACCGAGACAGCGCTTCGGATCCTCGAACATCATTTACCCTCATCCTACACAGAGCGGTACCGCCATCGCACATTGCACATTGCGTTATATAAACACTCACACTGTGGCGGGCATCGGACGGCAGACAACTGCTACAACACACTAACACACGTATACCAATCCCTGGGGCGAACCTCCAGACAAGGAGATTGGAAAAGATACTATTGTTGTTTTAGACCAGTTTTGGCCTAAATTGGAAATGCCCCCCGGGCATAATGAACGACTTTGATGAAATGTGTCCAAGTATAGTATCTAGTATCTGCCAGACAGGCTTTCGAATCAGATTGGTTAGTTGGTTATTCAGGACGTTTTAACCACTTTTGGTCATATCGCGTCAATGGGAGAAGGAAGAGACAGTTGAGCCATGCCCCCGGGGGAAACTCCCGACCACACAGACATGGCCACAGTAGGGCTGGAACCACCGATCCATGCTCTAGCCCACTGAGCTATCGCGCCGGCCCCTTTCGAATCAGAGAGCTATAGATCTGCAGTCGACTGTTCTAACACGCGGTCATGATTGGAGCCCTAAAGAGGGTTATATATCAAGACAGATATGTATAGCTAACGTGAAAGGGACTTGAATTGAGATGCTTGCCGGCAGGCCGGAGTGCCACATTGCGAGGGGGTATGGTGTAGATAGCCCGTGATCCGAACCATTGGAAGGGAAATCCTGACACACAAACACACAGCGCCGCGTCAAGGCGCCAAGCCGAGACTGTCCAGCGGAACCGGGGCGACCGTACCGGTGACGTGCTATGATGTCATCGCAGCACACTTGGGGATGAAGACTTAGATGCAGTCCAGCTTTGAGCTGTAGTCAGAGCAGAACGCTACGCTACGCGTCCCTACCATGTCCACCATTGCTGACACCATAGTAAGCGGGTAAGGCGACGAGGTTGTGGTGAAGGGTATGGAGATAAGGGCACGCAGGCTCACCCACACATGCCAACTGATCGTAGCATGGTTAACATGGGACTGAACCATGGAATATCACACTCTAATGGACTCAATATGGCATTTCATTATACAGAAAGACCCAATATGGCATTTTCATTATACAGAATGACCCAATATGGCATTTTTCATTATACAGAAAGACCTAATATGGCATTTCATTATACAGAATGACCCAATATAGCATTTTTCATTATACAGAAAGACCCAATATGGCATTTTCATGATACAGAGTGACCCAATATGGCATTTTTCATTATACAGAATGACCCAATATAGCATTTTCATCATACAGAATGACCCAATATAGCATTTTCATCATACAGAAGACCCAATATGGCATTTTCATTATACAGAAGACCCAATATGGCATTTTCATTACACAGAATGACCTAATATGGCAGTTTCATTATACAGAATGACCTAATATAGCATTTTCTTTATACAGAAGAACCAATATGGCATTTTCATTATACAGAAGACCCAATATGGCATTTTCATTATACAGAATGACCCAATGTGGCATTTTTCATAAAACAGAATAACCCAAGATGTCATTTCATTATGCAAGGATTGATCCAATATTGACTTCCCTTTAACAGACCTACCAAATATGACATTCCATTATACAGATTGATCCAATATGGCAGTTCATTATGCAGAGACGGATGCGATATAGCATTTAATTACACAGAGACTGATCGAACACATTTCATTATGCGGAGACTGATCCAAATGTTACATCATTAAACAGATACTGATCCAATACGGTATATCGCTGCACAGAGACTGGCCCAACACAGAGCAGATGGCTTCAGGCTACGGCATATAACCTTGGACAGCTCCACCGCAGCAGACACACAGACATACAGAACAGAGTTGTATATAATAGCGGGGAATATGCTAATTCGGGAGGATACCTTTCGACCAGACACCTAGTTTAAATTTGACCCCAGAATGGAGAGAATGGAGATTATGGCACAACGGAAGCAGCCCAAGAAAAATAAACTGAGGTGACAAATCGCCAAGAACATTGCCGATATTACCAGTATGTCGGGTATACGCCACGAGCAATGCCGATATTACCAGCATGTCGGGTATACGCCACGAGCAATGCCGATATTACCAGCATGTCGGGTATACGCCACGAGCAATGCCGATATTACCAGTATGTCGAGTATACGCCACGAGCAATGCCGATATTACCAGCATGTCGGGTATACGCCACGAGCAATGCCGATATTACCAGTATGTCGAGTATACGCCACGAGCAATGTCGATATTACCAGCATGTCGGGTATACGCCACGAGCAATGTCGATATTACCAGCATGTCGGGTATACGCCACGAGCAATGCCGATATTACCAGTATGTCGAGTATACGCCACGAGCAATGTCGATATTACCAGCATGTCGGGTATACGCCACGAGCAATGTCGATATTACCAGCATGTCGGGTATACGCCACGAGCAATGCCGATATTACCAGTATGTCGAGTATACGCCACGAGCAATGCCGATATTACCAGCATGTCGGGTATACGCCACGAGCAATGCCGATATTACCAGTATGTCGAGTATACGCCACGAGCAATGTCGATATTACCAGCATGTCGGGTATACGCCACGAGCAATGCCGATATTACCAGTATGTCGAGTATACGCCACGAGCAATGCCGATATTACCAGCATGTCGGGTATACGCCACGAGCAATGCCGATATTACCAGCATGTCGGGTATACGCCACGAGCAATGCCGATATTACCAGCATGTCGGGTATACGCCACGAGCAATGCCGATATTACCAGTATGTCGAGTATACGCCACGAGCAATGCCGATATTACCAGCATGTCGGGTATACGCCACGAGCAATGCCGATATTACCAGTATGTCGAGTATACGCCACGAGCAATGTCGATATTACCAGCATGTCGGGTATACGCCACGAGCAATGTCGATATTACCAGCATGTCGGGTATACGCCACGAGCAATGCCGATATTACCAGTATGTCGAGTATACGCCACGAGCAATGTCGATATTACCAGCATGTCGGGTATACGCCACGAGCAATGTCGATATTACCAGCATGTCGGGTATACGCCACGAGCAATGCCGATATTACCAGTATGTCGAGTATACGCCACGAGCAATGCCGATATTACCAGCATGTCGGGTATACGCCACGAGCAATGCCGATATTACCAGTATGTCGAGTATACGCCACGAGCAATGTCGATATTACCAGCATGTCGGGTATACGCCACGAGCAATGCCGATATTACCAGCATGTCGGGTATACGCCACGAGCAATGCCGATATTACCAGCATGTCGGGTATACGCCACGAGCAATGCCGATATTACCAGCATGTCGGGTATACGCCACGAGCAATGCCGATATTACCAGCATGTCGGGTATACGCCACGAGCAATGCCGATATTACCAGCATGTCGGGTATACGCCACGAGCAATGCCGATATTACCAGTATGTCGAGTATACGCCACGAGCAATGTCGATATTACCAGCATGTCGAGTATACGCCACGAGCAAATGCCGATATTACCAGCATGTCGGGTATACGCCACGAGCAATGCCGATATTACCAGCATGTCGGGTATACGCCACGAGCAATGCCGATATTACCAGCATGTCGGGTATACGCCGCGAGCAATGCCGATATTACCAGCATGTCGGGTATACGCCACGAGCAATGTCGATATTACCAGCATGTCGGGTATACGCCGCGAGCAATGTCGATATTACCAGTATGTCGAGTATACGCCACGAGCAATGCCGATATTACCAGCATGTCGGGTATACGCCACGAGCAATGTCGATATTACCAGTATGTAGAGTATACGCCACGAGCAATGCCGATATTACCAGCATGTCGGGTATACGCCGCGAGCAATGTCGATATTACCAGCATGTCGGGTATACGCCACGAGCAATGTCGATATTACCAGCATGTCGGGTATACGCCGCGAGCAATGTCGATATTACCAGTATGTCGAGTATACGCCACGAGCAATGCCGATATTACCAGCATGTCGGGTATACGCCACGAGCAATGTCGATATTACCAGTATGTCGAGTATACGCCACGAGCAATGCCGATATTACCAGCATGTCGGGTATACGCCGCGAGCAATGCCGATATTACCAGTATGTCGAGTATACGCCACGAGCAATGCCGATATTACCAGCATGTCGGGTATACGCCACGAGCAATGTCGATATTACCAGCATGTCGGGTATACGCCGCGAGCAATGTCGATATTACCAGTATGTCGAGTATACGCCGCGAGCAATGTCGATATTACCAGTATGTCGAGTATACGCCACGAGCAATGCCGATATTACCAGCATGTCGGGTATACGCCACGAGCAATGTCGATATTACCAGTATGTCGAGTATACGCCACGAGCAATGCCGATATTACCAGCATGTCGGGTATACGCCACGAGCAATGTCGATATTACCAGCATGTCGGGTATAAGCCACGAGCAATGTCGATATTACCAGTATGTCGAGTATACGCCACGAGCAATGCCGATATTACCAGCATGTCGGGTATACGCCACGATAAATCTCACCTTACACTGCTGCTACGATGCCGTTTGAAGCCAAAATCACAATACTTTATGCCCTACTAAAGCGATATATATATCAAAATCAAACTGGTTAAAAATTCATACTCTGTATAATGAAAAGTACAAAGCGCCACTTTGCAACTCGTGGCTAATGCCCAATGTCGTCTGGTTCACCGACAATGCCCTGAAGAGTGGAAGAAAAGTCGCCGACAACTAGAAAAACACGCAAGGTTCAAGTGCTACCTGTCTTAGGGTTGGTGTGCCCCGCACGTGGCTCGACAAACACGTGATATGGTGACGAACCCTATTACACACAAATATACATAATATTCATATACTTGACATACACCTATTATCAATATCATTTTTTATAATGATATAGTCTTTATAATAATAAAATGGTTCATATAAATAACTTTATATAAATTTCACAGATAACTGTATATATATTTAATTCCAAAATATATATTTATCAATATATGCCCCACATATATATATATATGGCCTACAATCAACACATCAACATGCAGGAAGGGGTTCGACCCTCGCGTGTGCAGGGTTTACAAGTGCTTTAAGGCAGTCGCTTTGGGACAAGCGGTAAGGCCCCCCTCTCGACGTACAGCAACCAGACAGGGTTGAGGCCCCTCGGTGTAAAAATAATACTATAAATATGCCCTTTGATCGAGGTGCATAGGACGAAGTGTCTTCCTAGGCCAGCCGAGAGCATATCCGGTCTATCTCCCATGTTAAAGCCAGCCATTATGAACGTTTAGAATAGCTCACGTAGCACTTAAATGGCGAAGACCATGATCCCGTTGATGGGATCCTGAAACATGGAAGATTTACTGGATGGTCTCCTGCACCCCCTCCCCCCCAATCCAACATTGCCACCAACAAATGCCCTACATTGCCTCATGACGGCGGTTTACTTGGCGAAGAGCAAGCCGCGATCTCCTAATATGGGATACGGTTACTATATAAAAGGACAGATTTGACGAACTTGACACAATGTGAACAACTCTGGCCTAACAATCTATAGCCCAATCCATTAAGTACATGATAAATAATTAAGGATTCCGGTTTTCTATCTGAGTTAAAGACGGGACTTTGTAACAACAGAGACAAACCACTACCTCCAGGGTAGCCATGGTGACCAGTAGGTGAGGGCAAGACTGTCAGCACAAAAGTATATTTGGGAGTAGATTGGCTTCCCGCGATATGCTACACTATAGTCCCTATAAGCGATGCATGCTTCATCATACGATCATTGTCGTGAGGCAAGCCAACAGCTTTCAAACCGTCCCTGTGACACTCAAGCTTTCGTCTTTTCTAAGCAGATCCCTCGGCTCACCGCAACCCTAACCCCCCTCAACAGACTCCAAGCGGAGCTATAGCCAATTAAATATTTATAACAGAAAAAACATACGCTGCCTCGTGCATTGGATGCCGTAAAATTTTCCCTTGGCAACCACGCTCAATGAATCAATCGTCCGTGAATGGTCGTTATAGATAGGTTGTCCGTGTATGGGCGTTATAGAGGTCGTCCGTGAATGGTCGTTACACAAAGGTCATCCCTGTGTGATCGTTATAGAGGTCGTCCGTGAATGGTCGTTATAGAGAGGTCATCCCTGTGTGATCGTTATAGAGGTCGTCCGTGAATGGTCGTCACACAAAGGTCATCCCTGTGTGATCTTTATAGAGGTCGTCCGTGAATGGTCGTTATAGAGAGGTCGACCATGTGTGATCCTTATACAGGTCGTCATTGAATGGTCGTTATACAGAGGTCGTCCCTGTGTGATCCTTATAGAGGTCGTCATTGAATGGTCGTTATACAGAGGTCGACCATGTGTTATAGAGAAGTGGTCCCTGTGTTGTCGTTATACAGGTCGTCCTGTACACCTGTACAGTCGTAATAGAGGTCGTCAATGTATGGTGTTTATAAAGAGGTCGTCCGTCTATGGTCGTAATAGAGGTCGTCCCTGTGTGGTCGCTATAGATAGGTCGTCCGTGTATGGGCGTTATAGAGGTCGTCCGTCTATGGTCGTTATAGAGATGTCGTCGTTCTAAGGTCGTTTCAGATGGGTCTTCCCCGCATGTTCCTCAAAGAAACAGATCCTTACGTCACGAAGATCCGAATATGGAACAATGACACTGAACGGGTTGCTAAGAAGCAGGTTTTACAGCCCAAAACGCACAGGCCCCTGACGTATATCCCGGTGCACCGCAGCCTACACACGGACACAGCACCGCCCACGGTGTGCCCGCCATACTCCTGATTATGCCGTAATAAATAAGCAGATAACAGGTATATATAGTTTGTATATAAACAATAGATCAACTCAAATATATCACTAAACAGTATGATAATAACATTTTAAATTCTCCCTTTAAAACAAATGCCATCTATAGATTAGATATAAAAAAGACAACGGGACCTAGTAGCGTTACCCTTGACACAGGTGCGAAGTAATCTCGTTCAATTCAGGGCCTCGCCCACTATGGCGTCCCCTTTCACACACACGCGGAGTCAGTCAAAAGTGTCCTTTAAATGAATGATATACATTACTTATACAGACCGGCGACTGACGGCCGATAAAATTAATACGCAGCCCCGGATTATATCGTGATTAATTAGGACGATTATCGCGATGGCAATGGTAATCGATATGAAGACCATTTAACGCCATGACAACGATCACCGCGATGGGGACGATTATCGATATGACGACAATTATCGTCATGGGAACCGACGGCATTTCGTCGCTATGACAATTACCGCGATGGCAACGGCAATCGCTATGACAACAATTATCGCGATGGCGATGGTAATCGCTATGACGATTATTGCGATGGCAACGACTATCGCGATGACCACGATTACGGCAATTATCGCAGAAGCTTTTTCAGGGACTTTTTTCACTCTTCACTCAATGGCCGTCACTAAATGAAAATCCGACGGTATGGAGTGATGATGGCGCGGGTCCTACGCCTGACACAATAGGCGGGCGAGCGATATTCCCCGAGTCGGACCTCCGCATCAGGCTTGGCTGCTGATGGACCTTCCGTACACACCTGAGGAAGCGATACATAACAATGTACGATCTCAAAATCAGCTTTATCAGACCGGGTTGGTGGATCAGACGTAGTTTGACGTAGCATATGGCCCCACGTCAGGCGTGGTGGACAGTTTCCGTTGTAGTTGAGATCCAAGATCGGTTGTTTGAACGTAGCGTAACTGATACGGATACACACATCAGCGTCGGCTGGTGGGATTCCGACGATGCTGATATGGCTCCACACATCAGGCGAGGCGGATCGATTCCGAGGATGCTGATATGGATCCCACAAGTCTCCTAGCCCGGTCCACGCCGATGGAGCCCCGGTCCATGCGGATGGAGCCACGGTCCACGCTGATGGACCCCCGGTAAACGCGGATGGGGCCCCGGTCAACGCGGATGGAGCCCCGGTCAACGCGGATAGAGCCCCGGTCAACGCGGATAGAGCCACGGTCCACGCTGATGGAGCCCCGGTCAACGCGGATGGAGCCCCGGTCAACGCGGATGGAGCCCCGGTCAACGCGGATGGAGGCCCGTTCAACGCGGATGGAGCCCCGGTCAACGCGGATGAAGCCCCGGTCAACGCGGATGGAGTCCCTGTCCACGCGGATGAAGCCCCGGTCCACGCCGATGGGGCCCCGTAGGTGGTGGTGTTGGTGGTGGTGTTGGTGGTGGTGTTGGTGGTGGTGTTGGTGGTGGTGTTGGTGGTGGTGGTGGTGGTTTTAGTGGTGGTTGTGATGGTGGTGGTGGAACCGTGACTTGACTTGCCTGTGGCTTAGCCACACTGACGCGTGAGCACCAGCGGCTGATTACACAATGATCCAGACATATATATATATGCATATATATATATATATATATATATATACGGTATATATATATATACCGTTCAAATGATCACACTTCTTGACAGCGCGTTGCTTGGGGCATCACCGCATCACTGCCTATAGCTCATCACACCTGGACGGTGAGGGTGCGGGCGTGTTGGTGGCCGGGCGGGGTCGCGGCCTGAGACGAGGCCGGGGCCGGGGTGTGGGCCGGCAGGCGGGCCAGGCGTTCCTCCCGACGGGCCGCCAGCGGCTCCAGCAGAACCAGCAGCCCGCCCGCCACGAGGACCGAGCCCGAGAAGAAGAAAGAGGCATGCCACGTGCCTGTCACGTCCTCTAGCCAGCCTGTAACGACGAGGTCAAGGTCAACAAGGCCACGGTCAACAAGGTCAAGGTCAACAAGATGAAGCAAGGTCACGGTCAAGGTAGGAGAGCTTTACCAACCCGTAGTAACAGAGCCCGGGATTGATAGATCTTACGCTTCACGCTTATATACTTATACACTAAGTCTTTTCAATGCGGATTCATTTTGTAATTTTTCAGTTAACTGAGTACGCGTCCGCAGTGAAGCAAACAACCGTAACGCCCTCTAGTGAGCTGCAACAATACCGTCCTCTGGTGTAAGATACAAAGGTAGATATTGGGGACGATGTTGGGTGGCTGGGTAGGTGCCTAGCTGAGTGGGAGAGTCGGGGCATAGGTGGGTAGGTGGGCGTTCGCCTGCCCGGTTGGATGGGGTGATGGGTGGCTGGTTGGGCGAATGATTGGGTAGGGGTAAGGGTGGGTAGTTTGGTGGGGGGAAGGGTGTGTAGTTGTATGGAGGGGCGGGTGTGTAGTTGTATAGGGGGAAGGGTGTGTAGTTGTATGGGGTGTATGGGGGTAAGGGTGGGTAGTTTGGTGGGGGGAAGGGTGTGTAGTTGTATGGAGGGGCGGGTGTGTAGTTGTATGGGGGGAAGGGTGTGTAGTTGTATGGGGTGTATGGGGGGAAGGGTGTGTAGTTGTATGGAGTGTATGGGGGGAAGGGTGTGTAGTCGTATGGGGTGTATGGGGGGAAGGGTGTGTAGTTGTATGGGGTGTATGGGGGGAAGGGTGTGTAGTTTGGTGGGGGGAAGGGTGTGTAGTTGTATGGAGGGGCGGGTGTGTAGTTGTATGGGGGGAAGGGTGTGTAGTTGTATGGGGTGTATGGGGGGAAGGGTGTGTAGTTGTATGGGGTGTATGGGGGGAAGGGTGTGTAGTTGTATAGGGGGGAAGGGTGTGTAGTTGTATGGGGGGAAGGGTATGTAGTTGTATGGGGTGTATGGGGGGAAGGGTGTGTAGTTGTATAGGGAGGAAGGGTGTGTAGTTGTATGGGGTGTATGGGGGGAAGGGTGTGTAGTTGTATGGGGTGTATGGGGGGAAGGGTGTGTAGTTGTACGGGGGGGGGGGGTGTAGTTGTATGGGGGGAAGGGTGTGTAGTTGTATGGGGTGTATGGGGGGAAGGGTGTGTAGTTGTATGGGGTGTATGGGGGGAAGGGTGTGTAGTTGTATGGGGGGGGGGGTGTAGTTGTATGGGGGGAAGGGTGTGTAGTTGTATGGGGTGTATGGGGGGAAGGGTGTGTAGTTGTATGGGGTGTATGGGGGGAAGGGTGTATAGTTGTATGGGGTGTATGGGGGGAAGGGTGTGTAGTTGTATAGGGGGGAAGGGTGTGTAGTTGTATGGGGGGAAGGGTGTGTAGTTGTATTGGGGGAAGGGTGTGTAGTTGTATGGGGTGTATGGGGGGAAGGGTGTGTAGTTGTATGGGGTGTATGGGGGGAAGGGTGTATAGTTGTATGGGGTGTATGGGGGGAAGGGTGTGTAGTTGTATAGGGGGGAAGGGTGTGTAGTTGTATGGGGGGAAGGGTGTGTAGTTGTATGGGGGGAAGGGTGTGTAGTTGTATGGGGGGAAGGGTGTGTAGTTGTATGGGGGGAAGGGTGTGTAGTTGTATGGGGTGTATGGGGGTAAGGGTGGGTAGTTTGGTGGGGGGAAGGGTGTGTAGTTGTATGGAGGGGCGGGTGTGTAGTTGTATGGGGGGAAGGGTGTGTAGTTGTATGGGGTGTATGGGGGGAAGGGTGTGTAGTTGTATGGAGTGTATGGGGGGAAGGGTGTGTAGTCGTATGGGGTGTATGGGGGGAAGGGTGTGTAGTTGTATGGGGTGTATGGGGGGAAGGGTGTGTAGTTGTATGGGGTGTATGGGGGGAAGGGTGTGTAGTCGTATGGGGGGGAAGGGTGTGTAGTTGTATGGGGTGTATGGGGGGAAGGGTGTGTAGTTGTATGGGGTGTATGGGGGGAAGGGTGTGTAGTTGTATGGGGTGTATGGGGGGAAGGGTGTGTAGTTGTATGGGGTGTATGGGGGGAAGGGTGTGTAGTTGTATGGGGTGTATGGGGGGAAGGGTGTGTAGTTGTATGGGGTGTATGGGGGGAAGGGTGTGTAGTTGTATGGGGTGTATGGGGGGAAGGGTGTGTAGTTGTATGGGGTGTATGGGGGGAAGGGTGTGTAGTCGTATGGGGGGGAAGGGTGTGTAGTTTGGTGGGGGGAAGGGTGTGTAGTTGTATGGGGGGAAGGGTATGTAGTTGTATGGGGTGTATGGGGGGAAGGGTGTGTAGTTGTATAGGGAGGAAGGGTGTGTAGTTGTATTGGGGGAAGGGTGTGTAGTTGTATGGGGTGTATGGGGGGAAGGGTGTGTAGTTGTATGGGGTGTATGGGGGGAAGGGTGTGTAGTTGTACGGGGGGGGGGGGGGTGTAGTTGTATGGGGGGAAGGGTGTGTAGTTGTATGGGGTGTATGGGGGGAAGGGTGTGTAGTTGTATGGGGTGTATGGGGGGAAGGGTGTGTAGTTGTATGGGGGGGGGGTGTAGTTGTATGGGGGGAAGGGTGTGTAGTTGTATGGGGTGTATGGGGGGAAGGGTGTGTAGTTGTATGGGGTGTATGGGGGGAAGGGTGTATAGTTGTATGGGGTGTATGGGGGGAAGGGTGTGTAGTTGTATAGGGGGGAAGGGTGTGTAGTTGTATGGGGGGAAGGGTGTGTAGCTGTATTGGGGGAAGGGTGTGTAGTTGTATGGGGTGTATGGGGGGAAGGGTGTGTAGTTGTATGGGGTGTATGGGGGGGGAAGGGTGTATAGTTGTATGGGGTGTATGGGGGGAAGGGTGTGTAGTTGTATAGGGGGGAAGGGTGTGTAGTTGTATGGGGGGAAGGGTGTGTAGTTGTATGGGGGGAAGGGTGTGTAGTTGTATGGGGGGAAGGGTGTGTAGTTGTATGGGGGGAAGGGTGTGTAGTTGTATGGGGTGTATGGGGGTAAGGGTGGGTAGTTTGGTGGGGGGAAGGGTGTGTAGTTGTATGGAGGGGCGGGTGTGTAGTTGTATGGGGGGAAGGGTGTGTAGTTGTATGGGGTGTATGGGGGGAAGGGTGTGTAGTTGTATGGAGTGTATGGGGGGAAGGGTGTGTAGTTGTATGGGGTGTATGGGGGGAAGGGTGTGTAGTTGTATGGGGTGTATGGGGGGAAGGGTGTGTAGTTGTATGGGGTGTATGGGGGGAAGGGTGTGTAGTCGTATGGGGGGGAAGGGTGTGTAGTTGTATGGGGTGTATGGGGGGAAGGGTGTGTAGTTGTATGGGGTGTATGGGGGGAAGGGTGTGTAGTTGTATGGGGTGTATGGGGGGAAGGGTGTGTAGTTGTATGGGGTGTATGGGGGGAAGGGTGTGTAGTTGTATGGGGTGTATGGGGGGAAGGGTGTGTAGTTGTATGGGGTGTATGGGGGGAAGGGTGTGTAGTTGTATGGGGTGTATGGGGGGAAGGGTGTGTAGTTGTATGGGGTGTATGGGGGGAAGGGTGTGTAGTCGTATGGGGGGGAAGGGTGTGTAGTTTGGTGGGGGGAAGGGTGTGTAGTTGTATGGGGGGAAGGGTATGTAGTTGTATGGGGTGTATGGGGGGAAGGGTGTGTAGTTGTATAGGGAGGAAGGGTGTGTAGTTGTATTGGGGGAAGGGTGTGTAGTTGTATGGGGTGTATGGGGGGAAGGGTGTGTAGTTGTACGGGGGGGGGGGTGTAGTTGTATGGGGGGAAGGGTGTGTAGTTGTATGGGGTGTATGGGGGGAAGGGTGTGTAGTTGTATGGGGTGTATGGGGGGAAGGGTGTGTAGTTGTATGGGGGGGGGGGGGTGTAGTTGTATGGGGGGAAGGGTGTGTAGTTGTATGGGGTGTATGGGGGGAAGGGTGTGTAGTTGTATGGGGTGTATGGGGGGAAGGGTGTATAGTTGTATGGGGTGTATGGGGGGAAGGGTGTGTAGTTGTATAGGGGGGAAGGGTGTGTAGTTGTATGGGGGGAAGGGTGTGTAGTTGTATTGGGGGAAGGGTGTGTAGTTGTATGGGGTGTATGGGGGGAAGGGTGTGTAGTTGTATGGGGTGTATGGGGGGAAGGGTGTATAGTTGTATGGGGTGTATGGGGGGAAGGGTGTGTAGTTGTATAGGGGGGAAGGGTGTGTAGTTGTATGGGGGGAAGGGTGTGTAGTTGTATGGGGGGAAGGGTGTGTAGTTGTATGGGGGGAAGGGTGTGTAGTTGTATGGGGGGAAGGGTGTGTAGTTGTATGGGGTGTATGGGGGTAAGGGTGGGTAGTTTGGTGGGGGGAAGGGTGTGTAGTTGTATGGAGGGGCGGGTGTGTAGTTGTATGGGGGGAAGGGTGTGTAGTTGTATGGGGTGTATGGGGGGAAGGGTGTGTAGTTGTATGGAGTGTATGGGGGGAAGGGTGTGTAGTCGTATGGGGTGTATGGGGGGAAGGGTGTGTAGTTGTATGGGGTGTATGGGGGGAAGGGTGTGTAGTTGTATGGGGTGTATGGGGGGAAGGGTGTGTAGTCGTATGGGGGGGAAGGGTGTGTAGTTGTATGGGGTGTATGGGGGGAAGGGTGTGTAGTTGTATGGGGTGTATGGGGGGAAGGGTGTGTAGTTGTATGGGGTGTATGGGGGGAAGGGTGTGTAGTTGTATGGGGTGTATGGGGGGAAGGGTGTGTAGTTGTATGGGGTGTATGGGGGGAAGGGTGTGTAGTTGTATGGGGTGTATGGGGGGAAGGGTGTGTAGTTGTATGGGGTGTATGGGGGGAAGGGTGTGTAGTCGTATGGGGGGGAAGGGTGTGTAGTTTGGTGGGGGGAAGGGTGTGTAGTTGTATGGGGGGAAGGGTATGTAGTTGTATGGGGTGTATGGGGGGAAGGGTGTGTAGTTGTATAGGGAGGAAGGGTGTGTAGTTGTATTGGGGGAAGGGTGTGTAGTTGTATGGGGTGTATGGGGGGAAGGGTGTGTAGTTGTATGGGGTGTATGGGGGGAAGGGTGTGTAGTTGTACGGGGGGGGGGGGTGTAGTTGTATGGGGGGAAGGGTGTGTAGTTGTATGGGGTGTATGGGGGGAAGGGTGTGTAGTTGTATGGGGTGTATGGGGGGAAGGGTGTGTAGTTGTATGGGGGGGGGTGTAGTTGTATGGGGGGAAGGGTGTGTAGTTGTATGGGGTGTATGGGGGGAAGGGTGTGTAGTTGTATGGGGTGTATGGGGGGAAGGGTGTATAGTTGTATGGGGTGTATGGGGGGAAGGGTGTGTAGTTGTATAGGGGGGAAGGGTGTGTAGTTGTATGGGGGGAAGGGTGTGTAGTTGTATTGGGGGAAGGGTGTGTAGTTGTATGGGGTGTATGGGGGGAAGGGTGTGTAGTTGTATGGGGTGTATGGGGGGAAGGGTGTATAGTTGTATGGGGTGTATGGGGGGAAGGGTGTGTAGTTGTATAGGGGGGAAGGGTGTGTAGTTGTATGGGGGGAAGGGTGTGTAGTTGTATGGGGGGAAGGGTGTGTAGTTGTATGGGGGGAAGGGTGTGTAGTTGTATGGGGGGAAGGGTGTGTAGTTGTATGGGGTGTATGGGGGTAAGGGTGGGTAGTTTGGTGGGGGGAAGGGTGTGTAGTTGTATGGAGGGGCGGGTGTGTAGTTGTATGGGGGGAAGGGTGTGTAGTTGTATGGGGTGTATGGGGGGAAGGGTGTGTAGTTGTATGGAGTGTATGGGGGGAAGGGTGTGTAGTCGTATGGGGTGTATGGGGGGAAGGGTGTGTAGTTGTATGGGGTGTATGGGGGGAAGGGTGTGTAGTTGTATGGGGTGTATGGGGGGAAGGGTGTGTAGTCGTATGGGGGGGAAGGGTGTGTAGTTGTATGGGGTGTATGGGGGGAAGGGTGTGTAGTTGTATGGGGTGTATGGGGGGAAGGGTGTGTAGTTGTATGGGGTGTATGGGGGGAAGGGTGTGTAGTTGTATGGGGTGTATGGGGGGAAGGGTGTGTAGTTGTATGGGGTGTATGGGGGGAAGGGTGTGTAGTTGTATGGGGTGTATGGGGGGAAGGGTGTGTAGTTGTATGGGGTGTATGGGGGGAAGGGTGTGTAGTCGTATGGGGGGGAAGGGTGTGTAGTTTGGTGGGGGGAAGGGTGTGTAGTTGTATGGGGGGAAGGGTATGTAGTTGTATGGGGTGTATGGGGGGAAGGGTGTGTAGTTGTATAGGGAGGAAGGGTGTGTAGTTGTATTGGGGGAAGGGTGTGTAGTTGTATGGGGTGTATGGGGGGAAGGGTGTGTAGTTGTATGGGGTGTATGGGGGGAAGGGTGTGTAGTTGTACGGGGGGGGGGGTGTAGTTGTATGGGGGGAAGGGTGTGTAGTTGTATGGGGTGTATGGGGGGAAGGGTGTGTAGTTGTATGGGGTGTATGGGGGGAAGGGTGTGTAGTTGTATGGGGGGGGGTGTAGTTGTATGGGGGGAAGGGTGTGTAGTTGTATGGGGTGTATGGGGGGAAGGGTGTGTAGTTGTATGGGGTGTATGGGGGGAAGGGTGTATAGTTGTATGGGGTGTATGGGGGGAAGGGTGTGTAGTTGTATAGGGGGGAAGGGTGTGTAGTTGTATGGGGGGAAGGGTGTGTAGTTGTATTGGGGGAAGGGTGTGTAGTTGTATGGGGTGTATGGGGGGAAGGGTGTGTAGTTGTATGGGGTGTATGGGGGGAAGGGTGTATAGTTGTATGGGGTGTATGGGGGGAAGGGTGTGTAGTTGTATAGGGGGGAAGGGTGTGTAGTTGTATGGGGGGAAGGGTGTGTAGTTGTATGGGGGGAAGGGTGTGTAGTTGTATGGGGGGAAGGGTGTGTAGTTGTATGGGGGGAAGGGTGTGTAGTTGTATGGGGGGAAGGGTGTGTAGTTGTATGGGGGGAAGGGTGTGTAGTTGTATGGGGGGAAAGGTGTGTAGTTGTATGGGGTGTATGGGGGGACGGGTGTGTAGTTGTATGGGGGGAAGGGTGTGTAGTTGTATGGGGGGAAAGGTGTGTAGTTGTATGGGGGGAAAGGTGTGTAGTTGTATGGGGTGTATGGGGGGAAGGGTGTGTAGTTGTTTGGGGGGGAAGGGTGTGTAGTTGTATGGGGGGAAAGGTTTGTAGTTGTATGGGGGGGAAGGGTGTGTAGTTGTATGGGGTGTATGGAGGGAAGGGTGTGTAGTTGTATGGGGGGAAGGGTGTGTAGTTGTATGGGGGGAAGGGTGTGTAGTTGTATGGGGGGAAAGGTGTGTAGTTGTATGGGGTGTATGGGGGGAAGGGTGTGTAGTTGTTTGGGGGGGAAGGGTGTGTAGTTGTATGGGGGGAAAGGTTTGTAGTTGTATGAGGGGGAAGGGCGTGTAGTTGTATGGGGTGTATGGGGGGAAGGGTGTGTAGTTGTATGGGGGGAAGGGTGTGTAGTTGTATGGGGGGGAAGGGTGTGTAGTTGTATGGGGGGAAGGGTGTGTAGTTGTATGGGGTGTATGGGGGGAAGGGTGTGTAGTTGTATGGGGTGTATGGGGGGAAGGGTGTGTAGTTGTATGGGGGGAAAGGTGTGTAGTTGTATGGGGTGTATGGGGAGAAGGGTGTGTAGTTGTATGGGGTGTATGGGGGGAAGGGTGTGTAGTTGTATGGGGGGAAAGGTGTGTAGTTGTGTGGGGGAAGGGTTGGATGGGATGGGATGTGATGGGATGGGTCGGTGGGTGGACGGTCGGTTGGGGTGGGATAAGTGGCTGGGTGGGCGGTTGGGTGGGCCGGGAGGCCAGCTGGCGCACGCGATGGGGGTCACTCCACTAACCTGCCAGGTAGGGGGCGTAGGCCAAGGCTGTGCCTATGGGGGTCACTGCACTAACCTGCCAGGTAGGGGGCGTAGGCCAAGGCTGTGCCCATGGGGGTCACTCCACTAACCTGCCAGGTAGGGGGCGTAGGCCAAGGCTGTGCCCATGGGGGTCACTGCACTAACCTGCCAAGTAGGGGGCGTAGGCCAAGGCTGTGCCCATGGGGGTCACTCCACTAACCTGCCAGGTAGGGGGCGTAGGCCAAGGCTGTGCCCATGGGGGTCACTCCACTAACCTGCCAGGTAGGGGGCGTAGGCCAAGGCTGTGCCCATGGGGGTCACTCCACTAACCTGCCAGGTAGGGGGCGTAGGCCAAGGCTGTGCCCATGGGGGTCACTCCACTAACCTGCCAGGTAGGGGGCGTAGGCCAAGGCTGTGCCCATGGGGGTCACTCCACTAACCTGCCAGGTAGGGGGCGTAGGCCAAGGCTGTGCCCATGGGGGTCACTCCACTAACCTGCCAGGTAGGGGGCGTAGGCCAAGGCTGTGCCCATGGGGGTCACTCCACTAACCTGCCAGGTAGGGGGCGTAGGCCAAGGCTGTGCCCATGGGGGTCACTGCACTAACCTGCCAGGTAGGGGGCGTAGGCCAAGGCTGTGCCCATGGGGGTCACTCCACTAACCTGCCAGGTAGGGGGCGTAGGCCAAGGCTGTGCCCATGGGGGTCACTCCACTAACCTGCCAGGTAGGGGGCGTAGGCCAAGGCTGTGCCCATGGGGGTCACTCCACTAACCTGCCAGGTAGGGGGCGTAGGCCAAGGCTGTGCCCATGGGGGTCACTCCACTAACCTGCCAGGTAGGGGGCGTAGGCCAAGGCTGTGCCCATGGGGGTCACTCCACTAACCTGCCAGGTAGGGGGCGTAGGCCAAGGCTGTGCCCATGGGGGTCACTCCACTAACCTGCCAGGTAGGGGGCGTAGGCCAAGGCTGTGCCCATGGGGGTCACTCCACTAACCTGCCAGGTAGGGGGCGTAGGCCAAGGCTGTGCCCATGGGGGTCACTCCACTAACCTGCCAGGTAGGGGGCGTAGGCCAAGGCTGTGCCCATGGGGGTCACTCCACTAACCTGCCAGGTAGGGGGCGTAGGCCAAGGCTGTGCCCATGGGGGTCACTCCACTAACCTGCCAGGTAGGGGGCGTAGGCCAAGGCTGTGCCCATGGGGGTCACTGCACTAACCTGCCAGGTAGGGGGCGTAGGCCAAAGCTGTGCCCATGGGGGTCACTCCACTAACCTGCCAGGTAGGGGGCGTAGGCCAAGGCTGTGCCCATGGGGGTCACTCCACTAACCTGCCAGGTAGGGGGCGTAGGCCAAGGCTGTGCCCATGGGGGTCACTCCACTAACCTGCCAGGTAGGGGGTGTAGGCCAAGGCTGTGCCCATGGGGGTCACTCCACTAACCTGCCAGGTAGGGGGCGTAGGCCAAGGCTGTGCCCATGGGGGTCACTCCACTAACCTGCCAGGTAGGGGGCGTAGGCCAAGGCTGTGCCCATGGGGGTCACTCCACTAACCTGCCAGGTAGGGGGCGTAGGCCAAGGCTGTGCCCATGGGGGTCACTCCACTAACCTGCCAGGTAGGGGGCGTAGGCCAAGGCTGTGCCCATGGGGGTCACTGCACTAACCTGCCAGGTAGGGGGCGTAGGCCAAGGCTGTGCCCATGGGGGTCACTGCACTAACCTGCCAGGTAGGGGGCGTAGGCCAAGGCTGTGCCCATGAAGAAAGTGACTAGACCGAAGGCGCTGGGCAGATTCTTCTCGCCGAGGGCCTCCACCAGGATGGCGGGCAGCAGGGCGAAGAACGACCCGGCGAACAGTCCGAAGACGGCGCACAGGACGCTCAGCCAGACGTAGGAGCTGACCAGCGGCATCAGGAGGCAGGACGTGCCGGACACCAGCATGGACCCCAGGAAGCCGTACTTCTTCGGGATCAGGTTGAGGTCGGCGAACCAGCCGAAGCCGATGCGGCCGATGACGTCGAAGATGCCGATGATGGAGAGCAGGAAGGTGGCCAAGCCCTTGTCCACGTGGATCTGGCGGGCGTGCAGGTGGATCACCATGAAGACGTTGGGGTAGCCGGAGAAGGCGAAGAACATGGAGAAGCCGTAGACCAGCAGGACCGTGTTCTTCAGGAGTCGCCACTCGAACATCGGCCGCCTGGAGGGCGCCGATCCAGAACCGGAGTCGCGCTGGGAGCCGCCGCCACACGGATCGCACGGGCCGCACCAGCTGCGGCGGCGAGGGCGGGGGTGGGTGCGGGGGTGCTGGCAGCAGCTCCGCCAGCAGGACTTACCCCCGGTCGTGCCGGCCGCCTTGCCGTGAGCCCCCCCCTCCTCCTCCTCCTCCTCGCCCCCGGCCACCAGCGACTGCCCGGCCCCGGCCTCCGCCTCCCCTTCTCCCTCCGCCGGGTCGTCGAACAGCTCAGACGGCAGGGTGACGTCAGATTTCTCGGTGGCCGTGCCGTAGCCGTCGTCGGCTCCCAGCTCCTTACCTGCCGCTCTCATCGCCCCGACCCCGACCCCGGGCCCGTCTGCGCCAACCACGTGTCCATTGCCGCCCCCGCCCCCGCCATCCCCGCCGGTCCCGTCATAACTCGCACCCCGGCTATCACAACTGCTTCTCTTACAATTCCCCGCGATACTACACCCATGGCCATCCATACACACGCCGTCGTCATATTTATGACACGCACGGCCGTCCATACACGGTTTGTCGTCTCTCGCGCCGACACAGGCGCCACACGCGCCGCCCTCCGCAGGACATCCGCCATTGTCGTCCAGACCTGGAGCCCCTCCCGGGCCGCCGGCCCGTTCAGAACGGGGGCAGCCGCTCGCACGGTCACTGTTATTGGGATGTTTAACATCGACATTACTAGCAGCTATACAATCTAAATTGCCTAGAGATATATTCCTATCTAGCGTCGGACATATAGTCTCGCACGTCCCTATATTGATCTTACTGATCGGCACGTGTTCGGTGGATTTCCGCTTCCGGTCGCAGCCGCCGCCATCTTGGCACGAGGTGGCGCGGCGCGCGTAGAAGCTGAGCGGCCGCAGGAGGGCGCCACTGAAGCAGACGTGGAGCATGATGCCGGCGAGGACGAGGAAGGCCCCCTCCAGACCGTAGTACTCAAGCAGCACCTGGATGAGGGGTGGGATGGCGAAGCTGCCGATGCCGCTGCCCGCCACGGCCAGGCCGTTGGCCAGCGCCTTGCGACGGTCGAAGTACTGGGTCGTCGTGACGATGCTGGGGGCGTAGGCCAGGGCCGAGCCCAGTCCTGTCCCAACAGAGAAGCAAACGATTAATAATAATCTACAATACTATAAATACATAACATTTGAATACAATTTGGAGAAAGACAGGCTGTCCAGCACACCCTCATGAAAAAGAAGGACAAAAGTAGGAATGGAAATACAGAAAAAGTAGGACAAAAGTAGGAAGATAGAAGCAAAAAGTAGGACTCAAATAGCATATGTAGCAACATTATTTCGGATAAACAAATGACAAAAAGTTATTTTACTGAGAAAATGCTTTTTTAGAACATTTCTTATATGCTGCTCAGCTGTACCTGTATTTTCATTATTAGAACTTGACAGACACTAGTGTTGATTTAAAGATATATCAGGACGCAAAAACAAAATACCTCTGACTTTTGCAATAATAGAAGCGATATGCACACTTTTACAGCAATTCACGACGTTTTGAAATTGCGCCTGGTGAAGCAAATACCAAAAAGTAGGAAAAAGTAGGAAAATGCAGGTATTTTGAAGAAAAAGTAGGAAAAATAGGATGGATACAAAAAAGTAGGAAAAAGTAGGAAAAGTAGGATCACTGGACAGCCTGGAAATAAAAAAAGACACTCAAAAACACACGGCGACCGCAATTAAAAAATGACCAGTGGCCTGTTCCATGAACGCAGTTTAGCCGACTACAGGGCTTAGTCGGCTAAACTGCGTTTGTGAAATCCAACACTGGGGACACTGGTATAGCCGTGTTGGACTGATGTCCGCAAATACGTATGAAGTCTGTCATTTTATCTCTAATGTTGAATACAATATGTGCGCATGTGATGACGGTATCAACGGCAAATAATAAAATCAGTCAAATACAAAAACAATATATAGCTCGATGCGTTTATCTATTAAACACTAAACACTATTGGCATAGACTAATGGCGCTCTCTTTGCACCCATCCCCCAACATATACACACACACCAATCCTTACTACAACCCTGGGTAGAGACACACCACTTGTAAGTAAATGATTTGGTAGAGAGGAACCCACAATGGCCATAATGACGATATTGGCGCCACAATGACAGGATAATGTTCCACTAAGCAGAGGTAAAATGCCGTCATAACAATACGCCCGTATCCGATATTCCTACCTATACTATACATGCTATTCGGACTAGGTGGCTCCTGTGCTCAAAGCAAGTACAGGGTGTTGTTCACTCACCGACTAACAACCCGTAGCTGAAGTAGAGATAGTAGAGGCTGGGAGCGAACATGCTCAGAACGAGCCCAAGGGACATGAGGACTCCGCCAACCATGACGACTCGCCGACTTGTGAAGCGCATCGACAACGTGTTGGCGATCGGAGCTGAAAAACGAGGAAAGACGGCATGGTAGTTTTATGACGTCACGGGTAGTTTCAAAAACGACGAAAGACAATAGATAGCCATTAGGAAGTTAGGACGTCAGGGCAGTTACTTGGATTGCGGTATCAATGGAAGGCAATCGTCTTACTCAAGTGGTCGAAAGTGTTTACGGTAAACCGCTGTAGGAACTAGATTAGGGAAAACACATTATTGGGCACATTTGTCATGTATTTCAGTATGGGAATAACATATATAAAACTTATATCGTGCATAGATTCAACAGTTGTACTCTTTGGCCTTCTGTTACTAAAACGTATATATGTAGCTTATATAACAATACTTCGGTAAAATAACATGAAATTGTCTATATAAAAAGAATAGCTAAATCTATGACAGCTGAAAATGAAGAAGTGGTAGGAGTTGTGACGTCACGTGCAGAGAACGCTGAGGTGTGTGCCATATGGCGATAATGGCAAGGGTCAAGCTAGAATGGATCCCTGACTCGGGAAGTCACCACATATTCTTTCCAAAGAAAGATATGGGATTTATTATCCTGCACACACATTTGCACAGGCGGGGCACGAACCCCGCACCGGCCGCTGGAGTATATTCGACAATAAATGGCGGAACACGCTACCCACTGGGACACGCGGGGTGATCCACATACTGAAACGCACGTGGTCGCTCGCAACTTAACTAGGTGAAATCTGAATGTACCACCATCATGGGTGGTCCGTTTCCATGACAACCTTACCCAGGACGAGAGCCAAGCATTGTGATAGCGCGGCGATCCACAAGGTGGCGCCACTGCTGGAATCAAAGCGTTCCTTGAGGACTTCTATGAGGATGCCGAAAGACTTGGCGGCGGCCCCGACCACCAGCATGTTGACCAGGAAGGCGCCTATTGAACCACATTAGTGAGTGGAGAACAAGATGCATGATCAATCTAATATAAATATATATACTTTATGCAATGTAGATGTATAATTATAATCTTCAAATCTATATAATTGTTATTGTTATTGTTACTTCAAATATATCAATTTTTTATTGTTACATCGAATCTATCTAATTTTTATTGTTACTTCAAATATATCAAATTTTTAGATGCTTCAAATGTATCAAATTTTTATTGTTACTTCATATCTATCTAACTTTAATTCTTACTTCCAATCTATCTAACGTTCATTTTTATCTTTAACTGGCTGGCCGTTTGAATAGCTGTTCGACCCCGTTCACAAACCACGGTGCTGTCTGGCCTTACCGAGCACGCAACACCAAGCCCAGCCACGGTCCTTGGGGACCCGGCTGCGGGCCTGGGCCTGGGGCGGGGGCAGCGGGCGGCCATTGGGTCTCCGCATGACGCTGGGCCATCAGCCGCTGTCTGGGCGACCACCACCACTGACAACCAGTGCCAGCACCACCTCTCGTCCCGCTTCTCCCTGGGCGGTTCCTTCCCGCGTGGGCGGCTCCTCCCTGGGTCTGGGCGGCTCCTCCCTGGGTCTGGGCGGTTCCTTCCCGCGTGGGCGGCTCCTCCCTGGGTCTGGGCGGCTCCTCCCTGGGTCTGGGCGGCTCCTCCCTGGGTCTGGGCGGCTCCTCCCTGGGTCTGGGCGGCTCCTCCCTGGGTCTGGGCGGCTCCTCCCTGGGTCTGGGCGGCTCCTCCCTGGGTCTGGGCGGCTCCTCCCTCCCTGAGCAGCTCTTCGCTGGGTCTGGGTGGCTCCTCCCTGGGTCTGGGCGGCTCCTCCCTCCCTGAGCAGCTCTTCGCTGGGTCTGGGCGGCTCCTCCCTGGGTCTGGGCGGCTCCTCCCTGGGTCTGGGCAGCTCCTCCCTCCCTGAGCAGCTCTTCGCTGGGTCTGGGTGGCTCCTGCCGCCGCACCTGCTAGCGGCTGCCACGGCCACCTCCCAGTCACACCTGTAAGCAAGCGGCAACAAAAGGTTACATTAAAAATTTGCCATCGTTTAGGTATAGATATAAATTATGCATATACAGTGCACTCGCTTAATTGTAACTTCTATTTGTCAGCAAAAAAGTCGCAACTAACCGAATTGGCGATTATCCGAAGTTGGCGATTTTAACGGGTCAGAATGGATAACATGTTCATGGATGTTTGTATCAGGGTTTATATGCGCTCCCGGTACAAGTGTATAAGCTAAGCCTGACGATTTCAACCTACTCAGCGACAGAGAGGTCTGCCTGCTTTCGTGTGGCCATGATCGTATAATAAAGCCGTATTTGGTGCCTGAAGACTTAATACGTCTCACATCACAGCGAGGAACAAACAGCACAAAAACATAACTATATATATGAGCAAAGTGGTTGGTTGGTTGGTATTTGATTTAAAAATAAGATGAAATGATATATTGTCTTGTTCTTGGCGGCCTTTTGGTGGAGGCCAAATATTATCATGTTGCGACATGAGTAGACGCGATAGGGAGTAGACACGATGGGGAGTAGACATGATGGGCAGTAGACATGATGGGGAGTAGACATGATGGAGAGTAGACACGATGGAGTAGACATGATGGGGAGCAGATATGATGTAGTAGACACGATGAGGAGTAGAAATGATGGGGAGTAGACATGACGGGGACATGATTGGGAGCAGATATGATGTAGTAGACACGATGGGGAGTAGACATGATGGAGAGTAGAAATGAAATGAAATGTTGGTGTTTTAGGCCACTTTTGTGCACAAACAGGCTAAATTGGGCCAAGGAACCTCCCGGGACGATGAAGGATGAAGGAATGAAACATGCCCCAGATTAGGTGCCCGAGCCCGGATTCGAACCCAGGACCTATTGATCTGCGGTCTAGTGCGCTAACCACTACACCAGGGAGGCCCCCTGATGGAGAGTAGACACGATGGAGTAGACATGATGGAGAGTAGGCATGATGGACAGTAGACACGATGGAGTAGGCATGATGGGGAGCAGACATGATGGGGAGTAGACACGATAGGGAGTAGACATGATGGAGTAGACATGATGGAGAGTAGACATGATGGGGAGTAGACACGATGAGGAGTAGACATTATGGGGAGTAGACACGATGGAGTAGACATGATGGAGTAGAAACGATGAGGAGTAGAAATGATAGGGAACAGACATTATGGGAAGTAGACATGAGGGGGAGTAGACACGATGAGGAGTAGACATGATGGAGTAGACATGATGGAGTAGATGGAGTAGACATTATGGAGAATAGACACGATGGAGTAGACATGACGGAGAGCAGATCTGATGGAGTAGACATGATGGGGAGTAGACACGATGGAGAATAGACATGATGGAGAGTAGAAATGAAATGAAATGTTGGTGTTTTAGGCCACTTTTGTGCACAAACAGGCTAAATTGGGCCAAGGAACCTCCCGGGACGATGAAGGATGAAGGAATGAAACATGCCCCAGATTAGGTGCCCGAGCCCGGATTCGAACCCAGGACCTATTGATCTGCGGTCTAGTGCGCTAACCACTACACCAGGGAGGCCCCCTGATGGAGAGTAGACACGATGGAGTAGACATGATGGAGAGTAGGCATGATGGACAGTAGACACGATGGAGTAGACATGATGGGGAGCAGACATGATGGGGAGGAGACACGATAGGGAGTAGACATGATGGAGTAGACATGATGGAGAGTAGACATGATGGAGAGTAGACATGATGGGGAGTAGACACGATGAGGAGTAGACATTATGGGGAGTAGACACGATGGAGTAGACATGATGGAGTAGAAACGATGAGGAGTAGAAATGATAGGGAACAGACATTATGGGAAGTAGACATGAGGGGGAGTAGACATGATGGGGTGTAGACACGATGAGGAGTAGACATGATGGAGTAGACATGATGGAGTAGATGGAGTAGACATTATGGAGAATAGACACGATGGAGTAGACATGACGGAGAGCAGATCTGATGGAGTAGACATGATGGAGAGTAGACACGATGGAGAATAGACATGATGGGGAGTGGACATGACGGGGAACATGATGGGGAGTAGACATGATGGGGAGTAGACACGATGGAGAGTAGACACGATGGAGTAGACTTGAGGGGAGTAGACATGATGGGGAGTAGACATGATGGGGAGTAGACATGATGGGGAGTAGACAATGATGGAGAGTAGACATGATGGGGAGTAGACATGATAGGGAGTAGACATGATGGAGTAGAAATGATGAAGAGTAGACATGATGGGGAGTAGACATGATAGGGAGTAGACATGATGGAGTAGACACGATGAGGAGTAGACATGATGGGGAGTAGACATGATGGAGTAGACATGATGGAGAGTAGGCAGGGGTGTAGACACGATGAGGAGTAGACATGATTGGGAGTAGACATGATGGAGCAGACATGATAGAGAGTAGGCATGATGGGGTGTAGACACGATGAGTAGACATGATGGGGAGTAGACATGATGGAGAGTAGGCATGATGGGGTAGACATGATGGAGAGCAGATATGATGGAGAGTAGACACGATGGAGTAGACATGATGGAGAGCAGATATGATGGAGTAGACACGATGAGAAGTAGACATGATGGGGAGTAGACATGATGGAGTAGACATGATGGGGAGCAGAGATGATAGAGTAGACACCATGAGGAGTAGACATGATGGACGGCAGATATGATGGGAAGTAGACATGATGGAAAGTAGACATAATGGAGAGCAGACATGATGGGGAGCAGCCATGATGGAAAGTAGACATGATGGGGAGTAGACACGATGGAGTAGGCATGATGGGGAGTAGACATGATGGAGAGCAGACATGATGGAGAGTAGACACGATGGGGAGCAGCCATGATGGAGCAGACATGATGGAGAGTAGACATGATGGAGAGTAGACACGATGGGGAGTAGACATGATGGGGAGTAGACATGATGGGAGTAGACACGATGGAGAGTAGACATGATGGGAGTAGACACGATGGGGAGCAGACATGATGGAGTAGACATGATGGAGTAGACATGATGGAGAGTAGACACGATGGAGTAGACACGATGGGAGTAGACACGATGGAGAGTAGACACGATGGAGAGTAGACATGATGGGAGTAGACACGATGGGGAGCAGACATGATGGAGTAGACATGATGGAGGGTAGACACGATGGAGTAGACACGATGGGAGTAGACACGATGGAGAGTAGACATGATGGGAGTAGACACGATGGGAGAGTAGACATGATGGAGTAGACATGATAGGGAGTAGACATGATGGAGTAGACATGATGGAGAGCAGACATGATGGAGAGTAGACACGATGAGGAGCAGACATGATGGAGCAGACATGATAGAGTAGACACGATGGGGAGTAGACATGATGGAGCAGACATGATGGAGAGTAGACATGAAGAGTAGACATGATGGGGAGTAGACACGATGGAGTAGACACGATGGGGAGTAGACATGGAGAGTAGACATGATGGGGAGTAGACATGATGGGGAGTAGACACGATGGAGTAGACACGATGGGAGTAGACACGATGGAGAGTAGACATGATGGAGAGTAGACACGATGGGGAGAAGACATGATGGAGAGCAGACATGATGGGGAGTAGACATGATGGAGAGTAGACACGATGGAGTAGACACGATGGGAGTAGACACGATGGAGAGTAGACATGATGGAGTAGACACGATGGAGAGCAGACATGATAGGGAGTAGACACTATGGAGTAGACATGATGGAGAGTAGACATGACGGGGAGTAGACATGATGGAGAACAGACATAATGCAGAGTAGACACGATGGAGTAGACATGATGGAGAGTAGACACGATAGAGAGTAGACATGATGGAGTAGACACGATGGGGAGTAGACATGATGGAGAGTAGACATGATGGAGAGTAGACATGATGGAGTAGACACGATGGGAAGTAGACACGATGGAGAGTAGACACGATGGAGTGGACATGATGATCACAATTAAAAACTCCCAAATGCCGTAAAACTATTCGAAACGCCATCAAAGGGTAAGGCAAGTAACATGAGAAAGAAACACCAAATGACAACCCAGCGACAGCCATATAAATAAAGGCCGAAAAAAGCAGCTCACAGCAACCAAATTAATGAATGCACTTTTCTTGCTTTTCTTTTCATCTAAATCGAAGAATAAAAAATAGGGCAGCAGCAGCAGCACAAAAAATCAATAAAAACATCAAACATTAACCGGCCTGCTAAGAAGAACGTCTCGAAACAGGAGTGCTCTCCTCAATGAAACTGTATAGACCGTCCAGATTTTTAGGCGCCTTGTAAATCTCTTGGTCCACTTCACGGAATGCCCTGGCCAGTTAACCGGAAATATTCTTCTACCTCCATACAGGCGACGGAAGAGGATGTATCTATGGTCTCGACTTACTTTACCTATGACAGGTATTGGGTGAGTATGAGCGTCAAACAGATAGATCGTTACCCCACTGCGAAGGCGTCCGTGATGCCCAAGACATCTTGTATGAGCGCATCCACTACACCCCCACCCCCTCCCTCCCCCACCCGGTCACACACACAGTCCGTTCACGTTGAACGTGATCATATCGATGCGCCAGGCAGAGGCGCAGCATAAACTTGTCAGTCTTTAAATCTCTACTAGTGTGATTCTTCTGTCGACGTCCAGGCGCAACCAGCATGCCCATATAGGTCTTCCACTATGTCGCTCTCGCCCTCGATTCAATATAAAACCCTAGATGACATTCAATAGAGAACCTTAGATGACATTCAATATGGAACCCTAGATGACATTCAATCTATAACCCAAATTAACATTCAATATGGAACCCTAGATGACATTCAATATAAAACCCTAGATGACATTCAATATAGAACCCTAGATGACATCCAATATGGACCCCTAGATGACATTCAATATAAACCCTAGATGACATCCAATATGGACCCCTAGATGACATTCAATATAAACCCTAGATGACATTTAATATGGACCCCTAGATGACATTCAATATATAACCCAAGATGACATTCAATATAGAACTCTAGACGACATTCAATATAGAACCCTAGATGACATTCTATATGGACCATTATATGACATTCAATATGGAACCCTAGATGACATGCAATATGGAACCCTAGATGACATTCAATATGGACCCCTAGATGACAATCAATCTGGAACCCTAGATGATACTCACTGTAGCGTCCTGCCCGATATATTGTACAAGTATTATTGTCGTTGGCGCTTTGAGGTTGATTAGAAGTCCGTTACTGGTCCGTTACTGTGCGCCGCGGCCACGCCATCGGCTACGGCCATAACCTCAACCACAAGGTCGCACATTATCCTCAACCACAAGGTCGCACATTATCCTCAACCACAAGGTCGCACATTATCCTCAACCACAAGATCGCACTTTATCCTCAACCACAAGGTCGTACATTATCATCAACCACAAGGTCGCACATTATCCTCAACCACAAGGTCGCACATTATCCTCAACCACAAGGTCGCACATTATCCTCAACCACAAGGTCGCACATTATCCTCAACCACAAGGTCGCACATTATCCTCAACCACAAGGTCGCACATTATCCTCAACCACAAGGTCGCACATTATCCTCAACCACAAGGTCGCACATTATCCTAAACCACAAGGTCGCACATTATCCTCAACCACAAGGTCGCACATTATCCTCAACCACAAGGTCGCACATTATCCTCAACCACAAGGTCGTACATTATCCTCAACCACAAGGTCGCACATTATCCTCAACCACAAGGTCGCACATTATCCTCAACCACAAGGTCGCACATTATCCTCAACCACAAGGTCGCACATTATCATCAACCACAAGGTCGCACATTATCCTCAACCACAAGGTCGCACATTATCCTCAACCACAAGGTCGCACATTATCCTCAGTCACAAGGTCGCACATTATCCTCAACCACAAGGTCGCACATTTTCCTCAACCACAAGGTCACACATTATCCTCAACCACAAGGTCGCACATTATCCTCAACCACAAGGTCGCACATTATCCGCAACCACAAGGTCGTACAATAATGTCATACGGATAACGGTTTCAGTCAACCACCGTTGAGCCCGATTTCTTCGCCGCGGCACATATCTCTGGTCATCTTTACGCGGGTACCACACAAAGAGGGTACTGTTCCCATGCCTGATTCACGAGGGCATACGGCCACGGTGAGTGAAGACTGAAAGGTGACACCTATCCAGGGGGGTGGGGGGGGTAAGTCTAGAGGACGGACGTTTGTTCTGGGCTGTCTTGACCTTGACTTATCTAACAGTACTCCAGCCACTTACAGGCGTTAAGGCCAAGACACGACATGGAAAGTTTGTGTCTGTCTGGCTGTCCCGCAGTAATTTGAACTTCCACTGACAGATCCTGAATTTTTCATAAATCAGATTCACTTAAGGACAAAATCAGATTCTTTTAAGGGCAAAACTGAGATGCGTTGAAGGACAAAAATCAGCTTCGTTTAAGGACAAAAATCTGATTTTTGTAAAGACGAAAATCAGATCTATTTCTTGACATCGTCATCTTGCGCATGCACACAGACATGACACTTGCACAGGTGGGGATCGAACCCACACATCAGCCGCTGGTTCAACGAGAAACCAGAGATAGGACAATAAAAGTCTACGCTCATTAAAGCGGGGAAAGGCCTTTACATATATAATGTATCTGGTTATCATGAGTAAGTCGATAAATATCAAACGCTAATCAAAGCAGGGAAACTGCCTTTACATATATAATGTATCCGGTTATCATGAATATGTCGACACCTTGAATACATATAATATATATATATATATACATATGTAAAAATCCAATATAGTGTATTGAGACCAGCAGATGAACAGACTGACCCATGACGGGCGGGGGGGGGGGGGAGGACGGGGAGGGGGGAAAGGGGCACTCGTGCACGGCCCAGTTACTCAAACAATGAGATCACGTGACTGTCCCGGGTCGATCCCCAGCACTCGGCTGACGGGCTAAAGCGGCGTATGTATACACATATAAATATATATATACAGGGGGTGAGGTGGGGGCTGGGGGGTGGCTCCGCGAGGGTGGGGGTGGGGGCTGGGGGATGGCTCCGCGAGGGTGAGTGAGGCGGGGTCGGGTCTGGCGGACTCTCTGTCTTGCGAAAACTCCCCCAGGGGCGCCCTCATATACGGCACCGGTGCCGCCCTGATAGCTCAGTGGGTTAGACCGCTCGCTCTGACCACCTGAAATACTAACGGCACGTGGATTGGTGGTTCGCGCCCCGCTGTGGCCATGTCTGTGTGGTCGCCGGATAAAGATCCCATGTCCTTCTTCGCAAAGAGTAGGGGGGTTACCCCCGGGGACATGGCTCCACTCTCCTTTCCTTCTCCCATGAACGCTTTATGACCAAAAGTGGTTAAAGCGTCCTGAATATACAACCAACCAATCATATACTGTACCAGTGGAAAAAATTGATCAGAGGCCGGTTACGGGGGAACCAGCCCCAGAGATCCCCGCAGATCACTCATACACCCCAAGAGTTGGCTATGGTCTGTACACTTTAAACAAGGTTTACAACCTCTGACGTGTCGGCCCGCCAAGAACTATTCTATTTTACAGAGTTGCTGGCGCATGGACAGACGAAAGACGGAAAGCGCCACCTGGCGTATGAAAAGGGTTTGCGGCTTAGCGGCAGTCGCAAAAGGCGATAGATATATATATATATATATTAACAATTTAACCTGCAATGTAGGTTAAGTTGGGACTCCCTACGACGCACTAGTGACTGGAGTATCATCTCCATCATGGTGTAGTATCTCGCCCTGACAACGTCGCGACAGAGCCCAGGTCACTGGCTGATAAACCAGTGCAGGATGATCTGGCCCAAAGAAGCCACGTGGCCTCTCATAGAGGTAACAGACGTCTAGCCGGTCTCTTGACCGCAAATAACCCATTATGATGGTCACCCATTTTTTTCTTCTTATTTTTGCTGGTTATTAATTGGGGTAAGATCGGATGTTAGAGCCACGCGCTATGGAAATTAATTATTGCACCGTTTCAAGAGCAAGCAAATTACTGTCAATTATCTCAGGAATGTACACGTTGCTAAGCAGGTGCTAAGCAGTTTCAGCAGACCGACAGTTAATTGGCACGTAGCCTGGCACCTGCATCTGGAACTATTTCATCTAACCACATTTTATATTCACGCGAGGGAAATTTTGCCTTCATGTCCACAAACGCCCTAAAGCCCCCACTATTTAATTTTCAATCAATACAGTGAAAAACACTTACCGATAAGCCGTAAATATTGGGGATTCACGTTAACTTTTTTCTCAGGTAAGCGTCGCGCACAAACTAATGCATAGAACAGAGCATGTTTCCATCACGTCCGTCCCGAGCGTAGGGCCGAACTAGTAATGTCCGCGAAGCGATACCTATCAGCGGAGCTGGCACCGCCTGGTCATTGCCTCAACGTTAACGATGGAGAGCATGACCATTCATCCATTGTGTTAACACCGTGCATCACGTCCCGGCATGATTGACACATCCCTACCCTCTGGCGCCCGCGGATAACATACACGGAGAAGCCGGGACCAAGTGAATTTTATACCCCTGGCACTATAGTCATTTTTTGCTCAGTGGGTTGATCGTTTAATCGCGTCGACCAAATCCCTTTGACAGTACGCGTCTTAATTAGTAATTAGTAGAGAGTAAAATGTTGCATTTTTCTTCTCAAAGAGTGCGCGGGTGCGGCATGCGGGGTCAAATCTCTCATAATTCGCCCTAGCAGCTTGGTTGGGCGCCGGCCTAGAGCTGCTTACAGCAAGCACACCATACTAGGCCGGTAACGGGTCATTTTTACAGCCCCGTGATTGGCGGAAAGCCAGCAGGTACAACGTCAGGCAACGGTGATGGTTGGTTGGTTATAGATTCAGGACGCTTTCGCCACTTTTGGTCATATCGCGTCAATCGAAGAAGGAAGGGAGAGTGTAGCCATGTCCCCGGGGTTAACCCCCTACTCTTTACAAAGAAGGACATGGGATCTTTATCCTGCGACCACACAGACATGGCTACAGCGGGGCTCGAACCATCGATCCACGTTCCGTTAGGAGCTCAGGTGACCAGAGCACTCAATGCGAGCGCAGGCAACGGCAACATTTAACAGATTTAAACAGTCTTCAAATAAATTAACATATGTAAAATTACTTAATACATACCAATTGGAAAATCGTATACAAATTTGTCGAATTGAGATTAGATAAATTTCTAATTCTTGTGTGTGCGCAATAACGTTATCACAAATTCTGAACTTAATGCTCGCGCATTAACGTCATCTTAAAATGTAAGGGTAATGACAAGACACCAACGGGTCCGACAGACACCAAGGCCACCCGAGAGCCTAACGGCACGTGGATCGGTGGTTCGCGCCCCGCCGTGGCCATGTCTGTGTGGTCGCAGGGTAAAGATCCCATATCCTTCTTCGCAAAGAGTAGGGGGTTACCCCGGGGGTTGGCTCCACTATTTCTTCCTTCTACCATTGAGGCGATATGACCAAAAGTGGTTAAAGCGTCCTGAATACAAAACCGATAGACACCAAGAGTCGGACACAGTGAAGAGCTTTGTGTGTGTGTTGGGGGGGGGGGGGGGCGTGATAAGATATCTGGGGTGCTGAAAGACACCTAGGATTCCACAGGCAAATAGTTATACGTCAAACGTGCACCCGGTTGTGTGTGAATTCAAGGTGAAAAGCGTCAGAAGCCGGGGACCTGGAGCTTGAAAACGAACGAGGCGCCAATGCAGCGAACACAACGCTTCCGTTTTTGCGTCCGCGTCCGTCGTTCGTCAAAATCCGCGGTTACAGATTCGGACGCGGAAAGGACATTCCGCACGAATGACGTTATGCCTGAAGGGTTTTCTGGACTTCAACCGATATTTTGACTTACTATTATGTTGGCGAAGTGCAGCCATTGTCAGTATATTCCGTATGTTGCAGTATGCATGCATAATGAAAAGGCAGCTTCCACAAGTTGTATTGTATTTTTGTACGGGACGGATGACGGACGCGGACGACGACGTGGATGGCACAAACACGGATGTCAGTGATCTGAAACAATTGGTGACACCTCCAGTATCCGGCTACACGCACATCGAACTTGATTATGGTCATAAGATTTTCTCAGCACAGGGTTTCACGATCTGTTAAGTTACATTACATTCCACGTAGTTGCCATAGTTTCAGGCCAAACCCTATCTTCTGAATCAGCAGGTGTCGCATTTGGAAATCGTTCGATAAAATAGAATGCGATGTCTCGTGCAAGTTTGACGTCATGTAAAGAAGTTTTAAAAACACCATATATATTTTTTTGTTCAATTTGGCTATTGAAATGGTTTCGAATATTTTTAAATGGAGGATACCCGTTACCAGCGGACTGTTTTTGACAGGCAGGCCGGTTCACAGTGAACACACCACGAGAGATATTTATCCCCGTGCTTACCACGTCTACTCGGGGAAGTCAGCCTTCGCATGCGCGCACGTAGCGGACTCCGCTATAGGGCTGTACTGTCACTACGGGATCTTATCGAGACCCCACGAGACAGGGAAACTTATGCTCTACGTCAGTGCCTAGCATCAACGTCTGCCTACCTTCCGGTTGTTTGCCTTCACTCGCCTCACACAGAAGATCGGCTAAAGCTGTCCTTGGCTGCGCAACTAACCACTGAAGTTCTGCGCATATGAAAATTATAACCATCCGAGTAGATTTATGTAATATATGAGAGATTAGACAGTTGATAAACCAGAATGCGGTTGTTTCATGAGTGACTGTCACACAGAGTTTCACCTGCCTCCGCGGTAACAACAATGGCGAGAGCAAGTGATCGACTTAACCATTCCGCTGTCAAAATGTGCAGTGCATGGAGTACCAGCACACGGATGCGTTATTAAACCACATGGTAAAGATAAAATAAGACCAGTTGGATGATTTCGTATCAAGTTTCCTGTTTGAAGCGTTGCGCCAACGTTGTCACTGGGGAGAATCCGTGTGAAGTCATAATGCCTCGTGTTCGTACTAAATGCAAAAACGTTAGTTTCTCAGTCGTATGGTCCCGTTGTAACAAATAATCGTCATTGTGATGGCGCAAACGAATAAAAAATATGTCGTCTATCCGTTTTGTGAAGCTTTATTTCTTAGATATTCTTAATCATAGCGCTAGGCCTTCCGCAATGGACCCACCCCTCGGCGCCTGGCTTTTGCGCAGGTAGTCTGGTTCCCAGTCTCTCTCTTTGCGTAACATACACGTCACACCTACGTCACAGATAGTCAGGATACCAGTGTGCGCAGGGATTCTAAACTCGTTCCGAACACACGTGCTTCGTTTGTTTGTCCCCAAAATGAGTAAACCGGAGGTCTAAGCGAACGAGACTTTATAGCCCTATAGGTGAAAAATCCCCGCGGGGGGGGGCGGGGGGGGACCCTGGTCCCTGAGTCTGACCCCAGAGACCAGCTAGGGGCCGCTTCAGAAGTTTATTATGCACCTAGCAATGCCAGGAAGGCCTTTAGCCAAGCCTAGCCGGCTCATAGGTGCACCAAACGGTAGCCGAGACGCGAATCTCACATTACCACCAAGCGACTACATACATTGCCGGCGGACGCGCTGTGTCCACACAGTAAAGGGAGCTGTAAGCTCTAACTCATAATCTCCATTTTAGTCTAGACAGGCTTGGCGACTGTACGTAGTTTAGGTAAAAATCATGTGTTCACACCAGTTTTTCCCCCGTCAACAAGCATCTATCATTAGCTCTTCACTACCAGTAACTTAGCTCCAGCACTTTCTTTTGCACATTTTAGTGCTCTTGGGTGCTAAAACAAAAAAAGTCGGGTTTAGTGTCAGCCACAATAAAGCGCCTCTACACCTGTCGTATGCCCCAACGACACCGCGAAGGGGGTGGGGGGTTGAGGGGTGACGGCGGTGATGGGAGTGACAGGGTTGATTAAGGGAGTGGGGGTGACGCATTGCCTCGCTGGATCTATCAGCGAGCAGGGCAGGAGGTACCACCAGCGAGCAGAGCAGGAGACTTACCATCAGCGAGTAGAGCAGAAGACTTGCCATTAGCGAGTAAAGCAGGAGTTACCACCAGCGAGCAGAGCAGGAGACTTACCATCAACGAGTAGAGCAGAAGACTTGCCATTAGCGAGTAAAGCAGGAGGTACCACCAGCGAGCAGAGCAGGAGACTTACCATCAACGAGTAGAGCAGAAGACTTGCCATTAGCGAGTAAAGCAGGAGGTACCACCAGCGAGCAGAGCAGGAGACTTACCATCAGCGAGTAGAGCAGGAGTTACCCTCAGCGAGAAGAGTAGAAGACTTACCATAAGCGAGAAAACCAGAAGAGTTACCCTCAGCGAGTAGAGCAGGAGATTTACCCTTAGCGAGTAGAGCAAAAGACTTACCATCAGCGAGTAGAGCAGGAGTTACCCTCAGCGAGAAGAGTACAAGACTTACCATCAACGAGTAAAGCAGAAGACCTACCATTAGCGAGTAAAGCAGGAGTTACTCTCAGCGAGAAGAGGATGAGACTTACCATTAGCGAGTAGAGCAGGAGATTTACCATCAGCGATTAGAGCAGGAGTTACCCTTGGCGAGTAGAGCAGGAGACTTACCATCAGCAAGTAAAGCAAGAGTTACCCTCAGGGAGTAGAGCAGGAGACTTACCAACAGCGAGTGGAGCAGGAGACTTACCATCAGCGAGTAGCGCAGGAGACTTACCATCAGCGAGTAAAGCAGGAGTTACCCTCAGCGAGTAGAGCAGGAGACTTACCATCAGCGAATAAAGCATGAGACTTACCATCAGCGAGTAAAGCAAGAGTTACCCTTAGCGAGTAGAGCAGGAGAGTTACCCTTAGCGAGTAGAGCAGGAGACTTACCCTCAGCGAGCAGAGCAGGAGACTTACCATCAGCGAGTAGAGCGGGAGACTTACCATCAGCAAGTTAAGCAGGAGTTACCCTCGAGTAGAGCAGGAGACTTAACATCAGCGAGTAAAGCAGGAGACTTACCATCAGCGAGTAGAGCAGGAGACTTACCCTCAGCGAGTAGAGCAGGAGCAGGAGACTTACCATCAACGAGTAGAGCAGAAGACTTACCCTCAGCGAATAGAACAGGAGACTTACCATCAACGAGTAGAGCAGAAGACTTACCATCAGCGAGTAGAGCAAGAGACTTACCATCAGCGAGTAAAGCAGAAGTTACCCTCGGCGAGAAGAGTAAAAGACTTACCATCAGCGATTAGAGCAGGAGACACACCATCAGCGAGTAGAGTAGGAGACTTACCATCAGCGAGAAGAGTAGAAGACTTAGCATCAGCGAGTAAAGCAGAAGACTTACCATCAGCTAGCAGAGAGCCGGAGATTTACCACCACAGACTGTGGGAAACACTTACAGCCAAAGATTTACCACCAGCGACCAGAGGTTTACCGTCGGCCTAGAGCTAACGTACTTACAGTCTACCTTTCTCTATTTTAGTTCAGGGGGAGGAGGGTAACCCTAATCTGGTCGAATTCAGGGTGGGGCTGGACGTGACATCACGACCAGGGGAATGTATCGAGGATCAAGGTAGGAGGTAGATACTAGTATAAACCTCCAGGGAAAGACAACCATGAAGTCCTTATTAAGCCCATACATACTACCTTTGCACATGTGGGGCTCAAACCCAGGCTAGAGTCGCTGGCCTGACCTAAGACGACAGCAAGATGACCATCGGGGGAGAGGGAGGGGGGTAGGGGCTGGGCAGACGGTGTGAGGGACGGTGGGAGGGAGGGGGTGAGGTCGTTGGGGTGGGGTGGGGGGGGGGAGGCGGTTGGGCGGGGGGGAAGGTGATTGTATAGACGGCGGTTACAAATGTCCGAGACCTCCACGTGATCGGTGTCAAGCCTATCTGGCATGTAAACGTGTCAGGAGGCCTTCACATGGCCCTGACACATGTGCTACACGGCGGGTCTGTACGCCCACAACGACGGCCATGATGAATTATACATGACAAGGTGCTCGAGACTTGACGGTATATATGCTTATATAGGCTACAGCGCCAAAAAAACACGGCCCCAGCGGCGTCGCCGCGCCGATAAACTGCATTTAAGTGGGATATATGCACTCACATAAACGTCAATACGTATGGGATTATTACAGGATATGTACCGGTACATTGATTAGCATATATCCAGGTATAACATCGAAAACGATGTTTAGTCCATGTTTCCAGGTTGAACTGCTGTTTCAGTATAGCTCATCTAACATCCAGTCCTAGCACCACTGTAGAATTGCGTGGAACCCTTTACAGATGGCGACCCTGTGAAAGCAGTTAGTGACAGAAACGCATTCTGCTCTATTGAAGCTATTCTTAATAAAGCAACCATTTGTAGAAGTGTTGAAGCGGACCTGGTAGATGGACGCATTTGCTAGGTGACACTGAACCAACGCAAACTCCTGACATTTGGGCACCAAGTCTTTTGCAAATCTGTAAGAGCCATATAAGAAGGTTACAGTAGTAGGCCAGTATTGCTTTTGTTTTTTAATTGTCCTGGTGCGTTTTTGGTAGCAGCAGCGGGATATATGGACAGACTCGCGAGAACACAAGCCAAGCGTGACACGAATGAAAATAAAAGTCCTAAAACTCAAATAAGAAATAAATTAACGTCTGGCGCCTATTTCAATGTAACAGTTTAACCATGTGAGTACCACAAAAATACCTGTCAGCCTCAATGCTTATATACCCACTGGCCTACCACACCGGCATCCTTTTATATTCGGAACTCTTCTAAGCTAGAACCGCACAATGCAGTTTTATCCCTTTTTCTTTTATTCGTCTGGTAGAGACATGACACACACATCTACTGATATGTAAATGAACAGTGGGTGGATGAAAATAGATTTTTGTGTATTTACATTGTAAAGCCAATACATGAAACAATAAATAATTGCATGACAGTGAATTCTAAGACTATAAGACAAACTTGATAGCCCCTGTTATGTTAAATATTGCACATATTTACTCTGCTAGATTTAAGGCTACACCTTCAGTCTGCATTATATATTCGATGGTGGATTTAGAGCTCTAGAAACCTGTTTAACTTCTTAGGTAATACAAGCGAACAACAACAGATCTCCTGCTCTGATTTATGATTATCATTATTACACTGTGAGTGCCAATTCAAGGCTCTTTTTAAGAAACAGCTGTCTGTGACAAAATAATATAAATATGACTTATCCTCAGCCACATAAATAATAAATCAAAAGGCATGTGAACACTGGTAGAGCAGCTCGGACAATGGGACATATAGGAACCCCCACGGATTGCCAAGACTTACCCAAATGTCAGCCCTTTTCTCTCTTACTTAGATAGAAATACACTACCAAGGAAATAGGGTACTCAAATTTAATGTTGACATAAGGTGAACAGAATAATACTGCTAATACTGGTACCTAATATCATAAGAAGTGAGTGACTGGTTGGTTTTAATCTTAAATCAGTTGCATCAGTAAAAGCTGTAAAGGCCCTTCTAAATTATTACATAAAGGCTAGAGCTACCTCCTTTGAGAATACATGTACCTGACTAGTTTCTCTTTCGGAAAAGGGATTTTATATTTATATGTATTATATTATATGCATTCTATACACAAATAATACATTCACAGTACTGGTTGCACATGACATGCAGTTTAATTAATTACATATAGTCTGCTAGCCAAACCACCTTTAATTGATAATACCTGGACATGAACCTTATTCTGCGAAAAGATTATCAGAATACTTTATAGTCCTAATTTGCAGAGAAGTGGTCCCTGCATTAAAATGACTCTGGCTCTCTTCTCCCAATTATTAATCAGCAGCTGAAGGATAGTCTGAATCTGTGTTTTAACAAATGAAATGCCTGTATAATGTAAGGAGTCGCATAATTGAGGGACTGTATAATGTAGGGACCACTCTACCAGTAGTTCAACCTAGGTAGTATATTTCTTAAAGCTGCTCATGCAGTAACAGTTCACATAGACACAACTTTCTACTTTTTTGGGGAAAACTGACTGGATCTAAGCTAAGGAGAATGTTCCTGTCTACTCAAATCTCAGAATTCCTTTGGGAAGTTGGTCTGGGAGCTACCAGTAGTCAGATACAGCAAAACTAGTCAACCACTGGATGACTGAATAAACCCCACTGTGGGGTTTCTAAACAGCAAATGTTTCTCAGAAGCCACAGGTATATTTTGACTACCCGATACTGTGATTTCCGGTATAAGCACCTTTTTTCCTCATAGCTGAGGGGTCTGACTTACGCACCGGTGTGGCTTATATATGAACCAAGTCCAATCTTGTCTCAACCTCCCTACCTAGTTGAGAGGCCAAGAGATCAGGGGAGTTCTTCCACATCCCGATCTATCATAATCCCATCCGGCGAATGAAGCCAATTACTCCAGAACCAATTGCAGAACCACTGTCTCATCGTGCATACCCAGTATCAAGTATCTGTCTGGCCAACTTAGTCTAAGACGGCAGCAGTTACAATGACTGCCGCTTCCAGAACCATGCCCCACCACTCTACTAATCAGGTCAAAATTGCACACCCTGCTAATGATGACGATGGACCCCAGACTCCAGCCCTTCCCTACAAATGCAACACTGCTTCACTGACCATGCGATGTTTCAATGACCTGTATAAACAGTGCCTAATCTGTAGTGTGTTAAGCTGGTGCCGCTGAAACTGTAATCCAAGTACCTACCAAAGAAACACACTTTCTGTCAATTCTTACAGCCTTTAACACAGGAAGCAACTTGTTACCCTTAGACATTGTCATTGGTGTGAACGCTGAGTTAAATGCAATTATATGGGCAATAGTTAATAGTGGTGGTCACAAATGGTGTTATACATGATATGCCGTAAATGCACTTGCAGCAGCGTGATGCACATGCAAAGTGCTTCAATGCGCTAGTGAATCTCACACCAAAGGTGCGACTTATATACGGCTCAAGTCTAAAGATTTCTCAAAATCAGCAGGTGCTACAAATACACCGGTGTGACCTCCGAAATTGTGGTAAAAGTCCTCTTCCTTTTTGTAACCACACTTGAAGTAAAGACTCAAGTTATACTGACTTCTCTCTTTTAATTGCATGTTTTAATAATTCCTTGAGTGCTTCATATGGAAGTAAAACAATGTGAATGTGTATATTGTATAATGTCTGTATATTGTTTACCACTTGCTTATAAGATTGAATGAAATAAAATAAAAGCTTAAATTACTAGATATGCAGTCTAAGTAGGCTTAATCTTGCTTTATACACAGTAATGACAATGATCTCTGTATCAATAAGAATGGTTTTAAGACTATAATAATCCTGATATGTAACAATAGCTTAAAGTTGCATGTGGAGTTCTTTCGCTGTTTTTGAATGCCAAATTTGCATATAAGAACACAAACCTAAGGCCTTAAGGTTCATAACAGACAATACACACCTACCATATCGCTCACCAATTATCTGCCAATGAGCAAAACATTTCAAATTCATGAATTGTCCGCCACAAAAATAAAAACTTGTGCTGATTTGAAACGTCATAAACGTGTGTACACAAGTCATTTACCGTTGCCACCGACAGGGGGCCCAAGCAGTCAATTATATGAGACAATAGAAGCATCCGGAGTGCCACTTTTTCTTTGGCGGTGGCCGTTGACACTGCTTGTAGTCAAAGGTAACATTTCCTGTTTATGTTTATTTTGGTACAGCCGTTGCAACGGTCAGCTCCACATGTAACTTTAAAGGTAAAGGTTTAAAATATATAAAATACAAATATATAGCTAAACCAATTTAATATAGAGAGTATTCTTATATGATTTTTTAAAAGTTTTTGTCTCAAAGGATTAAAAAATCAGCAATATCAGCAACAAGTAATCTGGCAATATTAATACATCACTTCTCAGACCTGTTTGATGGTACATTAGCTATATATAACCATTACATGCAGAGAGCTATGTAAGCTCATACCAACAAACACAGGTTTGCTGTGCAAAATGGCATATGACATCGCCACAAGTATAACAAACATCCCTTCCACCAACTCAAAATACTTAATATCTTCTTCATTCATATTTCTAATGAGGGGTAGGGCTTATAAAGGGTAAACTCACGTATCGACTATACAATTCCTAATCGTTTCCAAGCTTTCTACTTCTGATTACTTTATCTGCCATGACAGTTCTCGTTTAGGTTACATGACATATAAAAATTTCTTTCTTTAATAAGCTTGTATTTAAATCAAATTAAGTATCCAGCAAGCTTCAGAACGCAAATTTATAGTATGGAAACTGGCTGTAGCCTATAGGCCTAAAACTATAAGTGGCCTAGAACTATAAATGGTACTACCATAGTTCGACCATGGTTCAGAGTTCCAAATCTGCATAATTATAATGATGCCACATAGATATAAATTGATGATAAGACACCATAGCTCATAGCTTATGAAGTGAAATTGGTTGTTCCACTGTAAAAATATTGATTTATGCAGTCTGCTTGCCTGAATGAATGGACTCCCCACACGCTTTAATCAATTGATATACATCAAGGAAGAAAGCTGTTATTTCAAAATAAGGCTGACAAATGAATGTTTTAGTCAAGCTGGGGAAATGCATTTCTTGATCAGCAACTAAGTGTGATAAGTTCAGACATTACTTGTTGTCCCAATACCGACTGTCTCACCACAGTAACATCTTTTTTTCAGGCTAGGCATGGCCTATTGCCAGGTCATGTTGTTATCATGTAAGTTATCTATTCTTACAAATTACAACAGTAACTCAATCGTTGAAAAAATCAGTGTGCTAAGAGCATTGAACCGAACAATAAGTTTGTTTGGAAACCTTGTATTTCCAAATAACAAACATGCCGGAATTATATTGAGATCAAGGGCAAAGAGTCTGGGCGATAATAGCCACGGCATGAGAATAAAATGGACGCCTCAGACGAAAATGACAGGGGAATCAGGCCGACAGTCGCCCAAAAGTTTGACATCAAAGTACAACATATATGATGATGTGCCACATAACTCACCCTTAGTAGTAATCTGCCATCCTCGTGATGTCTTATGCGCGAAATGGTGGCAAAAAAATTAACAACAACAACAACAAAAAGCCACACTGGAGCAAAGTGGAGCACCGCGACGAACAGCTGATGGAGTGTGCATTACAATAGATTTACCTTTCTCACACTACCTGAAGAAATATTTAGCAGTGTTTTGACCATTACGCCACTCCATGAGACTACTAAGATATATGTGTTAAACATAATCTGAGCGTGTCACACAGCTAGACATAACAAGTATGAAGACATAGTCTAGGCAAACTGCGTGAGACAACAGACAAAGGCATTGTTTTCTCATCGGTCTAGTCTGGTTTCATTGATGCTGGCCTATATTAATACTGATAACGGGCCGCAACGGCGCCATGCGCAGTCCGCTCTGGATATTGCCTATTATTATTGGGTCAGGGGCGGATCTAGAAATTTGCCAAGGGGGGGTTGCTCTCTAAAACTTCCGACCGAGGAGTGTGCGTTCTGAAAAACTTGCGACCGGGGGGGGGCGGGGGGGGCTTAGAGAACTCGACTTTAATTAAGGGCGAGAGCGGGTGGCGCCTGGCGGATTTTTTCAGAACTAAATTTTTTTTTTTTTTTTTTTTTAGGATTAAATGGCAACCAATATCAATCTATGTCACATCAAATAATATTTCTTCCACCAAATTTGCATGTATTTGATGTATTAAAAGCAAATACCAAGATATTTAGTGATTGCATACATGCGCCGAAAGGCACAATTGTGAATCATTTTTGGCCTATTTTAAAGCATATTTTGGTTACAAAAGAGCTTATAGAACAAAAGTTAGTTCAGTAACATATCGTTTTTTCGTTATTTTTGTATTCACCATGACGCTAGGCTTCAGCAGGCAGTTTTTGGGGGAGTCTGTCGACCAGTTTTTATAGGGTATTTTAAACATTGAGAAAAAAAAACATTTATAGGATTTTCCCATTGACCGCCATGTTAAAGTCAATTTGACAAAAATGCCCCAAACTTTTTTTTTAGTGAAGTGACGTATATTTTTTATTACATTTTCAGGTAGATCCATACATGATACTTATCTAGAGAAAAAATCAAAAAAATCTGTTGACGAATTTTTGTTGACCCCCCACCCGCTCTCGACCTTTCCAGTTCCCAAGGGGGGAGGGGGGGGGGGTTGCTCTCTAAAGACTTGGGACTTTAACATGTATGTTAAAATGTATGTTGTATGTTCTGGCTCCCAAGGGGGTGGGGGGAGGGGGTTGCTCTCTAAAGACTTGGGACTTTAACATGTATGTTAAAATGTATGTTGTATGTTCTGGCTCCCAAGGGGGGGGGGGGGGAGGGGGTTGCAAACCCCCTAACCCCCTCCCCCCCCCTAGATCCGCCACTGTTGGGTTATATGTTATACGTCGCGGGCAGCCACCGCGGCCTGCTCACATGACTACTATACTGTCTATAGTCTACTTCTATTAGCGGTCTGTAAGTTCCGTAATATATTAGGTCTAGGACTACGAAAATAACCTACGTCCCTGGTACTTTATTCGCCCTTGGAGATAGTATAGTTCATACATGCGGTTCATATAGGGTATTTTAAACATTGAGAAAAAAAAACATTTATAGGATTTTCCCATTGACCGCCATGTTAAAGTCAATTTGACAAAAATGCCCCAAACTTTTTTTTTAGTGAAGTGACGTATATTTTTTATTACATTTTCAGGTAGATCCATACATCATACTTATCTAGAGAAAAAATCAAAAAAATCTGTTGACGAATTTTTGTTGACCCCCCACCCGCTCTCGACCTTTCCAGTTCCCAAGGGGGGAGGGGGGGGGGTGCTCTCTAAAGACTTGGGACTTTAACATGTATGTTAAAATGTATGTTGTATGTTCTGGCTCCCAAGGGGGGAGGGGGGGGGGGGTTGCTCTCTAAAGACTTGGGACTTTAACATGTATGTTAAAATGTATGTTGTATGTTCTGGTTCCCAAGGGGGGGGGGGAGGGGGTTGCAAACCCCCTAACCCCCTCCCCCCCCCCCTAGATCCGCCACTGTTGGGTTATATGTTATACGTCGCGGGCAGCCACCGCGGCCTGCTCACATGACTACTATACTGTCTATAGTCTACTTCTATTAGCGGTCTGTAAGTTCCGTAATATATTAGGTCTAGGACTACGAAAATAACCTACGTCCCTGGTACTTTATTCGCCCTTGGAGATAGTATAGTTCATACATGCGGTTCATATACAGATAAAGTCTGGAGAGGATTTCGTCGTATTTTTTGGTGCAAGAAATGTCTTTTTGGGTACAAATTGCACTGTTTTTCAGGGATCACTCGGGTTCGAGTAGTTGGAACACTAGCTTTTGGTATAGTCATTTACTGTGATATTATAACCGAGAGGCCAAATTATTGTGGAGTAGAAGAAGCGCCTTTTACTTTGACTATCTACTACTATTCAAGGCCAGAGCATCGATCACATAGGGCATTACGAAAACGACACGTTTAAATCTTTTGGTTTAAGTAATATATGATTGCCTCGCGGCATTCACGCTTATGACTGTGACCGACAGCAGAGCCGGATCTAGGAATTTGCAAAGGGGGGGGGGGGGTTTGCTCACTGAAAAACTTGCGACTGGGCGGAGGGGGGGGTGCTCGGAAAAGCCGACTTTAACAGCCAGGTTCCCAAGGGGGGGGGGTGCAACCCCCGACCCCTCCCCCCCTAGATCCGCCCCTGGACAGAGCTTACCGCAGTCTTTGGGTTTGTACCTAATGGACGCCTAAATTCGCGTTTCAAATCCAGTTTCTCAAACCAGAGCCAGTCGTGGTGGGCCATTCACTCTCGCACGAGACGTGCCCATCCCCTCTTTAGGAATCCTAGTTCCCCAAGAAATCGAATCAATGCCGAAATCCTTCATGTCACGCTTGCAAACATCCTAAAACCTGAGCTTGGCCTGCCAGCTGGCCTTTCAATTGCCGATGGCAAGCTCGGCTGGCCCTGGTTACACTTCAGCATTCATTACTTTGTCTTGCCAAGATATGCGTACAATGTTTCGCAGGCAACAAAAATGGCAGTTGTTGGCCACTAGTACACGTTTCATTCTCATACAGCAAGCTGTCGACCGAAAGTTTACATCTTAAAATTAAAATGGCGAGGGTTAACGCTTCTTTTCGGCCGTCTGGTAAGGACAAAAAAAATAAGGCAACCAGTCCCATCAATGTCGAGCAGCGCGCCATTTTGCCACAGCAAGTGACGCATATGGTGACCCTTCATGTGGCGCCGCCCTACGTTATAACTAGAAGTTATCTCGTAAAGGGAACTCTTCACAAGTGGAGGTACACTTCACAGGGAAACGCGTTGTACGAGAGATCAGGGCCGCGATTTACGGATGAATTACGGCAGTTTCAAGAAGCGCAGTAGACCATGGTCCTAGTGTTTTATGGAAAATAGCATCCAAACAAATCGAAATACGCCTTGGGACACTTGTCTCCGTAATTCCCTATTCACACCTATTCACATTTAAACCGGGAATAAATTATTTAAACCTGGAATTAATTATTTCCACCGGGAATTAATTATTTAAACCTGGAATTAATTATATCCACCGGGAATAAATTATTTCCACCTGGAATTAATTATTTTAAACTGGAATTAATTATTTCCCCCGGGAATAAATGATTTAAACCGGGAATTAATTATTTCCACCGGGAATTAATTATTTCCACCTGGAATTAATGATTTCCACCTAGAATTAATGATTTCCACCGGGAATAACATTTTTAAACCGGGAATTAATTATTTCCCCCTGGAATTAATTATTTCCACCTGGAATTAATTATTTCCACCTGGAATTAATTATTTCCACTTGGAATTAATTATTTCCACCTGGAATTAATTATTTCCACCTGGAATTAATTATTTCCACCTGGAATTAATTATTTCCACCTGGAATTAATTATTTCCACCGGGAATAAATTATTTCCACCTGGAATTAATTTAAACCGAAAATTACGGAAGCCTATTAGGGCCATGCATTTTTTATGCATGGCCCTAATAGGCTTCCGGTGGAAATAATTAATTCCAGGTGGAAATAATTAATTCCAGGTGGAAATAATTAATTCCAGGTGGAAATAATTAATTCCAGGTGGAAAAAATTAATTCCAGGTGGAAATAATTACCTCCAGGTGGAAATAATTAATTCCAAGTGGAAATAATTAATTCCCAGTGGAAATAATTAATTCCAGGTGGAAATAATTTATTCCCGGTTTAAATCATATATTCCCGGTGGAAATAATTAATTCCCCGTGAAAATAATTAATTCCAAGTGGAAATAATTTATTCCCGGTGGAAGTAATTTATTCCGGGTTTAAATCATTTATTCCCGGCGGAAATAATGAATTCCCGGTTTTAGTAATTTATTCCCGGTTTAAATCATTTATTCCCGGTGGAAATAATTTATTCCCGGTGGAAATAATTTATTCCCGGTGGAAATAATTTATTCCCGGTGGAAATAATTTATTCCAGGTTAAATAATGTATTCCCGGTTTAAATAATTTATTTCCGGTTTAAATAATTTATTCCCGGAATAAATAAATTATTCCCGGTGGAAATAATTAATTCCCGGCGGAAATAATTACTTCCCGGTGGAAATAATTAATTCCCGGTTTAAATAATTAATTCCCGGTTCAAATAATTTATTTCCGGTAAAAAACAATTTATTCCCGGTAGAAATAATTAATTCCAGGTTAAAATAATTTATTCCCGGTTTAAATCATTTATTCCCGGTGGAAATAATTCCTTTATGGTTATAAAGGTCCGTAAAAAAATTGATCAAAATTTAAAAAAATGCATGGCCCTAATAGGCTTCCGTAGAAACTGTTATTTTGATGTCTATTTATTGCTTTTCGGGTACGCAGGTACCAAAAAAATCTGTATTGGGTATCCAGGAGCAACGCATCAGCCAGTTTCTATGATGGTGGCCAAGGCTAGCAAAAATACTTAATATCTCAAAAACTAAGCGGCATGGAACCATTATTTTGCTACCTATACATTTTTTGGGGTCGAAGACTTTAAACAAAGTCATTATTGGGTATCCAGGAGCCACGCTTCCGCCATTTTTTTCAAGATGGTGGATAAGGCCAGCAGTGATACTTAAACATCTCGAAAACTAAGTTTAGGCATACAGGATGCCTACAGGAGTTTTTTTCGTGACTAAAAGGTGCCACACTGACCAAATTTTGAGCCACATAATTTGCACAACTAGATTGTTTCAATATTTACTCTTCGGTCAAGTATTTTAATTTTTACGATTTATTTTACCCAAAAATTCTATTGCGGGAAGAAAGGGTAAATGAAAAATTGCATATTTTTGGTCTGGATTTATGGACACATTCTTGAATCCGCCATATACCGCTGAGAAAAAATCTGCACTGTTTGAAATGCGGCTAAAAACACCGATCCATCTAGATGTTGGTAGGTAGTTTATTTGCCAAAAAGGCATTCAGGCCCATGAGACACAACAATACACATAAATACATTTGTCACCAATTAATAACATTTTCCGTGTTCTTGAATTTACGGCGGCGCACGGACACGTCTTTCTAAAGTGTGCACAAACATCGCTAATTTTCTTAGGGTAAACATACCTCCACTTGACTTCCAAATAATAAACATATATGTTGGGGGATTCCAAAAAGCGTTATCTATATATAAAAGTCTGCTATCCATTAACTTTGGGCAACACAATAACACGTGGTATCCATCCTCTATAACCACGACATGTCTTACAGCGCAGTATTTACAAATTTTGTTTTGAAGTAACTTCCTCACGGCGACCAAATTCAATAGAGAGGCTCTGAGCTGAGCATCTAAAACGCGACAGAGAGTTTCTAAGGTTGGCAACATTAACCGTGGCTATGAGTAAATATACTTCAAAGGACAGTCCTTAAATGTACAAAATACACTAAGGCGACTTTGATCTCTAACTCTTCAATAAAACAGGTTTCTAATCTATGGTTTAGCTCAGCAATAACTAAATTTTCGTAATTAACTGATTGGTTTATCCATACATTATTAAAATCATATTTAGACAACAGAGCTCTCACTGAGCTAGCCCAGGATGCTCTACTTTGATTGTCAAATTCCTTAAGCATGTTATAACAGCTTTTGACATACATATTGTATTTAGCATCCGTAATATCTTTAAAAGAAAATACCGTGGGGCTGCAATGTGACATAAAAATAAAATTCTGTTGGTATAACATATATTTGCCGTTAATCGTGCTGTTTCAAAAGAAAATATTATCGAGAAAATCGCACATCAACAGTATAAAACACAGGTTTTTGCCCATCAGGCGGGTGTCGACATGTTCTGAACACGTGACCAGAGTTAGCCAATCACACGCAAGGTGTACGCAAGGCGTTGACGTCACTGACGACTACCTTCCGCTGAACCAAAACTTTGTTTACATGCGAGCGGCGCGTCTTTGGAACAGGCTGTCGGCCTAACACATCTCATGAATAATGACAAGCGAATTTGACTCATAAATTTGAAACATCGATGCATTTAAAACAAAATGGTGTACTGTTCAGTTGTTGGCTGTAACGTTCCAAGTTCAAAAAAGGACAGCAAAAACAGGTTATCTTTCTACCGCTGTCCACTAGGCGACCAGCAGCTTTTGCGGCAATGACTACGCAAGATTGCTCGTGTGAGTTTTAAACCCACCAAATATAGGGCCCCTGAGGGGGGTAGCCATGTCGCGTGTCGATTTTAAGAAAAGGTCCATGTCGCGTGTCGATTTTAAGAAAAGGTCCATGTCGCGTGTCGATTTTAAGAAAAGTTCCATGTCGCGTGTCGCTAAGTCTTATGTCGCGTTGTCGATTTTAAAAATCGCCCGTGTCGCCGTGTCGAAAAAGCCCCTCTGGGGCCCTAAATATTAAAGAGTATGTTCCTACCAGTTTGAGAAAAATAGCTTTGAGTCGACCCGGCTGCTAGCTTCACGAACCACTGCTCCCCCACCCCTCCCCACCACCCCTATAGACCGCAACCCCACCCACCCTAACCCATACGCCCGGTCTGTAGTACGGCAGTCCTGTATATACACTATAGGGCATGCAAGTGAATCTCGTTTTATGTGTGCGATACCTCACGAGATCAGATTTTGGGGACAACGACGTTATATGCGACCTTAAGTTTTCACTGCGCAGCTCACTCGCTCCCTGCTTGACAAATCAAAACGCTGTCATTCTAGTCACGATTTAGGAAGTGGAACCAGGCAAACTGCGTGGTGAGCGAGGCGAGAAAAGGGTGGGTCCCTTCTAGACCTGTATGCAACTTAAATAAGCACCTGTTAACTATCTAGTGACAATATAATGTTGAAAGACACTTTGAACTTGTATTTTCCCGTATCAATAACTGCGGTCAGTAAACTTGGCGCACTACAGCCCGCTGAATACCCAATATTTGAGCTGGGGAAAATGGGGAAACGGTTATTGTGACATTATATAAATCCTCAATCATGCCCTTTGTATGTAGCAAATATTTGATGTCAAATAATGTGTACAATTTACCTACATATTTGTCTGAGATATATATCACACATAGATCTAAGCATATGGGAAATGATATGTCTTTTAAATATAATTTTATCTAAAATAAGCATCTGTTAACTATCTAGTGACAATATAATGTTGAAAGACACTTTGAACTTGTATTTTCCCGTATCAATAACTGCGGTCAGTAAACTTGGCGCACTACAGCCCACTGAATACCCAATATTTGAGCTGGGGAAAATGGGGAAACGGTTATTGTGACATTATATAAATCCTCAATCATGCCCTTTGTATGTAGCAAATATTTGATGTCAAATAATGTGTATAATGTACCTACATATTTGTCTGAGATATATATCACACATAGATCTAAGCATATGGGAAATGATATGTCTTTTACATATAATTTTATCTATGATTTTTGTTCAATTTTTTATTATATTGAAATTTTGAGTTTTTTGCAAGTCAGCAATCAAGTGAACATACCAATAAAACATTGCAAAGTATGTAAATATACATTAGACAAGATTACAAAGTATGTGTATGCAAATATCAACTAAATCTATGAAGAAATAAAAAAGTTAACAGACTGCATAAAACTCTGGAATATTTCAAGAAAATTGATGAATTTGCCAATGTCATGAATAACGTTTGTCATCACAGAAAGTAGAAAGTTGATTATTATAGCCTACTGAATTTCAATGTCCAGTTATATTTTAAAGTGTTGTAAACTGGTCTTTTCAAATACAATAATGGAACACGTTATAATATATACTATAGCAACCGAGCAGAAGTCTGAAAAAGTGACTATTCCACACCAGTTTATTTATTACGACATACAGAATTTATTAGCAAAGCAATATGTCTTGGTGCTCTTGTCACAACTGTAGCTATACGTTAGAGAAAAGAATAAAAGTAACAACATGTGCCATATATATTGATGATTAGTATCATTTTATTGTTTTTTGTGATGTGAATGCTGGCTAAATGAAAATATATGTATATAAACCTGCCAAGAAATGTTTAATGTTACTTGTGTCCCTATGTGCTACTTGTTATTATGGATATTTTTCTTAGGTTGTAGTTTTTTGTTTTTATTAATATATATCATATGTATAGACCTCAGGGCAACAGTACCAAACAGTGTAATTTAATCAAAATTAAGTCGGACAATATAATAATGACATCTATCATTACAGAGTTATGCAGCATTAATTTCAATGTAGATATCAATTTGCAAATGTCATGAACAATATTTGTCACCCAAAGTTGATGATTATTATATTTATTAAGGTACACAGGATTTATTAACCAAGGAATGTGCCCTTGTCATTACTGTAGTTGAACGCAGGAGAATTAAGAGATGAAGTTGACCTAACAAAATGTAAAATATATATTGATGGTCCCTTTATTGGGATTTTTTATGTTTATGCTGGTTAAATAAAAATGTCTCTGTATATCTATATATAAAATATATATATATATATATTTCATAATGTTACTGAATTCCTTATGGGTTCATTGTTATCCATATTTTTAATAGTTTTTTTTTAAGTTTTTTTAAATTATATGTTTCATGTATAGACATCAGGACAAAAGTAGCTATGAAAGGTGTAATTTAATCAAAATTAATTGGACAACCTTAAAAGGAAATTTTATGAATTTGATGAAGTATGAAGTATCTCTTGTTTTGTACCTTCACTTAGGTTTTGTATCTGCTACATTTGAAATACCTGCAGATTTTATTTTATACCATATGTTGTGAACCCAATTGAACTGATATGATAGATACAAATCCAATGCAAAGAGACAAATAGAAACTTGGACTGATTATCATCATGTTTATGCAATGTATGAGCAAAAAAGTAGTGACTCATGAAGGTTATACACTGAATTATTATTGATTCTGTATGATTACATTGAGCGTTTTCTTGTGCGGTTATGTCAAAAGTAGCAAAAGAAAGTGTAATTTAATTAATTAAAAATAAAAGGAAATGTTGCAATTAAAGATTTATGCAGAAGTAAAGCTACCAGTAAGCTGAACGTAGACACATCAGCTATACACCAGTGTACACCTATAAAAATCTAAAAACTTTTTGTTTTGTTTTTTAAATAAAGGCTTAATTCCACCATTCCCATTAAGAGGAAGCATAGATTATCTTTTTTTGCTAGCATATTTGAAAGGACAGGTTAAACTGAGGTATGACTGAAGCCGACTGCATACATGTATATACTTCTTGGATATTAAGTTTGCCGCCCCAGTTTAACTTAAAAATGCGTGTAGCTATTTGATCCAAAGCATTATACCGGTAAGCCGATAAGTACATGTAGGTAGCTCACTCTGTGGAAATGGAAAAGTCCCAGTACTGGTCTATTTTGTGGTTCTCATGAAACTCTTTGTCAAAATACCCATCAAAACTATGATTGTAACAGAACTGAGGCAATTTAGAAGATAATGTTAGCACAGTGAATTTACAATGTTGTTCTTTTGAAATTGTGTTATTTGAATGGTAGTTTCATTCAGGATTGAAAAACTAATTTTGACGGCAAAGGCTGTCCATACCTGTCACCCGATCACTCCAGATCAGTGTAAACATTGGGAAACCATCTACCTGTTGTGCGCCTAGGTTACTGAACGTGGCCAATATTATGGAAAATGGCATGTTCAAAGTGTCATCTACCAACATATCGACACGAAGAAGTTAACAATTGTTTATTTAAGAAGCACAAAAGACGATTTGCGACCCACCCCTTGTTTGCCTCGCCGGCCGCGCAGCTTGCCTGGTTTCGCGTCCTATGTCGTAACTAGTATGACAGCGCTCTGCGCGTGGTATCCATTGTTACGCAGGGGGCGAGTCAGGCTGCGCACTGAACAAAAAGCACGTGTTCGTTTGTTTGTCCCCAAAATGCCAGGCCGGAAGTAGAACCCGCGAGAACTGACATGCCCTATTCAAGCAGTGACAGTGAGTTTCTAAGACAGCAGCTGTATCAAGTTACACCATCAACTGCCGCTCCCGCTCCTTTTTTATCAAAAAAGAAACTCATTCCAAATTTCGTCGCGGAACGAGTTTTTTGTTCAAAAAAAAAAGTCATTCCGAACCTCGTCGCGGAACGATTTTTTTTTTTTTTTAAGTCATTCGAAAGCCGGGGTGGCATCCCGATTTTTTTTTTTTTTGTCTGAGCTTTGGCGCGAGGATGGGAAGCGACTGAAGAATGTAGGTAGGTACACACATGTACACGCAGTAAGGAACGCAGTGACTCCGCCCCCCATAACTAATATTTTATGTTTATGCATAGGTTTTCGGGGTCGCTGAATTAAACAGAAGATATTTGTGTGTATCCACGATGGCGGACAAAGGCCAGCAAACATGCTCAATATCTTAAAAACTAAGAGGTGCAGGGTCCTTATATAGGGAAATGGCTCATGCGTTGTATCCAGTGAGGACTTATTTTACCTTTGCTTACACAAAAAACTATTGACAGACATCAAAATAACAGTTTTATCCTTCTTATTGTGAGTCCAAGATATCGCTTATCATTGGTGACATTGTCCACCATTTAAATCTGACTCGACACTTAACTAAATTCGATTAGACATGAATTTCTAACATGTGAGCCAAATTTCATCCTTTTACCACAAATTGACATGACATCCTGTAGTACAATTCGGTAATACTCCATGTGTTTAATGGCCAGCTAGAAAAGATCTAAAACACACGTTCATTATTGAAATGTAGTATTGCAAAGGAGGGAAGACGGACGCGCACGCACGTACAAACGTATGTAACTGTTTTCTTTCTTTTTCATAATTTAAAACACGTGGTTAAGGCGTCTGAAACCTACCCGCAATCTCGAACTTGATCATATTCATACTGTCTCCTCTCCGCAAGGTCTCATGATCAGTTGCATTCATCAGTCGATTAAATTCCACTTTAGCTTTCCATAGTTTCGAGGTCAGACCCCCACCGTCTTATAAGTCAGCATGTGTCGTAATTAGATATTTCCTTAGATAAATTATAATGCGAGGTTTCGTGAAGGTATATAGAAACACTTATGTGGTGCAGTATGGGAACATCAGTTATGTTTTTTTAAATTTGGCGACTAAATTAGGAAAAAGGCGCGTTACCAGCGGTCTGTTTCGGACAGGCAGGCTGGTTCCCAGCGAAAAGTTATTATAGCTTCCGGTGGTAGTAGCCGTCTAAACCTACTTCTACCGCTTTATCGCCGGTGACGTCATCATCAGTACACTGGGCGCATTTTTTTGGGTCAGGTTCGGTATCCCGCCCGGGACCCGTAACACGTGACAGGGAATTTCTGGTTGGGCCGATACAGATATGCCTATTGCAATAAAATACGCACAACGTTCATATGCGGTGCCACTCTGCCAGCAGAGGGAGCTCGTTCCTCACGCTATGGCGCAAGCGTAACGCCCTCTGCCGGGAGATCGATCCGGTGCAAGTAGGAGCACCGGAACCAACCTACTGTCATCACCTTTCAATCAGCCGCCATCTTCTCCCGAATGTCCCGTGCTGTTTTGAACTGGGCACATCGGCTTACCGAATGGATGCGCGCGCACCCATGCCCGAGTGAAAGAAGTGTCGGGCGGTGAACCGCTGCGTAATGTGCGTATTCGGTCCACCGCAGGGATACACCCGGGTTACCAAAAAATTGCGCCCACTGAGGCGGGTGCCCATGGCAAGTTGGGTGGTCGTGCAAGTGCTTGGAACTTCGCTAATGTATGACTAATAATCTCTTACAAAACCTAACTTGGACTTTCTCGATTTCCTTATACTCTTGATAACCCCAGATTTTGGCTCCATACGTGAAAATTGGCACAATAATTCGATCAAATAAAATAAATGCTGCTTCTATAGGTTAACCGTTAAGTTTCTTATCAAGCTTGTAGATAGAGGCCAATGCTCTGTTGGCTTGACCAGTCAGTGTAGAAACAGCTTTCGACCATCTAAGTGTGCTAGTTAATACCAACCCTAAATATTAATACGACGATATCGATACAACTTTAAACCGTTCACCATCAAAAAACCATCGTTCGTTTGCTTTAACTATTCGTCCTCTCCGAAATACCATTAAGTCTTACTTGCGTTTTGTTCATATTCACTTTTAAACTCCACTTCTTACAATATGCCTCTAAGATATTTATCGTTAGCTGGAGACGTCCTACAGTATCCGCGCAGTTTGCTAGATCATCGGCAAACATGAGTGAATATATTATGTTTGGGGCATCATTGCTAACGTAGATACCTGGGCAGTTAGAATTTGAGAACATGGATAAATACTTCTTTATATATAAAGCAAACAGCAAGGGACTTAACATACAACCTGTCGTGTTCCGATTTTACACTGAAAATAGTCTGTCAAACTAGAATGAGTCTTCATACACGATTTCAAGTTAGCGTAGGCCTACATATCGCGAATAACCGTCATTACATTACTATGAATACGTTTACCTAGTAGATTAAACCATAACAGACTATGAGGCATGCTGTCGAACGCCTTTGAAAAATCAATAAATAGGATATAACACCTGCCTTTCTCTTTCGTTAGATGTAGTTGCATATGACCAGGAAAAGTGGCACATGTACGGCTTGCGCAACTATTTTGAGACGATCGGCTTGTCATAACGCCATCTTCCGCGCCAAACTGGCATATGCTTGACTGATCACGACCCGGTATCAAGACGAGTTCAGATACACCGGAACAATGTCTGACATAACAAAGGTAACCGAGATCACGACGACTGAGATGCATAGCGGGGGCGAACCTCTCAGGATCATCGAGTCTGGATACCCAGAGATCCTAGGGGAGACCATCCTGGACAAGAGGCGCTACTGCCGGGAAAACTTGGACCACCTTCGCAAGTTCCTGATGTTTGAGCCTCGCGGTCACTACGACATGTATGGAGCGCTGTTGGTCAAACCTGACATCGCCGAGGCCGATCTTGCTGTGCTCTTCCTGCACAACGAGGGATACAGTACCATGTGCGGGCATGCTGTGATGGCGTTGGGTCGCTATGCAGTGGACAAGGGACTGGTCCCAAAGGCTGAAGGCTCGAGCGAGACCAGGGTTCGCATCCAGTGTCCCTGCGGTTTGGTCACAGCATTTGTTGGACTGGGAGGCTCTGGAAAAGCCATACGAACGCGCTTTTACAGCGTTCCAGCATTTGCTTTTGCTTTAGGTAAGCACCGACCACTTGCCTCGTAATTTGTCATGCGCCATCCCGTGGAAACCTCAAATTGAACAAATTGGTAACGTTATTTGGTATTTTTTGTTGGCCACCCGCTCTGTGAACCCGCTGATAAACGCACATTTTCAGAGCCCCCCCCCCCCACCTCCCCCGGTCGCAAGTTTTCAAATATGCGCTCTATAGGGGTATCTTTTTCATCATAAATGTCCGCTCCCTCAGGCACCCGGGGAACCCACCCAAATCTCAAATCCTGTGATGGATAATTTGGCCGCTCCTAACCTAGCAGTACCGATGCCATATATACCCACCTATGTATAAGTTATAGCCTCTGCGACCTACTTGAAAACGAATTAATCAACCTGACCCCACTATTATGCAACATAGGTACCCACTTAATTGTAGCCAAAAAAGGTATTTCTCCGGGACTAACAGGATGTTGGCTGGAATGCCAATGAGGCTGATATGTTTTCACGGTCACGCTCATGCCGCAGTAAATATATACACTGATCGACATGAGTGAATATAACGTTACGAGTGTGAATGGTTTGGACTATGCGGTTATACAGATTAATTGGTCGCCCTCGTTACATACGCCGTGTTGGTCCAGGCAGCATATACAATCCGATCAATCATTGATTGTAGCCTAGTCCTTTACTTGTACTTGCGGCCAGTGAGGCCACACGGTGAACCTTTCAGACGGTTTCAGCCCGGCCCGGCTGTGCGGATACAGGAAACAGATGACGGTGATTTGTGTCACGGCAGACATTCAACGCTTGGCCTATCGCCTTTGCTACACTCTGGCTGCATCCAAATCAAAGCTCAAACGAAAATAATCTTTCGAATTCGCATGCCTATATATGCACTCCCCCAGCACCACTGGGCTATTTCAACATAATTTCGCCGAATTAATTCTTATCCCGCTTTCCATAGAGCTTTCGCATGCACGTGGTTTGTGAATGAGCTCCGAGGTTTTATTGCGCTTCCTGCCAAGTTACACGTCTCAGCAGGATGGTGTTTGTACAAAAAACAATTTATAGACACCAAACATAACATAAAATCGGGGAATTGGTCTCACTGGCAGATGCAACGGTAATGCGCGGAATAATATAAACTGACTGAATATAAAGTCTGACGCCGTGATTGCTTCAGAGGCATCGGTGGTTCAGTGGTAGAATACTCGCCTGCCACGCGGGTGGCCCGGGTTCGATTCCCGGCCGATGCACAACGATATTTTTTTTTTGTCTGTTACTTTTTTCTTTTAGATCAACGTCAAAGATATTATAGTAGGCTACAAATAGGCTGTCAACGTAGAAAAAGATCGCTGCCTTATTTATTTCTTACGCTTCGATTTTGGCGCCCAGGTGATACCGGTTGAGGAGCTTCTATGTCTATGACGTAGATCTAAGCCTGGACGTGGTTAGGTTATGATGAACGCATGATAAAGCGTGGGGACCGATTTTGGGTGGGGTAAAGTAAGAACTAGGGAGTGATAGAGGTCATGTAGAGGAAATATCTAAAATTTTCATATGAGTATAAAACTATTAGATCTGTACTATAGAGTATAGTCGGCTTCGACGGGTCGTCAGTTTTAAGAGTCTGAGCCAAACCTAGATTCGGGAGAACCACTCTGTTCCGCCAACAGAGTGGGTCTCCCGAGGCTATAGCCCTGTTGCATGCCCCGCTCCTGAGAGCGGATAAGCCAGGGAGGGGCATGCAACAGGGCTAAGGCTAAGCCAAACCCAGCCACGCGGGCCCCGACCGGCGTCAGACTATTTTTGCTTTCCAAATGACTGGCCCCTGTGGATGATCAACTGGTCGCTATATATAGACGGTAAACTGGTCGCTATAGACTGTAAACTGGTCGCTATAGACGGTAAACTGGTCGTCAATCGAACTGGTCGTTATACACGATCAACCGGCCGGTATATGGACGGTCAACTGGTCGCTTTATGGACGATCAACTGGTTGCTATAGACGGTCAGCTGGTCCATATAGACGGTCAACTGGTCGCTATAGACGATCAACTGGCCGGTACGGACGGTCAACTGGTCGCTACAAACGGTCAACTGGCCGGTACGAACGGTCAACTGGCCGGTACGGACGGTCAACTCACCGGTATATGGAAGGTCAGCCGGTCGCTAGAGACGGTCAACTGGTCGCTATAGACGGTCAACAGGTCGCTATATGCGGTCAAATGGTCGCTATAGACGCTCAACTGACCGGTATATGGAAGGTCAGCCGGTCGCTAGAGACGGTCAACTGGTCACTATAGACGGTCAACAGGTCACTATAGACGGTCAAATGGTCGCTATAGACGGTCAACTGGCCGGTATATGGACGGTCAACTGGTTGCTATAGACGGTCAACTGGTCGCTATAAACGGCCAACTGGCCGCTATAGTCGGTCAACTGGTCACCAACCGGACTGGTCGCTATAGACGGTCAACTGGCCGGTATGGACGGTCACTTGGCCGCTATAGAATGTCAACTGGTTGCTATAAACGGTCAATTGGCCAGTATATGGACGGTCAACTGGTCGCTATAAACGGTCAACTGGCCTGTATATAGACGGTCACATGTTCGCTATAGAGGGTCAACTGGTCGCTATAGACGGTCAACTGGCCGGTATATAGACGGTCAACTGGCCGGTATATGAACGGTCAACTGGCCGGTATATGGACGGTCAGCTGGTCGCTATAGACGGTCGACTGGCCGGTATATGGACGGTCAACTAGTCGCTAAAACAGTCAAATGGCCGGTATATGGACGGTCAACTGGTTGTTATAGACGGTCAACTGGGCGCTATAAACGGTCAATTGGCCGGTATATGGACGTTCAACTGGTCGCTATAGACGGTCAACTGGAAGGTATGTGGACGGTCAACTGGTCGCTATAGAAGGTCAACTGGCCGCTATGGAGGATTAACTGGCCGGTATGTGGACTGTCACCTGGTCGCTAAAGGCGGTCAACTAATGGCTATAGACGATCAACTGGCTGGTATAGACGGTCAACTGGTCGCTATAAACAGTCAGCTGGTCGCTATTAACGGTCAACTGGCCGGTATATGGACGGTCAACTGGTCGCTATATGGACGGTCAACTGGCCGGTATATGGACGGTCAACTGGTCGCTATAAACTATCAACTGGCCGCTATGGACGGTCAACTGGTCGGTATGGGCGGTCAACTGGCCAGTATATGGGCGGTCAACTGGTCGCTATAGAAGGTCGTCTGGTTGGTATAGAGGTTCTACTGGCCGCTATAGAAGGTCAATTGGCCGGTATGGACGGTCAACTGGCCGCTATAGAAGGACAACTGGCCGGTATGGACGGTGAACCAGCTGCTATAGACGGTCAACTGGTCGCTATACAAGGTCAACTGGCCGGTATGGACGGTCAACTGATCGCTATAGAAGGTCAACTGGCCGGTATGGTCGGTCAACTGGTCGCCATAGACGGTCAACTGGCCGGTATATGGAGGGTCAACTGGCCGGTATGGACGGTCAACTGGTCGCTATAGACGGTCAACTGGCCGGTATATGGAGAGTCAACTGGCCGGTATGGACGGTCAACTGGCCGCTATAGAAGGTCAACTGGCCGGTTTGGACGGTCAACTGGCCGGTTTGGACGGTCAACTGGTCGCTATTGACGGTCAACTGGCCGGTATGTGGACCGTCAACTGGCCGGTATGGACGGTCAACTGGCCGCTATAGAAGGTCAACTGGCCGGTTTGGGCGCTAAACTGGCCGCCCGACGGTCAACGCATCCAGGATAGTCACATGACCTCTATTGTATACAAAGGTTACCCTTTTCATATTTTATTTAGATGTGGAGGTGGATGTCGCTGGTTACGGACTTGTCAAGGTCGACATTGGCTATGGAGGGACGTTTTACGCCTTGGCGTCAGCGGATCGCTTTGACCTTGACGTTCGGAAGTCTGCCACGAAAGACCTCATGACGGTTGCCACTGCGGTCTCAGGTCAGTCAGCCCGCTACAGGACAGGTCATTATGTTCGTTTAGCCCCCCATCTTTTAAATGGACATGATATATTCCTTATTTACATGAAAGCAAATAAGTAATGTGCAAAGGTATTTTGTATGGTATCTCTTTTGCGAACAGAGTGTGGAAAAGTGTGGATTCTTTTTGTACTACGTCATCAACCGCCATATTTTGCCCTATACATTGAAGATACCTAATGCAATACAGACAATACAGCCTGTAGTTTTACAACAACAAAGATGATTATAGATAGAAAATCGCTGTATGAGAGGCCTTATTTTAATTCTTTCATTTCCCTGAGCTGACTGAGCAGATGTATGTTGCGACCGAAAAGTAAAGAAAGCACTCACACCAGCGGCCCTCACTGTTGTTGGTTGTTTACAGAAGCAGTTCGGAAGAGCGTCAAGCTACGTCACCCTGAATTTCCCGATGTTGAGTTTCTCTATGGAACGATCTTGACGGACGGCAACGATGCTTACTCCGAAACACCGACAGCCAATGTCTGCGTGTTTGCCAACAAGGAAGTTAGTCATTCAAATTAAAATAACTAATAACTAATAATACTACTATTGGGTACTACTTATCATTGTTATTATTATTATTATTATTATATTATTATTAATAAGCGAATTCATAGTGATTGATATTATTAATAATATTAATTTTATTACTGTAATAATAATTACTGTTACTACTAGTATTATTGCCAGTATTATAACAGAGACTGGAACCTGATGCAAATGGTCCTGCACTGCTCGTTGGCAGCAGCACATGGAGTGCCTATACTGCCAAATCTGTGCGCGATCCTAGTTCATATTAGGGACATTTGGATATAAGTGTATATATAGATATATATATAGCGATATATTTCATGTGCATTTTATATATGTATTATAACACTGCTCAAATAAAAGACATCTGACAACAACTGCATAACCTAAACATACAATATATAATATATGTGTATTTATTTATTGTACTGAAATGGGCTGCGGCGAATATCATGGTGTATTGCTACTAATAGACATATAGCTCAAGAAATCCGGTCGTTCTTGCATGTTAGGACGAACCATTGTTTCAGCATAGCTTACGTATGACTCACGCCTACTATTTACTATCCACTTTTTCGTGCTTTCCAACAAGGAAGATTGACCAGAAATGAGGACTAGGCCTACTCTCTCAATTAATGCTTAGTGTCGGCCATCTTGCTTTTTGGCGTGTCTAATTGCCCGTGATTGTGACGTGCGATAGGTGGACCGTGCGCCCACGGGGTCCGGGGTGACGGCGCGCCTCGCTGTGCAATACAGCCGCGGCCTGATCGGCCTCAACAGGTCACGTGGCTTCGAGAGTGGAGCCACCGGAAGTCTCTACGAAGGCCAAGTCGTGAAGCAAACGAAGTGCGGGGAGCAAGACGCCGTCATCGTTGAAGTGTCCGGAACAGGGTACTACACCGGTCGCAGCACCTTCACCGCAGAGGATGAAGATGAGCTGAAGAAAGGGTTCCTGCTTAAATAGATGCAGTACTATAAATATTATCATGTCAATTTCAGAAACCTTTTGCATGGGATGGGAAGAAAATTATACACACAACTCATTTTGGTAATCGAATGTGGTGTTGATAATGCACTACAAATATTATCATGTAGATTTCAGAAAAATTATGCATCAGTTGGGAAGAAAATTATGCATATGATATTGGTAACCGATCAGCGTTTATGAAGCAACCAACCGGCATACCATATATGTTACCTATGGACGAGTTATTATATATATGTATGTTATATTGTGGAGGTGTACCTTCGAAACATGAAATATTAAATACAAAAAGACCTATAGTCCTGTCATCGTCTTCATGGATGCCTAATAAATTTACCGAATTTTATGAGAAATATGTTTTTATCTATTCCGAAAATCTGTTTATAATTTGTCTATACGCATGATGACATGTTACTTCGCTACATAAAGGAAGAAAAAATACTGTGACGTTCAAAATACTATGGTACATGTATCTGGAAATATACTTAATAGTATTAATAGTAGTAATACATATATAGTAATAACATGAAAATATTATGAAACGGTCTAGATATTATAAGACATATATATATATACATATAATAGTAAAATGTAACACTATCGTACATGCATCTGTAAATATAATGTGAAAAGTAAGGTAACAGTAATACGGTAATATGTAAAAAGTAACAGAACGACGTTCCATTCGTTAATTTTTTTAACTGTTTGTCTATAACAAAGTTTTTTTTAATTGCGCCAGATCGACCCGAAGAACTATCGCTAAGATGGCAAGCGAACTTGATCATATTTCATTGGGTACTGTCTTACACAATTCAATAGCGAAATGAAGACGTACATTAACTTCCGGATGTAACTGGCATATCAGGAGTCTTACTGAAATGTGAGTTAGGATGACATCGACTTTCCGACTAATTTAAAATGTCCCTTGACTTGTAGCAACTCTTGTAGATATCCCAATTGTGATCAATGTCTGGCGATCCCATTTTGTGGACTCATCTGTCTTTAGCTGGCTCATATTTTACATGTGTATCACACACTTCGCCACCTAGCGATAAAAACTAGTCCTAAAGAGGTGGCGGATGGCGAGCTGGCTGAGGTAAAGTCGCGATGGTAAATTGCGTGTAATAAATACATAATGCCATGCTTACTTATAATATTAAGTGAAGGTCGACATGGCAACGGAAATTAATATACTGTCAGGAGCAAACTGGACAAAATATCACACAGGGGTCAAGTACGCATACTGGAGAGGTGGTGACCATTCATTCAATGTGGTCATACCATGGGCACACCTTGGCTCGCACCCACCCCCACCCCCACACCCACACTCTGACCGTCACCTATCCCCGACCCCATTCCCCCAGGGTCTCTCCTGCCCGTCTCACCGTCGCTACTCCCCCCCCCCCCGCCCCCTCACCGGCTACGGGCAAGGCAAGCTGTCACTTCAGCGGCGCAGATAGGCCCGACCAGCTGGGATCTCGACCGCCCCGCCACCGCCCTCCCAATAACCTGTCGTGCCGCTGGCAGGTCGATGGCGAGAGAGGCCGCGGAAGGTAGTGGGTGGATGGGGTTTCGGGCAGCCAGATTGCGGACTGCGGCGGGTACCCACATCTGCCGCGTCCCGGGTAAAACGCCCAACATGGGTCGTCTGCCAAAACTGTCTCGTCTGGTTCTCCTACCAGCAGCCCGCCAAGTGGCGACATCTGGCGGATAATACGACTGTCTCTCGTCACAGGAAACGGAGGGACGGTTCGCATGCCTTTTTACCGCCCCTTGTCTCCCGGTCCCCACGATCCCCTCCAAATAGTGGTCGGCTTGGCACGTACACCCATTTCACGACCAGGTATCACGGCACTTGCAGCCGCACTAAATGTTCATTAATAGTTGCAATATCTCCACGATAGGTGGGTGCTTGGCGGCAGTGTTCATATAGTCCTCATGCAGTAATGACTTCCTTCTAACTGGACTATCACCTCCAGAACCGTAACGCAACGTGCCGCGAGCGCATGTGAAACCAAGTGAAACAGATTGGGATATTTAACCGCTAAATAAATATAGTCAGCTTTTAAGTAAAATGATGAGGGGGAGGAGAAGCCGGTCTTGTGTGTTTCACACAATGGCGCTGCTACCGCTGCTGCTGCTGCTGTTGTTAGGGGCCGCGACCGTCGTCGAGGGCCAGCAGCTCGTTCGTTCCCGGAACTCGGACGATTGGAAGCCGCGGTCCCGAAGTGGGACGTGCGTCCCGAGAGATTGCAAGCTCCCGGATTGCTTCTGCGCAGGGACCACGGCTCCGTCGCACATGCGCAACTACCAGATCCCCCAGATGGTGATGTTGACCTTCGACGACGCCATCAATGAGCAGGTCTTCGGCTTCTACGAGAAGCTGTTCTTGGACGGCGGGCGGAAGAACCCGAATGGCTGCCCGATATCGGCCACGTTCTACCTGTCGCACAACTGGACGGACTACGACATGGTGCGGCGGCTGTACGAGGGGGGCCACGAGCTGGCCACCCACTCGGTCACCCACCGCATGCCGCAGAGCTGGTGGACCGCTGCCGACAAGGATGACTGGCATCGGGAGCTGGACGGCCAGCGGGATAACATCGTACGCCTGGGCGGCCTGCCCCGGGATCAGGTCATCGGCATGAGGGTACCCTTCCTGGAGCTCGGCGGGGACAAGCAGTTCACCATGATGGCTGACGTAGGTATCAAGTACGATTCGTCCTTCATGACGGGGCCGTACGACGAGGGTGGGGCGTGGCCGTTCACCCTCGACTACCCGCCCAACTGGAAGTACTGCTCCAATAACAACTGCCCCAAATCCAGCTTCCCGGGGACGTGGGAGTTGCCGATGAATCGCTGGATCGGACCGGACGGGAAGCCGTGCCCCATGGTTGACGCCTGCCAGTCGCAGCCCGTGGACAAGCAGGACGCCTTGGGGTTCATGTGGTATAATTTCAATCGCCATTACCGCGGCAACCGGGCGCCCTTCGGGATCCATCTCCACGCCGTCTGGTTCAAACAGGATCCGGGATATCTGGACGCCCTGGCCGCCTTCTTGGACGCCATAGCGGCACTCGATGACGTGTACCTGGTGACGGCATCGCAGATTGTGTCCTGGATGGAGGACCCGCATCCCGCCAAGGAAGCTGTTGACTTCTTACCCTGGCGGCGATCGTGTCTAATGAGTGGCGAGATTGCGGCGGAGAGCGGCGGGGAAATAGTGCCGGAAGTGGCTAAGGCCGAGGCCGAGGCTGAGGCGGAACCGCCTGAGGTGGCCCTTCCCTCCACCGTGGATCCTACCACAACGCCAAGCCTACCAACCGTGACAGCTGCTGTGGAACACTCGGAAATGAGTACCGCCGTAACCACCAAAGGTAAAATGGAGCAAAATGACACCGACGTTGCTGATCCAATAATCCCAGAGAAACCCGTTGTTGATCGCCAAATGGAACCCACACAGGTTGACGGATCCAAGCTTTACGGTAGCGGCGCTCCGGGCGTGAGTCTCAATTCGCTAGGGGGCGCCAGCGTCGCGTCCGGTTACCAAAGGCCCACTCGCCCACCGTGGAGAGAGCCCACATTGTACCCATCCGCGACTCCTATGAGACTGTTCTACACGAGGAACCCCAAACCCCCGGTGAGTCGCCCTCGCCCCCCGATGCCTTCCTTCATGCCGCGTCCGCGCACCATCGGCTGGCCAAGGCCTCGCGATCCCCTCGTCGGTCTCCCCAAGCCCAGAGCCGACCTCCCGGGAATGGCTTACCCCGACTACAACAGGGTCAGCGTCCATCCCGATGGCCGGGAAATCGACTTTCCTCCCAGCGTCGCCGACGATCGTAATAATCCAGCCCAGCAGACTGGCGCCACGAAGAACGGCGGCCACTATGACCGGGAAAACGCCATCGAGGAGAAAATTGGAGAACTGGAGATTGATCTCGCAGAACACGATCCCGCCGCGAAGACATCCCCTGGTGGACAACATCCGGGCTCCCGCAGCGGAGAGACGCCGAAGGACACCGCCGAGGACACGTTGAGCGTCGACGTGGATGGGGGCTTCCCGGGTAGCGCGTACAGCAGCGGGCGGGGCGAGGAGGCTGTGGAGGCCGGCCGACTGCTGTCCCGCTCCAATGACGCCCCGACACGTCACCCTCTGACGACACTGATCGCCACTGTCGGACTGCTCACCGCGGCCGTGTGTGTGACGTCGTAAAAAGGTGGAGGAGACGTGAAAATCACACGCTTGAAACTTGTTTTCTATTTTTAACGAATAAAATAATGATCTGTAACCCTGTATGGGAAATCAACTGGGGTTATATAACGGATTCATCTCGGCAAACATCGGTTGCTGAACGGTTGCATTGAACTTTTAATTGCTCATTCGCTGAAAGCCATATTGATTTGTCGGTCGATAAAAATTATCTGCTTCGCTGTGTGAAGAAGCCAGGGGTATGCTTGTTTTCTTATACCTGTCTACATTTTTGCCATGGCATGTCTGCTAAGTTACATACATACATATTACTTCGCCTGCGAGAAAGCATGCACATATCACATAAGAAACCTTTATCAATTACTCTCAACCATTAGCAAACAGTGTGATGTTCAAATTATTCCCACATAACCCCCGCATTATCAAATTTAATCAAATGCCTTAATATTGAGCGGCTTATATTGTTAAGCATGTACGGGCCTATATTGAAATGAATAAAATTCTAAAAATGTTGAATTCCGGCACCATCGATTAAATAATGTGGAGGTTTATATCTTTTTGTTGTTTTGTGTTTAATCAACATTATAAATGCTTGTGAATGGTCAGCTCTTATTAGCATACAATTGCCGCTACTGAACACATACAATATATAAGGAAAACGGTGCGAAAATATACAGATGCGTAACAATATACATGTACAATGTGGTGCGCGCGTTAATTAAAGTCCAGATCTCGGCGTCGTCAAAATAAGATTTCACAGCCTGTGTTCGTGTTTAGGCGCTATAATCAGTCCAGCACGTCACGTAAACACGTCCGGACGCCAGGGCGTCTTGGAGCTCTCCTGGCCCGAGAGGCACCAATATCATACACTCCTCGATTCCCCCCCCACTCCCCGCCCCCCCCCTCTCCGCCCACCACCACCGACCAAGGTTAATGGATTAATTTCTGCCCACGAAGTAACCCTGTATGTGGGCATGATATTATCTCGTGCGCACGACATAGTATCTCGTTCGCACGACTTAGTATCTCGTTCGCACGACTTAGTATCTCGTTTGCACGACTTAGTATCTCGTTCGCACGACTTAGTATCTCGTTTGCACGACTTAGTATCTCGTTCGCACGACATAGTATCTCGTTCGCACGACTTAGTATCTCGTTCGCACGACTTAGTATCTCGTTTGCACGACTTAGTATCTCGTTTGCACGACTTAGTATCTCGTTTGCACGACTTAGTATCTCGTTCGCACGACTTAGTATCTCGTTTGCACGACTTAGTATCTCGTTCGCACGACATAGTAGCTCGTTCGCACGACTTAGTATCTCGTTTGCACGACTTAGTATCTCGTTCGCACGACATAATGATGGCACTAAGATTGAATGAAGCCTTGCATTATACTGTGCAATCTTTGTGTCTTCGTTATATCGCAATTTCCACATCCAGAAGACACCCATTTTGTTTTCTTGTAGATATGCGCGACAACGTCTTGGGATCGAGCGCGAGCGCCCAGTAAAATTGTACGAGGTAAACCGGTAAAACCGGGGAATTTGCCGCTTCCGCCCTGTAGCGCTATCTGTTGACAAAGTTGCCGCTTGTCACTTCGAATGGTAGTCCCATATGAGACAGTTGTTGCTCCACACAACAGTCCCATGTCCGCATGTAGAAAATGAGGGTGTAAGATTTGTTTTTGTGGGCGACTAAATGTTGTTAACCGCACGATCTCTTAAACCCTTGTCATTTTGTACTCTGATACCTTAACTTCATATTTACCACAAAACCCACATGCATATGAACTAACAAAGTATCGCATTACTATCAAGTCGGTTGAAATGAGACTTTCTTGTTGTTTATCGCGCCATTTCGTATTTGGTCATTCTTCACCAGCGGCTTTCGCCAGGTGGCGTTTCGCTTATTGTGTGTCAATGGCTGGGTGTATGAAGCGCCACCAAGCGAATGGTGCGGTTTTAACGACATGCACGCATGCGCAGTTTCTCCACTGGGTGGGCAAGTGGCGGACAGAACTGAGTTGTCCGCTGCTTCGAAAAATCAACAGACGATATCGTCGTAATCACGGAGACTTCAACCAAAATAACAAGATAAGTTGTAAGATGCATACTTTTAGAAACTATTGCCCTACCCCAAAAAGTTCTCGCCATCAGCACCCCTTCTCGCCACGCGTGTTTGTAAAATGCCGTACAGGATTTGATAGACTGGACATGTGGCATTGTTCCCAACAACGTCACATGGGGCTATTCGAATGGCTGCGCGCATGTTACGAATGAAATGCGGAATATCGCCGGTATTGTGGACATCAACAGTTCTTTAAAGAAACAAACTATACGTAAATAGGTGGTTTAAGGTATGTATAATTCAAATATAATAAGGATTGGACGTGGTATTCACCCACAAAGTGACACTGTCCCATTACAGTGGAAGGGTTTCAAATCGCTGAGGATTTGCAGGCTGCACTTCAGGACCCTGGCCGAGCGGTAGCGAGGCCTGGGTTCATCAGGGCTACCAGCTAAGTAGACTTCAAACGCGATCAATGCTTGTGAAATTGAATCATGAACAATCACAATTCGTCTGTTTTTATGACGAACATTTTCGTCAAAAATATGTCGGTCGGTCGTGTTTGTATGTTGGTTTGTATGTAAAAGAAACGCACGGGCACAGGGTAAACCACAAGCTGTAGGTAAGTCCAGGATAACAATATAATAGATAAAAACAGGCCAAAAACAGATCTGGGGAAAACATATATAACAGATGAAAACAGGTCTGGGGAAAATGAAATGGATCAAAACAGGCCAAAACGAGAATAGATCAAAAATAGGCCAAAACAACAGTGAACAATCGTGAACAATTGCCACATTGCACACTTATGAATGAAAATGGAGACCCCGTGAGGGTAAATATGAGATGAACACTGAAACCAAGGTTTCAGGGGACCGAATAAGACGTGTCTTTATCAGGGGCCGTTCACGTCTCATCGCTGTTTCTGATCGCCCACCAAACTAGCCGATCGAGTGTATGTGTGTGTATGTGTGTAAAAAAGAAACGCACGGGCACAGGGTAAACCACAAGCTGTAGGTAAGTCCAGGATAACAATATAATAGACAAAAACAGGCCAGAAACAGATCTGGGGAAAACATAACAGATGAAAACAGGTCTGGGGAAAATGAAATGGATCAAAACAGGCCAAAACGAGAATAGATCAAAAATAGGCCAAAACAACAGTTAACAATCGTGAACAATTGCCACATTGCACACTTATGAATGAAAATGGAGACCCCGTGAGGGTAAATATGAGATGAACACTGAAACCAAGGTTTCAGGGGACCGAATAAGACGTGTCTTCATCAGGGGCCGTTCACGTCTCATCGCTGTTTCTGATCGCACACCAAACTAGCCGACCGAGTCGCCGCCCCACAACATAGGATTCATAACAAACCCCAGTCGAGAAGGCGGGCCCGATCAGCTAGCATGGCGGCGAAATGGCCCAACAGCGATCTACCAGACTCTGATAGCAATAGGCTTGGTGAAAATACTGAAACGGTATAGAAAATCATACCTAGTTCAGTGAACCTATAGAGTCTTGGTTACCTGGCGTGGCAGAGGCATCGAGTGAAGTCGCCAAGAAGGCTACTGCCTTTTATACCGACCCACCGTGTGTTCTGTGCACGCAAAACTAAAACTGTAAATGAGTAATTCAGAGCCAAAATGTGAGCATAGAATGAGAAGGCCAAACCAAGGAGTGGTCGCGGTGAGGAATAAGGCCTAAAACGATGGTTATGTATAAGCTGGGATGGGGCGCGTGGGCCAACTCATAATACACACCGAACTGAATGCAGTCGCTCGGTCAACAAAGGACCGACTACAGACGAAGTAGCGATAATATGGAAGGCGAGGCGTATTATTTACTTACCAGGTAAATACCGTCCGTTATTGGATCGGAGCCTCAGACTATGGGATGACGGGAACCCCACACAAATAATTTAGGTACGCGTGGCTAGCCAATAGCCAAAATGCGTCGAATGGTCAAAACCGTGAGTGAACCTTAACTGTAAAAGGCAGGTGAAGTCAACTTGTAGCTCACAGTTGGATGCTAACAAGGGTACTTCTGACAGATGCTACTCCCGGTAACTTGACAAGATATTCAGGCAATAAATACCATATCAGGGCCTAGATTAGGCATCATGATACACACACTGGCCTGAATGTCAATAGACTGCATATGCCCAGAGCCAACCTCAAACCAATTCGCACTTACCATAGGTGAAATTTCGTCCTCGAATATGAACGTAAAGGCTTACCATACAAGCAGGCAGGGGGCTAAAGCCCTCTTGTAACCCAGGCACTGGCTATGTATGTATGTGTGTAAAAAAGAAACGCTGTATGTATGTATGTATGTATGTATGTATGTATGTATGTATGTGTGTAAAAAAGAAACGCACGGGCACAGGGTAAACCACAAGCTGTAGGTAAGTCCAGGATAACAATATAATAGATAAAAACAGGCCAAAAACAGATATGGGGAAAACATATAACAGATGAAAACAGGTCTGGGGAAAATGAAATGGATCAAAACAGGCCAAAACGAGAATATATCAAAATAGGCCAAAACAACAGTGAACAATCGTGAACAATTGCCACATTGCACACTTATGAATGAAAATGAAGACCCCGTGAGGGTAAATATGAGATGAACACTGAAACCAAGGTTTCAGGGGACCGAATAAGACGTGTCTTCATCAGGGGCCGTTCACGTCTCATCGCTGTTTCTGATCGCACACCAAACTAGCCGACCGAGTCGCCATATATGTATGTATGTATGTATGTATGTATTATGGGTGAATTAAACGCTCGGGCTCAGGACTCAACAAAGCGATGGGTTCTCTCTAGTCTACTAAACGGGTCGTAATCAACACGTTGCAGATTACGATAATACTAGCAAATCAACCTGTCCTAGTTGTGGGGGGTGGGTGGGGGATTATACGGTACCAATAATACTAACTCTCCTAGCATCAAATAGCAAGTAATGCATGCAATAAAGAAATAAATGGGTGAATATGCTACAATCAAATATCAATGAAAAATATAAAGTTAGATAGATACGACTTATCTGATGGAAGACCAGTGTCCAATGACGACGAGTGAAAATCCACCCTGATGACGAGTGAAAATCCACCCTGATGGAATCCAGAGAAATAAGCCGTATATCCAGCGGGATGAATGATCCAAAATGAAATCCAATATGAAAGTGAATGGTCAATCCAGATGATGATGCGGCAAGTAAATGGTCAATCCAGATGATGATGCGGCAAGTAAATGATGACAAAATGCGAATCAAGTAATACAAATATGTGAAAGAATGCAAAATCGCTGCCCGAAATCAGCAAGACCGGTTTCGTCACAAAGACTTCTTCAGTTGCTGACAAATTGTCTGAAGGGTCTACCTTGGACCTCGTAGTTATATCCTCGATCCTGGAGTACTAGAGTGGGGATTAGCTGGGCTATTGTAACAGGTAGACCAATTAGCGTGTCGCTCCAGTGGCTGGCTGCACGGCTCGCACCCTCTGCTGGGTTGTTATTGGTCAGAAGCGATTAATACAGGATACTAAGAAAATTTCAAAACGTCAGAGATTTCCTGGCCATCCCGTCTGGCCCAAGATCATTAGCATAATGAGGAAGGTGTTATCTAAAAGTTGTTAGGAGAGGCGTCGCCGGTGACCAGTTAGATATCGCCGTCCCTGGCTCACCCTAAAGCTGGTGTTATTTATTTTACGATGTCTGTTAGATAAGCTATTATATAAAGAGGATATAGAATGAGGTATAACAATGAGTGTGCTTTCCTGAAGCAGACCCTCGGGCAGCTACAGCGATATAAGTGGGCGTGGTTTTTACTGGAGATATGTGCAATCACCTATGTAGAGCTCCAGGAGACAATCTGTGTAATGGTGTTATTTAATCATTTTAGTTTCGAACTGACGAGACAATCCCTTAATTTCTCGTGCCTAGAATACGCCGTGATAAGTTTAAAGTCAAACTCATTATACTCGTCATTCGATTGGAGTTCTTTGATGTGTTTCTTTATTATATGAGCTGTGATACTGGCCGTTTTACTAAAGGGTATTACCAATGGTAGAGTCTTCTGGCTAAGTGGGGCTTTTAATGTAAATGTTTTAGCATTAAGGCCTGAATCCATAAAAGTATTAAGGTTCTCAATCCAATAAGTTTCCCGTTTTAGTCTCTCCAATTTAGTTAGAGTTGGGGAAGACTGGTCGCTTACTTGTTCTATAGGAATCAAGATATAGTGGTCTTCTTCCGCGTATACGTCTGGATGATTATCTGCTAAATGCGTGTAGAGGGCTTCTGCAGGGTTTTTTGCTTTAAGTGCCGCTCTATGGCGGTTATGCCTCTCCCGAAGTGACTTTCCCGTCTCCCCAACGTATTGCATACTACAAATCCTACAAGTATATAAATAAATGATATTGCGGGAAGAGCAATCCAATTTGGAATTAATACCAAACGTCTCCTTGGTCACACTGCTGGTGAAGTTTTCACAGCGTGGGATTAAACTACACGTCAGACACCTGTTGTTATCACAAGGTCCAGCCCCCGAGTGGCTAGAAGTTGGATTGCAATCAAGGCTGTACTCTACTCGTTCTAGGGTCTGCAGATGGCTAATCGTCTCGCGTTTCAGTTTACGTAACCAACGTTTAGCATAACCACGTTTAGAGAGCGAGTTAAAAAGTATGGTCCAAGCTTCTTCGAAATCGGATTGTCGTGAACAAATTCTAAGATAACGTATAATTTGGGATTTGACTATGCCTGTGAACGTATGTTTGGGGTGAAATGAGGCTTTGTGGAGTAGCTGATGCGTGTCTGTGGGTTTAAAGTAAACCTTAGACAAAAGGGTATTCTTATCGTCTGGGCACTTAAAAATCGTGGTATCTAAGAAATCAATGGAGCAAATCCGAATCTCCGCCTTAAACTTGATGGGTGGTTCATGTGAATTGAAAACCGCCAAAAAATCTTCAAACGCCTTGATCCCATGGGTCCATATCATGAATATATCGTCTAGAAATCTAAAGTAAGCTAAAGGCTGGTTAAGGCACTTAGCTAGGGCTTCTCTCTCAAATTTAGCCATGTAAATATCAGCAAAGTGCGGTGCCCATTTCTTTCCCATCGACGTCCCGCTAATTTGTAAGAAATATTTATCGTCAAATACAAAGTCATTTCGGGTAAGCGAGAGTTCTAATAATTTCATGATGGCATCGCTCTGTGTAGTGTTACCCGCCCCTTCCAAAGCCTCCCTTACCGCATTCAGTCCTCTCTCGTGGTCTATGTTCGTATACATACTATCTACGTCTAAAGTAATAAGTAGTGCATTATCCGGGATATGTAAATCCCGAATTTTGCTCAGAAAATCATTGGTGTCTTTAATATACGAGGGGTGCTGGTTCGCTTTATCCTTGATGTAGCTATCTATATACCCTGCAACTGTCTCTGATTCGCTATTGCAATCTGAAACTATCGGCCGACCTGGTGGTATCTTATTGGGGACCGTCCACTTATCCTGGGGCTTATGTATTTTAGGTAGCATGTAGAAACGTCGTGGTCGGATATTAGCTGGAGGTGAAAGATAATCCAATTGTTTATCCGCCAAAAAGTGTTTCTCTTTCAGATCTCCTAATATATCTCTAATTAAATTAGCGGTTTCTGGATATAAAGGTTCTTCCAGAAGCCTATAGTGATCGCGGTTCTGCAGTTGGCGGTAACCTTCAAAGAGATAACTTTCCCGGTCCATAATAACAACTGCAGACCCTTTGTCTGCTTTCTTAATGACTATGTCTTTATTGGCTTTAAGCCGTTTTAATGCTACTTGTTCCTCCATAGATAGATTATCCCTCTCAATCTGAATGCGTAATGCCTCGCTCTCCGCTGTAAATCCCGAAACACACTCTATCACCGCTTTGTCAAGTCTACTATCCGGGGGTGTCCATTGGGATTTGCCTGTAAAGGGCAGTTTATCTCGTAGTCTGCATTTCCACGGGAGCTTCTCGAAAAAGTTATGAAGTTTGAGCTTTCTACTGAAACTGTGCACGGCTTGTAAGATGGGCGTGGATTGTACTTTGGGTGTAGGGACGAAAGATAAACCTTTATCTAAGAGCGAGATGTCTCCTGGAGTTAATTGCAACTTAGATAAGTTGATTATGTTATGTGGTTGTTTTTGTTGGTTGTGGTGATCATCACCCTCTGTGTGACCTAGTTTAAATGTTGTAGCCAATGGCGCAGCAATGTATTTGCTGTGTCTGTTGTCCAGTGTATGGCGGATCTGTCATTTCTGTCTATCGTGAATTTCGTGTGGTGTAGGGGTGGCAGTGCGATGACAGACTTATGTGTTTGTATGGCTTCGTTTATGAGTGACAAGTTGCGTTTGTCCGAGTCGGTTAGCCCGTCTGAGAAGTTAATGTGGGCCATGTAAACTTTGGCTTGAGGGAATGTTTTTTGTGTTGTCGTTAGTAGGGTTCTAAGCTCAGGTAGTGAGGTTGTTTGTGTTTTGGAGTGCCTGTTGTTAATGCCGACGCTGAGTATGACATTGTCCGGTGTTTCGGTGTGTTCGTACTGTCTGACCAGTGTAGACATGTGTCTGAATTGAGCCCCCGGATAACTTTCAATCTGTATATCTGGTGTGGGGCTGTGAGTGATATTTGACAGGTTGGAGTCGCCAATGACCAACGTTGGTTTTCCAATAGTGGGTAAGCGCCATGAATGTTTCATTTTGGTCCCTCCGCTGTGTCTGTTGACTTGAATGGTGTGTATGCGCGTGTCTGAGTTTTTCGGTGAGATGTGTCTGGATTTCTTGTGTGCTGGTGGGTGTGATGAAGGGCTCGTTGGGCTATCTGGTGAAGGAGGCGTGTGGCGTTTAGGTGTGGCAGACAACATGTGTCTAAGAGGTGTAAGTGTGGAGAGGATGTTCCTGGGTTCAAAGAAACCCTTGGTAGACACTGGTAAGGAGTTGGGTGTCAGGTTTATGGGAGTGGTCAGTGCGTTTGCGTATGATTTTGTCAAATCGGACTGTGGTAGAGGTGTGTCTGTGCTATGAGTGGGGGAAAGTGGTGGGTAGTCTAGGTCAGTCGCGGCCGAGTCATTGGCAGGGGTGGGAGCTGGGGTCGTCACTGTCTGTGTCACGTGCCGTCCTCGTGTCTGTGGTGAAGCGGGAGGTGACAATGAAGATGGTAGGTCCTCCGTGGAGTCAGGGAGCGTGACGGGGTTTGCAGGTCGGGTGGCTAACGAGTCATGTGATAGGACAGACGAGGAAGGGGGAGTGAGGGTGCAGTAGTCTGGCGGATTAGCTGTGTCATCCGTAATACCAACAGTCTCTGTATTGTCCATCGGCTGGGGAGGCAATGTCGGGGGAGGAGGGGAGCAGTCGGTCATCAATTGTGTCTGACGGGCAGGCCCCTGGAGGCGGGGCGGGGTTTCCGGTACCCAAGAGTCTGAGTCCTGTTGGGACGGCGTCCCCGCTATGAGTGTATCGTCTGCCTCCCCCGTACGGGGTGCAGCTGTGGTAGTGGGGTGGGGTGGGGTGAAGTTGGTGCCGAGGGGTGTAGGTGTGCCCGGTGATGCGGGTTTCTTCGTCATTGGCCTGTTTGTGTTGTCTCTGCCTTCAGTAGTGTCAGTAGAAAGTAGATGATATTTATTGTGTGTCGGTAGGGGAGCGCTAACAGTAGGCGTGTATGTGGCTGGTGTGTATATCTTGTTTTGTTTTGTTTTCGGAATGTTTGGTGTTTGTTTGCGGAGAAGTTGGTTCAGGAGGGCTCCGAACATATCATTCCCCTCCCCATCTCTACCTGTTCCCCAGAAACTATCGTTTACGGGGTGGGTAAAGTGCAGACCGACCGATTCCAACAGGGACTTCCGAAAGATAGGAACCTGGTTAAACTTTAGTTCCAAAAGTTCCGCCATGAGGTGGACATTATAGCGTCGCCAAGAATCAGAAGTTGGACATTCTTTGCTGAGGTTCTTGGCTATACCCGCATGAGGGGCTTTCCAGATCAAGTCCGCTAGGCCCACTTGGTCGTGAAAGACCGCCTTTTGGTACTGGAACAGGTGCTCTAAGGAGCGGAATCTCAAATTTTGATAAACCAAATTACAAGGGTGGAAGTTACTTAGCGGGTCCCTATGTCCCTTGACAGTTCGGATCCCCGTCCTGGTCTTGCCGTGTGTGTCCTTTGTCCTGTCATTATTCTCTGCGTTGCGTGTAGGTTGCACTGTTTTGTGTGTAGGTGACCTTGTTTTTTGTGTAGGTGGCACTGTTTTTCGTGTAGGTTGTACTGTTTTGTTTGTGTCGGTGGTGTTGTTAAACAGGCTTTTGAAGCCCTGAATCGACTGGGGTGTGATCTTGTTGCCAAAGTTCTGTCTAGCCCATATGATAGACTTGTCTATATGAGACTGTATTGACATTCGGTCTAAGCCGAGGTCTAGGGTTTGTTCTCTCAGAACGGAGACCGATTTCCAATAGTGGTGTCCCAGTGAATTTGTTATGTCCAAGACCCATCGTTTGTTGATGTCTATGATAGCTGCTTTAATAGCGGGCACTGGATTCGCAGGTTTAATAAAATCGGTGAGATGATCGAATTTCGAGCGAAACGCTTTGGAAATGTTCGATACATCCCCGGTTTCGACCGCGTGTCTTTGTGTCCGCATTAAAGACAGATGATGTACGCATTGTAATAGTGTATAGAATAACTTGGTGTGCGTGGGTGATTTGGTGTGTGTGGGTGATTTCGTCTGTGGGGTATGCATGTCGACTAATTGGGTGTTGTATTTGGATGTGGGTTGAGTGTGTGGTGGATAGCAATCAAGAAGATTAGTGTTGTACGTAAATTGGTCGAGAGTGTGGTGGATAGCAATCAAGAAGATTAGTGTTGAGTAAATTTGTTTGGTTGGTAACAATTTTTTTGGTATTTTTGCAGGGTTATTATATACTACACTAGTTAAGTCTAATTTGTTAGTTGATAGATAGAAGGTATACTAAGAAATATAAGGTATACTAAGAAATAGAAGGTACACTGAGAAATAATCTACTTAGAACCCTCTACTACTATCCTCTACTACGGTACAATAAAGATAAAGATGTTTGCGAAACGGGACTGTAATGCAGTAATGAACCAGTAATATAACTACAATGTGACTCTATAAACTATGAATAGATACGGTCCCCCTAGATATATGGATGAATATAGTATCCTAGGTATACATGATGCCAAATATAATCTAAAATCACGTGCGTAGATCACTCTGACCGTCACTTGTTTATGTCCAGGCACTGGCTAAGTGTGTATTATGGGTGAATTAAACGCTCGGGCTCAGGACTCAACAAAGCGATGGGTTCTCTCTAGTCTACTAAACGGGTCGTAATCAACACGTTGCAGATTACGATAATACTAGCAAATCAACCTGTCCTAGTTGTGGGGGGTGGGTGGGGGATTATACGGTACCAATAATACTAACTCTCCTAGCATCAAATAGCAAGTAATGCATGCAATAAAGAAATAAATGGGTGAATATGCTACAATCAAATATCAATGAAAAATATAAAGTTAGATAGATACGACTTATCTGATGGAAGACCAGTGTCCAATGACGACGAGTGAAAATCCACCCTGATGACGAGTGAAAATCCACCCTGATGGAATCCAGAGAAATAAGCCGTATATCCAGCGGGATGAATGATCCAAAATGAAATCCAATATGAAAGTGAATGGTCAATCCAGATGATGATGCGGCAAGTAAATGGTCAATCCAGATGATGATGCGGCAAGTAAATGATGACAAAATGCGAATCAAGTAATACAAATATGTGAAAGAATGCAAAATCGCTGCCCGAAATCAGCAAGACCGGTTTCGTCACAAAGACTTCTTCAGTTGCTGACAAATTGTCTGAAGGGTCTACCTTGGACCTCGTAGTTATATCCTCGATCCTGGAGTACTAGAGTGGGGATTAGCTGGGCTATTGTAACAGGTAGACCAATTAGCGTGTCGCTCCAGTGGCTGGCTGCACGGCTCGCACCCTCTGCTGGGTTGTTATTGGTCAGAAGCGATTAATACAGGATACTAAGAAAATTTCAAAACGTCAGAGATTTCCTGGCCATCCCGTCTGGCCCAAGATCATTAGCATAATGAGGAAGGTGTTATCTAAAAGTTGTTAGGAGAGGCGTCGCCGGTGACCAGTTAGATATCGCCGTCCCTGGCTCACCCTAAAGCTGGTGTTATTTATTTTACGATGTCTGTTAGATAAGCTATTATATAAAGAGGATATAGAATGAGGTATAACAATGAGTGTGCTTTCCTGAAGCAGACCCTCGGGCAGCTACAGCGATATAAGTGGGCGTGGTTTTTACTGGAGATATGTGCAATCACCTATGTAGAGCTCCAGGAGACAATCTGTGTAATGGTGTTATTTAATCATTTTAGTTTCGAACTGACGAGACAATCCCTTAATTTCTCGTGCCTAGAATACGCCGTGATAAGTTTAAAGTCAAACTCATTATACTCGTCATTCGATTGGAGTGTATGTATGTATGTATGTATGTATGTATGTATGTATGTATGTATGTATGTATGTATGTATGTATGTATGTATGTATGTCTGTCTCACTCGAAAACGGGAAGTCTCGTGGTGGCCTAACGGCTGCATGCATCGGTTCGCAGTCTTTAGTACCTAATAGCTAGGGATTCTCGTCATGCAGGTCGAAAGGCCAACAGTCAAGGTCACAGCGATTTTTTTGAAAAAATAACTAAAAACGCTTATATCTCCGTAAATATTGAAGTTAGAGATCTCTGGTTAGTTTTAGAATGTGCTACCCTCCCAAGGTGCAGTTTTCGTGTATTGTTCACTTTTTGATGCGTAATACTCATTTTCGAGCAAAATGAGATCATAGGTTTTGCGCAAAATGCAGTAAATGACCTCTCTCAGTTTTCACGTTTTTTGACACCTTTTCAAATTTTCTACGGGACTTTCTATGTTAAAGCCCTGGATCTCTCAGGCTGGGAAAATTGTTTTTTCGCGTATTTCACAAGTGCCTTCATGAAACAACACCGGGATTTTAGTACACAGTACAGTACTTGCTATATGCAATTGTAGCAAAAAGTGACGTCAGAGGATTTTTTTGAAATTTGGCCAATGGTGAAAGATACGACTTTTTGGTGCTAGCAGAGGCTCCCACGGGCGTCCTATTCAAGCCATCACTCAATGCTTGCAGCTGTGGATGGATAATGCTAAGCTGAGTCATAATCTGTGAACATGGTGCCATAGCCATAATAGTTTTTGGTATATAGTCGAAATCGTTTATCATGGGATCCTATGGGGAAAAATGAACTTGGGTGAATATGACCTGCTTCCGCTCAAACTTTTTCAGTCTCCTTCGCCACACAGTGAGGTACTATTACTGTAAAGCAAGTTATAAGAAAAACACGGCGATCTCTATGTTACTTTTGGTTTCCATGGCAACGAAGCCACCCGGCTAATGATAAACATACAGATTCTTTCCATTGAAAGAAAAATCGTCAAAAATCGGATAAAAATGCTAAAATTGCAATCTTTTCGCCAACTAGTTGCCAATAAGCAACTACAGATCATTTAATGCTTTTATCAAGCGGATGTTGCCTAGTTATGGCACTAGAACGCTTCGAAGTGGGACGACAACTTTTGCGGGGCCGCCAATGATGAGTGAATGGAGATTGTGCCCATCTTGAAAAAATCGTCAAAAATTTGAAAAACATGCCATAGCTCTGATCTTTCCACCAAATGGTAGGGAACATTCATCTTCAGAGAACTACTGAAAGAAACTGATTAGTTGCTGTATCACTTCGCCTGCTGTGTTCTTTGTTCTTGTCGTCGGTCTCCGTCTCGCCGCAATGATAAACTAATGTAATTTTTGGCCATTTCGCCAAGCCATAGCTGAAGGACTATTCTTTCTATCGTCTAGCTCTTTAATGGAATAAGTTGTGGCAGTAAACCTTGGCGTACTGCCACTTGGAAGTTGTCGTGCGTTACGTCATGACGTCACCATAACATCATGACATCACACATCTTACGTAAGCTATCACTCGGCTATTATAAGGTATGACGACTTTCGGTTTGCTTGACGTTGCAGGTCGTTTTCAGGGACAGTTTGTGTTGTGTGTAACTTTTTTGGCGCAGGGGATACGTATGCGTCAATATGATGTCATAGCTAACGTGCGCCTACGAAATGTTGGGTTTGCTTTATTTTCAGCCACTTTGGCAATAGCTGTCATAACCTAAGAACATAAGAGTTCATAAGTAGGTATATTACAGAAATAGAAGCCATCTTGAGCATTTTCGCGAACGCCAAACAACGTCATGTCACGTCACGATGACGTATTATTAGATAAAAAGTAAAATTCGTAGCGCCATTCATAATGAGCCAAGCAATCGCTCTTGAGAACAAAATTTCATGTTCTCTTAAACTCTAATATGACATTAAATTGGCTGGCGGAAGATGCGTCACATGAAGTCATCGTCACGTCAGCGGCACAAACGACGGTTTTACCTGTAATTCCGTTAATATCGGTTAATATAGTGCGCACATTGTTCAAAATAGAGCCTGCGGTGCGCACGTTGTCGGATGAATGCGCTATTTGGCTCAAATTTCCCGTCATACGCGCTGTTTAGCCCGAATTGTCCCGTATACGGGCTGTTTATCCAAAATTGCCCCTATATGCGCTGTTTAGCTCAAATCGCCCGTTATATTCGCTATTTAGCATAAATTGCGCGTTACATACGCTTTTTAACCGACAATTACCCGCTACATGCGCATATTAGCCTAAATTGCCCGTTATACGCGCTGTTTAACCCAAACTGCCCCTTAGATGCCCAGTGTACCCCAAATTTCTTGTTATACTTGCTATTTAGCCCAAATTGCCAGTTATGTGCGATATTTAGCTCAAATTTTCCGCGGAAAGCCTTACTTAGGTCACAAAATCTTTATTTTGCCAACAAAAAGCTTTATTTTGGGAACAACAAGCCCCATTTTGCCAACAGAAACTCTAGTTTGCCCACAGAAAATTTTATTTTGTCAACAGAAAGCTCTATTCGGCATAAGTTGCTATCCCACGCCGCTATCTATGCTAAATGGCCCTCTGAAGGCTATATTTGGCCCAACAAAAGCTCTATTTACACCCCCCTTATTGTACCTTAAAAGCTCTTTTTGGGCCAAATTGTATGTGTAATGGCCTACTTAGCCAAATTTACTCACTAAAACTCTATTTTGCCCGCTGAAAACTCCATTTGACCCAAATTGTCAACTGAAGGCACTAATTGACCCCTCAGATCCCAATTTGACCCCTCAGATCCAGAATGATCCCTCAGATCCAGATTGACAGCTCGGATTCAGATTTGATCCTTCAGATCCAGATTTGACCTCTCAGATCCAGATTTGACCTCTCAGATCCAGATTTGACCTCTCAGATCCAGATTGGACCTCTAAGATCCAGATTTGACCTCTCAGATCCAGATTAGACCTCTCAGATCCAGAGTTGACCTCTCAGATCCAGATTGACCTCTCAGATCCAGATTGACCTCTCAGATCCAGAGTGATCCCTCAGATCCAGATTTGACCTCTCATATCCAGATTGACCCCTCAGATCCAGATTTGACCTATCAGATCCAGATTGATCCCTCAGATCCAGATTGACAGCTCGGATTCAGATTTGATCCTTCAGATCCAGATTTGACCTCTCAGATTCAGATTTGACCTCTCAGATCCAGATTTGACCTCTCAGATCCAGATTTGACCTCTCAGATCCAGATTGGACCTCTAAGATCCAGATTTGACCTCTCATATCCAGATTAGACCTCTCAGATCCAGATTTGACCTCTCAGATCCAGATTGACCTCTCAGATCCAGAGTGATCCCTCAGATCCAGATTTGACCTCTCATATCCAGATTGACCCCTCAGATCCAGATTTGACCTCTCAAATCCAGATTGACCTCTCAGATCAAAATTTGACCTCTCAGATCCAGATTGACCTCTCAGATCAAAATTTGACCTCTCAGATCCAGATTGACAGCTCGGATTTAGATTTGATCCTTCAGACCAGATTTGACCTCTCAGATCCAGATTTGATCTCTCAGATCCAGATTTGACCTCTCAGATCCAGATTGGACCTCTAAGATCCAGATTTGACCTCTCAGATCCAGATTAGACCTCTCAGATCCAGATTGACCTCTCAGATCCAGAGTGATCCCTCAGATCCAGATTTGACCTCTCAGATCCAGATTGACAGCTCGGATTCAGATTTGATCCTTCAGATCCAGATTTGACCTCTCAGATCCAGATTTGATCTCTCAGATCCAGATTTGACCTCTCAGATCCAGATTGGACCTCTAAGATCCAGATTTGACCTCTCAGATCCAGATTAGACCTCTCAGATCCAGATTTGACCTCTCAGATCCAGATTGACCTCTCAGATCCAGAGTGATCCCTCAGATCCAGATTTGACCTCTCAGATCCAGATTGACAGCTCGGATTCAGATTTGATCCTTCAGATCCAGATTTGACCTCTCAGATCCAGATTAGACCTCTCAGATCCAGATTTGACCTCTCAGATCCAGATTGACCTCTCAGATCCAGAGTGATCCCTCAGATCCAGATTTGACCTCTCAGATCCAGATTGACCCCTCAGATCCAGATTTGACCTCTCAGATCCAGATTGACCTCTCAGATCTAAATTTGACCTCTCAGATCCAGATTGACCTCTCAGATCAAAATTTGACCTATCAGATCCAGATTGACCTCTCAGATCAAAATTTGACCTCTCAGATCCAGATTGACCCCTCAGATCCAGATTGACCCCTCAGATCTAGATTTGACCATTCAGATCCAGAGTGATCCCTCAGATCCAGATTTGACCTCTCAGATCCGGATTTGACCTCTCAGATCCAGATTGATCCCTCAGATCCAGATTTGATTCACAGACGCCTATTTTGCCTCTTAGATCCAAATTGACCTCTCAGATCCCCATTCGACCTGGAAATCTATATTTGCCCTCTCAGATCCCGAGTAGTCATCTGGCATCCCCACTAAACCCGTCAGACCCAGATTTAATCTGTCGGATCCAGATTGGACTCATATGATCCTCAGAACCTGATGGAAACCGCCAGGTGGAGATTTGACAACTAGAATGCAGATTGACCCGTCGCATCCCTATTTGACCTTCAAATCCCGATTCGACCCTGGTAATCCTGATTGAACATCGCTAATCCAGATTGGACCCAACGAAACCAGCTTTGACCCGTCGTATACCAATGTGTCCCACGGATCCCGTTTCGAACCGTGGAATTCCACCCTGCACATCTCGATTTGTAATACGCAACCCTAATCGACCCATGAGATTCCTATTGGTCCCACGAATCCTGATTAGATCTCCCGAATCCCTATTCGAGTACCCTGCGGACCAACACTTGCGGAGGACAACCCAAGGCATCATCGATACACGCCTGATCACTTCAGGGGGGTGATCATATTCAATGTAAAGTTCAAGCCAGGGGACCGAGCATGTACTCAATGTAATGAATCTAGCAATGGCTCTCATTCCCTTAATAATCATCGTGGACGGTCGCGGTTTAGATCACCATGTTCAGAAAGACACGTTCTTTGACCCAGTGTGCCACTGAGTTCTTGTGTTTTTTTTTACTTATTTACCTTTCTGTTGCCGTCGCGTAACATGAGCAATATGAAACGTGGTCAGGCCAGAGCCACTCGTCCGAGCCGGAGCCGCAATTTGCAGTAGTGAAATGTAGCCAAGCCCAGCGGTGTAGGTCTCCGGGCTTAAGGGCCAGTAGAACCGGTTTATTAACAGAGTAATGTTTTGAAAATGTTGTTTTACCTGTCATACCTCTACTTCTTTGTTAAAATATTCTGCTACAATGTCCACAGCTAAATTATGAATGAAGCCCCAGTCATGCCTTTGCTCCAACCATTCACCTTTTCCTATTTATTACAAGAAAATTAAGAAATATTGTGAGAAGTGCACATCCTAAGAACCACAGCAATATCTCTTAAAACTAAGTTAATTGTGTCCGAACTAAAACCAAGGAGAATAATTTAACGTTACTAAACCAATATTACTGACTGACAGATGATTTTCTGTAAACATGTGTCCCTCGGCCGTCGCCATTTTTGACCGAAGGCGATAATAGAAGCATTTAAGCAAAGCTTAATTTTATAATGGATTTACACACGCCATATGTTGTAGGATTACGTTTATACTTGACAAGCATGTTCTAAAACTTCATACCTACCAGTTATTGAGCTTTATCAGAGTGATCACATCACATTACCTGGGATTTTCTAATATATTGTGGGTCTTCTTTACCTTTTTTTTTCTTTCGTGGATACTTCGCACATAGTCTCATATTTCTACGCATTTGTTGACCAGTCTATAATCTGCCAGTCTCTAGCTGATATACACTTGAACTGAATATAATTAAAACATTTATTCATATTTGATAACTGAATTGACATAAATTGCCCATATTTCTTCGAAAAAGCCCACCAACTTCAGGAACTATGTCTTCAGTGAGACGTCGACACCATAAGCATGTTGTTCTGTTACCGCACGTGCTCTAGTTTCTCAGGTTTCTCAAGAAATCGGTATACATTTTAGTTAATCAGACAAGGATACTTTAGTAATTTAATAAACAAAATAATGGAGTCAAAGAAATCATTCGATCATGTTACAGATTGCTATCAATTCATATTTCCAACAACGAGGTCGCGGGTGATTGTTTACATGCCAGCGCGTGACATGCCACAGGGCACCACACACAATATTAACCCGTTTGCTACTGAAGTCACTTGAAAGGATTTCAATCTCAGCTGCGTCCAGTGGGTTATTGAAGTGCATTTAACATTTAAGTTATCTGGCAAATTTGGTGTCTCAGTGTAACAATATGCAGCCCCAGCGTGAACTCTCCCTACTCGGCTTGACTGATAACCAGCATGTTCAATGACTGCAGACAAAGAAACCAATCATCGAACTGTAATTCCTGTCTGTGTGTGCCACGAGCCACACGTACACCTTCACCCTGACAATTTGATTGAAAAACTGAGAAATATCCCGATAATCATAGGTTATTTTTTTTCTATTTCATGGCGAGTACATGGTTCAATCATAATACGATATTTGCTTTCAATCCTATGGCATCGTCTTCACACGAGGATATATTTTTAAGATTGCTTTTCCGAAGCCGGATTTGTTTGCCAATACACTCATTATTGCCCAAGGCATTGCGCAAATGAATTGATACTTTTCTTATCGTAAGCCAGCATTTGCTACCATGATCTACTATCGATTAACAGACACATTTCAATATCCATGGTGTTTGCTGTCGCAGGCCAATTTTTTCGAGTTGTTCCAAGGAGGCTACTTCGTTGCACAGAGCTGAATGGTGTAAGTGTTCTTGGCTTTGATCAATGTTATTGTACAGATATGTATGTGCCAAATATATATTGTTAAAAAACGGACAGCCCCAATACGTTCAACGTCGCACCCAATGTGTCAATGGTATACGACTGGAAAATATATAAAGGATTAATATGCCATAAAACGGACTACTTTTCTGCGAACCAGAATTGAAAAATGACGACAGACGTTACAAAAAGTTGAGACGACAAGGTAATTTCAAGTCCTAGTTAAGAATTCAACATAAGTTAAATTAACAAAATAAGCCTCCTTTGCACTAAACCATTACGTCTACTTTCATTTAGATGAGGTTTAGCAAGTTTTCCACTGGCCGCTTTCTGTCGGCACTGCCTGAAATGAAATATTTTCGAATGATACACAATTTCACAAAGATTTGTCCCCTATTTCATGGCCATAGCTTATTTAGCTCTTCTGGGTGCATAGACTGTAATGGTATATCAATTATTAGGTTATGCTTATAAATGGCCCCAATAGAGTGCAATTTTTTTTTCACGCTTGAACATTTTCAGGTTTGCCATGCCACTTATATTGGCCCTTAATACGGGGATATAAGGCTAAGTGGGGTTCTATAATGTAGCGTAATAGTTAGAAGAAGACCGATTGTTTACCACATAGCGTATATTCATCAGACACTGTCTTCCTCTATGTGGTGAACATTCCTGCATTATCTAGAGAGCTATGAGCAATGTGAAATGTGGTCAGGCCGGAGGCTAGTAGGAATGGTTTGATACACAGGGATATGAATGTTGATTGGATCACAACAATGAGCAACAAGAACACGTGGTGTAATAACCAATAAACCAGGAATTTGTTAGGAATTACCAAAGTGCCGCATGGATGAAACATGCCCATGCAGATGTAGCTACCAGCACGCGAACCCACGACCTGTTGATCTGCAGCTAGCCTGTTGTATGTCCTGTTCGGTGGCCCACAGTAGTAAATACATTAAAAATAATGTAAATGAAGAGCTGCAGCGTTAAATTAATTTATTTGGTTGGGACAACTTGGGGCTATCGTCACCATAACAACGAGTGAACACGACCCCTGATTTCCGTGACACGTGTTAAAATATACGACGTTAGTTGTATCACATCACACGCTGACCTGACGCAATATTTCCAAAAGTTTCAAAAAATCTCCCCCTCCCCTCCCCCCCCCCCCCCCGGGCACCTCGCCAGACACCAAACCCCCACCCCCGCCGGACACCTCATCATACATCAAGCCCGATCCCTTCCAAACACCTCGCCAGACACCAAGCCCAAACCACCGCCAAGCAATTCGATTTGCGTCTCGACCCAATGAATTGCGTCAGTTATCAATTAGAATTAGAACAAAACGGTATGTAGTAACAAAAAATGAAACACGACGCAATTCATGCTTTTTGACGGGCTGATGCTGATTCTAGGTGTTCAATCCGGGAACACCATTTGATAGCTCAAATATGGATCACAAGGGTCAAATCGGGATCTGCGTGAGGTGACGTTTCGGCCTATAACTCGGTCGATACTGCATGTCGCCGTAGGTCTTAAAATGTTCCAGTTGGACGCTTGATGGTCTCGTTAAGACGAAAATCGACTATTTAAATTATAGGACCAAAAATCGGAAAAATTGCTGCTACTGTCACATTTTTAATTTCATCATACTGAATTATTTCACGTATTGGGCCTATTTACTTGGGCCTAGGTCCCTTGTATGCAGTGTTTAAATTTTGCAAATCCCAAAGTTTAACATGAGACCCTATGAGAGCCTTTTGGCGGGAAAATTACCTCCTCAATTTCTCCCTGAAGGGGCAAATCAGACAAACGACACTTTGCGTAAGACATAACATAAGTATTTGGACTCAAATGACTATCGACCAAGCTCAATGTCACAGCACGGCTAAGGTCACGAAACAAGTTTTCCCGCGTAACACCGTTAATATTGGGTTCAGAGAGCTACTGTTTCTTCGAGAGTATTCTTACAAAGACAGCCGGAAAAATTACATTGGCTCACATTTTTCCGGATACCGAAATCGATGTTTTTTAGAAAAAAATTAGAAAAATGGCCGTGGCAACAAGAATGCAGGTAGGATACCCATATGCGGTGGGGTATGTACCAATGTTAGTGATATCATGGGTTTAGTTTGGACGCAAAAAATAATCACACTTTGACATGGTCAATCCCATTATAAAGCCTCGATACGCCAAATCACTGACGGCGCGGCGACGTTTTCTTTCCTCGTTTCTTATATATAGGCCTATTGTGTCATTCTATTTAAGGTGATTAGGCTGTATTTTCCCAGTATCCCTCCCTAACAGCGCGTCTCTAAATAAGTGTTCTGTTGTCGTTGGGTAGGCCAAGAAGCTTTTATATCTTCTTTATATAAACGTCTTGTCTGGGAGGAGTGAAGTTTTTAATGTCCAGTATCCTAGGACTTTGGTATGCTATTATCGTCTGTGTTAATGTCAATCGTGTAAAGGTAATCATCGCTATGCGTGCAAGGTATGAAGAGATGTTTAGTAATTATGGATGTAATGAGAGGTTGCGTATATTCTGTCAATTCATGGTTTGACGTTATATCTATTGCTGTAGTGGGTGAACTATTTTGGCTTTGGGTATGTATACGTATGTCTAAAAATGCCCGTCAAGTGGGGTTCGGTATAAATGTTATTTAGTTCAGTTCTCCCGGAAAGGCACCCTGTTCAGTCCTCATACCCAACTTTATCCAAATTAAGTATTCTATTCATTCATGTAATAAGTTAATAATCCGGACCGGATTGTTCAGTGGTGAGTTGTGATAGAGATTTGAAGAATAAGCGGCGACCTATGGGAATGTTAGGGGCGTATACATATATATATGAGATTAATACACAAAGTGTGCAACACGACTGTCCAGAGGTCTACATCTAAGCTAACGTACAGTTATCATGAAAAAAGAGCTTCCTCACTTACTCACAACACGGGGGGCAGGATGGGCGGCCGAAGTGAGGCAGACCCCCAAGATCCCCCCATCGGTCGAGACAGCAAGGTAATTTGGCATCCAATCTAGCAATATTAGAGAACTGTAGGGTGTGATTCGGGGCGGACGTTGCAAAAGTAATTTCTTCTATGCTAAGGAAGGCGTGGAGGCTAGCATTTACATGGCTCTGAAACGAGTTTTGAGAAGAGCTGAGTCCGCAACAAAGTCCAGTGACGAAACCAATTTTTTGAGGAAAGTGATGGGAGCGCGGGTGTCACGTGATGGCCGTATTCGGTGCGCCCCTTGCAACATCTTGCGTATAACGAAGGACGCTGTGGGGTCAGGAAGATTTTGAATTTTATGATAATAAGCTATTGCAGATAGGCAGGAGGCGATGGAAGCCGGTGCGAGGCCTCAGGAGAACAGGTAGGATACAAAGGCGGTGATCGATGTTGTGGACGCGGGAAACGGATGGCCCACGTTGAGCGTGTGCAGCGCGAAATTCGAGAAACGCTGACGGTTCCTGGTGTACTGCAACCGGTGAACTTTTAGAGAGTGCGTTACGCAACAAAGGAGAAGTCACGTTGCCCAAGGGAGCAGGGACTCGGAGACGGAGGTTGGGTCGGGATGCAGTTGCGGTGCTTGGGGGAATGCCAGAGAGTTCTGAAAACGGGAAAGGGAATCGGCGATAACATTGAGTGTACCGGGGACATGTTTAGCGCGGGAACACAATGTTCAATTTCATAGAGGCTACTACGAGAGTGCGGACGAGGCATATGATGTTTGAGTCCCGCGATGTTTGTGAAGTTAGGATGTAGACAACAGCCATGTTATCGCATAGGAAAAGGATGCGATGGTTCTGAAGTTACTGTCCCCATACCCCAATGGCGAGGACGATAGGAAGCAGTTCCTTGATGGTGATGTGGTGATCGTGCCAAGAGGGGGGCGAGCGACCTTGAAGCCAATGTGAGCCGAGTATAGCTGCGAACCCCAACCTAGAAGTACGCTTTCGAGACGGAAGCTCCAGGGAGGAGCACCACTTATTGGGGAGTAGGAAAGGTCGGCCGTTAAAGCTCTTCAAAAACAGTAACCATGCTGCCATATCTTTCCGGGCTTCCGAGGTGAGGGTGATGTGATGATGGGGCTTGGTGACCTTGGTTGTTAGGTCGATAAGACGACGTAGGAAGGCCCGACCCGGAATGACCGCGCGACATGCGAAGTTAAGGTGTCCCAAGAGCGACTGTAACTCTTTCAGCGAGATAGTTTTGAATTTGCGATATTTCGCCAGGCGGCTGATGCATGCAACGACATTATCCCGCGGAAATAGGCCGACATCGTTGTTGTATCGATGTCGATGCCATGTAAGGTTGCTTTAGTGGTGGAAAGGAACGTTTTGGAATGCTTGATGGGAAAGTTGTAGCGAATTTGGTGAATGTTTCGTGTTGCGAATTTGGTGAATGTTTCGATATAAGCAGAACCTACAGTGATTTGAGTGGGCGCAAGGATAATAAAATTATCGAGGACATAGGAGAGCACTTCGACGTGAAATTTGCGGTGCAGAATCCAATGGAGAGAGGTACTTAAAGCTTCTAAAACGGCGCAGCTAATGCTGCAGCTCATTGGTAACATACGGTCGTAGTAGTAGTGACCGTTCCAAGTAAACCCAAGGAGGTGATAATCGAGGGGAGACACAGGTAGATTACGAAAAGCCTGTGAGATGTCCACTTTAGCTATGAGACAGTTGCGACCCAGGGTATTGATGAGGGACACCACATGGTCCAGATCTTCGTAAGACACTCCGCACAGGTCAGCCGGAAGACCGTCGTTAACCGATCGACCGCGCGGAAAAGAAAGATTGTGAATGAGACGGAACTGTCCGAACACCTTCTTGGGCACGAGACCCAGGGGTGAAATAAACATATGAGGTAACGGGGGTTGAGAGAAAGGCCCAGCAATACGATTGTGCTTGAGCTCTTCCGCAATGAGCTGAGAGACAATCTCTGGTTTTTGGGTGGCGGAGGGATGGTTAGACGGTTCGGCATTAGATATAGCACCGACAAAACCTAGAGAGAAGCCGTGGGTGATACCGGATATTAGGTAGTCGCGGGCGACTGGGTCGTAACCACGGAGGAGAACCTTAAGTTCTTGTGGGTTTAGGGGGGAAGGGCGTCGATTGGGAATTTCACATTTCTGACAGACGTGCCTGTATCTGCACGTGGGTACCCCACACTTCCCTTGGGAGGAGTAGCGGAAGCACACTCCGACTCCATCCGGTTTTTCCCGGGCATGGCCGGGGCCTTGCCGAAAGGGCTGACGGGGAGATTGCCAAGCAGAGTTGGCGACGATGGCATCAAGGAAAAGAACCTGATGTTTCACATCCCAGGGGTGCTGGCTCAAGGTCCGCAGTTTACGAAATTGCTCGTCGTAGACTCTCCAGGCCTGACCCCCATGGGACCTGGCAAGGGTGCGCACAGTGTCCATGTACTTTAGCATGGCACATGCTTGTGAGGGGTTAGGCTGCAAAGCAATGGACGTATACAGCAAAAAACGAGTCCGCCCACTGCTCGATGGAAGAGATGTGGCGAGTAGCCTTGTCAGGCATATTCAAAGAGGGCGTCTGGCCGAGTTTGCCAAGAGTGACCATGACGGTTTGAGAGGGTGGGCCGAGGAGCAATACCAATTCAATGCACTGGCCTGCCAGGATTTTGGATTTGATTCGGCCATCGATCAGTACTCCCAGCGGTACGCCGGGGAGGGCCTGGGCCTGTCTAGGTAGATGGTCATTACCTTGCAGGCAAGGTTGCAGGAAATCGTCTGCGGGAGAGGGTGTGTCACGGTCGGCTGGGCTGACGGAGGGGAGAGGGGAGCTGTGATAGCTTGTCTGCGTGGCTTCGCCGCTTGCAGGGTCTGTTTTGCCAGGTCCTTAACGATCCCAGCCAGGGAGGCTATTTGATCCTGCATAGCCTTGATGCGGGTAGATAGGTCTTGTTGGGGTGGAGGGGCCTCAGGTGATTGTCTTGGACGCTTTGGTGGCGCTGCCTCATCCAATCTTGTAGGGGGTCGCCTTGACCGGTGTGGGCGTTGTGGGGGGGGGGGCTATCCTTGCTCGCTGGGACTGGAGCCTTGCCGGCACGAGTGCTAGCGGTGTTGGTACGGTGAGGCATAGCTGACAGTAAGACTGACAGCGAAAGATTAATGTGACAAGAATTATAATTTATCATGCGTAAGCATTCCCAATACAGCCATGCAACAATGTTATAGCTCAAGGGTATTGATGGCTAATAGTGATGTAGCAACTGACATGTGGGCCTCCAACAGCTGCAGGAAAAAAGCAACTCCAGCGTAGGACAGAGTAAAAGGTAGAATAGCTAAAGATGCCAAGGAGTATTGCTACTCAGCATGGGCCTAAAGTGCCAAAAGAGGATTGCTACTCCAGCATGGGCACAACGTGCCAAAAGAGTATTGCTACTCCAGCATGGGCACAAAGTGCCAAAAGACTATTGCTACTCTAGCATTGGCACATTGCTACTCAAGCATGGGCACAAAGTGCCAAAAGAATATTGCTGCACCAGCATGGGCACAAAGTGCCAAAGAGTATAACTAAACCTGGATGGGCACAGAGTGCCAAAGAATGTAGCTACTCCAGTGTGGGCATAAAGTGCCCAGAGTATGGCTACTACAGTGTAGGCATAAAGTGCCTAGAGTATAGCTACTCCAGTGTGGGCATAAAGTGCCCAGAGTATAGCTACTCCAGTGTGGGCATAAAGTGCCCAGAGTATGGCTAGTCGTTGAAACATTCGCCCAATCGGTTGTTTCTAACAGTCACTTAAATCGGATTCGAAGTGTCATAATTGTGCGGACGCTGCGTTACGTCCCACCCGGCAATTCGAATTGACGCGCCGCCTAACTGCGAGAGGTTAAATTTCAAGTTTCAGGTTAAATTTAGGCCAACCATAGTTGGCCAAAACATTGAGTCCGGCACAGTCCGAAAAATTGGCCTGAGGGACTGGTATTATTGCTCATGTGTCCACGGTTTTTCAATCGCATGGACATATAAAATTTCATTTTTTTTTTTTTTTTTTTTATACAAGTGTGTTGCTATAGAAGCTCGCTTCGCTCGCTATGAATGAAGCCAGAGTCATGCCTTTGCTCTAACCACTCACCTTTTCCTATTTATTTCAGGAGAATTAAGAAATATTGTGAGAAGTGCGCATCCTAAGAACCACAGAAATATCTCTTAAAACTAAGTTAATTGTGTCCCCAATCGTCCGAACTAAAACCAAGGAGAATCATTTAACGTTACTAAACCACTATTACTGACTGACAGATGAATTTCCGTAAACCTGTGTCCCTCGGCAGTCGCCATTTTTAACCGAAGGCGATAATAGAAGCATATAAGCAAAGCTTAATTTTAGAATGGATCCACACACGCCATATGTTGTCGGATTACGTTTCGACTTGACAAGCATGTTCTAAAACTTCATACCTACCAGTTATTGAGCTTTATCAGAGTGATCACATCACATTACCTGTTATTGTCTTATATTATGTGGGTCTTCTTCACCTCTTTCGTGAACACTTAGCATATAGTCTCATATTACTACGCATTTGTTTACCAGTCTATAATCTGCCAGTCTCTAGCTGATATACACTTGAACTGAATATAATTAAAACATTTATTCATATTTGATAACTGAATTGACATAAATTGCTAATATTTCTTCGAAAAAGCTCACCAACTTTAGGAACTAGTCTTCAGTGAGACGTCGACACCCCAAGTATGTTGTTCGGTTACCGCACGTGCTTTAGTTTCGCAGGTTTCTCAAGAAATCCGTATACATTTCAGCTAAATCAGACAAGCATACTTTAGTAATTTAATAAACAAAAATAATGGAGTTAAAGAAATCGTTCGATCATGTTTCAGACTGCTGTCAAGTCATATTTCCAACAACGAGGTCGCTGGTGATTGTTTACATGCCAGCACGTGACATGCCACAGGGGGATGTCAGGCGTAAGGGCCGCGTGGCACAAGGGATGTTAGGGGGTGGAGGAGGACGGGTGTGTGGTGGGGGGGGGGGGGGTGGTGGTGTGTGTGGGCGGAGAGGGATATTGTGGGATGTGTGTGGACGCAGTGTGCCGTGGCCATAAGCCGTGGAGGCGGACGCAGGTTGTGAATTGCAACTTGTAACGTTAGTCTAGTATCGGCTTCCGTGTCGGGGTCTGGGACTGGGTCACAGTAGCGAGTCAATTTGGGGGGGTCACTGGGATTATTTGTTGCCTCTGTTATCTTCCTTTGATTTGGTATTCATTGCTCGATCACACTTGATATGATGCACGGCTTCTGTTACTGGCATTAATTGCCATGGCTGCATGGCTGCCGTCTTTGGTCGGCCTCGACAACAGATAACTTGTGCATGATCCGCGGGGTGCGCCAAGCGTGAATTGCAACTTGTAGTCCGGCTTCCGTGTCGGGGTCAGCAGGGAGTCCATTTTGGGGATCACAGGGTTTTGTGTAGTTATGTGGGAATGCTTCCGTTGATATGTTATTATATGGATATGTTATGTATGGCTGCATGACTGACGTCTTTTACGTTTTGACATGGCTTCCATTACTTTTCATTGGTGGTTCCATTTATTTGGCTTACTTGTCATTTGCCTTAGAATGGGGCCGAAACGAAATGTTCATCATTCGACATTCGACGGTGTCATGGCTGACTTATGTCTTCGATGTAATACGGCAGCACCCCCACTTCAAGAGGGGCTGCAACGTGACATATGCGAACACTGGCGGCATCGTACATGCGATAGCGGTGTAACGCGCATTCAATATCGTGAGCCAGTCCCTGTTGGCCATATCGAATGGACGTGCGTCGTCTGTGCCGACCTCCCTCCCGCCGCCGACCGACGTCAAGCTGCTGATTTTCCCGCCGCCGACCGACCTCAAGCTGCTGATTTTCCCGCCGATGTCCCTCGCCCGGCCGAAATTCCAGCCGCAGACCTCCCTGATGGTGCCCTCATAAACTGGCGAATCGCTGATCTGATGAGGTCTACAGATTCATCCGCCAGCCAAATGACACCATTCTGGTGTACAAGGTGACGATGGAAGACGGGACAGGAAACACCGGCGTAGTGCATAGGAATGAAACAGTTGTGAACTAAACTGATCACAAATTAAACTCAATAAAGACACAATTCAGAATGTTTTTTTATATCCGCAAGATGTTATTTACTCATCCACGTTGACGTCCCCAGTAACCCATTGTTTGTTCAAGTCAACCAATCAGAGGCCGGCTGCTGGCTGGCAACAAGAAGTTCTACCCACTCAGTCATTCGGACAACAGATGCCGACGAGGCTACCACATCCTCCCCACCGCTATTCGGTTATATGATTATATGATGTCTACCATTAGGTGCCCCTCGCATTCGTGCTGATGTCGGGACGACGAACCGACGATTACCCGGCTGTCCTGCGAGCACTGCTAGAACTCATGCCAACACCGCTGGTGGTACTCTGCAGCATGAGCAACTTTAACTCTGGTGTCTTCTGTTTCAGGCCCTGTATCGCAATATACAAGAAGTGGCATTGGCCCACGCATACAACAATGATGCAGGAACCCACAACGTAAGTAGTATCGTTAATTAATATAAATTACATTTAAATAGTAATAGTAATTAAACAGTCTCAAGTAAATTACATACCTCATCATCGACCTTTTTGTAGCGTAATCGATCCGTAATTCCTTACAGAGTTGCCGCAAGCTGATGGCTTTGCCCTTGCTGCCCGCCGAGCGCGTGCGGCCCATGTTCGATCTACTGTGTGCAGAGCTTGTCGCGGCCCCGGAGGGCCTGCAACAGCTGTTAAACTACATGCGTAACACTTGGATGGATGTTTTCACCACAAGATTGGTCTGTTTTTCAACAGGACACGCGCACAACAACGACTTCGATGGATGGCATTGTCGCCTCAACCACAAAGGAAATCGTGGTAAGTGTTTTATACCACTGTATTTGTTATGTAGTTCTTTAGTCTCGATTTATTGTATATTTTTAAGTGTATGTGTCAAATTATATATGATATGCCTTGTTCCTCTTCATTTTATATCATTGATTTACTTGTTCTCCTCTTCCTACAGGCCAACTCCCCTTCTACCTTCTTTGCAAATTGCTGCGCAGCGAAGCTGAGGCGGTCGTGGTCACGGCAGAGTTCGTTTACCGCGAGGAAGCCGTACTCCTGGTCCGACCAGGATCTCGACGCGTAAACGATCAACCCTTCCGACTATGGACGGAGTCTGCGGCCGGCCAACGTACGCTACCACCTTACTGAGCGCCGGGAGCCACCTCATCTGTCCGAGGCCGATCCCGGGGAGAAAGGAGGCACTAGTCGAGGAGGCTGCCGGACCCAGAGCGGAGGTCCCGGAAGCGGAGCTAGCTTGGGAGATTGCCGAGTAGAGGCCGATCCCGGAGAGACAGGAGACACTAGTCGAGGAGGCTGCCGGACCCGAAGCGGAGGTCCCGGAAGCGGAGCTAGCATTGGAGATTGCCGAGTAGAGGCCGATCTCGGAGAGACAGGAGGCACTAGTCGAGGAGGCTGCCGGACCCGAAACGGAGGTCCCGGTAGCGGAGCTAGCATTGGAGATTGCCGAGTAGAGGCCGATCCCGGAGAGACAGGAGGCAATAGCCGAGGCGGCTGCCGGACCCGAAGCGGAGGTCCCGGAAGCGGAGCTAGCATTGGAGATTGCCGAGTAGAGGCCGATCCCGGAGAGACATGAGGCACTAGTCGAGGAGGCTGCCGGACCCGAAGCGGAGGTCCCGGAAGCGGAGCTAGCATTGGAGATTGGCGAGTAGAGGCCGATCCCGGAGAGACATGAGGCACTAGTCGAGGAGGCTGCCGGACCCGAAGCGGAGGTCCCGGAAGCGGAGCTAGCATTGAAGATTGCCGAGTAGAGGCCGATCCCGGAGAGACAGGAGGCCCAAGGAGGCTGCCGGACCCGAAGCGGAGGTCCCGGAAGCGGAGCTAGCATTGGAGATTGCCGAGTAGAGGCCGATCCCTGAGAGACAGGAGGCCCAAGGAGGCTGCAGGACCCGAAGCGGAGGTCCCGGAAGCGGAGCTAGCATTGGAGATTGCCGAGTAGAGGCCGATCCCGGAGAGACAGGAGGCACAAGGAGGCTGCCGGACCCGAAGCGGAGGTCCCGGAAGCGGAGCTAGCATTGGAGATTGCCGAGTAGAGGCCGATCCCGGAGAGACAGGAGGCACAAGGAGGCTGCCGGACCCGGAGCAGAGGTCCCGGAAGAAGAGCTGGCATTGGAGATTGCCGAGTAGAGGCCGATCCCTGAGAGACATGAGGCACAAGGGGGCTGGCGGACCCGGAGCAGAGGTCCCGGAAGAAGAGCTGGCATTGGAGATTGCCGAGTAGAGGCCGATCCCGGAGAGACATGAGGCACAAGGAGGCTGACGGACCCGGAGCAGAGGTCCCGGAAGAAGAGCTGGCATTGGAGATTGCCGAGTAGAGGCCGATCCCGGAGAGACATGAGGCACAAGGAGGCTGGCGGACCCGGAGCAGAGGTCCCGGAAGAAGAGCTGGCATTGGAGATTGCCGAGTAGAGGCCGATCCCGGAGAGACATGAGGCACAAGGAGGCTGGCGGACCCGGAGCAGAGGTCTCGGAATAAGAGCTGGCATTGGAGATTGCCGAGTAGAGGCCGATCCCGGAGAGACAGGAGGCACAAGGAGGCTGGTGGACCCGGAGCAGAGGTCCCGGAAGAAGAGCTGGCATTGGAGATTGCCGAGTAGATCGAGGCCGATCCCGGAGAGACATGAGGCACAAGGAGGCTGGCGGACCCGGAGCAGAGGTCCCGGAAGAAGAGCTGGCATTGGAGATTGCCGAGCAGAGGCCGATCCCGGAGAGACATGAGGCACAAGGAGGCTGGCGGACCCGGAGCAGAGGTCCCGGAAGAGGAGCTGGCATTGGAGATTGCCGAGTAGAGGCTGATCCCGGAGAGACATGAGGCACAAGGAGGCTGGCGGACCCGGAGCAGAGGTCCCGGAAGAAGAGCTGGCATTGGAGATTGCCGAGCAGAGGCCGATCCCGGAGAGACAGGAGGCACAAGGAGGCTGGTGGGCCCGGAGCAGAGGTCCCGGAAGAAGAGCTGGCATTGGAGATTGCCGAGTAGAGGCCGATCCCGGAGAGACATGAGGCACAAGGAGGCTGGCGGACCCGGAGCAGAGGTCCCGGAAGAAGAGCTGGCATTGGAGATTGCCGAGTAGAGGCCGATCCCGGAGAGACATGAGGCACAAGGAGGCTGGCGGACCCGGAGCAGAGGTCCCGGAAGAAGAGCTGGCATTGGAGATTGCCGAGTAGAGGCCGATCCCGGAGAGACATGAGGCACAAGGAGGCTGGCGGACCCGGAGCAGAGGTCTCGGAATAAGAGCTCGCATTGGAGATTGCCGAGTAGAGGCCGATCCCGGAGAGACAGGAGGCACAAGGAGGCTGGTGGACCCGGAGCAGAGGTCCCGGAAGAAGAGCTGGCATTGGAGATTGCCGAGTAGATCGAGGCCGATCCCGGAGAGACATGAGGCACAAGGAGGCTGGCGGACCCGGAGCAGAGGTCCCGGAAGAAGAGCTGGCATTGGAGATTGCCGAGCAGAGGCCGATCCCGGAGAGACATGAGGCACAAGGAGGCTGGCGGACCCGGAGCAGAGGTCCCGGAAGAGGAGCTGGCATTGGGGATTGCCGAGTAGAGGCCGATCCCGGAGAGACATGAGGCACAAGGAGGCTGGCGGACCCGGAGCAGAGGTCCCGGAAGAAGAGCTGGCATTGGAGATTGCCGAGCAGAGGCCGATCCCGGAGAGACAGGAGGCACAAGGAGGCTGGCGGGCCCGGAGCAGAGGTCCCGGAAGAAGAGCTGGCATTGGAGATTGCCGAGCAGAGGCCGATCCCGGAGAGACAGGAGGCACAAGGAGCCTGGCGGACCCGGAGCAGAGGTCCCGGAAGAAGAGGTGGCATTGGAGATTGCCGAGCAGAGGCCGATCCCGGAGAGACAGGAGGCACAAGGAGGCTGGCGGACCCGGAGCAGAGGTCCCGGAAGAAGAGCTGGCATTGGAGATTGCCGAGTAGAGGCCGATCCCGGAGAGACGGGGGGCACAAGGAGGCTGCCGGACCCGGAGCAGAGGTCCCGGAAGAAGAGCTGGCATTGGAGATTGCCGAGTAGAGGCCGATCCCGGAGAGACAGGAGGCACAAGGAGCCTGGCGGACCCGGAGCAGAGGTCCCGGAAGAAGAGGTGGCATTGGAGATTGCCGAGCAGAGGCCGATCCCGGAGAGACAGGAGGCACAAGGAGGCTGGCGGACCCGGAGCAGAGGTCCCGGAAGAAGAGCTGGCATTGGAGATTGCCGAGTAGAGGCCGATCCCGGAGAGACAGGAGGCACAAGGAGCCTGGCGGACCCGGAGCAGAGGTCCCGGAAGAAGAGGTGGCATTGGAGATTGCCGAGCAGAGGCCGATCCCGGAGAGACAGGAGGCACAAGGAGGCTGGCGGACCCGGAGCAGAGGTCCCGGAAGAAGAGCTGGCATTGGAGATTGCCGAGTAGAGGCCGATCCCGGAGAGACGGGGGGCACAAGGAGGCTGCCGGACCCGGAGCAGAGGTCCCGGAAGAAGAGCTGGCATTGGAGATTGCCGAGTAGAGGCCGATCCCGGAGAGACGGGGGGCACAAGGAGGCTGCCGGACCCGGAGCAGAGGTCCCGGAAGAAGAGCTGGCATTGGAGATTGCCGAGTAGAGGCCGATCCCGGAGAGACAGGAGGCACAAGGAGGCTGCCGGACCCGGGGCAGAGGTCCCGGAAGAAGAGCTGGCATTGGAGATTGCCGAGTAGAGGCCGATCCCGGAGAGACATGAGGCACAAGGAGGCTGGCGGACCCGGAGCAGAGGTCCCGGAAGAAGAGCTGGCATTGGAGATTGCCGAGTAGAGGCCGATCCCGGAGAGACAGGAGGCACAAGGAGGCTGGCGGACCCGGAGCAGAGGTCCCGGAAGAAGGGCTGGCATTGGAGATTGCCGAGTAGAGGCCGATCCCGGAGAGACATGAGGCACAAGGAGGCTGGCGGACCCGGAGCAGAGGTCCCGGAAGAAGAGCTGGCATTGGAGATTGCCGAGTAGAGGCCGATCCCGGAGAGACAGGAGGCACAAGGAGGCTGGTGGACCCGGAGCAGAGGTCCCGTCCCGGAAGAAGAGCTGGCATTGGAGATTGCCGAGTAGAGGCCGATCCCGGAGAGACAGGAGGCACAAGGAGGCTGCCGGACCCGGGGCAGAGGTCCCGGAAGAAGAGCTGGCATTGGAGATTGCCGAGGAGAGGCCGATCCCGGAGAGACAGGAGGCACAAGGAGGCTGCCGGACCCGGAGCAGAGGTCCCGGAAGAAGAGCTGGCATTGGAGATTGCCGAGTAGAGGCCGATCCCGGAGAGACAGGAGGCACAAGGAGGCTGGCGGACCCGGAGCAGAGGTCCCGGAAGAAGAGCTGGCTAAAGTCGTCTCATCTAGTTGTTTGTAGTAGTTGTCTAAAAATATGTATCTACCGTTTTGTTTGTAGTAGTTGTCAATAAATATGTATCTACCGTATTGCGCCTTCATGACTAATTGCTTAATCGCAATCAATCAGTCAGTCTGCCGAATCTGCCCCGCACCCGACTCTGCCTAATCTGCCCAGCCGCTAATCCCCAACTCGACTAATCCCCTGCCGCACCCGCCTACCCGACGCACGCATACCCCCCCCCCCCCCCCCCGCCGCCCCCCGCGCTCCCCCACCCCTTGTAGGGGGTAGGGAAATCGCGCGGCCCTCACGTCGCGCGGATCAGGGCACCACACACAATGTTAACCCTTTTGTTACTGAAGTCACTTGCAAGGATTTCAATCTCAGCTCCATCCAGTGTGTTATTGAAATGCATTTAAATTATCTGGCAAATTTTATGTCTCAGTGTAACAATATGCAGCCCCAGCGTGAACTCTCCCTACTCGGCTTGACTGATAACCAGCATGTTCAATGGCTGGAGACAAAGAAACCACTGATCGAACTGTAATTTATGTCTGTCTGTGTGTTCCACGAGCCACACGTACAGCTTCACCCTGAAAATTTGATTGGAGAAATAGGGGAACATGGGGGTAAAATGACCACCTTAACTTTATTTTTATTTTTTGGAGGACAAGCAGTGCTATAAAAAGAGCCAAATTTTGGTAAACTGACAACAGTAGTATTATGAATAACATAGTTTGGATACATGCGAGTGACACAAACAAAATTTTTACTAGCACAAAAAACATGTTTTATGTCACAGTGGGTCATTTTGCCCCCCTAATGGGACAAAATGGTCAACATGTTAATGAGTGAACTGAACAGCCTAAGAAGGCAAACTCCTAAGTCTCTGGAACAGTTTGACCCAGAAGGATCACACACAGAAATTACAAATAACGTTTACGTCAGCAGAGGCGGATCGACCCGGGGGGGACACTCCCTTCCCCCACTTTTGCCATTTTTCAGTGCAAAATTTAGGCCATCTAAGGCGCGGAACTCAGCTTTCATGCGAAGTCCTAATGTTGAACAGACCCGGGGCAGGGGCGGATCCAAGGGGGGCCGACCCGGCCACCTTTTTTAGTGCGGAAATGTATATAATTTATACCATTTACCGGCCCCCCTATCCGGCATATCTGGATCCGACCCTGAAACCGGCCTCCCGGATTTAGAGAGGGGGAGGTAAATAATGCATTGCTGGGTTTGGGGGGTTCCGGGGTAAAGCCCCCCCTTTTTCACCGCCAAAATCCGCTCTATGAACGCACATTTTCATAGCCCCCCCCCCCTCCACACGATCGCAAGTTTTAAAATATTCGCTCTATATGGGTATCTGTTTCATCATAACTGTCCGCTCTATAGGGGTATCTTTTTCATCACAAATATCCGCTCTCTCGGCATCAAGACACCCGCGGTACCCCCCCACCAGATTTGTATAATAGTGCCCCCCCCCCCCTCGTCTCCAACTGCGTCTGATCCTGACGAGCTGCTGGAATGAATGACCCTTAGTTTCTCCGAGGTTTCGGACTTCTCGAAATCAGCCGGGCCTTGCCACACTCTTTCTGTTGGTGGGAACCGTAGCGGGACATTGTCTGTTACTTGGCTTTGTCGTTCTAACTGGAAGTTTAGTAGCTTTTGGGAGTGCGCATGTATCGAATGGAGACACGATGTCGCGTGCCGCCTGGCTCTGCCTCAATCAACGCTTCCGGTACCTGGGGCGCACAACTCTCCCTTCTTTAAGCTCCCTGTGACGCACATCGTTTTCTTCTTCAAGCATATTCGTGATCATCAAAGATGTTCCGATTCAGTCGACATATCATCCAGTTTGCTAGAGATAATCGTTTCTGTTAGAGTATACATATGAAATTGGATGTGGGTAAAACGGCCCACTGGGTCATTTTGCCCCAAGCAGCGTGGGTCATTTTGCCCCTGTTAGTAACCTTAACATTTGACCGCTGTTTGAATAATACGGCGCAGTATATTCCGCATCTGAATTGCGTTTGGGGTTTGACTTGGGCGTATCTTTGATCATGTTAATTTATCAAAATGTTCCCCCAAGCTAGTATCAACTGAGCTCTACTTTCTTCCAGTGTTTACCATAGATGGCCACAACCCAGAATCTTTTACTTCGGTAACGAAGGTCAGCTGTCTGCTTCAGCGCCCATGTAGATTTGTTAAGGTATCACGTAACAAACAGGAACAAATATAAAACGCTTCAATAGAGGTGGCAGCATCGCAAGTGCGCGATATTGTGGTGGGCCACAATAATATTCTCGATAATATTAGTTTTTTTTTTCTATTTCATGGCGAGTACATGGTTCGATCGTAATACGATATTTGCATGGAATCATATAGGATCGTCTTCACGCTAGGACATATTTTTAAGATTGCTTTTCCGAAACCGGATTTATTTGCCAATAGACTCATTATTGCCCAATGCATTGGGCAGATGAATTTATATTTTCCATATCCCAAGCCAGCATTTACTATCATGATCTGTTATCGATTAACAGACACATTTCAATATGCATGGCGTTTGCTGTCGCAGGGGGCGGTCGCAGGCCAATTTTTTCGAGTTGTTCGAAGGAGGCGACTTCGTTGCACAACGCTGAATGGTGTAAGTGTTCTTGGCCTTGATTAATGTTTTTGTACAGATATGTATGTGCCAAATATAAATTGTTAAAGAACGGACAGCCCCAATCGTTTCAACATCGTACCCAATGTGTCAATGGTATATGACTGGAGAATAAAGGGTTAATATGCCATAAAACGGACTACTTTTCTGCGAACCAGAATTGAAAAATGACGGCCGACTTTACAAAAACTTAGGACGACAAGGTAACTTCAAGTCTTAGCTAAGAATCCAATTTAAGTTACATTAACAAAATAAGCCTCCTTGGCACTAAAAAATTACGTCTACTTTCATTTAGATGAGGTTTAGCAGGTTTTTCACTGGCCGCTTTCTGTCGGCACTGCCTGAAATGAAATATTTTTTAATGATACACAATTTCACAAAAATATGCGAGAAACATTAATCGCCGACAAGCCTTTCTTCTTTTATTTACCGCCGACAAGCAATGGCAAGAAATGAGATAACAAATAAGAAATCATTTAAACGGTCAAATTTATTTACAAAGAGTACAGGGTGCCTCCCGGCTTAAGAGTACAGGGTGCCTCCCGGATTAAGAGTACAGGGTGCCTCCGGGATTAAGAGTACAGGGTGCCTCCCGGATTAAGAGTACAGGGTGCCTCCCGGATTAAGAGTACAGGGTGCCTCCCGGATTAAGAGTACAGGGTGCCTCCCGGATTAAGAGTACAGGGTGCCTCCCGGATTAAGAGTACAGGTTGCCTCCCGGATCCGCTCGGTCACTTCTTGTATGTTTAGGAAGTTTTCAGAGAGCAACCCCCTACTTGGCAAATTCCTAGCTCCGCCGATCATCTATAGTTACCGCCGACAGACCCCATTTATAGTAACTGCCGACAGACCCTAGCTATAGTTACCGCCGACAGGCCCCATCTATAGTTACCGCCGACCGACCCCATCTATAGTCCCATCTATAGTTACTGAATATATATCATTACCACCGACATCCCTTATAATTCTCACACATTATACGTTAGTTAGTACAGGAGAATAGGCTTGTTATCATTAGTCGGTGGTAGCCGGTGGTAGTCGGCGGTAAACGAACGGACCGAAAAAGATGTCCCCTAGCTGCCTAGGCATGGCCATAGCTTATTTAGCTTTTCTAGGTGCATAGACTGTAATGGTATGTCAATTATTAGGTTATGCTTATAAATGGCCCCAAGAGAGTGCAAACAATTTTTCACAATTGAACATTTTCAGGCTCACAATGCCACTTCTACTGGCCCTTAAAATGTGCAGGTTGCCATGTGTCAAAATAACGATGTCAACTTAAGCCAAGGAACCTTAATTTAACTAAACAATTAAATTCACGAATGTTTTATAATTAACTATAATAATTTAATTAGCTGGGGACCCTACGGGCGCTTCGGATGCCAACGTTTTCGTGGGACGCAAGCCGCCCAGTGCGACGTCCATTGCGCTCTGTGAACTCTGCGTCCTTGTCCGCGACTCAACAAATCACACGAAAAATGAAAGTTCAGGGTCACATTTATGCAAACATATAGGGGCTCCCCGGGGCTTCCCTGTATTGCAATATTCATTAGAACATATACTATAATGATTGGATAAAATATTGACTTCATATGAATATTTAAATTAACTGACCTCGCCTGGAAATACCGGAAGCTGTAAAAAAATGAAACGACACATGTGGAACATTTTCAAACTTTCGTTTATACATGAAATATACATAATTTTGGCCAAAAAGTGATTCACAGACCTAAAAAAAATGTGTAATAATATCATTGTGTTTCTTATGTTGCTAAACAGGCATATCTAATGCAATTTGTCACAATGGGGTATTTGTTTACATTTCGTACCAAACCACGTGAGCGCGCGAAAAGTTGGCCACTAGGGGGCGCGATCTCTTCGAACCCTCCTTGGGCTGGTTCTTGATTACGTGGAAGACGTTTCTCAAACGCGTCCTGCCTTTGTAAACCCCAGTGGAAGAAATTGTTGGCCTTGCCTTCTTTCAGGTATGTCTTGTATATATCAAGATCATATTTATATTTGAAGAGTGTGTGTGCAAACGAGAGGACTGTGGTTGTCCTATGGGTGCGTAAGGAGGGAGTGGTTGTTGTAAGTGACGCGGGGGGACGGGGGGGGGGCGGAAGTTCGTCCAGTGTATGTAGGATGGGGGAGATGGGTGATTGCATCCTTGGTGTACCGTGAGGGGGGGGGGGGGGGTCTGTCCCGGGTGGTAAGATATTTCTTGACATTGTATGCCACAGAAGGGGGTCAGTTTGGGCTGGGTGTGAAGGGGAGGGGGTAGTTAACCTAAGCCTGCTTGAGGGAAGGGCGAACTGGTTGTATAAGAGGGCGGGGGCGGGAGCGGAGGGGGGTGGGGGTGTGAGTCCCGGGCGTCTATGAGGGGGTTAGTGGGGATTGCGTCCTGGGTGCACATGAGGAGGGGGGGGGTCCGTCAAGGGTGTGTGAACGGGGACGGGGTGGTTGTCCTAGGGGTGCGTAAGGGGAGGGCGTGCTGGTTGTATGTAAGAGGGGGTTCCGTTAGGACTGTGTAAAGGATGCGGGTAGGTGTCCTGGGTGTGGGTGAGGGGGGACGGGAGAGTCCTGGGTGTGGGTGAGACGGGACGGGAGAGTTCTGGGTGTGGGTGAGGGGGGACGGGGGAAATCCTGGGCGTTTGATGGGGTTAATTCAGTCCCGAGTTTGTGAAGAGTAGGGAGTGATTGCCGTGGGTTGTGCGTGAGGGAAAGGCGTTTTTTTCGACATATGACCCAATGATGCACGGTTGACATTTTTTTATTTTAATTCTTCTCAGAAACGGTTTCGTGTAAGTTTGTAACTTCACTTCATTTATTACAATCAAGGCTTCCGCCGTGTATCAGATAATGTGAACATACTACAATGCGGTTGTCAGTTGTTGCCGATTTCGCATGACGTGTCTACGAGACCTGTCGGCTCTTGCAGTCAATGTTTTATTCGACTAGACAACTATCATTTCCACTGAAATGTTGGCGCACAGTTTCAGCAGTTCGATTGCCAGCTTTTCATCTGCGCTCAGACAGCGATTGTTCCTGCAGAAGTACTTTGCAGCGTTGTAATAGGTCTGGCTATTATTACTGACTTCTAAAGACTTCTGTCAGTATACTACTCAGCTCGGTTTGTAAATTTGTTACTGACCGAAGTCTAAAGACTTCTGTCAGTATACTGCTAAGTTCGGTTTGTAAATTTGTTTGTTAATATGTTTGTCAGTTGGATACAGGGCGCACGGTAACAGTTACGGCTGCCATACTTAACTAAGGGATAGATCTATGAAATATCTCGGCTAAGTTCGTTATTGGCATATGTAGGTCAAAGATCAAGGTCACAGCGATTTTTTGAAAAAAAAGTTAAGAATGCGCTTATCTTCGTTAATATTAGACCTAGAGAAATGCGGTTAATTTCAAAATGTGCTACCGTTTAGACCGCATTCAGCCATTGACCACTTTTTGATGCGTCATACTAATTTTCGAGCTACATGACGTTTTATGTTTTCTGAAAAACGCAAAAGATGACCTTGAATTGTTTTTCTTCGGTTTGACCCGTTTAGGTTGAAGGTATCGCTTTGGTGTTCTGGGCTCTCATAGAAATATGAATGGCAATAACCTTTGTGAAATCTGAGATTTTTCAGATCGGTCATATGACGTCATGATGACGTCAGTTTCGGTACATTGAAAAAATCGTCAAAAATCGGCAAAAAACGATAAAAAATCGAGAGTGGCGTTATTTTGTAGGAAATGGGATCCGATGTTCGCCTGCATCATAAAAATAGTATATTCCTGTCTTACTTCCGGTTCCAGGGGTGACGGCAATTCCCTATGGGACCTCCAATGTTAAAGCCCTCAATCTCTCAGGCTGGGGAAATTTGTTTGCCCCGTATTTCATCGGTGCCTGCATCCAACAGAAGCTGTTGGAATTAGAAAAGGAGAATAAGGAGCTCCGACAGGAAATAAACGCTTTGAAGAAAAGCGACCCATCGAAGCAATTCTCATCTCTGGTTGACCAGACATCTAAGTTAAAGAAAGACCTTGTAGCCATGGAAACATACAGCAGGAAAGAAAATCTTATGTTCCATGGCATTGGCGAGTCAACGTCGGGTGAAGAGGATTGTGCAAGACTGATCCAGGAGATTGTCCAGAACAAGCTCGACCTACCAGGTGACATGAAGCTCCAGAGATGCCACAGACTGGGCCAGAAGCCCAACTCGGGCTCCCCTCGGGACAGGCAGCTACCCATCATTGCCCGCTTCGCCTTCTACGCAGACAGAGAGTCCGTGTGGAAGGCTAAGCCGAAGCTACGTGGGAGTAAACTGTACATCGAAGAGGACTTTCCTCGAGAGGTACAGGATCGCCGCCGGATCCTGATCCCCGTCATGAGAGCGTCACGCCGAGACGGACATCGGGCTACAGTGCAAGGTGATCGCCTGAGAATCGACGGAAAGCTTTACTCCGTGGACACTCTTAATTTGCTCCCTGAAAACTGGATAAAGTAGCGGATAAAATACAGGGATTGGCTATGTAAGTACCCGATGGCATTGGTTGTTAAAATATTGTTTATTGATATGGTAATTATTTTGTGACTTTATTGTCTGGCATTAATGTTCGCCACTTATTAATTTTTATACGGCCCCGTGTCTATTCAGGCATGGCGAAAGTAAACACTGAGTGGAAGAGCTGCACGTGTTGTGCCTGACGTATAAAATGCCATCGGCGTGCTTGGTGTCAAACGCTGTTTATTTCCTTGCTCATTTCCATTTGTCGAACACGGCCTGCCACTGTGAGCCGACCTTGATGTTTTGTTTTACTCCTGTTTTTGACCCGTGGTTTGTTTTTCTATTGTACTGTTGGTATAAATGAGCATACCACGCATAGTGTTGTAGCCCGGGCGTAAGAACGGGGATAGGCTTAGGCAAAATGAATTTGAGAACTTGTGTAGAAAGTGCCTCTTGAGGCAATGCGCTATGGACCATAAGAATTACTCGATGTTTTTACCTGATCGGAGTGAATATTGTTCTTGTCGGTCTATTACGCTAATGCATTGGCAGATATGGCCCCGGACTGCGGCCTGTAGTTTGCTTATTGTGTGATTGTACAGTATTGATGCACGTGTCCGCCGTAGATGTTAGCTCATTCCGTTTGGTATGTGCTGGTTGGAATATGTATATGCGTGGTCCCCGGGGAAATAATGTGTCAGCGCGAGTCGAGTAAACGTTTTTGATCGCAGAAGTTGTGACTAAGGTTCTTCAATCAATAAGAGTTAATACTGCTCGGGAACGCTGTACTCTTCGCTGGCTGATTGTAAATTTTATATTCCTTTATATCTCGTTTTATATTATGATTTATAACATATATTTGCGTACTCCGCTATTTCGCCTAAAATCCATAGCAAATGCAAACAGGAATCTACATGTAAAATGCGTGATTACGAGTATGAGTAAATGTCGTTATGACTCACATAACCGTATGTAGTATGAACGTGAGAGGGCTCGGATCTTCAACTAAGAGAACCGACGTCATGAGCTGGCTCGAGGGAAAGCGCGCTTCCATCTATTGTTTGCAAGATGTCCATTTCAACGCGTCTGTAGAACTCCAGTTAGAAAGGGAGTTTGACGGAAAATACTATGTTAACTCGCCATCCTCTCAAGCAAGAGGAGTGGCCATTCTCTTAAAAAATACATTCGAATTTAATGTACACAATGTGAAAAGAGATGATAAAGGAAATTTATTGGTACTGGACGTAACGATGTGTGGCAATAGATTGTCTTTAGTTAACGTGTATGGACCTAATCGAGACGAGCCTGATTTTTATTGTAATATGCACAAGGTTATTGAGAATTTAGATAACCCCAGTATGATTATTTGTGGCGACTGGAACCTTGTCCTCGACTTTGAGCTAGATACAATTGGCTATAAACGTGAGAATAATACTATGGCAAGGAAAACCGTCGATACAATGATAGACAAATTGGAACTTATTGACTCATGGAGGGTTAACTCCCCACACACAAGGCGCTTCACCTGGACTAATCAGCAGAGAAAGAGCCAGAGAACAAGATTAGATTTTTTTCTGGTATCCTCAGACATACATGCTGCTGTGCAGAGGGCAGATATTAGATCAGGGTATAGAACAGATCACTCCTTAGTTAGCGTTAACGTTGATTTTTATCGGGCAGATAGAGGTAAAGGATTTTGGAAATTTAACACATCGCTTTTGAGAGATTCTGAATATGGACAGCTGGTAGCCGAATGTATTTTACATACAATTAAAATGTACCAAGTTTCGGCTGAGAATAATAGTACTGGCAGCACTAATTTGATAATTAATGATCAGTTGTTCTTTGAAATGCTAAAGTTGGAAATCAGGGGAAAAACAATAAGCTACAGTAGTCATAAGAAAAGGGTTTTGCAGCAGGAAGAGATTAGTTTAGAGCAACAAATCAATGAACTTGAAACATGCAATGAAGATAGCCAATCGGGTCAGGAACGATTAGATGAACTCAAATTTAAATTGGAACAGGTAAGACTGCCGCGCATGAAAGGTGTGTTTCTGAGATCCAAATCACGGTATTATGAAGAAGGGGAAAAGGCTAGTAGGTTTTTTTGTAATTTAGAGAAGCAAAACTATGTGAATAAGCTTATTCATAGGTTATTTGTAAATGGAAAAGAAATTTTTAAGCAAGAAGAAATATTGAAGGAACAAATGCACTACTATGAATCTTTATACAGAAAGCAAGATGAGAAAAAAGCTGACTGTCATGTGGCATCTTTCTTAAATAATGAAAATGTGAAAAAATTAAGCGTTGCACAAAGCGAGTTGTGTGAAGGGGATATTGAGATGAACGAAATGGCAGATGTTGTGATGCATATGAAAAATGATAAGTCACCTGGCAGTGATGGGTTTCCCGTTGAGTTTTATAAATTCTTTTGGAAAGATATAGGACCGTTTCTATTAAAAAGCCTCCAGTATGCATTGGACTCTCAGACTCTCTCCGTAACACAAAGACAGGGGGTGATTACGTGTCTACCAAAGGGAGATAAGCCAATAGCTTTTATGAAGAATTGGCGCCCAATCTCACTGCTAAATACTGACTACAAAATATTGTCTGGTGTATTAGCGCGTCGTATTAAAATAGTGTTGCCAGATATAGTAAGTTCAGACCAAAAAGGCTTCTTGAAAGGTAGATATATAGGTGAAAATACCAGGATGGTGTATGACATCATGCATTATTTAATAGACAACAAAAGGTCTGGAATGTTACTTCTAATAGATTTCGAAAAGGCTTTTGATACTTTAAGTTGGAAGTATGTAAATCAGGTGCTTCATTCATATGGTTTCGGAAGGTCTTTCTCCAGGTTCGTTAATATTCTGTACAATGGTGCGTCTAGTTGTGTTATCAACAATGGCTTTTTCTCACGTTTTTTCTCCTTGGGCAGAGGTTGCCGACAGGGCGACCCGTTGTCACCTTACCTTTTTATACTCTGTATTGAACCGCTCGCGATGGCGCTAAAACGTGACAAGGGGATTAAGGGCATTACGGTGTTGGAAAGGGAGTATAAAATTGGACAATATGCTGATGATACGTTTCTGTTACTCGATGGCAGTGAGCTGTCTGTTAGAAATGCTTTACACCTGTTGGATAAGTTTGGCATATGCTCGGGTTTAAAGGTCAATGTAGAAAAAACTAAAGCTGTCTGGCTGGGGAAAAGAGATCCAGAAAGAAAACCTATATGTTCGGAGCTGCCAATTTCTTGGGGGGAAGAGTTTACCTTGCTGGGTATTAAATTTTGTGTAAATCTACAAGATATGATTAGCATTAATTATAGCCACAAGGTAGCGGAATTTGAAAAAGTTTTAACGATATATGGCAAGAGAAATCTCTCTCTACGAGGGAGAGTGACTGTTGTTAAAGTGATCGCCTTGTCAAAACTTATCCATGTCTTAACCGTACTTCCAACGCCCGGAAAACAATATATTGATAGAATAAACAATGTCATTCGTAGGTTTGTGTGGAATAACAAAAAACCCAGAATATCTGTGAATAGAATGGCCCAATCTGTCGAAAATGGCGGAGTAAACCTGCCTCCAATACAACTGAAGATACAAGCTCTTAAGATAACATGGATACAAAGACTAATATCCAACGAAGGTTCATGGCAAGAACTCTTCTGTGAGACTATATGTAGTGAACGTCGAATGTGCTGGGAATTGGATCTCCTTTCTTTAAAACAGTTTACAACGGTGTCAAATCCTTTCTGGGCCGAAGTCTTTATGGCATGGTATAAATACAGATCGAGCTTAAATGAGGTGCAAACGGTTTTTGAATATCCACTTTGGAACTCGTTCTTTATGAAAAACGTTAATCTTCGAAAGCGAAAACACGACCTTATTAGATGTGGCGTGATGTTTATTAATGATCTTGTTGATGACAACGGAAATGTATTCGGTTGGGAAACGTTTGTACAGAAACATCATGCAGATCTAAATTTCGTAGACTTTTATAGTTTGATTCATTGTATACCACGCGAATGGAAAGAGGCGTGTAAAAATGCAAATGTAAAACTACCACATGTACCTTGGAGCTGGACAGCATCTATTTTAAATTCACAACACCTATGCAAATATGTTCATAGAAAACTGGTTGGGTCCTTGGATTATCATGTAAAGAATGAAGAAAAGTGGGCAGCAGTGTTTAACGAGCAAATAGATAGCGGCAAATGGAGTCAAATATATAATTTACCATTGCACTGTACCATTAATGAAAGTACGAGAAGTTTCCAGTATTTAATCTTACATCGAGCACTTGTGACGAATATTTTTCTTCATAAATGTAAGTTAAAACCCAATGATAGATGTGATTTTTGCGGAAGCGAACCAGAAACTATAGAACATTTGTTGTTTAGTTGCCGGCATATAAAGCCTTTGTGGTCTCTTTTGGTACTATGGTTAAATGAGTCATGCAATATATCCTTAACAGTCGATTTTCAGTCATGTATATTGGGTGAACGTAAGACCTTATACAGCCAACTCATTAATCATGTATTTTTAATAACTAAGAAGTATATATATAGATGTAAATGGATGAATATAGCTCCGAATTTTATCGGTATTAAAAACACTATTATATATCATTATAAATTAGAAAAGTACACGTCCAAAATCTCCAACTTTGCAAAGAAATGGGACCCTCTCTCAAGCTCTTTAAAGTGTAACTAAATATTGTGATATAAATTGACGAACTTGTTGTATATCTGCATTTTGGTTATGGAAATAAAAAAAAAAAAAATAAAAAAAAATGGGAATTTTTTCTTTGGTTAAACATGGTACCCAGTAGCCATGGTGTTTATTATATGAAATTCAGACAAGAACTGACGTCACAGGATTTTTTTGAAATTTTCCCCATTGTGAAAGATAGGGATTTTTGGGGCTTGCAGGGGCTCCCACGAGCGTCCTATTGAAGCCATCGCCCTATGCTTGCAGTTGTAGTAGGATAGCAGTAGGATGGACCATTAACTATAAACACGGCGACATAGCCCTGTAACTTTTTGGTATATAGTCGAACGCGTTTAACATGGGACCCTATGGAGATAATCAAACTTCCTTCAATATGACGTACTTCTGTTTGAGCGATCTCACTTTGCTTTGCGACGGTGCGAGATATGGACGAGTGCAAGAGGTCTACGGTATACCCACGGCAAACGCGCGTCTCAGTTTCGTTTCTATGGCAACCGAAGATTTGCTCAATGATAAAGTATACAAATTGGGTCTAACTTAAAAAAATCGTCAAAAATCGGAAAAACAAGCTAGAGCTTAGATCTTTGCGGATGGTGGTAGGGAACATACGTATCCATATCACTATTGGCAGCTAATCATTATTATTATTTTTATCTTGGCTGCAGAGTCCTTTCTTCGTCTGTTTTGTTTTCATTTATCCGTGATGATGATGAAGAATAGCAATTTTCGGTAATTAAGTCAAGCCATATCAGAAGAGCTGACAGTCCTTGTGTTTTGGTATTTGAACGTGGTCGTGCGTCATGCCATGACGTCAGCATGACGGGATGACGTCATAATTTGGTAAATTACTCTGGTAAATTACTCGCCTATTATACGTCATAGCGACTTCCGGTTTGTTTGAGGTTAAACCTTATACCAAGAGACAACTGGTGGTATGCGTAACTTTTTTGGTGGTACTGAAGCGTGTGCGTCAAAAATGACGTCCAAGTTTACGTTACCCGACTTAATCGCGAGATCGTCTAAGTTTCAACTACAAAGGCACTAGCTGAAATCACTAGGTACATAAGCAGGTAAAGTGAAAAACATTGAAGGTAAATTGATCATTTTTGTAAGCGTCAGTGACGTCATGTGACGTCACGTTGACGTTTCGACTGATGGTAACGGAACTACGCGCAAAAGGACAACTGGCTGTATGCGTAACTTGTTTGGCGGTAATGAAGCGTGTGCGTCAAAAACGACGTCCAATTTACGTTACCCGACATAATTGCGGAATCTATCAATTCTCAACTTTTTAGGCACTAGCTACGATCACTAGAGTTACATACGCAGGTAAAGTGAGAAAATAAGAAGCCAAATTGTTTATTTTGGTAAGCGTCAGTGACGTCATGTGACGTCACGTTGACGTTTCCATGGCAACGGAACTAAGCCCAAAGTTAAAGTATAGAGAGTCTGGCCAAATTGGAAAATTTGTTGAAAACTTCTGTCAGTATAGTACTATGTTCGGTTTGTAAATTAGTTTGTTACTGACAGAAGTTGAAAACTTCTGTCAGTATAGTACTATGTCTGGTTTGTAAATTAGTTTGTCTGTTTGTTTGTTTGTTTGTCATCGCATTGTAGGGCGCACGATTACATGTAGGAATGTTATATTGCACCTAGAGATAGATATGAAAAATTGTGAGGCTAAGTTCGTTAACGGTGTATGTAGGTCAAAGGTCGAGGTCACAGCGATTTTTTGAAAAAATAAACGCTTATATCTCCGTTAATATTAGAGCTAGAGACGTCGGATTAGTTTCTTAACGTGCTACTAGATACGGCGCAACTTTCATACATTGTTCACTTTTTGACGCGTCATACTCATTTTCGAGGAAAACGTCGTTTTATGTTTTTCAAAAAACGCAAAATATGACCTTGAACGGTTTTTCTATAGTTTTACTCATTTCAGTTGAATATATTGCTCTATGCCTCTAACATGTCATAGAAATATGAATGACGATGAGTTTTGTGAAATCTGAAATTTCGCGGATACGTACTATGACGTCACGGTGACGTCATCTCCGGTACATTAAAAAAATCGTCAAAATTCGGAAACAAATTGCAAAAAATTGCGAGTGGACTCATCTTACGGCAAATGTGGTCCCATGTTTGCTTGTAACATAAATACGGTATGTTCCTATCTTACTTGCGATTCTAGAGCTGGCGCAAAATTCTCTATGGGAATCTCCATGTTAAAAACCTCAATCCTTTATCATTACAGTCACATTTTGTCGCATAATTCAGAAGTGCCTTTTTCAAACAGTACACAAAAAAATTACGTACTGTAAGACGGTACCCAGCAGAGGTTGTCCATTGCCTGTGTGATTCGACCCGGAAATGACGTCACAGAAAATTGTCAAACGTTTCCTTATTGTGAAAGATAGGGATTTTTGGTGTTTGCAGGGGCTCCCACGGGCGTCCTATTAAAGCCATCGCTCTATGCTTGCAGTTGTACATGGATAGTAGTAGGATGAGCCATTAACTATAAACAAGGCGATATAGCCCTGTAACTTTTCGGTATATAGTCGAACGCGTTTAACATGGGACCCTATGGAGATAATCAAACTTCCTTCAATATGACGTACTTCCGGTTATGCAATCTCACTTTGCTTTACCTCGGTGCGAGATCTGGACGTGTACAAGAGACTCAGGGTAGGCTGACGGCAAACGTTAGTCTCAGTTTCGTTTCCATGGCAACCGAAGATTTTTCCAATGAGAAAGTATACAAACTCCCTCTAACTTAGAAAATTCGTCAAAAATCGGAAAAACTAGCTACAGATTACTATTGGCAGTAAAGCATTATTATCCTTTACATCTTATCTGCAGAGGCCTTTCTTCGTCTGCTCGTTTTTCACTTATCTGTAATGATGAAGAATAGCAATTTTCGGTAATTAGGTGAAGCTATGTCTGAAGGACTAACAGTCCCACCTCCGTTCTAATCTGCGTTTTGGATGGAGGGCACCAATGTTTGTGTTTAGATACTTGGACATTTCCGTGCGTCACGCCATGACGTCACCATGACGTGATGACGTCATAAGTTTATAGCCTCTATTACTCGACTATTATACCTCATAGCGACTACCGGTTGATTTGACGCTGTACCTTATATCAAGGGACAACTGCTGGCGTGCGTAACTTTTTTTGCGGTACCGAAACGTGTAGGTCAAAACTGACGTGCACCTCGCGTTAAACGGCGTATTGAACTTGAAAGAGCCATAACTCGGTTAATATTTGAGCTAGGGTAGGTAAATCGCGATAGAATTGCTCTAGGACGCTTAGTTTGGCCGTTAGAGCGCTCGCAAGAGGTGCACCCCCCTTCGCTGAAGCTCCCATTATGAGTCAACGGCGATAGCGACCGGCAATGCCTCTGCTTTGCGATGGCCGCCGTTTGCTTAATAGCGACGCTAGAGAGTCGGGACTGGTTTGAAAGGACGGGCAAACGTCGACTTTGGTGAGGAATCCGCATTCGCTTCTAGCCTAGCACGCTTAGTTTTGACGCTGGAGGGCTCCGTAATTAAGCAACGATGAGTCCGAGAACAGGCATTAGGGCGGGACCAAGCACACGTAGAAAGTCGGGATTTGGCCGAATGCACTCAAAATGGCGCCCTCTATCTGGGAAAACAGCCCGCGTTGAACAGCAGCCGTTAGATTGTGCTAGAACGCCTTCGGATATCGGCATTATTGAGCCCAGATTGGCCATTGAAGGCCATGTTTAGCCCAAATTGGCCGCTGAAGGTCGTAATTATTCCAATTTGCCCGTTTATAGCGCTATTTAGCCCACGTTGTTCGTTCAAGGAGCTGTTTAGCCCAATATGCCCACTTGAGGCATCATGTAGCCAGCATGAGGCAAAATCAGCTTATAGTATATGTGTTTCTGCATGTCATCGCCTGTACCATAGTTTCGGCGCATAAATGGTGAAAGGAAGATGAAGTCACTTCTGTCAGTACCTCAGCCTACGGCTGTCTTGTTACTGACAGAAGTTGAAAACTTCTGTCAGTATAGTACTATGTTCGGTTTGTAAATTAGTTTGTTTGTTTGTTTGTCCGCGCGCTGTAGGGCGCACGGTTACATGTAGGAATGTTATATCGCACCTAGAGATAGATATAAACAATTGTGAGGCTAAGTTCGTTAACGGTGTATGTAGGTCAAAGGTCAAGGTCACAGCGATTTTTTGAAAAAATTAAATGTTCCCCCATTGTGAATGATAGGGATTTTTGGTGCTTGCAGGGGCTTCCACGGGCGTCCTATTAAAGCCATCGCTCTATGCTTGCAGTTGTAGATGGATAGTAGTAGGATGAGCCATTAACTGTAAACAAGGCGATATAGCCCTGTAACTTTTCGGTATATAGTCGAACGCGTTTAACATGGGACCCTATGGAGATAATCAAACTTCCTTCAATATGACGTATTTCCGGTTATACAATCTCACTTTGCTTTACCTCGGAAAGGTAACACCTTCGATCTTTCCGTATAATGGTAGGGAAGATATGTCTCCAGATTACTATTGGCAGTAAAGCATTATTATCCTTTACATCTTATCTGCAGAGGCCTTTCTTCGTCTGCTCGTTTTTCATTTATCCGCAATGATGAACAATAGCAATTTTCGGTAATTAGGTGAAGCTATGTCTGAAGGCCTAACAGTCCTACCGCCGTCCTAATCAACGTTTGGGATTGAGGGCACACATGTTTGTGTCTAGATGTTTGGACGTTGCCGTGCGTCATGCCATGACGTCACCATGACGTCATGACGTCATGATTTTATAACCTCTATTACTCGACTATTATACCTCGTAGCGAGTACCGGTTGATTTGCGATATACTTGCGATATACGTGCGATATTTAGCTCAAATCGCCCGCCGAAAGCTCTATTTTGCGAACAAAAGCTCCATTTTGCCATCAGAAAGCTCTATTTCGTCAACAGAAAGCTTTATTTTGTAAACAAAAAGCTCTATTAGGCTCTCCCAAGCCGCCAGCTATGCTGAATTGCTCTCTGAAGGCTATATTTGGCCCGCCGAAAGCTCGATTTACCTCAAATTATGCCTTAAAAGCTCTATTGGGGCCAAATTGTATGTGTAATGGCCTACTTAGCCAAATTTACTCACTAAAACTCTATTTTGCCCGCTGAAACCTCTATTGGACCCAAATTGTCAACTGAAGGCACTAATTGACCCCCGATACCCCAATTTCACCCCTCAGATCCCGATTTGACCTCTGAGATCCAGATTTGACCCCTCAAATCCAGATTTGACCCCTCAAATCCAGATTTGTTCTTTGAGATCCACTAGTGTCCATACGGTGAGGCGGCTACAATATCCATCAAATGCTTACCATGTGTATGAAAGCAACGAGGGATACAATGTTACATATTTATTATCATAAACAAATATTATACATACATGCATACATAACATACATAAGGCCTACGACGGCATTTCTCTATGGGACTTCCCATGTTAAAGCCGTTCATCGTGCTCGCTCTTATGCTGGGACAAATGTGTTGTCTCGTACTTCACATGTTCCTTCGTCAAATAGTACCAGGATTTGTCCTTTGGTTAAAGATGGTAAGCTAGAGCCACAGTGCTTAATAAAATGACGCCCTGAAGCCGAATCATTGTTTTGATTTCAATTTTGATCAGAAAAACGAAAAAAAAAAAGATGGCATGCATGCGCCTAGACAGGATCGAACACGTGACCTTTGGATCCGAAGTCCAACGCTATACCCACTGAGCCAGCCAGACAGCGTTAACGTTGGAGCGTCGCATGTGATTCATGTCCAAAGGCCGGGTCGCGCAGTTTCGGGCGTTGGCAATATTCGTAAAAGTATAGCTTTCAAAATGTAGTTTTCCCCACAATATTCTGATATCGGCCTTCCATAAGGTCTACCGCATCACCCCACGCTTCCGCCTCAATCTTTATATCGACTCAAATCCCAACGAAACATGTTTACGACGATACTTCGACGTGTGGTAGCAAGTGTTAATGCTTCAAACCGCGCTCTAAACGAACCCGTCATTAGGTAATTAGGCAATGAAAACGGAACTATCTGAGGGTATATAGCATTACTCCGCGGTAATTAGGCACTATGGAAAGCCATATGCACCATTGCATATCAAAAATTCAAAATCACCAGCCTCTCACTTTTAGTACTTACCAAAAATCGTCAAAAATCAGGAAAGCAAGTTAGAACCGCGATTGTTACGGTACTTAGTAGGGCTGAACTATACATGAACATACCTGTGCTCACAAATGACCTATTGCCCTTACACAGGGAACCATGGCGCCGCACAAAGGAGACCCCCCTTGCTCGGTCGCCAATGATGAGAGAATGGGGAAATGGACTCATGGCACTTTCGATTCCCTGAGTGTTGCCCCTTGTAGGTGCGATTGTAGGCTAAAATGCCCGTTTGTATGAGTTATTTCAAGCTACATTGACCGCTGCAATGAATTCTCCTGATCGTCTGTAACAAAATCACTTCTGTCAGTAAGCCTCAGCCTCCGGCTGATTTCGGCTCTTGTTATTATTGCCGCCACGAGAGAGGAAAGGATGCCTCATCCTGCTGTAGCGGTAGATTCATAGAACCCGTTGACAGGAGGCAGTTGTATCGTTAGTGGTGGACGTCAGGAAGACTAGATGCAGCCCGGAATAATCCGAAAACATCTTTCATCCGCTGTATATTAAAAGAATGTGGAACATTTTCATTCAAAAACAATTTTCAAGCAATATTCAATATTTAAATGCGGGTAAATGCAACAGCGTATTAAGTATATAACTAAATCTGATGTGTTGATCAGGCAAAGCCATAGATGCGATTATAACAAATAACCTTAAGTTCCATATGTCTTATGACTGTGTAGTCTGTTCTAGGGTCTTATGTACTGTCATTCCACGAGCTTGGGTATGGTTAAGGCAAGGGGTTAGGGGATTAGAGAAGGTTAGGGATTGGCGGATTATGGGTTAGGGTCCGGGACAAGGGTCAAATGTTAGGGTACGCAGAGCGAAGTAACTTAGCAAGTGGAATGGCGATGAGAGAAAATGAGACACAGACATACGTCTGCTCTAAACTTATGACAATATGCAACTAGGCACCGGCGGCTGTAGTAGTCCTCGTTCCCGGTCAGGAGAGGATCTGGAACAAGGGAAACTAATTACACATAAATGGTGGGTTCACCAAATACATTACCTGGGCAACTGGCGTGACGTCTTGTCCTATCCGGGTCGTCTTTTCTCCTTGGGTCGTCGGGATCTGAGCGTAAAGAAGGCAAAGATAAGTTTAGGGGAATGGATGGCTGGGCATATAGGCAAAAAGCAATAGATATTTGACCTCATTGGCATAGATTAATTACATATTACAACTGAGTATACTCTATACTCAGTGACACCCGGAATATTGCTTGGTATCGAATATCAGTAGATTAAGCTTGGAAAGTGACCAACACTCACCCATTACAACTGGCGTGACGTCTTGTCCTTCGGGTCGTCTTTTCTTCTTGGGTCGTCGGGATCTGAGCGTAAAAAAGGCAAAGATTAGTTTAGGGGAATGGATTGCTGCTCAAATGAGTAGTTAGTGTAGTGTGCCAGTTAGTGTGAAGGTTAGAGTGAGACTTCCCTGTGCGTCCTTCCACCTCCAGGCTGCCACCTCTCCGGCTCTATGTCTGCTATGATCGTGAACATCTGCAATACAAAAAAACAATAATAACCATGGATTCAATAAAATACAGATAAAAAAATATCTAGTCATGAGAACAATAGATATGTTTAGTACACTGGAAGCTTTGTGTTAATGCTAATATGAATCTGTAGTTATAGTCAACCTCAAAGGCACCAGCTCACGGTCAGGCGAGGGGGGGGGGGCTCATTGTCATGCACTGAATATGGCTATGACCAACTATCCCCTTATCTTAGCATTGGATCACCGATCCAGGTATGTTAAAATAATTAAGCGACATTGGGAGGAGGGACCTGCTGTCACGAGTTAAATTAAATACAGCCGGGACCAAGTGTCCCCTTAGTTTAGCATGGGATTACCGATCCACGTAGCTTGAGAGACATTGCGGGTGGGTGGGGGAGCAGGTGTGGAGACCTGTTTTCATGGGCTGCATATACTTATGACCAGGGGTCCCCTTAGCTTAGCATCGGATTACCGATCGAGTTGGGTTAAGGGGCATGGGGATGGGGGGGGGGGGGGCGCACATTTACATGCACTGAATATAGCTATGACCAACTATCAATGTAGCTTAGCATTGGATCACCGATCCAGGTGTGTTAAGAGACATGGGAGGGGGCGGGCATGCTGTCACGGGTTGAAAACAGCCATGACCAAGTGTCTCCTTAGCTTAGCATGGTATTAACGTTCCACGTGGTTTAAAGGACATTGGGAGGGTGGGGGGGGGGGCATGCTGAGTTAAAAAACGAGTTAAATACACCCATGACCAAGTCTCCTTTTAGCTTAGCATGAGATTACCGATCCACGTGGTTTAAAGGACATTGGGAAGGCGGGGATATGAATATATCTATGACCAGGGTGTCCCAATAGCTCAGCTTTGGATTATCTTTCCATGTGGGTTAAGGGATATGGTTTACGACAGGCCACTTCATCACTCACAGGCTCGCACTAAAGTGGCAGCAGATACCAGCTTTTTTGCCGGTTAAACTCTCCTGGTCTTATAAAAAATTGCAATTTCACAATGACATCTTTGCTGTTTTCACATTTCTTTTTTTTTTGGTTTAGATATCGTTTATTGATTGCTCGATCCATACATGCATGCAAGGGATACACGGTACAGGTACATAACATAGGTACAGTAACACAATCAGTTCATTAAGTTTTTCTAATGGGCTATTTTGAAACTGCATCACAAAAAATTACCCCATACTCTTTGAAATTTTTACTGGTAAAGTTTCTTCTTAACACAGCTATATATTTCTCATATATTAAAACATTCTGGAATACCGCGTTAAAAGCTGCAAAAGTGGGGAATGTATTGCGGCATTTACTCGTGTAAATAAAGTGTCTGCCTATTAGACATATATAATCTAGCGACGGATTATAACCGCCAATAAGTAATTTTTTATAATCATATTCAACAGGCAATTTCGTTTTATGTTCATACCAGTTTAACAACCTTATCCAGAACGACTTAGTTACTTCGCATTCAACAAAGGCATGCATAATACTATCAATTTTTTCGCAACATAGTTCACACAAGTCGGAATCTTTTAGCTTACACATATACAATTTTTCATTAGTAAATATAATACGATGGAGCAAACGGAATTGGAAGTGTCGATACTTCACACACTGAGAGACAGAGTATAGACGTCTGAAATATGACACAAACTCAGTTAATGTTAAATTTCCGGATAAATCACGTTGCCATTTCTCAAAGGCACTCACTGGATCCAAGGAATATCCTGTCATTAATTTGTCATACACATATTTGCTTACATTGCTGACTTGATTGTACGCTACATAAGGACAACTATCGGTATTTACAACAGGATTGTCCGCATTATGTAACATTTTTTTCCAATTGTCCGGTAGACTGTGAACTACTCCATAGTAATGCAATATATTTGTTTTTAGTTTGTACTTCGCACACAGGTCATCATAAGGTAGTAGTGTACCATCCAGTCTAACTAAATCTTTTACACACACTATTCCCACTGTTATCCAGTTTTCCGGAGCGATCAGTTTACCATCGATCTTAATTGACGAATTGAACCATATTACTTCCTCTAAAACGTCTTCTTTCGTAGATACCTCATGAAAGTTAAACTCACACCATGAATTCACGACATTAAACAGAAAGGTACCTTTAATATGTTGGTAAAATGGGAGGTTCACAACATCTTTCACGCGTACATTGCATTTCCAAAATAATTGTCCAATTGATCCGAAGTGACCGCTTACTAAACACGAGAGAGCTTGATTTGACCCAAATCGTTTGACCCAGGCGGCCTTCAGTGAACTATCCTTCACAGCAATATTTGTAACATTCATACCTCCTAGGGTTTTCTTATTGTACATAACAGTGCGCTTTATTTTGTCAGGTTTGCCGTCCCACAGGAAAATAAAAATGTCTCTCTGTATGTGCTGGAGGAATAGAGGCTCTGGGCTCGGTAACACAGACATTAAATAGACTAATTTAGGAATGACCAGTGCACAGGCACAGTAAATCGACTGACACAAGAGGGGGAGGGGGAGGGGGGGTCCGCACGGCCTACTAATAAACAAGAAGGTGTCCAACTCAGCCCGCTGAGCGCCTACCCACCCTCGCTTCAAGACCCCAAAGCCCCCTCTTACTGGCTTTGCCTCGTCCACTCAATGCCGTAATCTGCTTCCCGGGTAATTTATCTTGCTTTTCAGCCAAAAAACTACATATCTAACTCATCTAGACACCACGACACAAGCATTTATTCCGCTTACGAGGTAAACCAGCAAGATCCCTCGTTCCCTGGTCGGCCATTTCGCGCGACAACGTGAGATTTCAGCCGTGATTTTGAAAGGGACGACTGTGATTGGCCAGACCGCGAAAGTTTGAAATTACGGTGACAGCGCGTGTTTGTTATGGCAAGCCGATGTGGAGTTTAATAGAGCAGTCGCACACATGTTCAAATATTTGCACATGTCCCAATAAAATACATATGTTCAAATTAATTTTACATATGTTCAAATACATTTTACATTTGTTTAAATTAATTTTACATTTGTTCAAATATAATTTTACCTATTTGAACATACGTGCCATTCATTTGGATACATGTATAATTTAATTACACATAAGTCCAATTCATTTAACATATGTAACATTGAATTGTACCTATGTCCAAATAACTTATGTGCAAATAATTTGTCCATAAATTACAATTGACTTCTACATGTGTCCAGTAGGCACAATTTCAAAATTATTGAGACCATTAAATCAACCGTGAGTGGTACCCGAATGTGAAGCATTTCTCGTCCAAATGGAGGCAGCTGCTTCCCGGTATGAAGCCCAGCAGGCTCAAACAGGTGAATAATGCATACATAAAAGGATAAACTTATTACGTATACAAGCTCTGCAAGCATAATCGGAGCATGTACATTGTACATGTAACAAATCGTGACACAATGTCTTTGGAGGGAGTAATATTAGCATGATCAAATTCCAGGTTGAATGTAAATCGATGCTGAGACCCAGGTGCCTTACCGCGTGGTTTAATTAACCTTAAGAACTAGACTCATGACTCCATTTTCCAAGCATACAAATTAACCTTTTTCAGACTATTTAGACTCTGCGGTGACTTAGACCCTTGAGTGTCTTTCAGATCCTTGCAATGAGTGTTTTCAGACTATTGAGTGTCTTTCAGACCCTTCTAGAGTATCACACCCCTGGCTATATCTTCCAATGTCGGTGTCTGTCGGACCCCATGTATTTGTGGGACCCATAGGTACCTCTCGGACTCCATATTTCTGTCAGGTCCTATAGGTTTCTGTCGGACCCCATGTATTAATTTCTTTGCTCGTAAAATTATGATATGTCAGTAAATTAGCATATAAAATTACGGTTATGAGCTCGTAACTCGTAAAACCAGGCCCAGAACTTCTGGCATAAGATTATTTAATCTGAATCGTCATGAATTAATCATATTAGGATATTATTAACCACATAAGACAGGGAAGATATTAGTAATAACTGCGATGGAACCTTAACCAAAATATGACCTAGGCTTCTGATATTCCCTGATTTTTGCCTTATTTTTTTCTAAAATGAAATTCCCAGGTTTTTCTCTGCAAGGATTTTTTTGTTCATTTTCCGTTTTCCTGATCTGTAGGAACCCTGATATGGGCACATTTAGATATGCGAAAATGATTTGAACGTTTGTGCAAATGATTTGAACATTCGTGCAAATGATTTGAACATTTGTGCAAATGATTTTTGTGAAAATGATTTGAACATTTGGGAAAATGATTTGAACATTTGTGAAAATGATTTGAACATTTGTGAAAATGATTTGAACATTTGTGAAAATGATTTGAACATTTGTGAAAATGATTTTAACATTTGTGAAAATGATTTGAACATATGTGCAAATGAATTGGACATGGGCAAATATTTGAACATTAATGTGCAAATACTCCATTAAATTTCACTTTGGCTTGCCATCGCTTGTGATTGGAAGCAGCCAAAAGTAAACCGGAAGTTATATCAGTCTCGTAATGGCCGACCAGGGAACGAGGGATCTTGCTGGTTTACCTCGTAAGCGGAATAAATGCTTGTTTCGTGGTGTCTAGATGAGTTAGAGATGTAGTCGTTTGGCTGAAAAGCAAGATAAATTACCCGGGAAGCAGATTACGGCATTGAGCGGACGAGGCAAAGCCGGCAAGAGGGGGCTTTGGGGTCTTAAAGCGAGGGTGGGTAGGCACTCAACGGTCTGAGTTGGACACCTTCTTGTTTATTAGTAGGCCGTGCGGACCCCCCCTCCCCCTCCCCCTCTGTGTCAGTCGATTTACTGTGCCTGTGGACCAGTGATTGGGTTATAACCGTTCTGCCGAACATGGACATTTTTAGCAAGCGGACACTCTTGCCTTAGACCTCTTGTTAAGGGGAAGTAATCCGACGTCCATCCATTATTAATTACACATAAACTAATATCGGTATAAAACGTTTCAACCCATTTTGTTATAGATTTTCCAAAATTAAAATGTTTAGGCGTTTGCTTAATAAAGGTCCAGGCGACTGTGTCAAAGGCTTTTTCAAAGTCTATTGACAGAAATAACCACTCTGCATTTTCTTTCTTAGCTAAGTCCATAATGGTTGTTAGTTTGACAATATTCTCGCCGATGTATTTGTAGCTTGATTTTTCGCAAATAAATGTCTTCTGTGCGAATCGCTGGGCTCTATAACGAGAGCCCAACATCTACGCTGACCGCTTAGGCGCCATGATTGTTTTCAACGGTTGGTCAAAGTGACTTTTTTCGTGGGCCTGAAAGCAGGCCATTGAAGACCGCACGTGCTACACGGATTGGGGCCACTAACATTTGCCACTTTGGACTTCAGAGCACAACGGCAATGGCGGCCGAAAACAGTCCTTGCGACAGGGTGCTCTGACAAAAATGAGCGCCGAGTCTTTTACAAGAGTCACTGGGACTATTGGACAGATATTTTTGAATTATGAAAAGTTTTCAGTTATGTAAGTATTCATATATAGGTGACAAACACATGACATAATTGAGCTTCTGGTGATTTTTTTACGAACTCTCACGATCGCTGACTTTCTGCAAGCTGTCGGCTCTGGCCTTTAGGCCAGCTCTGGTAAGATATGGGGAGAGAGAGACACATTGCCATGGTTGTATTTAAACCGTGACAGCATGCCCCCCCCCACCTCCCCAAGTTCCTTAAACCACGTGGATCGGTAATCGGAGGCTTAGCTAAGGGGACACCTGGTCTTAGCTATATGCAACTTATGACAACATGTGCCCCCCCGCTCGCCATGTCCCTTAACCCACCTAAATCGTTGATCCCGTGCTAAGCTAAGGCGACCCCTGGTCATAGCTATATTCAGCCCATGACAACATGCCCCCACCCACCCACCTCCCAATGTCCCTTAAACCACGTGGATCAGTAATTCCATGCTAAACTAAGATGACACTTGGTCATAGCTATATTCATAGCTATATTCAGATTCAAATAGTGCCATCCTCCGAGCGTATGCCCGAACTGCAGGGGGACATGCTGTCATGACACCGGTCAAACTTCCACCGACGCGGCGACAATTTAAGCCTACATATATGCAAAAAGGGAAAAGATGGACCCCCACCCATTGTGCCTGTAAGAAAATCCCGGTGTACAGTCGGCTTCGAAGAGATATTTGGCTACACAATACAGTTAGATATTATTTACAATAGAAACCATCTAAGATTTCTAGTTAATACCAATTGTCTGTTCGTGTCAGTGTAAAGATTTCGTAATTATACGTTGCAAATTTAACGTTATTATCATATAGACCTACATGCATTTTTAGAACATTGCGAACCATGCATACAAGCAATAAATATTTGTACTGACCTCACTCGTCGTAGGCTGCTGTCTCACTTCATTTTGTCCGTCCGCCTTGGTTGAAAAACTTGCAATGTTTGAATTCTGCCGCCGAGGGCAGGTGTTAACAGCTTGGCAACTGACTTTTGGCGGGAAATTACAGTTCAGCTCTGCGCAAACCGTCCTTCGGTGTGCCATTCGCTGGATAGGGTATGGCGGGCTGACGACTTCTCTCTGAGAAGCTCCCTCACCGTATTCTGTCGCAGCTTTATCGCCAAAAAATACGTTTAGTCGCATTTATATGTACGAGGGATAGCGAACAACCGTGACGTAAACCTCAGACAGTTGAAAACAACTTGTTTACCATCCATTATTTTGTTATAACATAATTAAACCCAACGTATACTTAAATCGCCAAAATTGAAGAATATAAGGGGTGTTGGAGGTATATTCTATTTACCAGCGTCATCAAAACGGCTGGCGAGTGACTCTGTGTGAGACAAGAAACTCGCTTTGCGCAATGCTGGTAAGAGCGAATAATTTCACCTGTACCGTGGTCCGCCGCCCAAGCGACTGGTCACGAATAGTTAGTTGTTCAATTGTTGCTCACTTCAACTTTCAAGTTTGTTGGTTGTAGTCTGTATATCCATTGTGGCATTGCCTCCATAAAAAAGCTCTCCAGTGGGCTAGAGCGCTCGCCTTGAGTGCTCTCGCCACCTCAGAGCCTAAAGGCACGTGGATCGGTGGTTCGCGCCCCGCTGTGGCCAGGTCAACTTATCCAAGGCCAAGGTTACGGCAATGTCAAGGTCACGAAACATGTTTTCCCGTAACACCGTTAATATTCGGTTCAGAGCTATTGTTTTTTCGAGGGTATTCTTGCAGAGACAGCCGGAAAAGGGACATTGGCTCACCCATTTCCGGATACGGAAAGTTTTTCGAGTAATCGGCCAATGAAAGTTTAGTGTTGACAACATTGTGAAAAATCGCCGTGACAACAAGAATGCAGGTAGGATACCCGTATGCGGTGGAATATGTAGGCCTACCAATGTTAGTGACATCATGGGTGCCAATGGCATCGAAATCGAACCAATAGTTTGAACGCCAAACATATGATAATAATCACACTTTAACATGGTCAATCCCATTATAAAAACCTCGATACGCCAAATCACTGACGGCGCGGCGACGTTATGGCCTATAACCCGGTGTAACATGACCAGCCGTCCCCTCATGACAGTGTGTCCCCCCTGCAGTTCGGGTATACGCGCGGAAGAGGGCACCAGTTATGAGGGGGGGAATACATTTTCATGAGCTGAATATACCTATGACCAGGTGTCCCCTTAGCTTAGCACGGTATTACTGATCTACGTGGGTTAAGGGACATGGCAGGGTGGGGGGAGGGGAGGGGTGCTGTCACGGGTTAAATACAGCCATGACCAAGTGTCTCCTTACCTGAGCATTGGATTACTTATCCAGGTGGGTTAAGGGACATGGGGAGGGGGGGGGGGGGCGGGGACATGCTGTCACGGGTTTTTACAGCCATGATCAAGTGTCCCCTTACCTTAGCACTGGATCACAGATCCAGGTGGGTTAAGGGACATAGGGAGAGAGGGACATGCTGTCATGGGTTAAAGACAGCCATGATTAAAATGTCCCCTTAGCTAAGTATGGGATTACCGATCCATGTGGGTTAAGGGACATAGGGAGGGGGGGGGGGCACATTATCTTAGACTGTTATAGCCGGGGAACGGGGGATGGGGGCATGTTGTCATGGGCTGAATATAGCTATGACCAGATGACCCCTTAGCTTAGCACGGGATTGCTGATCTATCAGTCTATGTGGGTTAAGGGACCTAAGGAGGGTCGGGGGACAAGCTGTCACGGGCTAAATATAGCCATGACCAAGTGTCCCCTTAGCTTAGCATTAGATCACTGATCCAGGTCGGTTAAAAGGGACATAAGTAGGCGGGGGCATATGTTAGCATGGGTCTAATATAGCTATGACCAGGTGTCCCCTTAGCTTAGCACGGGATTACCGATCTATGTGGGTTAAGAGACATGAGGAGGGGGGGGGGGCATGCTGTTGGCAGTTAAATACAGTGAAATGGGTTCGCGGGGGGGGGGGGGTACTTAATGCATTGCTTATGTTTGGGGAGGTTCTGCGATAAAGCTCCACAATTTTCATCGCCAAAATCCGCTCGGTCGTGGCGTTTTACCGCTCACATTCGCTGTCGGGGCGTTTCACCGCCAAAATCCGGGGTTGTGTGAATGCCTTGATGCCTGAGAGACCGGATATTTGTGATGAAAAATAGGGCGGACATTTATGATGAAAAACAGAGCGGACATTTACGATGACAAAGATACCCCTAGAGCCGATATTTCAAAACTTAAGACCTGAGGGGCGGGGGACTGAAGAGGTGCGTTCATAGAACGGGTTGCCGCGAGCGAATTTAGGCGGTAAAACGCCCCGACCAAGCGGATTTTGGCGGTGTAAATTGGGGGGCTGTACCCTAAGCACAGCAATGCATTAAATACCCTCCCCCCCCCCCCCTAGTATACAAGAGACCCACAGTGTTTTTGCATCTGCGCCTCTGCATGTGTCGCAGGAAGGTTATGACGCTGGCTTGCTCGCTTTCGAATAATGACGGGCTCGTACGTCGTGGAGCCAGCTAGCTGCTTCCCAGAAGCCAAAACTAAAGAGGTCAAAATACAAATAAGAATCAGTCCTTGCAATGAATCATTCAAAAGTTCTTTTGTGTATATTCTACGCATGCCCCCTCCCTCGCCCTGCCCATGCCCGTGATATCAATTTACAACAGGTTTTCTTTTTAGGTTTAGGCCTAGGTACTGAGGAGAGGGGGCTAATAAGTTTTGGTGAAGCGTGGAGGGGTGTGTGTGTGGGGGGGGGGGGGGGGGGGCGTTATGATGTGACTGATGTGATGCGGATGACGTTATGAATGGATGTAGGCTGTGGTGGTCAGCCATCGCACCAGTGGTTCCTGGCCAACATCGGCGCCTCGGTTAGTCAGGGGGTTCTATAGCGATTACTGCCATTAATCTAAAAGGGAAACTGATTGGACATAGTAGGCTTGTCTGGAGCCAGGTCTTGTGAAATTTGGTCAGTAAGTCCGGGTACATGTGGGATATTTTAGGACGTAGGTGTCTTTACTCTACTTTAATTTTACTTCTCGTTGTGTTATTCTAAATTGTTTCTAAACTTAATTTTGACAACCCCAACTGGGTGTTCGTTCCGTTCTCAACGCGTGGTGGCGAAGGCACTGAGGCGAAACGAAGTGGTTAAGTTTCAACGATTTATTAACACTCAAAAACTCAGTTAAAACCTGTTACCAACTCCGTTAAACGGTGTGTGTCTTACCTGGCAGCAGTTGGTGTAACAGGAACAGGGAACAGGAATAGTAACAGGGAACAGGAACAGTAACAGGGAACAGGAACAGTAACAGGGAACAGGAACAGGGAACAGGAACAGGGAACAGGAACAGTAACAGGGAACAGGAACAGTAACACAGAACAGGAACAGGAACAGTAACAGGGAACAGGAACAGTAACAGGGAACAGGAACAGTAACAGGGAACAGTGAACAGGAACAGGGAACAGTAACAGGGAACAGTAACAGGGAACAGTAACAGGGAACAGGAACAGTAACAGGGAACAGTGAACAGTAACAGGGAACAGTAACAGGGAACAGTGCGATCATGTCGTCATGGTCATGTCTGGCTACATCTTCCAATCGTATTGATAATTTTTATGGCGGATATAATAGTAATATATGTCCGCGTTCGAGGGTGATGGTTCTCATTTCACGCCCTCATCCGCATTTGCCCGCACCACGCTCACAGTGCCGCAATAAAGCAAAATTATGATAAAATAAATACAACTACAATCACTATAATAATCGTAAAATAATGCAAATTGAGGACGGGGTAACTTTTTGGCTCGCGGTTTCCTTTCTCTAAATAAAGCTATTCACTCGTTTCAAATGTAAGAAACAGCCATTCAGATTTATGTTTATTCGCATTGTTATCGAAATACACCATACCGCTATATAGCCCTTTCTGTCTGTTGTACCATATGTAAACCCATAATTATAACGTATGCCAAACGGTCTTGTCACTCGATCTTGTTATATGTCACAGATATGCTTACTCAGAAACAAGCGTAAATGCTGCCAAACAAACGGAATACTTTAAAATCACAACCATAGCTGCAAGCTGAAGTTGTGATGCAGAATTAATCAAGTGTCACGTTGGTTGGCATATATGTCCGTCTGCGAAAAACGATGGATTTGCAGTATTTGTATGTAATAAATATCTGTATGTAATAAATGCCACGTACAGGCCTGATAATGAAAGGTGTGGCCCGGTCGAGTGTCAAATTTATCTTTAGATGTAGGCTTCCATGAATATACACGACTGTACACTACGATTTCTACTGGAAAAGTGGATCGGCTAAATCACGTTGGAGCCGCTTGTTTTATGTTATCAGGTTATAATATCGCTCACGGACGCAAGACTGTCACGCTTTTGACATTGCACATAAATGTAATTATGTAGTGCTTTTGTTTGCACTTGTAGACTTTATGACTTTGGATGCATAGTTGTCCAAAGCTCGCAATCACTCGTTACGATGCAGTAAAAGCTATCTGTTCATGAGGCATACAGATACATTTTTTTAAGTACTGCATCACAGGAGCCTCAATCGTGGGGGGTGAGGGGCGAGGGGGGCTGCTAAACCCATATGTCATCAGGTCGAGGAACACCGTCGTTCGTAGTACGACCGTCAAACGAAGTACATACTTCCTTCGCAGTATGCGTGAACCTAAATCGAGGTGCAGTCACTTTGTAACAACATGCATATATTCATCATAGTATGCAAATATAGATTTACGCTGGATTATTAAAGGTATATTAAAGCATAGCAGCCGTCCTTCGATGGAAGGATGACTAATTGGCATACTACGAATGAAGTACAGGATGCTCAGAGCCCAGGTACTGCAAGGCCAGATCGAGGGATTTGAGAAGGGGAGTGGAGGGTTGCGACAGGGGGGAAGGGGGCCCTCTATTCTCTTAACAACTTATCACTGGGGGAGGGGGGGGGTGATGAAAATGACCCCTTAGCTTGGGCCATCGGGTTGCATATGCAAAATGTCACTTTGCTATGTATTTCATCGGAAAGCCAGAGTTTTAATTAATTATTCATATAAGCAGTCGCGACTACTAACAAAATTCACCTCTTCCTATCCGATCGCAGCTCTTATCAAGTGTCACACCAGTGGCTGGCTCTCCCGGCTCTTACTGTATGTTTATGAATCACTGTCGTACAGGCAGTTTACGGTAAACAAGATTTTTTTTTTGGAGCAGCCCTGGTCAGGCAAGTTGCGCGTCAGTTGATCTTGTGATGCAATTTTGTTCGTGACAACAGGTGCCCTTTCCATCCATTATCTGACAAATATGCCATGGAATCTTTTGTAAATGACAATAAAAGGAAACTAGAGATGCAAAGCTATCAAAATACTTACATGGCAGGTCTTGCAAAAAGTCTTTCAATGCCTTTGTAGACTTTTAAGAGTTTGTGGAGCCTCCGCATAGGACATGTTTACATGTCTGGAATGCTCCGATAATTCACTGCCGGATTAATTATGATCTCACAACGAGGGTTAGACCCTAATAATAGGCTTCCCTCATATCATCCAATCCAATGAAGCTGAACAAGGGTAATATATGCAGAAACAAATATGCATATGTAAATCAACATGTCAAAACCATCCGTCCTTGGAACGAAGTGCACACAAACCTTATTGGAAGTATGTACTACGAAGGATGTTCATCCGTCAAACGACCGTCAGTTCTCGACCTGGTCATGTAAGGAGATGTGACACATGTGTGAAGCTGCCCCCACCCATCCATGATTGAGGCACCTGTGCCTTCATGAACCGTATCACAGGCATAGTAAATCGACTGATACAGAGGGGTGGGGTGGGGGGAGGATCCGCACCTCTTACTAACAAGATTGTTTATTATGGCATGTAGATCTATGCCCACTTTGACTGCGGTCCTTTCAACATAAAACTATAAGCTTTATTTATATTGTACGCGAACATCCTAGCGAGCCGCTGTTGACATTACTCAGAATACTGAATGGGTCTAAATAAAAGGCCGAATACCTGCGAAATCATATAGAATATTTCAGCGAGTTGTGCATAATTACACAACCAACTACCGCTCCCCTGCCACGAATCACCCATGGCCAGTTCCTACTGGAATACAATTAGCATTTTAATGCATCCTGCTAAACCATTGACCCCCCTTCCGTCTGCCACCACCCCAGCCTGTGGCCAAACTGATCAGCACCCAGGATGAAGGATGGCCAAAGTACACATGTATGCATCATGTTATCACCATACTTTATCTAGGGGGCTGTAAGCTTGATAATGGCCAGATCCGAATATTTACAAAGCTCCATGCATGTTAATGTCGTAATCAAGGGCATATCACTTGGCTCCATACTTTTCAAAGCTACAGGCCCAGATCTCTTGATAACAGTGCAGATTTGATGTCTTATATATGTATGTCTTGGTTTATACCTGAAGCAAGCAAGCAGTTTGGCAATATCATATTTTGGGTTTTCCTTGATAGGTGACCGCTTGGCCTGCGCACAGGTATGGCACAATGTCATCAGCTCCTAAAGCCGGCCCTAAAGCCTGTTGTCACTTCATGGAGCCGATGGATTGCTAATAACAGGGTGTTAGTGTCACATCAGAACTTCCTACAGAAATACTCCATACGCTGCTGCCATGGCAAAGCAGCAGCAAATAAAAGACATGTTGCCACAGGATCAACTGATGATATCGACTTCATCAGAAACATTGGTATAGTGGCTCATGTTGATGCTGGAAAGACTACCACAACAGAGAGAATGCTGTTCTATTCTGGATTCACAAGACATCTAGGTAAGCCATATCCTCCCTAACAATTATTGTTACACTGATCCAGACAATTTATTTTTTTTACAAAAATGTAGTTGCGGGGTGTTAAGCTGGGGGTGCTGAAACTGCTCTGCGATTACACATCAAACGAACATTAGCACAGGAAGCCAAACAGTGTGCTGCAACGCATGTGTGAATAGCACACCAACGGTGCAACTTATACACCGGTGCGACTTGTATATGGCTTCAGTCTAAACATTTCTCAAAATCGGCGGGTGCGACTTATACACTGGTGTGAATTATATATGACGTAAGTCTAAATATTTCTCAAAATCAGCGGGTGCGACTTGCATATACACCGGTGTGCCTTATCACCTGGAAGTTACGGTAAGCTAGACAAGATGACCTGATTTTTGTTACCCTGTTTTAATTGCAGGAGATGTGGATGATGGTGATACAGTGATGGATTACATGGAACAAGAACGAGACCGTGGAATAACAATCACATCGGCCGCTGTTACTTTCTTCTGGAATAAACATAAGATCAATCTCATTGATACCCCAGGTATAATATGCCTCTTTCTTTGCACCATGACAGATTTATTAAGTAGCTTATAAATTCAGATGTTTAAGATAAAACCATCACAATGTATGTAATTATGTTGTTCATTTAACAAAGCAAGCGGTCAGCTAGCAGGTATTTGTTAGCTTGTAGTTTTTATTAAGACAATTTATAAAATAGTTTGAATGTGTATCATAAGTTTTTCTAAACATATTTGCATATTGAATATTTACTTACCGGTATATATCCTGTTCTGCATTTAGAAGCATTTAATTATCATCAAGCAGCATTCATATACAGCCTCGTCAATTGGGAATAAATTTTATTTCCAAGATGGTTTATGATACAAGTGGTACAAGTATATGCATCGCAAACTATATGTCAAGGCCAACACTTTTATCTAGTTAATACATATATAATTGGTATACCCATACATTGCAATGGTTTGCATGTGTAATGTTTGCCTTTGCAAATTTAGGGCATGTCGATTTCACATTAGAAGTTGAAAGATCGCTTCGCGTGCTGGACGGAGCTGTTGCGGTATTAGATGCGTCAGCAGGTGAGACGAATGGCGACAGATACATGTATATGTTCTCACAATAAGTCTGTTTTCACTCTTCTCATCCAACTTAAGAATGTCAATTTTTTCCAAATTCTTCTAATGATCTGCAAGACCAAAATCTGCAGATAAAAGGAAACATGGCTCCAATTTCTCATTAAGGCGTCCGCCGTAGTAAGTTCAATGCTGTAAACTAGCCCTATACATATTCATGCATATTTACTTACATTTAAGCGTTGCCGTACCAACTGCTCTAAGCTACTGGCGATTTCCAAATGTGTTACCTCACACGATAAGGGTAGCAGGCGCAAGTGTACCGTAATTGTGGTATCAGTGTATCAATAGTGATGAAAACTTGGCACGCTCGCAGAGCAAATCAGCGCGCGACTTATACAACAACAATTACGATATATTTGAATGAAACGTCTTTATCTCCGGTTTCGACACTCGAAGGGCAAACTGGCGCGACTTGCGCAACGAAGGTAAACCCCGTCTTCTGCTTGCAGGTGTGGAGGCCCAGACCCTGACCGTGTGGCATCAGGCAGACAAGTATAGCGTCCCCCGAATCGTCTTCCTCAACAAGATGGACAAACCCGGCGCCGACTTCCACCAGTCGCTCCACTCCATCCACGACAAACTCGGCGTCCAGACGTTCGTGACGCAACTTCCGCAATTGGGTCGCGACGGCCGCTTTTCCGGCTTCGTCGACTTGGTTACCATGGAGCTGTGGACCTGGGAAAACGGCGCGCGTGGCGGGGAGGGTAAAGACTTCGTTCGGACGGCGTTGGAGCCCGCTCGTCATGGGAGTTTATACGAGGAAGCGATGCGTGGTCGCTCGGACCTGGTCGGTCAGCTGGCTGACGTGGACGACACCCTCGCGGACCTGATCCTGGGGGACACCAGCGTGGAGGAGATCCCGACCGGGGTAGTGACTGCGGCGCTGCGGGCCGCCACGCTGAACCAACACGGGGTCCCGGTGTTATGCGGCAGTTCTCTCAAAAACAAAGGCGTCCAACCTCTACTAGGCGCCATCGTGGACTACCTGCCCAACCCCTCCGAGAGGAAGCACTCCTTCCTGGATTACTACCGCGGCGGGCTCTGCGGCTTGGCCTTCAAGACGGTGCACGACAAGCAGAGGGGGCCACTGACCTTCACCCGGCTGTACTCCGGGGTGCTCAAGGGCAGGGGCAGCGTCTATAACGTGAACAAGGAGACCAGTGAGAAGGTGGCCGGGCTGTACCAGGTCTACGCCGACGACTACGTGGAGGTCCACCAGGCGGCAGCGGGCAACATCGTGGCCGTTGCCGGACTGAAGGAGGTCAGTTATGTAATGTAATAATAACTAATAATGATATCGAAAGTAATAATGACCTGTATTACCATAAATCGCATTTACAATATGAATAATAGTGGTAATGATAATCAAAATGATAATAATAATTGTCTGTATTGCCTTTCGTTCCGAAGAGAAGTAAAATTCTTCAGCGCTTCTGCTGTTCATATTTCCTTCCGTGTAGTACCTACCGTATGGCATTCGGCTTGCCACCACCGCACTCCGTGTAGTACCTACCGTATGGCATTCGGCTTGCCACCACCGCACTCCGTGTAGTACCTACCGTATGGCATTCGGCTTGCCACCACCGCACTCCGTGTAGTACCTACCGTATGGCATTCGGCTTGCCACCACCGCACTCCGTGTAGTACCTACCGTATGGCATTCGGCTTGCCACCACCGCACGCCGTGTAGTACCTACCGTATGGCATTCGGCTTGCCACCACCGCACTCCGTGTAGTACCTACCGTATGGCATTCGGCTTGCCACCACCGCACTCCGTGTAGTACCTACCGTATGGCATTCGGCTTGCCACCACCGCACTCCGTGTAGTACCTACCGTATGGCATTCGGCTTGCCACCACCGCACTCCGTGTAGTACCTACCGTATGGCATTCGGCTTGCCACCACCGCACTCCGTGTAGTACCTACCGTATGGCATTCGGCTTGCCACCACCGCACGCCGTGTAGTTATTCCCTGTAGTACCTACCGTATGGCATTCGGCTTGCCACCACCGCACTCCGTGTAGTACCTACCGTATGGCATTCGGCTTGCCACCACCGCACGCCGTGTAGTTATTCCCTGTAGTACCTACCGTATGGCATTCGGCTTGCCACCACCGCTCTCCGTGCAGTACCTACCGTATGGCATTCGGCTTGCCACCACCGCACTCCGTGTAGTACCTACCGTATGGCATTCGGCTTGCCACCACCGCACGCCGTGTAGTTATTCCCTGTAGTACCTACCGTATGGCATTCGGCTTGCCACCACCGCACTCCGTGCAGTACCTACCGTATGGCATTCGGCTTGCCACCACCGCACTCCCTGTAGTACCTACCGTATGGCATTCGGCTTGCCACCACCGCACTCCGTGTAGTACCTACCGTATGGCATTCGGCTTGCCACCACCGCACTCCGTGCAGTACCTACCGTATGGCATTCGGCTTGCCACCACCGCACTCCGTGTAGTACCTACCGTATGGCATTCGGCTTGCCACCACCGCACTCCGTGTAGTACCTACCGTATGGCATTCGGCTTGCCACCACCGCACGCCGTGTAGTTATTCCCTGTAGTACCTACCGTATGGCATTCGGCTTGCCACCACCGCACTCCGTGCAGTACCTACCGTATGGCATTCGGCTTGCCACCATCGCACTCCGTGCAGTACCTACCGTATGGCATTCGGCTTGCCACCACCGCACTCCGTGTAGTACCTACCGTATGGCATTCGGCTTGCCACCACCGCACTCCGTGTAGTTATTCCCTGTAGTACCTACCGCATGGCATTCGGCTTGCCACCACCGCACTCCCTGTAGTACCTACCGTATGGCATTCGGCTTGCCACCACCGCACTCCGTGTAGTACCTACCGTATGGCATTCGGCTTGCCACCACCGCACTCCGTGTAGTTATTCCCTGTAGTACCTACCGTATGGCATTCGGCTTGCCACCGCCGCACGCCGTGTAGTTATTCCCTGTAGTACCTACCGTATGGCATTCGGCTTGCCACCACCGCACGCCGTGTAGTTATTCCCTGTAGTACCTACCGTATGGCATTCGGCTTGCCACCACCGCACTCCGTGCAGTACCTACCGTATGGCATTCGGCTTGCCACCACCGCACGCCGTGTAGTTATTCCCTGTAGTACCTACCGTATGGCATTCGGCTTGCCACCACCGCACTCCGTGCAGTACCTACCGTATGGCATTCGGCTTGCCACCACCGCACTCCGTGTAGTACCTACCGTATGGCATTCGGCTTGCCACCACCGCACTCCGTGTAGTTATTCCCTGTAGTACCTACCGTATGGCATTCGGCTTGCCACCACCGCACGCCGTGTAGTTATTCCCTGTAGTACCTACCGTATGGCATTCGGCTTGCCACCACCGCACTCCGTGCAGTACCTACCGTATGGCATTCGGCTTGCCACCACCGCACGCCGTGTAGTTATTCCCTGTAGTACCTACCGTATGGCATTCGGCTTGCCACCACCGCACTCCGTGCAGTACCTACCGTATGGCATTCGGCTTGCCACCACCGCACTCCGTGTAGTACCTACCGTATGGCATTCGGCTTGCCACCACCGCACTCCGTGTAGTTATTCCCTGCCCCATGGACAGTACTTCAATTCCCGAGAGCATTTTCGCAGGCGCCATATTTATTTGTCCATTGACCCTTAGTCATATCCTGTCAGCTGACGCTCGAGTCGGTGGTGCTATTCTATTGCAGCACTGCAGATATAATTGTCACGCTGTCAGGGTCATTTGCTGCATGATTATGGATAGGATCCCTAAGCATTAATAACAAAAGTGACATTCAACTACATTCGTCGCTTTTCATCGCTTTCGATTCATTGGCAGACGATGACGGGCGACACCTTGTGTGAGAGTGTGAAGGCGGCTGCCGGCGCGATGGCCGACTTCTGGCGGGATTCCCAGAGCAGACCACGTGGCGAGGCCGATGACGACTCCGGCCCGGTCTTGGCCTCCGTGCAGGTTCCGGATCCGGTGTTTTTTTGCTCGGTGGAGCCGCCGTCCCTGGCGTTCCAGAAGGCGCTGGATAACGCCCTGGATTGCCTGGCGCGGGAGGACCCCAGCTTCCGCGTCCGGGTCGATACCGAGACCGGTCAGACTATCCTGGGCGGCATGGGGGAGCTTCATCTGGAGATCATACGGGACCGGATCCATAAGGAGTATAAGGTGGACGCCGAGCTGGGACCGCTCCAGATCGCCTACCGGGAGGCGGTCGGGGGTCCCGGTGAGGGGAGGGGGGAGCTGGACCGCACCCTGGGGGACACTCGGCACCACGTGGTCGCTACCCTCACGGTGGCACCCGCCCGGGGGGCGCGCAAGAAAGTGCCGCTCTATATAAAGCCACATCCCAACAGCTCCCTCAGCGGCCACCCCGTCAAACCCTACGTGAGGAAGGCCATCGAGATGGGTGTCACAGCCGGCCTCTGCCGAGGTCAGTGCAAACAAACATGCCTAAATGAAAGTATTACAACTGTAGCTGACAGTAGTTGTTAGAATGCGTTTATTGCAAAATAATATTGATGGAGCTGTAGCTGACAGTACTTACATAATATTGATGGAGTTGTAGCTATCAGTAGTTGTTGCAATCCGTTTATTACATGATAGTGCTGGAGCTGTAGCTGTCAGTATTTGTTGGAATGCATTTATTACATGATAGTGATGGAGCTGTAGCTGTCAGTATTGGTTGGAATGCGTTTATTACATGATAGTGATCGAGCTGTAACTCAATATTAGTTGGAAGGTGTTTATTACATGATAGTGATGGAGCTGTAGCTGTCAGTATTTGTTGGAAGGCGTTTATTACATGATAGTGATGGAGCTGTAGCTGTCAGTATTTGTTGGAATGGGTTTATTACATGATAGTGATCGAGCTGTAACTCATTACGGGTTGCAATCCGTTTATTACATGATAGTGCTGGAGCTGTAGTTGTCAGTATTTCTTGGAATGCGTTTATTACATGATAGTGATGGAGCTGTATCTGTCAGTATTTGTTGGAATGCGTTTATTACATGATAGTGATGGAGCTGTAGCTGTCAATATTTGTTGGAATGCGTTGATTACATGATAGTGATGGAGCTGTAGCTGTCAGTTGTTGGAAGGCGTTTTTTACATGATAGTGATAGAGCTGTAGCTGTCAGTATTTGTTGGAATGCGTTTATTACATCATAGTGATGGAGCTGTAGCTGTCAGTTGTTGGAAGGCGTTTTTTACATGATAGTGATAGAGCTGTAGCTGTCAGTATTTGTTGAAATGCGTTTATTACATGATAGTGATGGAGCTGTAGCTGTCAGTATTTGTTGGAAGGCGTTTATTACATGATAGTGATGGAGCTGTAGCTGTCAGTTGTTGGAAGGCGTTTTTTACATGATAGTGATAGAGCTGTAGCTGTCAGTATTTGTTGGAATGCGTTTATTACATCATAGTGATAGAGCTGTAGCTGTCATTATTTGTTGGAATCTATTTTTTACATGATAGTGATGGAGCTGTAGCTGTCAGTTGTTGGAATTCGTTTCTTACATAATAGTGATGGAGCTGTAGCTGTCAGTCTTTGTTGGAAGGCGTTTCTTACATGATACTGATGAAGCTGTAGCTGTCAGTTGTTGGAATGTGTTTCTTACATAATAGTGATGGAGTTGCAGCTGTCGGTATTTGTGAGAAGGCGTTCGTTACATAATAGTGATAGAGCTGTAGCTGTCGGTATTTGTGAGAAGGCGTTCGTTACATAATAGTGATAGAGCTGTAGCTGTCGGTATTTGTGAGAAGGCGTTCGTTACATAATAGTGATGGAGTTGCAGCTGTCGGTATTTGTGAAAAGGCGTTCGTTACATAATAGTGATAGAGCTGTAGCTGTCAGTATGCGTGGATATCTTCAGTTTCGGACGTTAAGCACTAAGATAATACCCATGCAGGCTGCATTATTAACACAACTTCGCAATATATCAATTAATATATGGTTGTGTCTCCATTGTTTGACACTACTGAATGTTTTGTCGCTGAAAGAAAAAGATACATGCTTCGAAATATGTGACAGTTACGCATACTTGTTTTTCAGGTCCAATACTAGGATGCCAAGTTGTGGATGTAGACGTGACTTTGCATGACCTTGAAGTCGGCCGAGGGACGTCCATGCCGATGGTTACAGCCTGCGTCTCACAGGCTGTTTCGAGCGCTCTCCGCCAGGCGGATCCATTGTTATTGGAGCCAATAATGTCTGTCGTGGTGAGTGAATTTTTACTGCCGCCTTTCTTGCTATTTCCAAAGAAATCAAATGATAGATTGATCAGTTAGAGATATATCGAATACCGAACACCAAAAAATTTACACAGCACATAATGACAAGACAATTTAAGTCAAAAAGGTACTATCAACGTATGGGGACAACAAATTTGGGCAACAAAATGAGTTAAATAAATATGACAAATGTGATAAGAGTGAATAAAAAAAAAATACTGAAACAAATAAATGTAGAAAATACGGAAAAAATAAATTAAAATATTAGCAAAACTATGAAACGTCAGTAAATTGGGTTTGGTTCGTGTTGCGACCGCTAGGTTCACACAGACGACGACCACGTGGGTCGAGTGATGGGCGACCTGGGTCAGCGCCGCAGTCACATCGAGGGGGTAGAGATGTCGGGCGGCGGGGGCCGGGACCAGCGCGGCCGCACCGTGACCGCCTTCACCCCCCTGGCCGAGCTGGTCGGCTACGCCACCCACCTGCGCACCACCTCCTCCGGCACCGCCGCCTTTACCATGGAGCTGGCCCACTACCAGCCGATGGGGCCTCGGGAACAGGCGGCCACCGTGATGAGGGTGACCGGCCTGCCCCCCTTGTGATCACCCCACTCACCCACCCACTACCAGCCGATGGGGCCTCGGGAACAGGCGGCCACCGTGATGAGGGTGACCGGCCTGCCCCCTTGTGATCACCCAACTCACTCACCCACTACCAGCCGATGGGGCCCCGGGAACAGGCGGCCACCGTGATGAGGGTGACCGGCCTGCCCCCCTTGTGATCACCCTACTCACCCACCCACTACCAGCCGATGGGGCCTCGGGAACAGGCGGCCACCGTGATGAGGGTGACCGGCCTGCCCCCCTTGTGATCACCCAACTCACTCACCCACTACCAGCCGATGGGGCCCCGGGAACAGGCGGCCACCGTGATGAGGGTGACCGGTCTGCCCCCCTTGTGATCACCCCACTCACTCACCCACTACCAGCCGATGGGGCCCCGGAAACAGGCGGCCACCGTGATGAGGGTGACCGGCCTGCCCCCCTTGTGATCACCCAACTCACTCACCCACTACCAGCCGATGGGGCCCCGGGAACAGGCGGCCACCGTGATGAGGGTGACCGGCCTGCCCCCCTTGTGATCACCCCACTCACTCACCCACTACCAGCCGATGGGGCCCCGGGAACAGGCGGCCACCGTGATGAGGGTGACCGGCCTGCCCCCCTTGTGATCACCCAACTCACTCACCCACTACCAGCCGATGGGGCCCCGGGAACAGGCGGCCACCGTGATGAGGGTGACCGGCCTGCCCCCCTTGTGATCACCCCACTCACTCACCCACTACCAGCCGATGGGGCCCCGGGAACAGGCGGCCACCGTGATGAGGGTGACTGGCCTGCCCCCTTGTGATCACCCCACTCACCCACCCACTACCAGCCGATGGGGCCCCGGGAACAGGCGGCCACCGTGATGAGGGTGACCGGCCTGCCCCCCTTGTGATCACCCACTCACTCACCCACTACCAGCCGATGAGGGCCCCGGGAACAGGCGGCCACCGTGATGAGGGTGACCTGCCTGCCCCCCTTGTGATCGCCCCACTCACCCACCCACTACCAGCCGATGGGGCCCCGGGAACAAGCGGCCACCGTAATGAGGGTGACCGGCCTGCCCCCCTTTTGATTACCCCACTCACCCATCCACTACCAACCGATGGGGCCCCGGGAACAGGCGGCCACCGTGATGAGGGTGACCGGCCTGCCCCCCTTGTGATCACCCCACTCACCCACCCACTACCAGCCGATGGGGCCCCGGGAACAGGCGGCCACCGTGATGAGGGTGACCGGCCTGCCCCCCTTGTGATCACCCCACTCACTCACCCACTACCAGCCGATGGGGCCCCGGGAACAGGCGGCCACCGTGATGAGGGTGACCGGCCTGCCCCCCTTGTGATCACCCCACTCACTCACCCACTACCAGCCGATGGGGCCCCGGGAACAGGCGGCCACCGTGATGAGGGTGACTGGCCTGCCCCCTTGTGATCACCCCACTCACCCACCCACTACCAGCCGATGAGGCCCCGGGAACAGGCGGCTACCGTGACGAGGGTGACCGGCCTGCCCCCCTTGTGATCACCCCACTCACCCACCCACTACCAGCCGATGAGGCCCCGGGAACAGGCGGCTACCGTGATGAGGGTGACCGGCCTGCCCCACTTGTGATCACCCCACTCACTCACCCACTACCAGCCGATGGGGCCTCGGGAACAGGCGGCCACCCTGATGAGGGTGACCGGCCTGCCCCCCTTGTGATCACCCCACTCACCCACCCACTACCAGCCGATGGGGCCTCGGGAACAGGCGGCCACCGTGATGAGGGTGACCGCCCTGCCCCCCTTGTGATCACCCCACTCACTCACCCACTACCAGCCGATGGGGCCCCGGGAACAGGCGGCCACCGTGATGAGGGTGACCGCCCTGCCCCCCTTGTGATCACCCCACTCACTCACCCACTACCAGCCGATGGGGCCCCGGGAACAGGCGGCCACCGTGATGAGGGTGACCGGCCTGCCCCCCTTGTGATCACCCCACTCACTCACCCACTACCAGCCGATGGGGCCCCGGGAACAGGCGGCCACCGTGATGAGGGTGACCGGCCTGCCCCCCTTGTGATCACCCCACTCACTCACCCACTACCAGCCGATGGGGCCCCGGGAACAGGCGGCCACCGTGATGAGGGTGACTGGCCTGCCCCCTTGTGATCACCCCACTCACCCACCCACTACCAGCCGATGGGGCCCCGGGAACAGGCGGCCACCGTCATGAGGGTGACCGGCCTGCCCCCCTTGTGATCACCCACTCACTCACCCACTACCAGCCGATGAGGGCCCCGGGAACAGGCGGCCACCGTGATGAGGGTGACCTGCCTGCCCCCCTTGTGATCGCCCCACTCACCCACCCACTACCAGCCGATGGGGCCCCGGGAACAAACGGCCACCGTAATGAGGGTGACCGGCCTGCCCCCCTTTTGATTACCCCACTCACCCATCCACTACCAACCGATGGGGCCCCGGGAACAGGCGGCCACCGTGATGAGGGTGACCGGCCTGCCCCCCTTGTGATCACCCCACTCACCCACCCACTACCAGCCGATGGGGCCCCGGGAACAGGTGGCCACCGTGATGAGGGTGACCGGCCTGCCCCCCTTGTGATCACCCCACTCACTCACCCACTACCAGCCGATGGGGCCCCGGGAACAGGCGGCCACCGTGATGAGGGTGACCGGCCTGCCCCCCTTGTGATCACCCCACTCACCCACTCACTACCAGCCGATGAGGCCCCGGGAACAGGCGGCTACCGTGACGAGGGTGACCGGCCTGCCCCCCTTGTGATCACCCCACTCACCCACCCACTACCAGCCGATGAGGCCCCGGGAACAGGCGGCTACCGTGACGAGGGTGACCGGCCTGCCCCCCTTGTGATCACCCCACTCACCCACCCACTACCAGCCGATGAGGCCCCGGGAACAGGCGGCTACCGTGATGAGGGTGACCGGCCTGCCCCACTTGTGATCACCCCACTCACTCACCCACTACCAGCCGATGGGGCCTCGGGAACAGGCGGCCACCCTGATGAGGGTGACCGGCCTGCCCCCCTTGTGATCACCCCACTCACCCACCCACTACCAGCCGATGGGGCCTCGGGAACAGGCGGCCACCGTGATGAGGGTGACCGCCCTGCCCCCCTTGTGATCACCCCACTCACTCACCCACTACCAGCCGATGGGGCCCCGGGAACAGGCGGCCACCGTGATGAGGGTGACCGGCCTGCCCCCCTTGTGATCACCCCACTCACCCACCCACTACCAGCCGATGGGGCCCCGGGAACAGGCGGCCACCGTGATGAGGGTGACCGGCCTGCCCCCCTTGTGATCACCCAACTCACTCACCCACTACCAGCCGATGGGGCCCCGGGAACAGGCGCCCACCGTGATGAGGGTGACCGGCCTGCCCCCCTTGTGATCACCCCACTCACTCACCCACTACCAGCCGATGGGGCCCCGGGAACAGGCGGCCACCGTGATGAGGGTGACCGCCCTGCCCCCCTTGTGATCACCCCACTCACTCACCCACTACCAGCCGATGGGGCCCCGGGAACAGGCGGCCACCGTGATGAGGGTGACCGGCCTGCCCCCCTTGTGATCACCCCACTCACTCACCCACTACCAGCCGATGGGGCCCCGGGAACAGGCGGCCACCGTGATGAGGGTGACCGGCCTGCCCCCCTTGTGATCACCCCACTCACTCACCCACTACCAGCCGATGGGGCCCCGGGAACAGGCGGCCACCGTGATGAGGGTGACTGGCCTGCCCCCTTGTGATCACCCCACTCACCCACCCACTACCAGCCGATGGGGCCCCGGGAACAGGCGGCCACCGTCATGAGGGTGACCGGCCTGCCCCCCTTGTGATCACCCACTCACTCACCCACTACCAGCCGATGAGGGCCCCGGGAACAGGCGGCCACCGTGATGAGGGTGACCTGCCTGCCCCCCTTGTGATCGCCCCACTCACCCACCCACTACCAGCCGATGGGGCCCCGGGAACAAACGGCCACCGTAATGAGGGTGACCGGCCTGCCCCCCTTTTGATTACCCCACTCACCCATCCACTACCAACCGATGGGGCCCCGGGAACAGGCGGCCACCGTGATGAGGGTGACCGGCCTGCCCCCCTTGTGATCACCCCACTCACCCACCCACTACCAGCCGATGGGGCCCCGGGAACAGGTGGCCACCGTGATGAGGGTGACCGGCCTGCCCCCCTTGTGATCACCCCACTCACTCACCCACTACCAGCCGATGGGGCCCCGGGAACAGGCGGCCACCGTGATGAGGGTGACCGGCCTGCCCCCCTTGTGATCACCCCACTCACCCACTCACTACCAGCCGATGAGGCCCCGGGAACAGGCGGCTACCGTGACGAGGGTGACCGGCCTGCCCCCCTTGTGATCACCCCACTCACCCACCCACTACCAGCCGATGAGGCCCCGGGAACAGGCGGCTACCGTGACGAGGGTGACCGGCCTGCCCCCCTTGTGATCACCCCACTCACCCACCCACTACCAGCCGATGAGGCCCCGGGAACAGGCGGCTACCGTGATGAGGGTGACCGGCCTGCCCCACTTGTGATCACCCCACTCACTCACCCACTACCAGCCGATGGGGCCTCGGGAACAGGCGGCCACCCTGATGAGGGTGACCGGCCTGCCCCCCTTGTGATCACCCCACTCACCCACCCACTACCAGCCGATGGGGCCTCGGGAACAGGCGGCCACCGTGATGAGGGTGACCGCCCTGCCCCCCTTGTGATCACCCCACTCACTCACCCACTACCAGCCGATGGGGCCCCGGGAACAGGCGGCCACCGTGATGAGGGTGACCGGCCTGCCCCCCTTGTGATCACCCCACTCACCCACCCACTACCAGCCGATGGGGCCCCGGGAACAGGCGGCCACCGTGATGAGGGTGACCGGCCTGCCCCCCTTGTGATCACCCAACTCACTCACCCACTACCAGCCGATGGGGCCCCGGGAACAGGCGCCCACCGTGATGAGGGTGACCGGCCTGCCCCCCTTGTGATCACCCCACTCACTCACCCACTACCAGCCGATGGGGCCCCGGGAACAGGCGCCCACCGTGATGAGGGTGACCGGCCTGCCCCCCTTGTGATCACCCCACTCACTCACCCACTACCAGCCGATGGGGCCCCGGGAACAGGCGGCCACCGTGATGAGGGTGACCGGCCTGCCCCCCTTGTGATCACCCCACTCACCCACCCACTACCAGCCGATGAGGCCCCGGGAACAGGCGCCCACCGTGATGAGGGTGACCGGCCTGCCCCCCTTGTGATCACGCCACTCACTCACCCACTACCAGCCGATGGGGCCCCGGGAACAGGCGGCCACCGTGATGAGGGTGACCGGCCTGCCCCCCTTGTGATCACGCCACTCACTCACCCACTACCAGCCGATGGGGCCCCGGGAACAGGCGCCCACCGTGATGAGGGTGACCGGCCTGCCCCCCTTGTGATCACCCCACTCACTCACCCACTACCAGCCGATGGGGCCCCGGGAACAGGCGGCCACCGTGATGGGGGTGACCGGCCTGCCCCCCTTGTGATCACCCCACTACCCCCTCATGGGCCCAGCCCACTCATACCCACGAGCTCTCCTACCATCTAACGAAATTGATGTTAAACCATGTTAAGGCTGCTGGCTCTTCCCTTTGAGGGTTGTGGGTGTTTTCGGTTGCTGTGTTTAGAATACGGCACTCGCTTGGCGCTAACTTAAGACCCTTCAAGTCATTATATCAGTGATATTAGGGGAATACATGTGTAACATGTGCAGGATACCATGACATTATTCGTGGTCTTTGTACGGTCGACTGGTTGATAAGTCTTCGCTCGAAAGTTTGTCTTATTATTCTACATAATTACATGTGGACAAGTAATCAAACTTATTTGTCCCGCGTTTAACGTTCTGACGGATTCATCCCCGTGTGTGCTTGGTTTAATTGAGTTTATAAAGCGATCACGGAATAAGTGTTTTCATATGTGTAAATAAAATCTAGTCTATCGATTAAAGAGGAGTCTGTTGTTAGCTTTTGTTTGAAAGGAGAGCAGTGAAGGGGCATTGAAGAAGAGTAGCTAGCTTTTCCGTGTATAAGCCGTAGCTTTCTCCCTTGACCTCCCTCGGGAAGATAAATAAAGTACTGATATATTTCCCCAGCCGTTATATGCCTGACCCGCCTTGACCCTGCGGTCTGAAAAGGAGCCCAACGTGCGAAATAAGAAATTGTGTGTTTATAGGGTAAAATATGGCACTGAAAGCTGTTATAATAAGGGTCTCCACTGCTGGGACAACAAATTCTCTACAGTCACCTGCTTTTTATTTTTTGTGCACTTTAGCATTGTCTTTATGTAATAACGACCTCAATAACTGATTCCACCTGAAAGATTTAAAATGCATGTCATGAAGACAAATGCAGCTTTAAATCTCAGTTTGCTGGGTACCTACAGCATGTTCATGGCTCAGTCAACTGACCCGGGTTTAGTCCTCCAGCGCGTTAGGCCACTGACTCTTGGGACTGTTTCATATACCATTCAACTGCCATAGTGAGGCAGTGGATGTTATCCAACAGATTTATAATAAACGATAGCAAGACAGCTTCTTATACTCGTTAGTAAGCAGCAGCTGGAGAAAGTTATCATTCAGGGGGTACAAGTTGGTAGAAAACAAATATCAACAGTAACGTCAGTGCGTAATTTAGGGGTAATATTTAAACATGCTAAACTATGGGAGGAGGGGTGGGGAGATGAAGCGGACAGGGAAGGAGTCGGGCAATAGTGGAGAGGTTAGGGGAGACGACGTCGTGTGTTAAAACAATAGAAGGGGTACGGGGAGACCGGATGGCGAATTCCTGGTACGCGTATTACAGTCTCCCCCCGACGCTGTATAGCTTGGCAGTGGCTCAACTACTTCATCCTATTGGTCCGTTTTTATTAGCCAATCCCATGAGCGTACAGGTAAACATCATATCATATCAGCCAATCAATCAATTGCAGCTTAGCCAACGAGCCGAAAGCAGGAATTCTGCATCATGACCATTTCAGCAATTCGTTGCCATCAACATTCTTATTGCCTAAATCAATAATTTGTTGCTGATATATATTTCCTCCTTATTGTCAATATCAGTAATATGTTGCTATCTATTATTGGCGATATCAGCTGAGCGTCCTGAATATACAACCAACCGTCCCAGAGAGTGCCCCGCTGTTTACCGATCAGTATGTTGTCCAACGTGATGCACATGCACTGATACTATAGCATACCAGGCACTGATACTATAGCATACCAGGCACTGATACTATAGCATACCAGGCACTGATACTATAGCATACCAGGCACTGATACTATAGCATACCAGGCACTGATACTATAGCATACCAGGCACTGATACTATAGCATACCAGGCACTGATACTATAGCATACCAGGCACTGATACTATAGCATACCAGGCACTGATACTATAGCATACCAGGCACTGATACTATAGCATACCAGGCACTGATACTATAGCATACCAGGCACTGATACTATGGCATACCAGGCACTGATACTATAGCATACCAGGCACTGATACTATAGCATACCAGGCACTGATACTATAGCATACCAGGCACTGATACTATAGCATACCAGGCACTGATACTATAGCATACCAGGCAGTGATACTATAGCATACCAGGCACTGATACTATAGCATACCAGGCACTGATACTATAGCATACCAGGCACTGATACTATAGCATACCAGGCACTGATACTATAGCATACCAGGCACTGATACTATAGCATACCAGGCACTGATAATATAGCATACCAGGCACTGATACTATAGCATACCAGGCACTGATACTATAGCATACCAGGCACTGATACTATAGCATACCAGGCACTGATACTATAGCATACCAGGCACTGATACTATAGCATACCAGGCACTGATACTATAGTATACCAGGCACTGATACTATAGTATACCAGGCACTGATACTATAGCATACCAGGCAGTGATACTATAGCATACCAGGCAGTGATACTATAGCATACCAGGCACTGATACTATAGCATACCAGGCACTGATACTATAGCATGCCAGGCACTGATACTATAGCATACCAGGCACTGATACTATAGCATACCAGGCACTGATACTATAGCATACCAGACAGTGATACTATAGCATACCAGGCAGTGATACTATAGCATACCAGGCACTGATACTATAGCATACCAGGCACTGATACTATAGCATACCAGGCACTGATACTATAGCATACCAGGCAGTGATACTATAGCATTCCAGGCACTGATACTATAGCATACCAGGCACTGATACTATAGCATACCAGGCACTGATACTATAGCATACCAGGCACTGATACTATAGCATGCCAGGCACTGATACTATAGCATACCAGGCACTGATACTATAGCATACCAGGCCCTGATACTATAGCATACCAGGCACTGATACTATAGCATACCAGGCACTGATACTATAGCATACCAGGCACTGATACTATAGCATACCAGGCACTGATACTATAGCATACCAGGCACTGATACTATAGCATACCAGGCACTGATACTATAGCATACCAGGCAGTGATACTATAGCATACCAGGCAGTGATATAGGGCTTCTTACGCAAGACTGAGACAAAACTCGACCATCTTTGTGAAGCCAGGGCAGTTTAGATAGGACTATGCCTGAAGTAACGCCAACCTCTTGGCTTTGACGCCTCTGCAACTTTTTCCATTTCGTCTATTTTCCAGATTCAATCTTGAGGCAATATATCTCAGAGATATGTCTGACAGCTATGACTTATTATTTCCGGCCTCTATACACTTCAGTTCACCCTCAACCAACTCCCACCCTCCCACCCCACCCCACTCTCCTTTGCTTGGTACCTACAGCATGTTCATGGCTCAGTCAACTGACCCGGGTTTAGTCCTCCAGCGCGTTAGGCCACTGACTCTTGGGACTGTTTCATATACCATTCAACTGCCATAGTGAGGAAGTGGATGTTATCCAACAGACTTAAAATAAACGATAGCAAGACAGAGTTTCTTATACTCGGTAGTAAGCAGCAGCTAAAGAAGGTTACCATTCAGGGGGTACAAGTTGGCGAAACACAAATATCACCAGTAACGTCAGTGCGTAATTTAGGGGTAATATTTGATAACAATTTAAACATGGAGAACCACATATCTATGCTGTGTTGTACAGCTTACTTACAGCTCTATAATATTGAGAGCATACAAACCTTCATCGCTAGTAAAATTGACTATTGCAATAGTTTAATGAGTGGTCTACCAGCATGTCTCATTAAGAAATTACAGGGTGTTCAGAACGCGGCCTTTGCTGTCAATGCTCCAATGTTGTGGAACGCCCTGCCTAGCGACCTTGGTTCGCTTGATACATTGAGTCAGTTTAAACAGAGCTTGAAAATTTACTTGTTCACGAAATTTATTGACGAAGGTTTATTAGTGTTTTGCATGTAGTTTTTATTAATTATACCCAATAATAATAATAATAACGTATTCCAGTCAAACGTGTGCCTCACTCGGAACGGCATGCACAAAACTGGCTGAAAACATCTGCTCTAATGCTGAAATACTTTTGACTGATATGTGTGGTCAGAAACCCTCCCTAGTATACCTACGATTAGGTTGCCCCCCCCGCTCCCCAACGATGTGCGAGTACACCCAGGCCACTACGGGCGACGGACTGCGCTTCCGCTGCCGCCCGAAACCTGCGATTCCCGCCCACTCCGCTGTCTATTAGCTGCTCTCGTTTAGGTTGTTGTTGTGAGACAACCGTCTGCGAACAGCGACGTCATGACGTCACGCATCCAAGATCCCATCCGCTTACACACGGTCAGTATCGGTCGGTGTGGTTGTTGTCATAGCGATGACCTTCGTTCTGGTCGGTCGCCATGAGGTCGCCACTTCTCGGGTCATGACCCAGGTTCCTTCTCGCTACCCTGAAGGTGCTCAACGCACGCGATGTCGGATGAGGGGGGGTGTGGGGCTCGGAATCATACAACTTCCTGTGAAGAGCATAATGAGCACGAGTTGTTCAAATGTTGGGTAAAGTTTTATGTTGATCTGTCGTATGACGTTCCTATAATAATGATTGGTGCTACGTATATTAGCAACTTGACTTACATTGACTGGAATGTAACGTTTGTGTCTTTATTCAGCTGTAAGGTTTCTGGGCAACAGACCCTGATCTTCAACATTTGACCTTCACTCAAGATACCTGGTGACCGTCCACGGGATTCTCACCCCAAATCACGCATATCGTCGGGCCCTGGTGATGTATTGACGAACTAGTACGACAGACAAACTCGCTTAGACCCGAGACCAACACCGGTGATGACGTCATCAAGTGTCCACGGCCGGTACAGCGGTGGCGCCAGTGGTCTTATTGGCCCCGTCGGGTCACTCTGCAATCTCCAAGCTGGGCGGGACGTATACCGTACGCGGCTTTACAATGCCCCAGCCAACGGGAGAGAAAGAAACAGAGAGGTAATCATCTTTCAAGACTAAAAGCCGGATCACTTGAGCCAGCAAACACACGCTGCAGAGTTTTCCAATGAAATATTCATGGTTGGCGAGACCGAATCGCATCGAGCGTGGAATAGGAACACGCGAAGGGGCGATTAATGACTTGGAGTGGTCTGGTGTAATACCGACGAAGGGTGTGGAGGGGGCGATAAATGACTTGGAGTTGTCTGGTTTAATAACCACGAAGGCTGTGGAGGGGGCGATTAATGAATTGCAGTGGTCTGGTGTAATACCCACGAAGGGTGTGGAGGGGGCGATTAATGACTTGGAGTGGTCTGGTGTAATACCGACGAAGGGTGTGGAGGGGGCGATTAATGACTTGGAGTGGTCTGGTGTAATACCCACGAAGGGTGTGGAGGGGGCGATAAATGACTTGGAGTGGTCTGGTGTAATACCCACGAAGGGTGTGGAGGGGGCGATTAATGACTTAGGATGGTCTGGTGTAGTACCGACGAAGGGTGTGGAGGGGGCGATTAATGACTTGGAGTAGTCTGGTGTAATACCGACGAAGGGTGCGGAGGGGGCGATAAATGACTTGGAGTGGTCTGGTGTAATACCCACGAAGGGTGTGGAGGGGGCGATAAATGACTTGGAGTGGTCTGGCGTAATACCCACGAAGGGTGTGGAGGGGGCGATAAATGACTTGGAGTAGTCTGGTGTAATACCGACGAAGGGTGCGGAGGGGGCGATAAATGACTTGGAGTGGTCTGGTGTAATACCCACGAAGGGTGTGGAGGGGGCGATAAATGACTTGGAGTGGTCTGGTGTAATACCGACGAAGGGTGTGGAGGGGGCGATAAATGACTTGGAGTGGTCTGGTGTAATACCCACGAAGGGTGTGGAGAGGGCGATTAATGACTTGGAGTGGTCTGGTGTAATACCGACGAAGGGTGTGGAGGGGGCGATAAATGACTTGGAGTGGTCTGGTGTAATACCCACGAAGGGTGTGGAGGGGGCGATTAATGACTTGGAGTTGTCTGGTGTAATACCGACGAAGGGTGTGGAGGGGGCGATTAATGACTTGGAGTGGTCTGGCGTAATACCCACGAAGGGTGTGGAGGGGGCGATAAATGACTTGGAGTAGTCTGGTGTAATACCGACGAAGGGTGCGGAGGGGGCGATAAATGACTTGGAGTGGTCTGGTGTAATACCCACGAAGGGTGTGGAGGGGGCGATAAATGACTTGGAGTGGTCTGGTGTAATACCGACGAAGGGTGTGGAGGGGGCGATTAATGACTTGGAGTGGTCTGGTGTAATACCGACGAAGGGTGTGGAGGGGGCGATAAATGACTTGGAGTGGTCTGGTGTAATACCCACGAAGGGTGTGGAGAGGGCGATTAATGACTTGGAGTGGTCTGGTGTAATACCCACGAAGGGTGTGGAGGGGGCGATAAATGACTTGGAGTGGTCTGGTGTAATACCGACGAAGGGTGTGGAGGGGGCGATTAATGACTTGGAGTGGTCTGGTGTAATACCGACGAAGGGTGTGGAGGGGGCGATAAATGACTTGGAGTGGTCTGGTGTAATACCCACGAAGGGTGTGGAGAGGGCGATTAATGACTTGGAGTGGTCTGGTGTAATACCGACGAAGGGTGTGGAGGGGGCGATAAATGACTTGGAGTGGTCTGGTGTAATACCCACGAAGGGTGTGGAGGGGGCGATTAATGACTTGGAGTGGTCTGGTGTAATACCGACGAAGGGTGTGGAGGGGGCGATAAATGAATTGCAGTGGTCTGGTGTAATACCCACGAAGGGTGTGGAGGGGGCGATTAATGACTTGGAGTGGTCTGGTGTAATACCCACGAAGGGTGTGGAGGGGGCGATTAATGAATTGGAGTGGTCTGGTTTAATACTCGCGAAGGGTGTGGAGGGGGCGATTAATGACTTGGAGTGGTCTTGTGTTATCCCCACTAAAGGTCTGGAGGGTCGATTAGTGACTTTAAGTGGTCTGGTGTAGTACCCACGAAGGGTCTGGAGGTGGCGATTAATGAATTGGAGTGGTCTGGTTTAATACTCGCGAAGGGTGTGGAGGGGGCGATTAATGACTTGGAGTGGTCTTGTGTTATCCCCACTAAAGGTCTGGAGGGTCGATTAGTGACTTTAAGTGGTCTGGTGTAGTACCCACGAAGGGTCTGGAGGTGGCGATTAATGAATTGGAGTGGTCTGGTTTAATACTCGCGAAGGGTGTGGAGGGGGCGATTAATGACTTGGAGTGGTCTGGTGTAATACCGACGAAGGGTGTGGAGGGGGCGATTAATGAATTGCAGTGGTCTGGTGTAGTACCCACGAAGGGTGTGGAGGGGGCGATTAATGAATTGGAGTGGTCTGGTGTAATACCGACGAAGGGTGTGGAGGGGGCGATTAATGAATTGCAGTGGTCTGGTGTAGTACCCACGAAGGGTGTGGAGGGGGCGATTAATGAATTGGAGTGGTCTTGTGTTATCCCCACTAAAGGTCTGGAGGGTCGATTAGTGACTTTAAGTGGTCTGGTGTAGTACCCACGAAGGGTCTGGAGGTGGCGATTAATGAATTGGAGTGGTCTGGTTTAATACTCGCGAAGGGTGTGGAGGGGGCGATTAATGACTTGGAGTGGTCTGGTGTAATACCCACGAAGGGTGTGGAGGGGGCGATTAATGACTTGGAGTGGTCTGGTGTAATACCCACGAAGGGTGTGGAGGTGGCGATTAATGAATTGGAGTGGTCTGGTGTAATACTCGCGAAGGGTGTGGAGGGGGCGATTAATGACTTGGAGTGGTCTGGTGTAATACCCACGAAGGGTGTGGAGGGGGCGATTAATGACTTGGAGTGGTCTGGTGTAGTACCCACGAAGGGTCTGGAGGTGGCGATTAATGAATTGGAGTGGTCTGGTTTAATACTCGCGAAGGGTGTGGAGGGGGCGATTAATGACTTGGAGTGGTCTGGTGTAATACCCACGAAGGGTGTGGAGGGGGCGATTAATGACTTGGAGTGGTCTGGTGTAGTACCCACGAAGGGTCTGGAGGTGGCGATTAATGAATTGGAGTGGTCTGGTTTAATACTCGCGAAGGGTGTGGAGGGGGCGATTAATGAATTGGAGTGGTCTGGTTTAATACCCACGAAGGGTGTGGAGGGGGCGATTAATGACTTGGAGTGGTCTGGTGTAATACCCACGAAGGGTGTGGAGGGGGCGCATATTGACTTGGAGTGGTCTACTATATTAATACCCACAAAGGGTGTGGAGGGGGCGATTAATGACTTAGAGTGGTCTGGTCTGGTGTTATACTCGCGAAGGGTGTGGAGGGGGCGATTAATGACTGAGTGGTCTGCTGTAATAATACCCACAAAGGGTGTGGAGAGGGCGATTAATGACTTGGAGTGGTCTGCTATATTAATACCCACAAAGGGTGTGGAGGGGGCGATTAATGACTTAGAGTGGTCTGGCCTGGTGTTATACCCGCGTAGGGTGTGGAGGGGGCGATTAATGACTTAGAGTGGTCTGGTATTATACCCGCGAAGGGTGTGGAGGGGGCGATTAATGACTTGGAGTGGTTTGGTGTTATACCCACAAAGGGTGTGGAGAGGGCGACTAATGACTTGGAGTGGTCTGGTGTAATGCCCACGAAGGGTGTACGTGGAGAGGACGATTAATGACTTGGAGTGGTCTACCGTAATAATACCTACGAAGGGTGCGGAGGAGGCGATTATTGACTTGGAGTGGTCTGGTATTATAACCGCGAAGGGTGTGGAGGGGGCCATTAATGACTTGGAGTGGTCTGGTATTATAACCGCGAAGGGTGTGGAGGGGGCGATTAATGACTTGGAGTGGTCTGCTGTAATACTCACGATGGGTGTGGAGGGGCGATTAATGACTTGGAGTGGTCTGCTGTAATACTCACGATGGGTGTGGAGGGGGCGATTAATGACTTGGAGTGGTCAGGTGTTATACTCACGATGGGTGTGGAGGGGGCGATTAATGACTTGGAGTGGTCTGGTATTATAACCGCGAAGGGTGTGGAGGGGGCGATTAATGACTTGGAGTGGTCTGCTGTAATACTCACGATGGGTGTGGAGGGGGCGATTAATGACTTGAAGTGGTCTGGTGTAATACACACGATGGGTGTGGAGGGGGCGATTAATGACTTGGAGTGGTCTGGTGTAATACTCACAATGGGTGTGGAGGGTGCGATTATTGACTTGGAGTGGTCTGGTATAATACCCACGAAGGGTGTGGAGGGGGCGATTAATGACTTGGAGTGGTCTGGTGTAATACCCGCGCAGGGTGTGGAGGGGGCGATTAAAGACTTGGAGTGGTGTGGTATTATAACCGCGAAGGGTGTGGAGGGGGCGATTAATGACTTGGAGTGGTCTGGTGTTATACCCACGAAGGGTGTGGAGGGGGCGATTAATGACTTGGAGTGGTCTGGTGTAGTACCCACGAAGGGTGTGGAGGGGGCGATTAATGACTTGGAGTGGTCTGCTATATTAATACCCACGAAGGGTGTGGAGGGGGCGATTAATGACTTAGAGTGGTCTGGTCTGGTGTTATACCCACGAAGGGTGTGGAGGGGGCGATTAATGACTTGGAGTGGTCTGGTGTAGTACCCACGAAGGGTGTGGAGGGGGCGATTAATGACTTGGAGTGGTCTGGTCTGGTGTTATACCCGCGAAGGGTGTGGAGGGGGCCATTAATGACTTGGAGTGGTCCAGTCTGGTGTAGTACCCACGAAGGGTGTGGAGGGGGCGATTAATGACTTGGAGTGGTCTGGTGTAATACCCACGAAGGGTGTGGAGGGGGCGATTAATGACTTGGAGTGGTCTTGTATTATACCCGCGAAGGGTGTGGAGGGGGCGATTAATGACTTGGAGTGGTCTGATGTAATACTCACGATGGGTGTGGAGGGGGCGATTAATGACTTGGAGTGGTCTGATGTAATACCCACGAAGGGTGTGGAGGGGGCGATTAATGACTTAGAGTGGTCTGGTCTGGTGTTATACCCACGAAGGGTGTGGAGGGGGCGATTAATGACTTGGAGTGGTCTGGTGTAGTACCCACGAAGGGTGTGGAGGGGGCGATTAATGACTTGGAGTGGTCTGGTCTGGTGTTATACCCGCGAAGGGTGTGGAGGGGGCCATTAATGACTTGGAGTGGTCCAGTCTGGTGTAGTACCCACGAAGGGTGTGGAGGGGGCGATTAATGACTTGGAGTGGTCTGGTGTAATACCCACGAAGGGTGTGGAGGGGGCGATTAATGACTTGGAGTGGTCTTGTATTATACCCGCGAAGGTTGTGGAGGGGGCGATTAATGACTTAGGATGGTCTGGTTTAATACCCACGAAGGGTGTGGAGGGGGCGATTAATGACTTGGAGTGGTCTGGTGTAATACCCACGAAGGGTGTGGAGGGGGCGATTAATGACTTGGAGTGGTCTGGTGTTATACCCGCGAAGGGTGTGGAGGGGGCGATTAATGACTTGGAGTGGTCTGGTGTAATACCCACGAAGGGTGTGGAGGGGGCGATTAATGACTTGGAGTGGTCTGGTGTAATACCCACGAAGGGTGTGGAGGGGGCGATTAATGACTTGAAGTGGTCTGGTGTAATACCCACGAAGGGTGTGGAGGGGGCGATTAATGACTTGGAGTGGTCTGGTGTAATACCCACGAAGGGTGTGGAGGGGGCGATTAAAGACTTGGAGTGGTCTGGTGTAGTACCCACGAAGGGTGTGGAGGGGGCGATTAATGACTTGGAGTGGTCTGGTGTAATACCCACGAAGGGTGTGGAGGGGGCGATTAATGACTTGAAGTGGTCTGGTGTAATACCCACGAAGGGTGTGGAGGGGGCGATTAATGACTTGGAGTGGTGTGGTGTATTACCCACGAAGGGTGTGGAGGGGGCGATTAATGACTTAGGATGGTCTGGTGTAGTACCCACGAAGGGTGTGGAGGGGGCGATTAATGACTTGAAGTGGTCTGGTGTAATACCCACGAAGGGTGTGGAGGGGGCGATTAATGACTTAGGATGGTCTGGTGTAGTACCCACGAAGGGTGTGGAGGGGGCGATTAATGACTTGAAGTGGTCTGGTGTAATACCCACGAAGGGTGTGGAGGGGGCGATTAATGACTTGGAGTGGTCTGGTGTAATACCCACGAAGGGTGTGGAGGGGGCGATTAATGACTTGAAGTGGTCTGGTGTAATACCCACGAAGGGTGTGGAGGGGGCGATTAATGACTTGGAGTGGTCTGGTGTAATACCCACGAAGGGTGTGGAGGGGGCGATTAATGACTTGGAGTGGTCTGGTGTATTACCCACGAAGGGTGTGGAGGGGGCGATTAATGACTTGAAGTGGTCTGGTGTAATACCCACGAAGGGTGTGGAGGGGGCGATTAATGACTTGGAGTGGTCTGGTGTAATACCCACGAAGGGTGTGGAGGGGGCGATTAAAGACTTGGAGTGGTCTGGTGTAGTACCCACGAAGGGTGTGGAGGGGGCGATTAATGACTTGGAGTGGTCTGGTGTAATACCCACAAAGGGTGTGGAGGGGGCGATTAATGACTTGGAGTGGTCTGGTGTAGTACCCACGAAGGGTGTGGAGGGGGCGATTAATGACTTGGAGTGGTCTGGTGTAGTACCCACGAAGGGTGTGGAGGGGGCGATTAATGACTTGGAGTGGTCTGGTGTAATACCCACGAAGGGTGTGGAGGGGGCGATTAATGACTTGGAGTGGTCTGGTGTAGTACCCACAAAGGGTGTGGAGGGGGCGATTAATGACTTGGAGTGGTCTGGTGTAATACCCACGAAGGGTGTGGAGGGGGCGATTAAAGACTTGGAGTGGTCTGGTGTAATACCCACGAAGGGTGTGGAGGGGGCGATTAAAGACTTGGAGTGGTCTGGTGTAGTACCCACGAAGGGTGTGGAGGGGGCGATTAATGACTTGGAGTGGTCTGGTGTAGTACCCACAAAGGGTGTGGAGGGGGCGATTAATGACTTGGAGTGGTCTGGTATAATACCCACGAAGGGTGTGGAGGGGGCGATTAAAGACTTGGAGTGGTCTGGTGTAGTACCCACAAAGGGTGTGGAGGGGGCGATTAATGACTTGGAGTGGTCTGGTGTAGTACCCACAAAGGGTGTGGAGGGGGCGATTAATGACTTGGAGTGGTCTGGTGTAGTACCCACGAAGGGTGTGGAGGGGGCGATTAATGACTTGGAGTGGTCTGGTGTAGTACCCACGAAGGGTGTGGAGGGGGCGATTAATGACTTGGAGTGGTCTGGTGTAGTACGCACGAAGGGTGTGGAGGGGGCGATTAATGACTTAGGATGGTCTGGTTTAATACCCACGAAGGGTGTGGAGGAGGCGATTAATGACTTGGAGTGGTCTGGTGTAGTACCCACAAAGGGTGTGGAGGGGGCGATTAATGACTTGGAGTGGTCTGGTGTAGTACCCACGAAGGGTGTGGAGGGGGCGATTAATGACTTGGAGTGGTCTGGTGTAATACCCACGAAGGGTGTGGAGGGGGCGATTAATGACTTGGAGTGGTCTGGTGTAGTACCCACAAAGGGTGTGGAGGGGGCGATTAATGACTTGGAGTGGTCTGGTGTAGTACCCACAAAGGGTGTGGAGGGGGCGATTAATGACTTGGAGTGGTCTGGTGTAGTACCCACGAAGGGTGTGGAGGGGGCGATTAATGACTTGGAGTGGTCTGGTGTAGTACCCACAAAGGGTGTGGAGGGGGCGATTAATGACTTAGGATGGTCTGGTGTAATACCCACGAAGGGTGTGGAGGGGGCGATTAATGACTTGGAGTGGTCTGGTGTATTACCCACGAAGGGTGTGGAGGGGGCGATTAATGACTTGGAGTGGTCTGGTGTAGTACCCACAAAGGGTGTGGAGGGGGCGATTAATGACTTGGAGTGGTCTTGTATTATACCCGCGAAGGTTGTGGAGGGGGCGATTAATGACTTGGAGTGGTCTGGTGTAGTACCCAAAAAGGGTGTGGAGGGGGCGATTAATGACTTAGGATGGTCTGGTGTAATACCCACGAAGGGTGTGGAGGGGGCGATTAATGACTTGGAGTGGTCTGGTGTAGTACCCACGAAGGGTGTGGAGGGGGCGATTAATGACTTGGAGTGGTCTGGTGTAGTACCCACAAAGGGTGTGGAGGGGGCGATTAATGACTAGGAGTGGTCTTGTATTATACCCGCGAAGGTTGTGGAGGGGGCGATTAATGACTTGGAGTGGTCTGGTGTAGTACCCACAAAGGGTGTGGAGGGGGCGATTAATGACTTAGGATGGTCTGGTGTAATACCCACGAAGGGTGTGGAGGGGGCGATTAATGACTTGGAGTGGTCTGGTGTAGTACCCACGAAGGGTGTGGAGGGGGCGATTAATGACTTGGAGTGGTCTGGTGTAGTACCCACAAAGGGTGTGGAGGGGGCGATTAATGACTTAGGATGGTCTGGTGTAATACCCACGAAGGGTGTGGAGGGGGCGATTAATGACTTGGAGTGGTCTGGTGTAGTACCCACGAAGGGTGTGGAGGGGGCGATTAATGACTTGGAGTGGTCTGGTGTAGTACCCACAAAGGGTGTGGAGGGGGCGATTAATGACTTGGAGTGGTCTTGTATTATACCCGCGAAGGTTGTGGAGGGGGCGATTAATGACTTAGGATGGTCTGGTTTAATACCCACGAAGGGTGTGGAGGGGGCGATTAATGACTTGGAGTGGTCTGGTGTAATACCGACGAAGGGTGTGGAGGGGGCGATTAATGACTTGGAGAGGTCTGGTGTAATACCCACGAAGGGTGTGGAGGGGGCGATTAATGACTTGGAGTGGTGTGGTGTTATACCCGCGAAGGGTGTGGAGGGGGCGATTAATGACTTAGGATGGTCTGGTTTAATACCCACGAAGGGTGTGGAGGGGGCGATTAATGACTTGAAGTGGTCTGGTGTAATACCCACGAAGGGTGTGGAGGGGGCGATTAATGACTTGGAGTGGTCTGGTGTAGTACCCACGAAGGGTGTGGAGGGGGCGATTAATGACTTGGAGTGGTCTGGTTTAATACCCACGAAGGGTGTGGAGGGGGCGATTAATGACTTGGAGTGGTCTGGTGTATTACCCACGAAGGGTGTGGAGGGGGCGATTATTGACTTGGAGTGGTCTGGTGTAATACCCACGAAGGGTGTGGAGGGGGCGATTAATGACTTGGAGTGGTCTGGTGTATTACCCACGAAGGGTGTGGAGAGGGCGATTAATGACTTGGAGTGGTGTGGTGTTATGCCCGCGAAGGGTGTGGAGGGGGCGATTAATGACTTAGGATGGTCTGGTTTAATACCCACGAAGGGTGTGGAGGGGGCGATTATTGACTTGGAGTAGCCTGCTGTAATGGTAGCATGAAGTTGCCCCCCCCCCCGTCCTATCAGTATATCCCTCTCTCCATCACGCCCTCGACCATATTTCAAAAAGAGCTACCGACTGAGATGTAAACATGTTTCGATTTGTATTTGTTTTTTATCACAGTTGGCGTGCGATTTGTCGGCTTAGACCTGTAGCTGGGTTGTCAAGATTAGTATTGTATATGCAGTAGTCTACGTAACACCAGAGTCGTATACATTGTCCGTTATGTCATGTTTCATGTAGGTTTCACTCTACTATCATTAAACCTACCTGCAAGACCCGACTTTGTATAACTACGTCAATATCGCTTAATGCTTTGGATTCCTTTGGGCTCGTTCCCTGTTTTTTCTCAATACAGAGCAGGGAGCGCGCCCTCTTGCGTCCTCTGTACCCGCACTTGGCCATAAATATCATAATTTCACTTAATGTTGAGCTTTTAGCCAACGTTATATACAATAGACATATCGACCACTAACCCACGTTATAGGCCAACCTATTTGACATATCGGCCACTAACCCACGTTATAAACCAACCTGTTTGACATATCGGCCAGTAACCCACGTTATAAGCCAACCTGTTTGACATATCGGCCACTAACCCACGTTATAAACCAACCTGTTTGACATATCGGCCACTGACCCACGTTATAAACCAACCTGTTTGACATATCGTCCATTAACCCACGTTATAAACCAACCTGTTTGGCTTATCGGCCAGTAACCCACGTTATAAACCAACCTGTTTGACATATCGAGAAGTAACCCGCGTTATAGACCAACCTGTTTGACATATCGGCACGTTACTCACGTTATAGGCCAACCTGTTTGACATATCGGCACGTAACTCACGTTATAGGCCAACCTGTTTGACATATCGGCACGTAACTCACGTTATAGGCCAACCTGTTTGACATATCGGCAAATAACTCACGTTATAGGCCAACCTGTTTGACATATCGGCACGTTACTCACGTTATAGGCAACCTGTTTGACATATCGGCACGTTACTCACGTTATAGGCCAACCTGTTTGACATATCGGCCAGTAACCCAAGTTATAGACCAACCTGTTTGACATATCGGCCAGTAATCCTCGTTATAAACCAACCTGTTTGGCATATCGACAAGTAACCCACGTTATAGGCCGACATTTTTGACACATCGGCAACTAACCCACGTTATAGGCCGACATTTTTGACATATCGACAAGTAACCCATGTCATAGGCCGACATTTTTGACATATCGACAAGTGACCCACGTTATATGCCAACCTGTTGGACATACCGGTCAGTAACCCGCGTTATAGGCCAACCTGTTTGACATATCGGCCAGTAACCCACGTTATAGACCAACCTGTTTGACATATCGGCCAGTAACCCACGTTATAAACCAACCTGTTTGACATATCGGCCAGTAATCCTCGTTATAAACCAACCTGTTTGGCATATCGGCAAGTAACCCACGTTATAGGCCGACATTTTTGACACATCGGCAACTAACCCACGTTATAGGCCGACATTTTTGACATATCGACAAGTAACCCACGTCATAGGCCGACATTTTTGACATATCGACAAGTGACCCACGTTATATGCCAACCTGTTGGACATACCGGTCAGTAACCCGCGTTATAAGCCAACCTGTTTGACATATCGGCCAGTAACCCACGTTATAGACCAACCTGTTTGACATATCGGCCAGTAACCCACGTTATACACCAACCTGTTTGACATATCGGCAAATAACCCACGTTATAAACCAACCTGTTTGACATTTCGAGAAGTAACCCACGTTATAAGCCACTTGTTTGACATATCGGCAAGTAACCCACGTTTTAAATTAAACAAATCTGTTTGACATATCGGCCAGTAACCCACGTTATAAACCAAGCTGTTTGACATATCGGCCAGCAACCCACGTTATACACCAACCTGTTTGACATATCGGCAAGTAACCCACGTTATAAACCAACCTGTTTGACATTTCGAGAAGTAACCCACGTTATAAGCCACGTGTTTAAGATATCGGCAAGTAACTCACGTTTTAAATTAAACCAACCTGTTTGACATATCGGCAAGTAACTCACGTTATAAACCACCTGTTTGACATATCGGCAAGTAACCCACCTCACATGACAAGCCGCAGGTTGTTGTACAATTTTATTATAGCTGTACATATTATAAGTATATAGATTTTAACATGGCATTCGTTAGGATTTCGTACCTATATATGGCATCACTATAGGGTCACTATGTGCAAAATTGTCCTATGTAATTGGGATGAGTGGACGATATGTCAATCTTGTTGGTTATTGCTGTTTAGATGCCTTTTCGCACCTCAGTCGGTCATTCTTTGTCGGTAGAACTTGCTGACTGTGTTGGTGCCCATGAAGTTATCCGTCAACTTAAAGACCGTCCTATGATGGCTATTCGTACCCTGGTCCAGGTCAGCTGGATGATATCCACACAACCCACCTTCAGACCAACGGATTCGATCCTTAATCATCACGGGGCCGCCCGATAGCTCAGTGGGCTAAAGCGCTCGCCTTGAGTGTTCTGGCCACCTGAGAGCCTAACGGCATGTGGATCGGTGGTGCGCCCCCGCTGCGGCCACGTCTGTGTGGTCGCAGGATAAAGATCCCATGCCCTTCTTCGCATAGAGTAGGGGGACACCCCGAGAACATGGCTCCGCTCTCCCTTCCTTCTCCCATTGACGCGATATGACCAGAATTGGTTAAAGCTTCCTGGTTATACAACCGATCGTTAGCACGGTCACGGGTCGGGTTTTTTATAGGCATTTTTGTATGCGGGTGGGGGTGGGGGGAGAGTCGGTTATGGTGAGATACACTGCTCCTCCACCCAACCCCCACGAAAAGTGTCTTACTGGGGTTGGGTATGTGCTCTAACTGCTCCCTATGCAGCCGCCAATGATCGGAATGGACATTTTCTTTGTGGAAACCGTCCGGTTTTATTTGTAATGACCCTAATAATGGAAATCCATGAGTTATGGTTATGTCACAACTATATCAATGCAAACTGGTATGCTGGTAAGACCTTATAATAGAGGATAAGCGTTGGAAATCTTGTCTATCCAAATGTCTGAATTCAGTCAAAACATTGGCTTCGAAATAGTATTAGAAATACTGCGTGCAGGTTAAACATGGCTGGTTTGGTGGTCATATTCCGCAGTCTTAATGAAGGGGATCTGCCTCCCTGGAGAAGTAAGTGGTAGCTGCAAAAGACTCTGGACCCGACGTCCTTGCACAGGAACTAACCGTCCTGCCGTACAAGGTGGGGGTGCAGGTCTGTTGCAGGAGGGTGCCACTGGGAGTGGCTCCGGGGCCGCCAAAGGAGAGGGTGAGTGGGGTGACGACAGAGGCTAGCACCCAGAGAGAGCTGTATATGAAATGTTGAATGCCTTGCTCCGTCCAAAAACCAAAAAGCCCACTGATGTTTTGAAGCGAGGGCTTCTTCCGGATGTGAGGGTAGATATATTTATACATTTATATTTCAGGAAAAGACGGCAGTTTGGCCCATAAATTGGGACTGGGACCCAATCAATAGCTGCCTCATTTGGTATGCTGGCGAGACTGTGGGCTGGGCTGTGTGCGGCTCGGAACCGGCCACGTAATGCGATGTGGCGGCGATCCAAGCCTGCTCTATGGGAGGACAGAAGAGAAGGCAGAGGAGGCGGAGGCGGAGGAGGGCACGACCACCCACACCCCCACCCCCACCCCCTACCCGCACCACCAGCGCCACCGCCACCATCGCCGCCTGGCTGGCTGGCTGGCTGGCTGGGGTTGGCTGGCTCGCTGGCTGGCTGTGTCCTCTCCCGCACTCCCTACTGCCTTCCTGCAGCCCCACCCCCCACGTCCACCCCCCACCACACGACACCCATCTCTTCCCCCTGACAGTCGTCGTCTGCGCAGTCGTAGTGGCGCGCGAAATGACGTCCTGGCGTCCATGATCGGCGGTAGCAAGAAGAACCCATCCCGTGGCGTCCGACGTGGGATAATGAGTCAGCAAAGGCCGCGGATCGGAGATTTGCTTTTCGTGTCTGGATACTGCTAACCGCGAGAGGAACCTTAATACAAAGCCGCCGACGCGAAAGACTCTGCGAACCGCGAAAGCTGTCCTTTTTTCAATTCCAGAGCTGACTGACACCGCTGAAACAAGATGGCGGACAATTGACATAATCGGACTCGCGTTGCTAGAAGTCGCGGGTTGCGGAAGGTTCATCAGGGTAGCGCTGACCTCGGATGGATAGCTCTCAAGGTACGTCCGCCGCATTCTCTTCCTCGGTCTCTCCCTCTCTCTATCCCTCTCTCTTCCCCCTCTCCCGCTCTTTCAGTATTTTCCAGAAAACGACCCCCCACACATATCCCTTAGATCACTCCCCGCCCGCGCCCCCCGGGCCAAAATTACCCGCCCAGGAATCGTCACTCACAGAACCTACAAGTGGTGATTATTTATTACGAAATCCCCGGTCGTGGCAAGCAGCGACCTTCAGAGTGCCAAGGATGTAAATCCCGATACTTCCAGCGGATTGTGCGGTAATCCTCGGGCGACCCGCCCTCATGGTGAGCGCGCCGCTCTGATGGTGAGCGCGCCGCCCTGATGGTGAGCGCGCCAGTATAAATGTGGTTCCGTGCTCACACGTTACTGCTGCATATATATATATATATATCGAAATATGTACATGTGACGTGGCAGAAACAAAATAGAACGTATTTCTATAGCTGTTTACATTTCTTCAATACGGTGTATCTATTGATATTACTCGTGTATAAAAACAATTTAATATTTTATTTTTTATTTTTTGTTGCCAATGACCATTGTGATGGTCGTGTGGTGTGAAAGGGTTGTTGTATCATTGCATCCCTCCTACATCCGCAGTCGACCCGCTGGCCGAGCGCCCCCGGTCGGCTTTTATACTTAATGCTTAATGTTAATAGTATTGTGACTCGGGGTCCGATCACAAAGCGTTCTGATACAATACAATAAGTGGCCGGCGATATAGCGGCGGTCTGGTACCACAGCACCGCCCCGCCCCGGTAGGATGGGAGGAAGGGAGGGGGGAGGGGAGGGGGGAGGCGGGGGTAGCGTTGGCCTGTCATTCTACAGACATATTACGTTGAATGAATACTCGGGTCATCATTTAAGCGTGCATCATGTAAATACGTATATATCATGTATGTGGACGAACGCGTGCCGCGTGGCGGTGTTTGTGTTGGGTCGCAGTTTGGGAGATGTGGGGTGGAGGAGGTGCGGGGGGGGGGGGTATAATCTGCTTAGTTGGGCGGGATAGGTGGGGTAGTGGTGGCGGGTGCAGCCGCGCCCATGATTCCGGCATTTTTACAGAGCTAATATATATTTTCTTCACAAGCCCAGATTTCGTGCGAAATCTATTTGGTCTCCAAACTTGATATTTGTGTGCAGACCCCCGTCCCCCACTATTAAACTGGTGGGGTGAGGTAGGATTGGGTGTGAGGGTGGCAGTGGGCGCAGTGGTGCCCCCTCCCCCCCCCCGCCCTATCAAGGATGATGGATGGGGTGTGAACGTGGTGATGGGTGCCCTGGTGCCCCCCCCCACCAGCCAATCAAGGGTTTAGAAGGGGGTGGGGTGTGAGGGTGGTACTGGGTACAGTAGTGCCCCCCCCCCACCAGCCAATCAAGGGTTTGGAAGGGGGTGGGGTATGAGGGTGGTACTGGGTGCAGTAGTGCCCCCCCCACCAGCCAATCAAGGGTTTGGAAGGGGGTGGGGTATGAGGGTGGTACTGGGTGTAGTAGTGCCCCCCCCCCACCAGCCAATCAAGGGTTTGGAAGGGGGTGGGGTATGAGGGTGGTACTGGGTGCCGTGGTGCCCCCCCCCCCAACCACCCAAACAAGGGTTTAAGCAGGGGTGGGGTGTGAGGGAGATACTGGGTGCCGTGGTGCCCCTCACTCCCCCCCACCCCCAAACCACCCAAACAAGGGTTTAAGCAGGGGTGGGGTGTGAGGGAGATACTGGGTGCAGTGCTGCCCCTACCCCTATCAAATGATTGCAAGTAGCAAGGTGACAGGTGATATCGCGTCAATGGGAGAAGGCAGGGAGAGTGGAGCCATGTCTCTGGGGGGTAACCCCCTACTCTTTACAAAGAAAGACATGAGATCTTTATCCTGCGACCACACAGACATGCCCACAGCGGGGCTCGAACCATCGACCCACGTACCGTTAGGCTCTCAGGTGACCAGAGCACTCAATGTGAGCGCTCTAGCACACTGAGCTGTCGCGCCGGCCCCTGGTGCAGCTAGTGGCTGGTGGGGTGGGGTGGGGTGGGGTGGGTAAGAGGATGTGGTTGCAGGGGTACGCCCCCCCCCCCTCCTATCAAGGCCGTGCTACGGGGCGGGGTTGAGGTATGAGGGATGCCTCGGCCACAGCGGGACGTTCCATTCCCGGGTATAGGCCAGGCTGGAGTATGGGGATGGTGCCGGGTGCGAGACTGCCGCCCCCATACATGGTGTGGAGCGGGGTGGCATAATAAGGTAACAGAGGATTCCGTTACTAGCTTTGGTGCCAGATATTTTGATGCCATTGCTTTCTAAAACTGAAGCATGCGCTTCCATTCAAGCCCCCCCCCCCCCCCCCACCGCCGTCCCCTGGTTGCAGGTCACTGGATCCGTGCCGGGATAGTACTTAAATAAATGGTGGCCCCACTTTCGTAAATTCTTGGATCTGCCACTGCACTTTATCTATATTGCAAGTACCTGGGTAAAAATATCTACGAAGAAGAGCTGGCTGTGACTGTGTAATGACCATATGTGTTAATGTTTACAATTTTATTTTGCTATTGTACATACTGCTAGTCATATGTGTTTAGTGATTATGTCGCACAATACTTTCCCAGCTTGGGCCTATATTTTCTGATGTCTGTCGCTTGATTCTTCATGTGATTTGTGTCCTCCCATGACAGCCTATTGATGACACTGAATCGGATTAGGTGTAGCTTCACGTATGTATACATAGAAGATGTAAGTAGATATATATATCTGTACATCGTAGAATACCATGCATAGAACCATGCGGGTTCCATGCAAACGCTGTGGAAATTGCATTGATGATTGTCAGGGCCATCGACACTGCGTCAACGCATAGGGCATAACGCATAGAGCATATAAAGCCTCTGTGACCTTGTCAAGGTCATGCACTCGCGCCCCTTTCCTGACGTGCAACGTGTTAAGCCACTTGCTGCTTTTAGTCCTAATTGGTGACCAGTGGAAATGTGTGCGACGTGCGTTAAGACCTCCGCGCTGTTCGTTCTCAGGCTGCTGCAGCTCGATCCACCAACAGGCTGTGGGTGCGAACCTTGGGTACTTGGATCTGGGGGCCAGTTTCATCCAACCCCATTTCATGGTCACGTGTCGCGGGAGGTTTCTTGGCCCAATGTAGCTTTCATGTACACAAAAGCGGCCTAAAAACCACATTGCATTACTGGTTCATGCAGAGTGATATCTTGTTTGTCATATTCGTACGTCCACCATAGCTTGTTGTGGACACGTGGTGTTGTGGAAATATACGTTTGCGACACTGACGCACATGGTTCGTCATTATTGGCTAGCCGAGCGCTTACATACGGAGAGTCTCACTCGTTGCCCGCTGCAGCTCTGTCATGGCCCTAGTAACACGGGTGTTCAGACGTCGGGTAATGGTAGACGTGACTATGATAATGCGCCGGCCACTTGTCATGGCTGTGACCCGCTGGTTTTCTGCATGCTGGTGTTACACACGCCCAGTCGGCTAACTGGGGGGTCGGCTGGCTGGGGGGTCGGCTGGCTGGGGGGTCGGCTGGCTTGGGGGTCGGCTGGCTAGGGGGTCGGCTGGCTGGGAGGTCGGCTGGCTGGGGGGTCGGATAGCTGGGGGGTCGGCTGGCTCGGGGGTCGGCTGGCTGGGGGGTCGGCTGGCTGGGGGGTCGGCTGGCTAGGGGGTCGGCTGGCTGGGAGGTTGGCTGGCTGGGGGGTCGGATAGCTGGGGGGTCGGCTGGCTGGGGGGTCGGCTGGCTAGGGGGTCGGCTAGCTGGGGGGTCGGCTGGCTGGGGGGTCGGCTGGCTAGGGGGTCGGCTAGCTGGGGGGTCGGCTGGCTGGGGGGTCGGCTGGCTAGGGGGTCGGCTGGCTGGGAGGTCGGGTAGCTGGGGGGTCGGATAGCTGGGGGGTCGGCTGGCTGGGAGGTCGGCTGGCTGGGGGGTCGGCTGGCTAGGGGGTCGGCTGGCTGGGAGGTCGGCTGGCTGGGAGGTCGGGTAGCTGGGGGGTCGGGTAGCTGGGGGGTCGGATAGCTGGGGGGTCGGCGGGCTAGGCGGTCGGCTAGCGGGGAGGTCGGCTAGCTGGGGGGTCAGCTGGCTAGGGGGTCGGCTAGCTGGGGGGTCGGCTGGCTGGAGGGTCGGCTGGCTAGGGGGTCGGCTGGCTGAGAGGTCGGGTAGCTGGGGGGTCGGATAGCTGGGGGGTCGGCTGGCTAGGGGGTCGGCTGGCTGGGGGGTCGGCTGGCTGGGGGGTCGGCTGGCTTGGGGGTCGGCTGGCTAGGGGGTCGGCTGGCTGGGAGGTCGGCTGGCTGGGGGGTCGGATAGCTGGGGGGTCGGCTGGCTCGGGGGTCGGCTGGCTGGGGGGTCGGCTGGCTGGGGGGTCGGCTGGCTGGGGGGTCGGCTGGCTAGGGGGTCGGCTGGCTGGGAGGTTGGCTGGCTGGGGGGTCGGATAGCTGGGGGGTCGGCTGGCTGGGGGGTCGGCTGGCTAGGGGGTCGGCTAGCTGGGGGGTCGGCTGGCTGGGGGGTCGGCTGGCTAGGGGGTCGGCTAGCTGGGGGGTCGGCTGGCTGGGGGGTCGGCTGGCTAGGGGGTCGGCTGGCTGGGAGGTCGGGTAGCTGGGGGGTCGGATAGCTGGGGGGTCGGCTGGCTGGGAGGTCGGCTGGCTGGGGGGTCGGCTGGCTAGCGGGTCGGCTGGCTGGGAGGTCGGCTGGCTGGGAGGTCGGGTAGCTGGGGGGTCGGGTAGCTGGGGGGTCGGATAGCTGGGGGGTCGGCGGGCTAGGCGGTCGGCTAGCGGGGAGGTCGGCTAGCTGGGGGGTCAGCTGGCTAGGGGGTCGGCTAGCTGGGGGGTCGGCTGGCTGGAGGGTCGGCTGGCTAGGGGGTCGGCTGGCTGAGAGGTCGGGTAGCTGGGGGGTCGGATAGCTGGGGGGTCGACTGGCTAGGGGGTCGGCTGGCTGGGAGGTCGGGTAGCTGGGGGGTCGGATAGCTGGGGGGTCGGCGGGCTAGGCGTTCGGCTAGCTGGGAGGTCGGCTAGCTGGGGAGTCAGCTGGCTAGGGGGTCGGCTAGCTGGGAGGTCGGCTGGCTGGGGGGTCGGCTGGCTAGGGGGTCGGCTGGCTGGGAGGTCGGGTAGCTGGGGGGTCGGATAGCTGGGGGGTCTGCGGGCTAGGTGGTCGGCTAGCTGGGAGATCGGCTAGCTGGGGGGTCGGCGGGCTAGGGAGTCGGCTAGCTGGGGGGTTGGCTAGCTGGGGGGTCAGCTGGCTAGGGAGTCGGCTAGCTGGGGGGTCGGCTGGCTGGGGGGTCGGCTGGCCGGGGGGTCGGCTGGCTTGGGGGTCGGCTGGCTAGGGGGTCGGCTGGCTGGGAGGTCGGCTGGCTGGGGGGTCGGATAGCTGGGGGGTCGGCTGGCTGGGGGGTCGGCTGGCTGGGGGGTCGGCTGGCTGGGGGGTCGGCTGGCTAGGGGGTCGGCTGGCTGGGAGGTTGGCTGGCTGGGGGGTCGGATAGCTGGGGGGTCGGCTGGCTGGGGGGTCGGCTGGCTAGGGGGTCGGCTAGCTGGGGGGTCGGCTGGCTGGGGGGTCGGCTGGCTAGGGGGTCGGCTAGCTGGGGGGTCGGCTGGCTGGGGGGTCGGCTGGCTAGGGGGTCGGCTGGCTGGGAGGTCGGGTAGCTGGGGGGTCGGATAGCTGGGGGGTCGGCTAGCTGGGAGGTCGGCTGGCTGGGGGGTCGGCTGGCTAGGGGGTCGGCTGGCTGTGAGGTCGGCAGGCTGGGAGGTCGGGTAGCTGGGGGGTCGGGTAGCTGGGGGGTCGGATAGCTGGGGGGTCGGCGGGCTAGGCGGTCGGCTAGCTGGGGGGTCGGCTGGCTGGAGGGTCGGCTGGCTAGGGGGTCGGCTGGCTGAGAGGTCGGGTAGCTGGGGGGTCGGATAGCTGGGGGGTCGGCTGGCTAGGGGGTCGGCTGGCTGGGAGGTCGGGTAGCTGGGGGGTCGGATAGCTGGGGGGTCGGCGGGCTAGGCGTTCGGCTAGCTGGGAGGTCGGCTAGCTGGGGGGTCAGCTGGCTAGGGGGTCGGCTAGCTGGGAGGTCGGCTGGCTGGGGGGTCGGCTGGCTAGGGGGTCGGCTGGCTGGGAGGTCGGGTAGCTGGGGGGTCGGATAGCTGGGGGGTCTGCGGGCTAGGTGGTCGGCTAGCTGGGAGATCGGCTAGCTGGGGGGTCGGCGGGCTAGGGAGTCGGCTAGCTGGGGGGTCGGCTAGCTGGGGGGTCAGCTGGCTAGGGAGTCGGCTAGCTGGGGGGTCAGCTGGCTAGGGGGTCGGCTAGCTGGGGAGTCGTCTAGCTGGGAGTTCGGCTAGTTGGGGGGGTCAGCTGGCTAGGGAGTCGGCTAGCTGGGGGGTCGGCTAGCTGGGGGGTCAGCTGGCTAGGGAGTCGGCTAGCTGGGGGGTCAGCTGGCTAGGGGGTCGGCTAGCTGGGGAGTCGGCTAGCTGGGGGGTCGGCTAGCTGAGGGATCGGTTAGCTGGGGGGTCGGCTAGCTGGGGGGCGGCTATCTGGGGGGTCGGCTGGCTAGGGGGTCGACTATCTGCGGTGTCGGCTGGCGGGGGGGGGGGGGTCGGCCATACAGACCCCCGTGTCCCGGGACAATGTAAATCGCATGCGGCCTGCCACGTGATCAGCGACGACATGCGACAAAACCACACCAATTAAAATGTTACAAATGTGGTTTTGTGTGCAGTACACTTTGTATGCAGTACACAATTTGTTTGCGGTACACTTTGTGGGCAGTACACCTTGTGGGCAGTACATTTTGTGGGCAGTACACTTTGTGGGTGGTAAACTTTGCGGGTTGTACACTTTGTGGGTGGTACACTTTGTGTGCAGTACACTTTGTGTGCAGTAGACTTTGTGGGTGGTACATTTTGTGTACAGTACACTTTGTGTGCAGTATACTTTGTGTGCAGTACACTTTGTGTGCAGTACACTCTATGTTATGTAACCTTTGTGTGCGGTACCCTTTGTGTGTAGTATGCTTTGTTAAGTATTCTTTGTGTCCAGTACCTTCTATATAACACTGTACTTTGTCTAGTACACTTCTGTCTTACTGTATTAAAAGTCTCACTTTATCCGTATCCCGGTATCGGTAGTACGGTGTAACAATGCGCCTCACGTAGGAAGTGGCTCAGCATCTGTATGAGGCGTGAAGAGACGCATCTCCCGTGCAAACAAACGATTGAACCTCCCTGGTGTATCTTTTCCATCATAACAAAACTACTGAACGACGTGCACAAGGGTGAAGGATGAATAAGTGACATGGCAAGGCGGGTGCGATGGCGGCGATAGTGTGGACTCCTCCTCGCCGGTGATCAGACCCTGCGTCCATTAGTAATAGTGATAGGCCTTGTGCCGTTACAGTAACATTACGCTCTGGCCGCACTTTGCACGCCAGTGACAATAGCAACTTTTGTTGCTAAATTATTGAAGACAAAAAAATTTGTCTAGTTTCAGCTGAGCGAGCAGGCGTTGGTTTTTTTTTCGCGGATTACTTAACTGTAATGCGCCTAGGTCATTATAACTGGTCAATGCGACAGCAGGATTCACTTAGCGATGACCCTAATGCTAGCGGGCTCATTTTAATGGTATATTGTAATAATAAGAGTAGAGATAACAGCAATGCATCACCCACTGCATCAAGTGGAACACAGATGTGGAAGTGAATCTTTGAAAAAGGTCTGTTCTGTGCAATAATATGTCGAGGACGGATAAATATACCCCCACCCCCCCCCCCCTTCCCCACCCCGGATTATATTTTTGTCCTATCGGGCTATAAATACGCTTCATGCTCAACGTAATCGAAGGCTCATCGACTTAGTGACAGTGGTAGCTCTTGGTAAGCGGGGGGGGGGGGCGGGGGGTTCTATTGCAATATATATTGAATTCTACTCAACTACGAGTACTACGACTTTATTTCTCGATTAATGCTCTGAATCGCATCCACTATAGTACGGACTTTACCAGTTACTTCGATGTCTCATCCGTTACAATAATACGGTCCTAGGCTAGCGTCACATGTGGCCAAGCCAAGTGGTATTACAGGTATAAGATCCTATGGCTTTGCCTAACTCTGTCGTGAAGTGGTACCCATGATAGATACATACTAGATAGTTTAGTGGCACCGACGGTTGTCTGCATCTATATATATTTTGTTGGGCGCCGCCCTGCTTCGTGGGTTCCCGTACTATAATTATCCTGCATTAACTATGAAGTGTCGTCAGAGGTTTCATCGCCCATAATTATCAAAAATTAACATATTGTATTCCGCCATGAGGTTAAATCCTAGCAACAGCATTCTATGTTGTGCAACCCAAGTGTTGGGCGCACAACTGCAAAAAACTACACAGCTGTCATTGGCAATGGTTTAAATAGTTTGCATTTTTTGGTGATGGTTGGTTATTCAAGACGCTTTAACCACTCGCGTCAATGGGAGAAGGAAGGGAGAGTGGAGCCATGTCTCCGGGAGTAACCCCCTTCTTTTTACGAAGAAAGACATGGGATCTTTATCCTGCGACCACACAGACATGGCAGACAGACACAGCAGGGTTCGAACCATCGATCCACGCGCTGTTAGGCTCTCAGGTGGCCAGAGCGCTCAATGCGAGCGCTCTAGCCCACTGAGCTATTGCGCCGGCCCCACATTTTTTGGTGACAAGTGGTAGATCGTTAGGATAACCAGTAAAACATAGCTGTAGTAACTATTACTAGATAATTATGACCATTACTAATATATAGTTACGTTAACTAGTAAAAGGCTGATTATGGTAATAATAGTGGATATTAATAGATAGTTTACGGTAACTAGTCACTTGTAGTTGCGGTAAATATCGGAACGTTAACTATTAATACTTAGTTAAAACGGTAACTAGTAATACTTGGTTAAAATTGTAACTAGTAATACTTGGTTAAAACGGTAACTAGTAATACTTGGTTAAAATTGTAACTAGTAATACTTGGTTAAAACGGTAACTACTAACGGTTTGCTTTGTAACTAGTAATATTTGGTTAAAACGTTAACTAGTAATATTTGGTTAAAACGGTAACTAGTAATACTTGGTTAAAACGGTAACTAGTGATACTTGGTTAAAACGATAACTGGTAATACTTGGTTAAAATTGTAACTAGTAATACTTGGTTAAAACGGTAACTACTAACGGTTTGCTTTGGTAACTATTAATATTTGGTTAAAAAATTAACTAGTAATATTTGGTTAAAACGTTAACTAGTAATACTTGGTTAAAACGGTAACTAGTAATACTTGGTTAAAATGGTAACTAGTAATACTTGGTTAAAATTGTAACTAGTAATACTTGGTTAAAACGGTAACTACTAACGGTTTGCTTTGGTAACTAGTAATATTTGGTTAAAACGTTAACTAGTAAAATTTGGTTAAAACGTTAACTAGTAATATTTGGTTAAAACGGTAACTAGTAACATTTGGTTAAAACGTTAACTAGTAATACTTGGTTAAAACGGTAACTAGTAATACTTGGTTAAAACGGTAACTACTAACGATTTGCTTTGGTAACTAGTAATAACTTAGTTCGTTTCGGTACCTAGCAATAATTCGTATTAGTAATAGATATTTCAAACGGTAATCAAAAGTGTGGGAAGTACCGGGTACCGTTAACCTATGTTGGCCACCGAGATACCCAGCTATCATGTATAATTTGCCACACACAGTAGCACACACTATAGTAATATCAGGGTTACAACAGATACGATATCCGCGGGCCTGGTGTGATCACCCGACGCCGTGTGTTGCCGCTCTCCCCGACGTCTGTGTGACACCTTCACTATTGGACCTGGCACCCTTGGCAGACCGACGCAGAATGCCGCTCCACACGGCTGGCCAGTCTGTATACAGCCCCAGGGCGACAGAAGAGAACTCGATGATATGCAGACCAGCCGTCAGCCAGCCAGCCAGCCAGCCAGCCAGCCAGCCAGCTAGCCATCCAGCCAGCTAGCCAGCCAGCCAGCCAGCCAGCCAGCCAGCTAGCCATCCAGCCAGCCAGCCAGCCAGCCAGCCAGCTAGTCTGCCAGTCTACAGGTCTGGCCTGGTGGGGTAGGGATCAGGAGAAGTCCTCTTGCCATGACCCAGACGGGCCGCAGGAAATATTGGCGTGGGGGCTGGTGGGCTGGAGTTTATGGTGAGGGGATTGGTTGCTTGGTTGGGATGGCGGGGGGGGGGGATGTTGCCATGCGTGGGTGGTTGGCACCGTGGGGTAGGGCATAGGGGGGGGGGTGAAGTGAGGTGAGGTTGGGTTAGAGGGTGTGGCATGGGTTGCCAAATGGGACCGGGTTCTCGAGCGTCGTGGAATACCCACTCCTCCTCGACCATCCCACGCCCCCCCCCCCACCCTCTTGCCACACTACACCATACCTGCCTCCCCGCCTCCCACCCAACCCCATCTTCACCAACAATTGTATCGAGTGGCTGTTGCAGCATCAGCCAGCTATCCCACCCCACCCCTCCTCCGATCCACCCTCCTCTTCCTCCGCCCGTCGGTCGGTCGGTCGCTGTTTTTTGCCCTCCATCCGTGTCATGATGGCTTGTGGTGTCGGGGTGCCCCGGGGTCTGGCCCAGTGGCCCAGCAACAACCTACCCACTCACCTCACCCCCCCCCCCCCCCCACCCCCCTCTTCCAACCCTCACCCGTCTGCCCCAACCCCAACGTTGTCGCGCTACGCTACCCTGACCACGCACCGTCCCGGCAAGCAAGCCAGAGAGTAAAAGCGATCCGCAGACCAGCCATCGGCTCGGCTCGGCTTGGCTTGGCTTGCCTTTGGTCGGTGGCGGATGCCGGGTTGTATCGCTGGCTCGACTAGCTGGCAGGTCGACAGGCTGATTGCGGGGACGGCCGGAAGGCTTGGTCTGTGGTGGCTGGCAGGCAGGCTGGCAGGCAGGCTGGCTGGAGGGGCAGGGCGGGGTAAGGGGTAATGTACAAGTGCCGCCCAGACCGGAAGGAAGAGTAACCTCGCTGGTTTGGAGACAGCCTGGCGACCGACCAAGCGTCCGACCGCCCGACAGAGCGACCAGGAGGCCGGTGGTGGTAGCGACCTCCTGTATCATCACCACCACCGGTCCTCTCTCCACGCGAGTCTGGTGGGCGCTATGCCTATCTGTGTCCCTGGCTGACGGGCCGTTGGTCACCACGCTCCCCTCCCCCTCCCCCCTCCCCTCCACCCATATACACTGTAGTCTGTAGAGCCCCATCCCGCGATGGAGAGACACAGGGAGACAGAGACAGAGACATCCCGAAGCTAAATGGTCGACTGTCTACAGATTACCACCACTCCAGCCACAGCCTTCAGCATCTTACACCGGGCTTTCCAAGCCGCCAGACAACACCACGCAAAGACGATACCAGAATCACTATACGTGCTATTATATAGCTACGTATGATCGAGGCTCGATCAACCACCACTGCTGGATGTCTACTCCACTCCACCCTGAAGGCGCATTATACCGCGCGATTGGCTTTTTTTCGAGCCTCAGCCCTTCGGTACCTCTCGGAGCCATTCGGCACAGCTTGGCCCCACAACGCGGCACCGCACACCCCCGGGGGATGCCCTGCAAACACTGTAAACAACATTTCCAAGCAGCCCCCTACGTCGCCCACCCCCTCCACCCCTCCTCTCCTGACCCCCCCACCGCGCGCGGCACACCCCAGTCATATGTGCGTAGAAAGGGGAGGGAGGGGCGGTGCTTGGCCCGAGTGTGCTGTAGTTTGAAACCCCTCTCTGTCCAGGGTAGCCGGGGAGGGGGCTGGGGGCGGCGGGGGGTTAAAACCCCTCTCTGCCTATGGTGGAGGGAGGGGTAGGGGGACGGACGGTGCTTGGCCCGAGTGCGCTGTTATTTGAAACCCCTCTCCGTCCAGGATAGCCGGGAGGGGCCCTGCATGATAGGTAGAGCGCGCCACCCTTTAGCATGTGCATATACACATGCTAGCCGCCCCGCTCGCGGAGCGCTCGTAGTAACAAGCGAAAGAAATGACTTTTCTTTTTTTTATACGTCAAATAGTAGCAGGCAGAAGGTAGACTTCCTGTGCAATTATTGTGCATCCAGTACAGAATGCGCAAATTGCGGCTACATGACGCTGACAAAAATGTGTATATGGCTCAGTTAGAATAACAACATGTCTAGATGCAATCTGTACCAATATAATTCCCCGAAGCAACCCCCCGCTCCGTCCCCTCCCCCTTTCCCCCTATCCCACCTTCCCACTCCTGCCTGATCTCACCACACATGGCGTGGTATCGCCCCATCATGGCCATATAATAAAATCTGCCGGGCCGGCCGGTTTATCCGGGCCGAATGTCCCGCCCAGGCTCGGTGCCCCTGGCAACGCGATGGCGGAGCGTCGATGGCCCCGCGCGGCATATATGTGACGTCATAACCTTCAGTTTTTTTCGCTGGCGCTTTCGTTGTTGCCGTCTGGAAGCGTTACCACTGGCCCCGCAGGCCCTCTGCCAGACGGCTCACACTCACATCACTCAGCCTGGTCCATGACGCTTCATTAAAGATAGGATGATAGATCTATATCATTAGAGGCAAGGCGAGCTGAAATCTTAAACTGGATGGCGCGTTCTCAGCAAGAAAATATTTCTGGTAATTCTCAGCAGAACATTTATATATATGTGCTAGAATACAAATTGCCAGAAATATTCTGGTCATAATATGATGTGCAAGCATAATATGATATCATAGGTACATGTATATAGATATATATATGACTATGATCGTTCATATTTAAACGACCAGCACACCGGTGTCTACCATCAGTCATTATCACACCGGTGTCTACCATCAGTCATTATCACACCGGTGTCTACCATCAGTCATTATCACACCGGTGTCTACCATCAGTCATTATCACACCGGTGTCTCTCATCAGTCATTATCACACCGGTGTCTACCACCAGTCATTATCACACCGGTGTCTACCATCAGTCATTATCACACCGGTGTCTACCATCAGTCATTATCACACCGGTGTCTACCATCAGTCATTATCACACCGGTGTCTACCATCAGTCATTATCACACCGGTGTCTACCATCAGTCATTATCACACCAGTGTCTACCATCAGTCATTATCACACCGGTGTCTACCATCAGTCATTATCACACCGGTGTCTACCATCAGTCATTATCACACCCCGTGTCGTACCATCACTACCGCATTGAAAGTCTGTCCCTGATATTTGTCTGTCGCCTTTGTGATGATGAGTTACATATTCTACACCAGCGGCCATGACCAGCTGTTCCATGGATCAACCGTTTAAATGAAAACCGCTCCCAACAAGCCTACCTGACCTACATTGCATGGCGGAACGACAGACCTACCTGATCTACATTGCATGGCGGAACGAACTCTCTGCAGTACTTTTCCGAAGGACAAGTAGCTCCGTTGGTGGCCCAGGTTCGATTCTCCAATTCGGCATCAAATACATAGACAAAAAAAAACAACAAAAACAAATCCAATACATAGACATTACGTTCAAATTGTCAATTAACAACCTTAGGATTCACAGCCTGGTAGCACACGTTTTCCCTTTGTATACGGACTTGGGACCATCGGAACCAGCAATGGTAGAATTTTTGTATCATGTGAGGTAATCATAGACATAAAGTAAATGGTCCGCTATTTCCGCTGAGTTTTTAACTGGGACTAATGCACTGTCCAGTAAATGTACATAGTCTTCCAAAAGATTCATTGCCTTGAATGATTCACGCCGTGTCAGACCCAGTTTTACCGTCAGTTACGATTCGCTGCGTCATTCATATGGCTGTATGAAGCGCCATTGGCCTTTGTCCTCATGCCGCATTTATCCCATCTGTGCATACAAGTGGCTTGACACACCAAATCATTCGTGATTTATCTATAGATCAAACCGTCTACGTTGGTCTAGCACCATTTTATATAATCAGACATCATTAATGGAACAACGCTTGTTTTCATGGCCTATAACGACATTCGCTTATTACCCTTACCAGATATATTTTCCGCTTAGTACTGCAGCAAAGCTGCAATGGTGGGGCTGGTGGTGTGGGTGGGGGAGCATTTGCATGCGTGTTGCTTACTTTGGGATGCGATCGCCGCAGGCTTTCAAGAAAGACTGAACTCAACAGGCGCCGATGACGCTGATCCGGGTTATAAAGCTGAGGTGAAACGGGTTCCTGAGGGACCACGTGTCCCATGGGGGCGATAATGAAAGGATTTCCCGCGAAGCCCATGAAATTTCAGCTGGTTAGTCGGTCAGATGACTAGTCAGTTGTACGAAACCTTCAAACTTTGCAAGGTCACTTGCCGAGAAGAGCTAGTTCAGGGAAGCATTGAGTCATGTCCCCCGATGACATACCACTGGGGAGACCGGGGCTCCGAGGGCCTGCAACAACCCAGACATTAATTGGATAATGTTCAAAATAAGCGAGTTCAGACAATTACTGGCATGTGGTCGCGGCACAGCCGTAGTGACTCCTTGTTGGGCCGCTGACAATACAAGCAACACACGGTACGCTCACTTACACCATACTGGGCAGTTTCATCAAGCTTTGCATTTATTTAGACCCCACTTGACATCATTTGACAGTTCACACACTTGCCACTTCACAAACAACACACGCTACGTTAGCTGATACCACACTTGCCACTTCACAAACAACACACGCTACGTTAGCTGACACCACACTTGCCACTTCACAAACAACACACGCTACGTTAGCTGATACCACACTTGCCACTTCACACACAACACACGCTACGTTAGCTGACACCACACTTGCCACTTCACAAACAACACACGCTACGTTAGCTGATATCACACTTGACAGTTCACAAACAACACACGCTACGTTAACTGATACCACACTTGCCACTTCACAAACAACACACGCTACGTTAGCTGACACCACACTTGCCACTTCACAAACAACACACGCTACGTTAGCTGATACCACACTTGCCACTTCACAAACAACACACGCTACGTTAGCTGACACCACACTTGCCACTTCACAAACAACACACGCTACGTTAGCTGACACCACACTTGCCACTTCACAAACAACACACACTACGTTAGCTGATATCACACTTGACAGTTCACAAACAACACACGCTACGTTAGCTGATACCACACTTGCCACTTCACAAACAACACACGCTACGTTAGCTGACACCACACTTGCCACTTCACAAACAACACACGCTACGTTAGCTGATATCACACTTGACAGTTCACAAACAACACACGCTACGTTAGCTGATACCACACTTGCCACTTCACAAACAACACACGCTACGTTAGCTGATACCACACTTGCCACTTCACAAACAACACACGCTACGTTAGCTGATATCACACTTGCCACTTCACAAACAACACACGCTACGTTAGCTGATATCACACTTGCCACTTCACAAACAACACACGCTACGTTAGCTGACACCACACTTGCCACTTCACAAACAACACACACTACGTTAGCTGATATCACACTTGACAGTTCACAAACAACACACGCTACGTTAGCTGATATCACACTTGCCACTTCACAAGCAACACACGCTACGTTAGCTGATATCACACTTGCCACTTCACAAACAACACACGCTACGTTAGCTGATATCACACTTGCCACTTCACAAACAACACACGCTACGTTAGCTGATACCACACTTGCCACTTCACAAACAACACACGCTACGTTAGCTGATATCACACTTGACAGTTCACATACAACACACGCTACGTTAGCTGATATCACACTTGCCACTTCACAAACAACAGACGCTACGTTAGCTGATATCATACTAGCCACTTCACAAACAACACACGCTACGTTAGCTGATATCACACTCGCCACTTCACAAACAACACACGCTACGTTAGCTGACACCACACTTGCCACTTCACAAACAACACGCGCTACGTTAGCTGATATCACACTTGACACTTCACAAACAACACACGCTACGTTAGCTGATACCACACTTGCCACTTCACAAACAACACACGCTATGTTAGCTGATACCACACTTGCCACTTCACAAACAACACACGCTACGTTAGCTGACACCACACTTGCCAGTTCACAAACAACAAACAACACACACTACGTTAGCTGACACCACACTTGCCAGTTCACCAACAACAAACAACACACGCTACGTTAGCCGACACCACACTTAACAGTCCACAAACAACATACACTTTGTTTGTAGCTGATACCACACTTGCCAGTTCACAGGCAACAAACAGCGCACGCTACGTTAGCTGACACCACACTTGACAGTTCACCAACAACACCTCAGCACACACCACGCGTTAAATGTCAGCGGAATGATCGCGCCTGCGCGCTGACGCCGGCGACACGGCGATACAATCAGAAGTTAACTCCGGAAGCGGAGGGGACCGGAAGCGGACGCAGCGCTGACGCCGCTCCAGCAGACACATCGCCCGGGCTTAGAGGGCTTCAGGTATCCCTACTAAAGTGTCACCTCAGACACCCAGACCAGCGCAAGTCGCTTCCTTCCTCTCTGACCTTCGGAATTGATCACGCGGTCACAGTTCCTCTCAGCCCCCCCCCCCACCCTCACACCCTCCCCCCGTCCCATTTCTTCCCGTCCATGTCTCACTTTCTGAATTGATCAATCAAGCTCCTCTCTCACGCCCACCCCACCCCACCCCCACTCCACCCCCATCCCGCTCCCACCCACACCGACATTTCTTAATGTCATGACAATCAAAATTGGAACAAGCGGCCACAATTTCTCTCATCCCCGTCGCCCGCACTCCTATTCCAGTTTTCCTCCAATCTCACCGTCAGAATTTATGTTGTAGGACGACATATTCTGCTTCTATTACAACTCTGACGGTGGTGACAGTGGCCTCAGCGTTAGTCCTGGCTCGCTGGATGGATGGATGGGCGGCTGGCTGGATGGCTAGAGGATGGATGGATGGATCGCTGGATGGATTGATGGATGGATGGATGGATGGAGAATGCCTGACTGGAGGATAGATGGATAGATGAATGGATGGATGGATGGTCGAATGGATAAATGGATAGATGGATGGATGGATGGTTGAATGGGTAGATGGATGGATGGATGGATTAATGGACTGAGGGTCCCTGGATGGATGGCTAAATGGATGGCTGCTGACTCACTGGCTGGAGGATGGATGTATGGATAGATGGATGGATGAACTGAGGGTGACTGGATGGCTGGCTGACTGGCTGACTGGCTGGCTGGATGGATGGATGGCTAAATGGATAGCTAGCTGACTGGCTGGATGGCTGGCTGACTGACTGGCTGGCTGGCTGACTGGCTGGCTGGCTGGCTGGCTGGCTAAATGGATGGCTGGCTGGCTAAATGGATGGCTGGCTGACTGGCTGGCTGAATTGATGGCTGGCTGGATGGATTGCTAAATGGATGGCTGGCTGACTGACTGAAAGGCTGGCTGGCTGGCTGGCTAAATGGATGGCTGGCTGACTGGCTGGCTGAATGGATGGCTGGCTGGATGGATGGCTAAATGGATGGCTGGCTGACTGGCTGGCTGGCTGGCTAAATGGATCGCTGGCTGACTGGCTGGCTGAATGGATGGATGGCTGGATGGATGGCTAAATGGCTGGCTGGCTGACTGGCTGGCTGGCTGACTGGCTGGCTGGCTGGCTGGCTGGCTAAATGGATGGCTGGCTGACTGGCTGGCTGAATGGATGGCTGGTTGGATGGATGGCTAAATGGGTAGCTGGCTGACTGGCTGACTGGCTGGCTGGCTAAATGGATGGCTGGCTGACTGGATGGCTGAATGGATGGCTGGCTGGATGGATGGCTAAATGGATGGCTGGCTGACTGGCTGGCTGGCTGGCTGGCTGGCTGGCTGGATGGATGGCTGAATGGATGGCTGGCTGACTGGCTGGCTGAATAGAGAATGGATGGGTCGATTTCGGGATGGCTGGCTGGAGGATGGTTCGATGGATGGCTGGCTGGCTGGCTGGAGGATGGTTCGATGGATGGCTGACTGGCTGGCTGGCTGGCTGGCTGGAGGATAGCCGTCTGGCTGGAGGATGGTTCGATAGGTGGCTGGATGGCTACATGGATAGCTAAATGGATGGCTAAGTGGGTGGCTAAGTGGGTGGTTAAATGGATGGCTGGATTGCATGAAAAGAGAACTTTGACACTTTCGTGCGCGTCTGCTCTACACCGAGCGAGCGAGACGGGGCTGACATTAACTGCAATCCCTGTCGTGGTCAGACGTACATAGCTGCGATTCACCGTGAAACCTCTCCGTGGGTCATGTTGCCAGGGTAATGTCCCCTCCCCATCTCCACCCCACCATTCACCTTTCACTTGCTGCATCCACTGATGTACTTCTGATCCACTTCTGATCTACTTGCATCTGCATGCAGATATGCATATAAATCTCTCTCGCACTCCCTGACTGTACACTTTCGAAAAGGTTCGATTTGTCACATGTCATATGCATTTTCTCGCACGAACCGCCGTCAACGTTCGCCCTGAGATGTGAACAAACTAACGTTTTCGAAAGTCCAGTGAGTGCTAGAATCATCATTTGGGCATTCTGCCGACGTAATCTGTCCAGGCTTATCCATAAAGATAGACCGCACATCTGTCCAGGCTTATCCATAAAGATAGACCGACGTAATCTGTCCTGGCTTATCCATAAAGATAGACCGACGTAATCTGTCCAGGCTTATCCATAAAGATAGACCGACGTAATCTGTCCAGGCTTATCCATAAAGATAGACCGACGTAATATGTCCAGGCTTATCCATAAAGATAGACCGACGTAATCTGTCCAGGCTTATCCATAAAGATAGACCGACGTAATATGTCCAGTGGCGGATTTCACGAACGCTTTTTAGCCGACTACGGGGCTTAGACGACTACAGTTACCATGTAAATGATGGGCGATTTTAGACGACTAAGCCACGTAGCCGGCTAAACTATGTACGTGAAATAGGCCACAGGCTTATCCATAAAGATAGACCGACGTAATCTGTCCAGGCTTATCCATAAAGATAGACCGACGTAATCTGTCCAGGCTTATCCATAAAGATAGAGCGACGTAATCTGTCCAGGCTTATCCATAAAGATAGACCGACGTAATCTGTCCAGGCTTATCCATAAAGATAGACCAACGTAATCTGTCCAGGCTTATCCATAAAGATAGACCGACGTAATCTGTCCAGGCTTCCATAAAGATAGACCGCACATTGTGGTTCTTCTGGCGACGCCTATAGTTCCCATGAAATGACATGCCACTCATTTCAGGCCAGCGATATTTGTCCAAGATTGTCGACTGTAAACATTGTTTTTTTGTTTTTTTGTAAACATCATTTATTTCATGAGTTTGCCATTGTTAATAGTCACCTCTGACTCTGAATTAGCAACTCACCCACTTAAAATTTAGGTAATTTAAGATGAAATAGATTAGTGCGTGAAAATAATCCTTTGTGTTCACAGTCTGCCATTCTGACTGCTTGAGTAGGTAATTCCCCTTTGGCGAATTGGTTGTGAATGGAAGGACTGGGCCACAAAACCGCCTGAAATAAGTGAGATTAACGCTAATATCGGTAAGTGATACACCCCCAGATTCAGGTGAAGGGTTCGAACCCTTGTCTGGCGTCCCTACGTGTGGTGGGTGGCCCACCGACCGAGCTCCCCTTTAGATTACACCGACAAGAAAACCCATTCTCATCACACATCACTCGTGCGAGTTGTGCGCAGGTGGAATTCGACCCAGGCACCGGCCGCTAGGGCTTGGCTATTGGGCCAAGGGGTATTCGACCCAGGCACCGGCCGCTAGGGCTTGGCTATTGGGCCAAGGGGTATTCGACCCAGGCACCGGCCGCTAGGGCTTGGCTATTGGGCCAAGGGGTATTCGACCCAGGCACCGGCCGCTAGGGCTTGGCTATTGGGCCAAGGGGTATTCGACCCAGGCACCGGCCGCTAGGGCTTGGCTATTGGGCCAAGGGGTATTCGACCCAGGCACCGGCCGCTAGGGCTTGGCTATTGGGCCAAGGGGTATTCGACCCAGGCACCGGCCGCTAGGGCTTGGCTATTGGGCCAAGGGGTATTCGACCCAGGCACCGGCCGCTAGGGCTTGGCTATTGGACCAAGGGGTATTCGACCCAGGCACCGGCCGCTAGGGCTTGGCTATTGGGCCAAGGGGTATTCGACCCAGGCACCGGCCGCTAGGGCTTGGCTATTGGGCCAAGGGGTATTCGACCCAGGCACCGGCCGCTAGGGCTTGGCTATTGGGCCAAGGGGTATTCGACCCAGGCACCGGCCGCTAGGGCTTGGCTATTGGGCCAAGGGGTATTCGACCCAGGCACCGGCCGCTAGGGCTTGGCTATTGGGCCAAGGGGTATTCGACCCCGGCACCGGCCGCTAGGGCTTGGCTATTGGGCCAAGGGGTATTCGACCCAGGCACCGGCCGCTAGGGCTTGGCTATTGGGCCAAGGGGTATTCGACCCAGGCACCGGCCGCTAGGGCTTGGCTATTGGGCCAAGGGGTATTCGACCCAGGCACCGGCCGCTAGGGCTTGGCTATTGGGCCAAGGGGTATTCGACCCAGGCACCGGCCGCTAGGGCTTGGCTATTGGGCCAAGGGGTATTCGACCCAGGCACCGGCCGCTAGGGCTTGGCTATTGGGCCAAGGGGTATTCGACCCAGGCACCGGCCGCTAGGGCTTGGCTATTGGGCCAAGGGGTATTCGACCCTGGCACCGGCCGCTAGGGCTTGGCTATTGGGCCAAGGGGTATTCGACCCAGGCACCGGCCGCTAGGGCTTGGCTATTGGGCCAAGGGGTATTCGACCCAGGCACCGGCCGCTAGGGCTTGGCTATTGGGCCAAGGGGTATTCGACCCCGGCACCGGCCGCTAGGGCTTGGCTATTGGGCCAAGGGGTATTCGACCCAGGCACCGGCCGCTAGGGCTTGGCTATTGGGCCAAGGGGTATTCGACCCAGGCACCGGCCGCTAGGGCTTGGCTATTGGGCCAAGGGGTATTCGACCCAGGCACCGGCCGCTAGGGCTTGGCTATTGGGCCAAGGGGTATTCGACCCAGGCACCGGCCGCTAGGGCTTGGCTATTGGGCCAAGGGGTATTCGACCCAGGCACCGGCCGCTAGGGCTTGGCTATTGGGCTTGGCGGGGTAACCCCCGACTGACTTAGGGACCACGTGATGCTGTTAAAACTCCCTTGTTAACACCCCTAACCCCCTCCGCCCGCCACATTTGGTGATGGGTCTGGGCCGGATACCTCTGAGCTGGGGATTTGATATGTACCCTGGATGAAAATCCGGCGACGGGTAAACAATGGTTTGTATTGTTCGGCAGGGTGGTGACCGGAGAGGGGGGGGTGGCTGCTGCTTGTGGTGGGGGTGATGATGTAGGGAGTGGGTGGTGGGAGGGGGGGGGGGGGGTGCTCGGGGGGATGTTGGCGGTGTTCATTGCTGTTCGTGGTGGTGGCGGGGATGGTGTTTATGGCAGTGCTGTGGTGGCGCTAAGGGGTGGTGATTGTGTGAATGGTGGCGCTAAGGGTGGTGATTGTGTGCATGGTGGCGCTAAGGGTGGTAATTGTGTGGATGGTGGCGATAAGGGTGGTGATTGTGTGGATGGTGGCGCTAAGGGTGGTTATTGTGTAGATGGTGGCGCTAAGGGTGGTGATTGTGTGGATGGTGGCGCTAAGGGTGGTGATTGTGTGGACGGTGGCGCTAAGGATGGTGATTATGTAGATGGTGGCGCTAAGGGTGGTGATTGTGTGGATGGTGGCGCTAAGGGTGGTGATTGTGTGGATGGTGGCGCTAAGGGTGGTGATTGTGGGGATGGTGGCGCTAAGGGTGGTGATTATGTAGATGGTGGCGCTAAGGGTGGTGATTGTGTGGATGGTGGCGCTAAGGGTGGTTATTGTGTGGATGGTGGCGCTAAGGGTGGTGATTGTGTGCATGGTGGCGCTAAGGATGGTGATTATGTAGATGGTGGCGCTAAGGGTGGTGATTGTGTGGATGGTGGCGCTAAGAGTGGTGATTGTGGGGATGGTGGCGCTAAGGGTGGTGATTGTGTGGATGGTGGCGCTAAGGGTGGTTATTGTGGGGATGGTGGCGCTAAGGGTGTTGATTATGTAGATGGTGGCGCTAAGGGTGGTTATTTTGTGGATGGTGGCGCTAAGGGTGGTGATTGTGTGGATGGTGGCGCTAAGGATGGTGATTGTGTGCATGGTGGCGCTAAGGATGGTGATTATGTAGATGGTGGCGCTAAGGGTGGTGATTATGTAGATGGTGGCGCTAAGGGTGGTGATTGTGTGGATGGTGGCGCTAAGGGTGGTGATTGTGTGGATGGTGGCGCTAAGGGTGGTGATTGTGTGGATGGTGGCGCTAAGGGTGGTGATTTTGTGGATGGTGGCGCTAAGGATGGTGATTATGTAGATGGTGGCGCTAAGGGTGGTGATTGTGTGGATGGTGGCGCTAAGGGTGGTTATTGTGTGGATGGTGGCGCTAAGGGTGGTGATTGTGTGCATGGTGGCGCTAAGGATGGTGATTATGTAGATGGTGGCGCTAAGGGTGGTGATTGTGTGGATGGTGGCGCTAAGAGTGGTGATTGTGGGGATGGTGGCGCTAAGGGTGGTGATTGTGTGGATGGTGGCGCTAAGGGTGGTTATTGTGGGGATGGTGGCGCTAAGGGTGTTGATTATGTAGATGGTGGCGCTAAGGGTGGTTATTTTGTGGATGGTGGCGCTAAGGGTGGTGATTGTGTGGATGGTGGCGCTAAGGATGGTGATTGTGTGCATGGTGGCGCTAAGGATGGTGATTATGTAGATGGTGGCGCTAAGGGTGGTGATTATGTAGATGGTGGCGCTAAGGGTGGTTATTGTGTGGATGGTGGCGCTAAGGGTGGTGATTGTGTGGATGGTGGCGCTAAGGGTGGTGATTGTGTGGATGGTGGCGCTAAGGGTGGTGATTTTGTGGATGGTGGCGCTAAGGATGGTGATTATGTAGATGGTGGCGCTAAGGGTGGTGATTGTGTGGATGGTGGCGCTAAGGGTGGTGATTGTGTGGATGGTGGCGCTAAGGATGGTGATTATGTAGATGGTGGCGCTAAGGGTGGTGATTGTGTGGATGGTGGCGCTAAGGGTGGTGATTGTGTGGATGGTGGCGCTAAGGGTGGTGATTGTGTGGATGGTGGCGCTAAGGGTGGTGATTTTGTGGATGGTGGCGCTAAGGATGGTGATTATGTAGATGGTGGCGCTAAGGGTGGTGATTGTGTGGATGGTGGCGCTAAGGGTGGTGATTGTGTGGATGGTGGCGCTGGCAGTGATGCTGCTGCTGCTGCTGCGGCTGCGACTGGTGCTTAAGGTGGCGCTGCTGGTGGTGTGGGCTGGCTATTGACGCATGTAGTTATAATGATGGTGGTGCTGCTGGTTGTGGTGATGGTGCTGCTGCGCTGCTGCCCCCGCCGCCCCCGCCGCCGCCGCCGCCGCCGCCCCTGCTGCTGCTGCTGCTGTAACCATGCGCACCCGGGGACTATTATTATCATCAGCCGGCAGACGGAGCAGATGGCTGTCAGGAGGCTGTCAGGGGGCTGTCAGGGGGCTGTCAGGGGGCTGTCCGGCGGCGGGCTGGGCAGGCAGCACGCGGCCCCGTGACGGTCCCCGCCGTAGACTAATAGAGGTGACGTAACACAGGGGGCACAGTGGTAGGGCGGGGGTAGAGGGGGGGGGCGTGGGGGAGGTGGGGCGTGGGTAGAGAGGTGGGGCGGGGGCAGAGTGGTGGGGCGTGGGTAGAGAGGTGGGGCGGGGGCAGAGTGGTGGGGCGTGGGTAGAGAGGTGGGGCGGGGGCAGAGTGGTGGGGCGTGGGTAGAGAGGTGGGGCGGGGCAGAGTGGTGGGGCGTGGGTAGAGAGGTGGGGCGGGGGCAGAGTGGTGGGGCGTGGGTAGAGGGGGGGGGGCGTGGGGGTGTTCGCCGGCGAGGGTTCAGCCATAACCGGTGATGATGATCACAGTTACACAATGAGAGAGGGGGAGGGAAAAGGAGGAGGAGGAGAAGCAGGGGGGGGGGGGGGGTAGAGAAGGGGGGTGTAGACGAGACGGGGGAGCGACCACTGCTACGCGATAGTAATAGTTCCTGTATTTGGACTGCCGGGCACCGCAGTAATGCGGAGCCAGTGGGGTTCGGGGTGGGGGTGGTTCGCTGCTGCCTCAGAGTGATTGGGCTGAGGATGGTGCGGCAGCGGGTTACCGGCCGGGGTGGGTGGAGGAGGTGGGCGGGAGGGCGCGTGTGGGGGGGGGGGCTTAGACTGCCCGGGTGAGGGTTGTTTGGCTGTGATGGAGCAGACATTCACTCGGTGATCCGCCATCGACCACATCTCGTACATTATTGATTGAAGACACACAGGGAGGGGGAGTGTGGGGAGGAGCGATTTTGTGGAGTGTGGCGGTAGCTGGTGGTCCTGGGACTCGACTGGGCGGGGCGGGGCGGGGCGGGTCAGGGGTATCGGCCACGCAGGGAGGCCTGAGGTGACGGGTGACGGTGCTAGGTTGGAGTAGTAATAGGGAATAGGGATCCGGGACGGAAGGGAGGCCCCGGGATCCGGGACCGGAAGGGAAGGGAGGACCCCCCTCCCACCCTCCCGCCACGCCCTCTGCCACATCCCGCCAGTCCCGGCGCCATCTTCCCATCTCCCGTCGCTCGACCCCTCCCGCCACCACCACCCCTCCCTACTCGTCCCTGCTCCGTCCTGCCTCCTCCCTCCACCCCGCCCTCCGTCCTCCCTCCTCCCTCCACCCCGCCCTCCGTCCTCGCCATGAATTAGTCAAGCCCGCGGACCCCTGCAGACTACTGGTATCGGCTTGAAATTCAAGATACGACGGAATGTGGGCATTGCTCTAGGGCGCGCGAGCCTCTGCCCTTCTGTGGCTCTGCTCACCGGCTTGCGTGCCCCACACTCCGGTCGACCCTCTCTCCCTCCTTCCCTCTCTGTGGGTCTCCCTCCCGGCCCGTTCACTCGGCCTGCCAAACCCCGCCCGGGCCCACCATCTCTGCCAGACCCCGCCCCGGCCTGCCAAACCCCGCCAGACCCCGCCCCGGCCTGCCAAACCCCACCAGACCCCACAAGACCCCGTCCCCGCACCCCCCGCCCCCCAGCCCTGACGCCTCGGCCGGTCCCGGCTTGCCTTAATAAGCCGTGGTCTGCGCTTTGTAAAGGCTGGGCGGTGGTGGCGCCTTTGTTGGCATGAGGCAACAACGTCAGCCATGATATGCTGACCGACGCAGTATGGTGGTGCCCTAGGGTGGTGGTGGTAGGGGTGATGGTGGTGTTTAGAAGGAAACTGCGCATGGACGAAGTGCCCCCCTCATCCATCCTCCCCTACTCCTCCTTCCCCCTGTCGCCCGCCCCCCTGCCCCCCCCCCCCGTCCCACCGGCATCGGTTGGGGGCAATTTAGGACCAGGGGGAGGGGGTAAGGAGTTGAGGGTGATACGGCTCCATTGAGGGGTCGTGGAACGTGGAGGGCGGATGGGGGTGGAGGGGGGAGGGGGCTGGTATGGGCCGGAGAAGTTTTTCCTATATGAAGGAGTCGGAAGTGTATGCGGACACGAGGTTCCTGGAGGATGGCGGGGGGTGGGGGGTGGAGGTGCAGGGGGTATGGGTTTATGGTTGTATCGATGAGTCAAGGTGTTTTGGGCATGGGGTTTTTGAGTAGGGGTTGGGGGGGGGGGGTGGGTCTAGGTCTTGTGATGGTCTCGAGAGGGAGAAAGAGAGAGAGGAGGTCTAGATGATATTGCATGTTGGCCACTGAGGGTAGTGCTGAGTGGTGCATGCCACATATCGCGCACAGGTTTGGACACTCAGAATACAATTAATTACCCGACAAAACATCTATCCACCCCGACCGATCCAGGCTGACAGTTTGGCACGCTGCCTATCTCCCCGTGGCTGACCGTATCGGTGTGAGCGATAATGAGGGGCGCGATGTGGAGTAGCACCGATCCTCGCAGTTGTCACGAGCGTTGGTCACGACGCCAGCCGTGACGTGACGTCATCAGGGCTAGAGCGCCCCGCGTGTACCTAGCGGCAGTCCTGAAAACTGTAGCGCGGTCGCAAGCTTCCCGCACGGTGGCGCTACGCAAGCCCTAGCGGAGTGAATCGAAGGCAGAGAGTGGCGCGGTCGTTCTAGACGTTCAGCGAGTGGCAGCAGAAGCAGTAAGCTTTCAACACGGGGATATCTGTCTGCCTGTGTTACAAGCTGGTCGCTGGCGGCTTTCTCGTCACATGCTCGTTGTATATGAGATTTGGTTGAGTATCTCCTTCCGTTATTGGCACGATATAGATCTAGCCGCGAAAACCCTTATGAAATAAAAACAATTATATTTAGGAACACTGATTACATGAGAGTTTCGTTTATATTAATGTTTTGAGCAAAAAGCTTGCATTGGAAGTGAATTATTATCATTGTATCGGTCGACCCGGGGTCGCATCAAAAGAGTGTCCTGAACCTGCGGGTTTTTGTCTGATTCCTCGAGTTTCAGATGCCACACTGTAGTTTAAGATGTACCTCTTGCGGCGGTTGTCGAGTATGTCCCAGCGGCTGGGGCCTGGGCCGGCCCAAGCCCAAGCGGCCGGTGCGTGGTTCAAATCCTACATGTGCAAATGTCTCTGCAGGATAATGATCCCATGTCTTTCTTCGCAAAGAGTTAGGGGGTCATTTCCGGAGACATGGCTCATCTGTGCCTTATCCCATGGTCGCGGTATGACATACAAAAGTTACTTTGCGTCCTATGTATGGGTATCTCTATGTATACGTCCTAGACACGTACACTCTCATCCCGTTAGAGGCACTAATATAATGTCATTACTAGTTGTCCGCCATTGGTCGAAGACCATGATAGAGGGTTAGGTTAGATCTATAGAAGACAGATCCCGGGACAGATCCATCTTGCCGTTGTTGTGGATATCGGAATATCAACGTACGTATAGCTTATATAAGTTAATACGGAACTGGGAGAGTTAAACACGTATCGTACAATTTATTCCAGTTCTCACTATCAGGTAAATACTATACATGGGCTTGGGATGTTGCGTCGTACTCGCAATTGATGAAAAAATAAATGGTATAAACAAAGTCACTGCCCTATGCGGAAAAAGAATAACGCACGCTAATTTAAATAGAGAAGAGATAATATTTCAATCCCAGCGCTCACTATCCATACGGGCAGTAACAGTCTCCAATAGTATTTACCGAAATCTCATTTGCTCCCGAATATCATATTTCACGCTTGGGCTTGTTTGAAAAGCTTGGGAAGTGCACGGGCTCATGTCTGTTTGATTATCGATCACACAAAACTCACGTAAGGGATAATGAAAAGTATAAACTTAACATGTATACTAGGATTACCGCCGTTCCGTGAAGTCACATTCGTCACTGCTGGGCAAATTCGAAGCCGAATTGTAAAGGATTTGTGTGGCTTCAATTTTGTGAATAGATGCGGTGGAAAATTACAAACAGTTTTGTTAGGATTTCAACTGGCGGTCAGGGACTATATCCCGTCTTTACATTATAATAAACATATTTATTTATGTATTACGTCGTGACGATCTCATACACATAATTTACAGTGAAAGGACAATGAAAACATATCCAGTGACTTGTACAGGGAAAGTAAAAGAACACAGATACTATGGGCGTCAGGCGAACGCATTCCATTTGCGAATGAAATCTATCGTTTGATTATTGCTTACAATATATACTCTTAACATGAAGTTTAAATCTATGTGGTCTTGAAACAATTCTATACATTTTACAGCTGTAAATATATTCTCCCGCAAGAAGGCATATCAATTCCACCTTGACTCATGCCATGCATCTTGCTAAGTGTTATATCCATACCATAACGATATACACCATTCGGCAATCTACTAGAAAAATATTCAATTCAGCATTCCATCTGGAGACTGAGCGATATTCGGCTAGGCCACGCTGTCTGGAGTCGATGGTGCTTGGTAGGCGCACAGCACTCCGGCTTTTGTTCTGTTGTGTATGTGTGTGTGTAGTTATGGTTGATGATGAATATTCATGAACCCATGTAACATTTATACACTGGTGAACCAAAGACGAGGCGACGCGCCTGTAAAATGTTGAGAAAGAACTTAACGTGCATCGATCGGTCGAGATACTCGGACTCCGTGGAATGGAGTACAGCGGGAGCGGTGGGACGGGAGAGATGGGTGGCGGGGTGGGGGGGGGGGTGGAGATGCAGGCGGTGTAACCATGGTGTGCGCACACCCCTCACGTCTCTCCAACTCATACTGCACATTCCCCATTCCTGACCCACGTACTCACAGCAGCCTCCACCTACATACACAAGGGTCGCACCCTCCCCCTCCCCCCCACCCCCCACACACGGGTCTCACCGCCCCCCCCCCTCACACACAGACACACGGGTCACAACCTCACCCCCCCCCCCCCACACACACACACATACGGGTCACACGCTCCTCCCCACGCACGGGTTACACCCTCCCCCCCACACACTGGTCACACCCCCCCACACACACACAGACACCCGGGTCACACCCTCCCACCCACACACGGGTCACACCCCCCACCCACATACACACGGGTCATACCCCCCCCCCCACACACGCACAGGGCAACATCCTCCCCCCCCCACACACGGATCGCGTCCCCACCCCCCAAATATATTGTATACTGTCTACCCCCCCACCAGCACCCCGATCCATATCCGCACCCACCCAGCTGTGTTTCGACTCTGTAGTGCCCCTTGCACTCTCTGTGCCGTAGCGGTGCATGGTGTCTGTCTCTGTAGTGCCCCTTGCACTCTCTGTGCCGTAGCGGTGCATGGTGTCTGTCTCTGTAGTGCCCCTTGCACTCTCCGTGCCGTAGCGGTGCATGGTGTCTGTCTCTGTAGTGCCCCTTGCACTCTCTGTGCCGTAGCGGTGCATGGTGTCTGTCTCTGTAGTGCCCCTTGCACTCTCTGTGCCGTAGCGGTGCATGGTGTCTGTCTCTGTAGTGCCCCTTGCACTCTCTGTGCCGTAGCGGTGCATGGTGTCTGTCTCTGTAGTGCCCCTTGCACTCTCCGTGCCGTAGCGGTGCATGGTGTCTGTCTCTGTAGTGCCCCTTGCACTCTCTGTGCCGTAGCGGTGCATGGTGTCTGTCTCTGTAGTGCCCCTTGCACTCTCTGTGCCGTAGCGGTGCATGGTGTCTGTCTCTGTAGTGCCCCTTGCACTCTCTGTGCCGTAGCGGTGCATGGTGTCTGTCTCTGTAGTGCCCCTTGCACTCTCCGTGCCGTAGCGGTGCATGGTGTCTGTCTCTGTAGTGCCCCTTGCACTCTCTGTGCCGTAGCGGTGCATGATGTCTGTCTCTGTAGTGCCCCTTGCACTCTCTGTGCCGTAGCGGTGCATGGTGTCTGTCTCTGTAGTGCCCCTTGCACTCTGTGTGCCGTAGCGGTGCATGGTGTCTGTCTCTGTAGTGCCCCTTGCACTCTCTGTGCCGTAGCGGTGCATGGTGTCTGTCTCTGTAGTGCCCCTTGCACTCTCTGTGCCGTAGCGGTGCATGGTGTCTGTCTCTGTAGTGCCCCTTGCACTCTCTGTGCCGTAGCGGTGCATGGTGTCTGTCTCTGTAGTGCCCCTTGCACTCTGTGTGCCGTAGCGGTGCATGGTGTCTGTCTCTGTAGTGCCCCTTGCACTCTCTGTGCCGTAGCAGTGCATGGTGTCTGTCTCTGTAGTGCCCCTTGCACTCTCTGTGCCGTAGCGGTGCATGGTGTCTGTCTCTGTAGTGCCCCTTGCACTCTCTGTGCCGTAGCGGTGCATGGTGTCTGTCTCTGTAGTGCCCCTTGCACTCTCTGTGCCGTAGCGGTGCATGGTGTCTGTCTCTGTAGTGCCCCTTGCACTCTCTGTGCCGTAGCGGTGCATGGTGTCTGTCTCTGTAGTGCCCCTTGCACTCTCTGTGCCGTAGCGGTGCATGGTGTCTGTCTCTGTAGTGCCCCTTGCACTCTCTGTGCCGTAGCGGTGCATGGTGTCTGTCTCTGTAGTGCCCCTTGCACTCTCTGTGCCGTAGCGGTGCATGGTGTCTGTCTCTGTAGTGCCCCTTGCACTCTGTGTGCCGTAGCGGTGCATGGTGTCTGTCTCTGTAGTGCCCCTTGCACTCTCTGTGCCGTAGCGGTGCATGGTGTCTGTCTCTGTAGTGCCCCTTGCACTCTGTGTGCCGTAGCGGTGCATGGTGTCTGTCTCTGTAGTGCCCCTTGCACTCTCCGTGCCGTAGCGGTGCATGGTGTCTGTCTCTGTAGTGCCCCTTGCACTCTGTGTGCCGTAGCGGTGCATGGTGTCTGTCTCTGTAGTGCCCCTTGCACTCTGTGTGCCGTAGCGGTGCATGGTGTCTGTCTCTCGTTATATGGAATTTCTGGGACCGAGGTGGGACGCACAAGCCACGTGCTATCAAAGGTGGGACCGGGGTGGGACGAACAAGCCACGTGCTATCAAAGGTGGGACCGAGGTGGGACGAACAAGCCACGTGCTATCAAAGACGAGGCGCATTGGGGGAGTCAGTGGGGTTTTATGGCATACCCACGTGGTGCATGGGGGAGATATGGCCCAAGATTTCTGGCTTGGCTTTCTCGCTGGCGTTTTGATTTTCTCGGAGATGTCTCAGAGCCTATCAATGGTGATTGGATGTGAGTCACTTTGATTGTCTGGATAATGTCTATCAATTTATCAGTGGTGATTGGAGTTGAGTCACTTTGATTGTCTGGGTAATATCTATCAATCTATCAGTGGTGATTGGATGTGAGTCACTTTGATTGTGTGGATGATGTCTATCAGTCTATCAGTGGTGATTGGATGTGAGTCACTTTGATTGTCTGGATAATATCTATCAATTTATCAGTGGTGATTGGAGTTGAGTCACTTTGATTGTCTGGATAATGTCTATCAATTTATCAGTGGTGATTGGAGTTGAGTCACTTTGATTGTCTGGATAATATCTATCAATCTATCAGTGGTGATTGGATGTGAGTCACTTTGATTGTGTGGATGATGTCTATCAGTCTATCAGTGGTGATTGGATGTGAGTCACTTTGATAGTCTGGATAATGTCTATCAATTTATCAGTGGTGATTGGAGTTGAGTCACTTTGATTGTATGGGTAATATCTATCAATCTATCAGGGGTGATTGAATGTGAGTCACTTTGATTGTCTGGACGATGTCTATCAGTGGTGATTGAATGTGAGTCACTTTGATTGTCTGGACGATGTCTATCAGTGGTGATTGAATGTGAGTCACTTTGATTGTCTGGACGATGTCTATCAGTGGTGATTGAATGTGAGTCACATTGATTGTTTGGACGATGTCTATAAGTCTATCAGTGGTGATTGAATGTGAATTAATTCCTGCAGGGCGTCCCCGCTCGTCCAAGTGTTTACTTTGTTGAAAGTAACGTTAACAATGGTCAATAGATGGGACTCTCTTGCCAATGTTCAACTTATTAATTTAAAGTTACTGCTTGTTCCAGCAGCAGATGTACAGATTACATCGAGCAGCATAGACCTATTACAGTTATTGCCATGCATCACTGTCAACGAGCCCAGCTTTTTCGCATTCAAGAATGTGAATATTGACGAGCATTGCATTACAGAATGCACTTATGCACTGGAAACCTAAATATATCCTTTCCTTTGAATAACTTCTTTAGCGCTTCATGGGGGAGGGTGGGGGGGTGTATTGCTGTGTGTATGATTGACGTTACGTTATGTACTATTTCAGTTTTAAAAACTGTTGTAGCGTTCTGTAATAATGGCCCCTGGATACCTTGATATACCAGAGGCCCCTGGATACCTTGATATACCAGAGGCCCCTGGATACCTTGATATACCAGAGGCCCCTGGATACCTTGATATACCAGAGGCCCCTGGATACCTTGATATACCAGAGGCCCCTGGATACCTTGATATACCAGAGGCCCCTGGATACCTTGATATACCAGAGGCCCCTGGATACCTTGATATACCAGAGGCCCCTGGATACCTTGATATACCAGAGGCCCCTGGATACCTTGATATACCAGAGGCCCCTGGATACCTTGATATACCAGAGGCCCCTGGATACCTTGATATACTAGAGGCCCCTGGATACCTTGATATACCAGAGGCCCCTGGATACCTTGATATACCAGAGGCCCCTGGATACCTTGATATACCAGAGGCCCCTGGATACCTTGATATACCAGAGGCCCCTGGATACCTTGATATACCAGAGGCCCCTGGATACCTTGATATACCAGAGGCCCCTGGATACCTTGATATACCAGAGGCCCCTGGATACCTTGATATACCAGATAGGTACCAGAATCAAGCCGCACACCTAGAAGCTGGTTTCGTAACAACTGCAAGCTATTTCCTCGCTGTTTCTGGGCCGTTCATAAATTTCTTTGATGTTTATGAGCAGTTCAATTGCCTGCCTGTTTCCTGGCTGTTCACCAATTTGCTGGCTGTTTCCTGGCTGTTCAGCAATTTGCTGGCTGTTTCCTGGCTGTTCACCAATTTGCTGGCTGTCTCCTGGCTGTTCACCAATTTGCTGGCTGTTTCCTGGCTGTTCAGCAATTTGCTGGCTGTTTCCTGGCTGTTCACCAATTTGCTGGCTGTTTCCTGGCTGTTCACCAATTTTCTACCTGTTTCCTGGCTGTTCAGCAATTTGCTGGCTGTTTCCTGGCTGTTCACCAAGTTCCTGGCTGTTCACCAATTTCATGCCTGTTTCCTGGCTGTTCACCAATTTGCTGGCTGTTTCCTGGCTGTTCACCAATTTCCTGCCTGTTTCCTGGCTGTTCACCAATTTCCTGCCTGTTACATGTCTATTGACCAATATCCTGGCTGTTTATAGGCCAATCATTGCCTCGTCAAGGTTCAGGCTCAGCGTTAGCTTGTTCAGATGCAACCAATTCTCTATATTATCTTATTTTATATTTAAGGTAGCCATCATTGCGTCCAGATATGTACTTAATAGTAGAGAATGACTCCGTCATGTGGCCCCAATGCTCTGTCAGCCATGGAATCTGCATGACCCTGGAGAGCTGTCTTTCAGCCATGATATTTGGCAATTTTTGCCCTCATCCACACGATACACAAATGTTCGGTATTATCATGGTAACCTTGATTACTTCTGTAACATAGTGATTGTTTCGATAATCTCAATCAGATCATGGTAACCATGACTCAATCTGAGCCACGTTGATTGTCTCGATAATGTCAATCAGATCATGGCAACCATGACTCAATGTGAGTCACACTGATTGTTTCGGTAATCTCAATCACGTCATGGCAACCATGACTCAATGTGAGTCACACTGATTGTTTCGGTAATCTCAATCACGCCATGGCAACCATAACTCAATGTGAGTCACACTGATTGTTTCGGTAATCTCAATCAGATCATGGTAACCATGACTCAATCTGAGTCACACTGATTGTTTCGGTAATCTCAATCAGATCATGGTAACCATGACTCAATCTGAGTCACACTGATTGTTTCGGTAATCTCAATCAGATCATGGCAACCATGACTCAATCTGAGTCACACTGATTGTTTCGGTAATCTCAATCAGATCATGGCAACCATGACTCAATCTGAGTCACACTGATTGTTTCGGTAATCTCAATCACGTCATGGCAACCATGACTCAATGTGAGTCACACTGATTGTTTCGGTAATCTCAATCACGTCATGGCAACCATAACTCAATGTGAGTCACACTGATTGTTTCGGTAATCTCAATCAGATCATGGCAACCATGACTCAATGTGAGTCACACTGATTGTTTCGGTAATCTCAATCACGTCATGGCAACCATGACTCAATCTGAGTCACACTGATTGTTTCGGTAATCTCAATCACGTCATGGCAACCATAACTCAATGTGAGTCACACTGATTGTTTCGGTAATCTCAATCAGATCATGGTAACCATGACTCAATCTGAGTCACACTGATTGTTTCGGTAATCTCAATCAGATCATGGTAACCATGACTCAATCTGAGTCACACTGATTGTTTCGGTAATCTTAATCAGATCATGGCAACCATGACTCAATCTGAGTCACACTGATTGTTTCGGTAATCTCAATCAGATCATGGCAACCATGACTCAATCTGAGTCACAATGATTGTTTCGGTAATCTCAATCACGTCATGGCAACCATGACTCAATGTGAGTCACACTGATTGTTTCGGTAATCTCAATCACGTCATGGCAACCATAACTCAATGTGAGTCACACTGATTGTTTCGGTAATCTCAATCAGATCATGGCAACCATGACTCATTGTGAGTCACACTGATTGTTTCGGTAATCTCAATCACGTCATGGCAACCATGACTCAATCTGAGTCACACTGATTGTTTCGGTAATCTCAATCACGTCATGGCAACCATAACTCAATGTGAGTCACACTGATTGTTTCGGTAATCTCAATCAGATCATGGTAACCATGACTCAATCTGAGTCACACTGATTGTTTCGGTAATCTCAATCAGATCATGGTAACCATGACTCAATCTGAGTCACACTGATTGTTTCGGTAATTTTAATCAGATCATGGCAACCATGACTCAATCTGAGTCACACTGATTGTTTCGGTAATCTTAATCAGATCATGGCAACCATGACTCAATCTGAGTCACACTGATTGTTTCGGTAATCTCAATCACGTCATGGCAACCATGACTCAATGTGAGTCACACTGATTGTTTCGGTAATCTCAATCAGATCATGGTAACCATGACTCAATCTGAGTCACACTGATTGTTTCGGTAATCTCAATCAGATCATGGTAACCATGACTCAATCTGATTCACACTGATTGTTTCGGTAATCTCAATCAGATCATGGCAACCATGACTCAATCTGAGTCACACTGATTGTTTCGGTAATCTCAATCAGATCATGGCAACCATGACTCAATCTGAGTCACACTGATTGTTTCGGTAATCTCAATCAGATCATGGTGTTTCGGTAATCTCAATCAGATCATGGTAACCATGACTCAATCTGAGTCACACTGATTGTTTCGGTAATCTCAATCAGATCATGGCAACCATGACTCAATCTGAGTCACACTGATTGTTTCGGTAATCTCAATCAGATCATGGCAACCATGACTCAATCTGAGTCACACTGATTGTTTCGGTAATCTCAATCAGATCATGGCAACCATGACTCAATCTGAGTCACACTGATTGTTTCGGTAATCTCAATCAGATCATGGCAACCATGACTCAATCTGAGTCACACTGATTGTTTCGGTAATCTCAATCAGATCATGGCAACCATGACTCAATCTGAGTCACACTGATTGTTTCGGTAATCTCAATCAGATCATGGCAACCATGACTCAATCTGAGTCACACTGATTGTTTCGGTGTTCTCAATCGCGTTTTGGTTGCCGCTTTGACGCATGTATTTCTCGTTGACTGAATCTGCGTCAGTGTCGTTATCGATGTCGTCACTCATTGCCTGGCATGCGCCCAGTGACAGTGGGTTTGTAATATTGAAAAGGACCGATACATGTTTTGTCTGGAGTCGCAATGTCTACGCCTGTATAATATGCGAACAATCCTGGAGGAGGTGCACGGGCAGAACACCGGTGTGGTTGGGAGTGGTTGGGTGTGGCTGTGGGTGTGGCAGTGGGTGAGTGGTTGGTGTGGGTGTGACTGGGTGTGCCTGTGGGTGAGTGGTTGGTGTGGGTGTGACTGGGTGTGACTGTGGGTGAGTGGTTGGTGTGGGTGTGGCTGTGGGTGTGGCTGTGGGTGAGTGGTTGGTGTGGGTGTGACTGAGTGTGACTGTGGGTGTGGCTATGAGTAAGTGGTTGGTGTGGGTGGGACTGGGTGTGGCTGTGGGTGTGGCAGTGGGTGAGTGTTTGGTGTGGGTGTGACTGGGTGTGGCTGTGGGTGAGTGGTTGGCGTGGGTGTGACTGTGGGTGTGGCTATGAGTAAGTGGTTGGTGTGGGTGTGACTGGGTGTGGCTGTGGGTGTGGCTATGGGTAAGTGGTTGGTGTGGGTGTGACTGGGTTTGGCTGTGGGTATGGCTGTGGGTGTGTGGTTGGTGAGTGTGTGATTGGGTGTGGCTGTGGGTGTGGCTATGAGTAAGTGGTTGGTGTGGGTGTGACTGGGTATGGCTGTGGGTGTGTGGTTGGTGAGTGTGTGACTGGGTATGGCTGTGGGTAAGTGGTTGGTGTGGGTGTGACTGGGTGTGGCTGTGGGTGAGTGGTTGGTGTGGGTATGACTGGGTGTGGCTATGAGTAAGTGGTTGGTGCTGGTGTGACTGGGTGTGGCTGTGGGTATGGCTGTGGGTGTGTGGTTGGTGAGTGTGTGACTGGGTATGGCTGTGGGTAAGTGGTTGGTGTGGGTGTGACTGGGTGTGACTGTGGGTGTGGCTATGGGTAAGTGGTTGGTGTGGGTGTGACTGGGTGTGGCTGTGGGTGTGGCTATGGGTAAGTGGTTGGTGTGGGTGTGACTGGGTGTGGCTGTGGGTGTTGCTATGGGTAAGTGGTTGGTGTGAGTGTGACTGGGTGTGGCTGTGGGTATGGCTGTGGGTGTGTGGTTGGTGAGTGTGTGACTGGGTATGGCTGTGGGTGAGTGGTTGGTGTGGGTGTGACTGGGTGTGACTGTGGGTGAGTGGTTGGTGTGGGTATGACTGGGTATGGCTGTGGGTAAGTGGTTGGTGTGGGTGTGACTGGGTGTGACTGTGGGTGTGGCTGTGGGTAAGTGGTTGGTGTGGGTGTGACTGGGTGTGACTGTGGGTGTGGCTATGGGTAAGTGGTTGGTGTGGGTGTGACTGGGTGTGACTGTGGGTGTGGCTGTGGGTAAGTGGTTGGTGTGGGTGTGACTGGGTGTGGCTATGGGTAAGTGGTTGGTGTGGGTGTGACTGGATGTGGCTGTGGGTGTGGCTATGGGTAAGTGGTTGGTGTGAGTGTGACTGGGTGTGGCTGCGGGTATGGCTGTGGGTGTGTGGTTGGTGAGTGTGTGACTGGGTATGGCTGTGGGTAAGTGGTTGGTGTGGGTGTGACTGGGTGTGACTGTGGGTGTGGCTATGGGTAAGTGGTTGGTGTGGGTGTAACTGGGTGTGACTGTGGGTGTGGCTATGGGTAAGTGGTTGGTGTGGGTGTGGCTGTGGGTGTGGCTATGGGTAAGTGGTTGGTGTGGGTGTGACTGGGTGTGGCTGTGGGTGTGTGGTTGGTGAGTGTGTGACTGGGTAAGGCTGTGGGTGTGGCTATGGGTAAGTGGTTGGTGTGGGTGTGACTGGGTGTGGCTGTGGGTGAGTGGTTGGTGTGGGTATGACTGTGGGTGTGGCTATGAGTAAGTGGTTGGTGCTGGTGTGACTAGGTGTGGCTGTGGGTATGGCTGTGGGTGTGTGGTTGGTGAGTGTGTGACTGGGTATGGCTGTGGGTAAGTGGTTGGTGTGGGTGTGACTGTGGGTGTGGCTATGGGTAAGTGGTTGGTGTGGGTGCGACTGGGTGTGGCTGTGGGTGTGGCTATGGGTGAGTGGTTGGTGTGGGTGTGACTGGGTGTGACTGTGGGTGAGTGGTTGGTGAGTGTGTGACTGGGTATGGCTGTGGGTAAGTGGTTGGTGTGGGTGTGACTGTGGGTGTGGCTATGGGTAAGTGGTTGGTGTGGGTGCGACTGGGTGTGGCTGTGGGTGTGGCTATGGGTGAGTGGTTGGTGTGGGTGTGACTGGGTGTGACTGTGGGTGAGTGGTTGGTGTGATTGTGTGTGAGTGGTTGTGTGTGAGTGGTTGTGTGTAGGCTGTGGATGTGACTGTGGGTTTGGTGTGGATTTGATGTGGCTGTGGGTGTGGCTGTGGGTGTGGCTGTGGGTGAGTGGTTGGGTTTGGTGGGGCTGTGGGTGTGGCTGTGGGTGACTGTTAGGTGTGGGTGTGGCTGTGCGTGTGACTCTGGTTTGGTGTGGCTGTGGGTGTGGCTGTGGGTGAGTTGTTGGGTTTGGTGTGGCTGTGGGTGTGGGTGAGTGAGTGGTTGGTGTGTGTGTGACTGGGAGTGACTGTGGGTGTGTGGTAGGGCTTGATGTGGGTGTGGCAGTGGGTGAGTGGTTGGTGTGGGTGTGGGTTTGACGGTGAGTGTGACTGGGTAAGTGGTTGGTGTGGCTGTGGGTGTGGGTGTGACTGTGGGTGAGTGGTTTGGTTTGGTGTGGGTGTGACTGGGTGTGACTGTGGGTGAGTGGTTGGGTTTGGTGGGGCTGTGGGTGTGACTGTGGGTGAGTGTTAGATATGTGTGTGGCTGTGCGTGTGACTCTGGTTTGGTGTGGCTGTGGGTGTGGGAGTGGGTGAGTTGTTGGGTTTGGTGTGGCTGTGGGTCTGGGTGTGGGTGTGGGTGAGTGAGTGGTTGGTGTTTGTGTGTGACTGGGAGTGACTGTGGGTGTGTGGTAGGGCTTGGTGTGGGTGTGACGGTGGATGAGTGGTTGGTGTGGGTGTGGGTTTGACGGTGAGTGTGACTGGGTGAATGGTTGGTGTGGGTGTGACTGGGTTTGGCTGTGGGTGTGGCTGTGGGTAAGTGGTTGGTGTGGGTGTGGCTGTGGGTGTGGCTGTGGGTAAGTGGTTGGTGTGGGTGTGGCTGTGGGTGAGTGGTTTGGTTTGGTGTGGGTGTGACTGGGTGTGACTGTGGGTGAGTGGTTGGTGTGGGTGTGACTGGGTGTGACTGTGGGTGAGTGGTTTGGTTTGGTGTGGGTGTGACTGGATGTGACGGTGTGACTCACTGTGGGTGAGTGGTTGGATTTGGTGCGGGTGTGACTGTTGGTGTGGGGCAGTGGCCGGTGGGGGTGGGGACTGGTCAATGGGCCTACAGACCTATCCCGGCCTAACCCCTGGGGTCTGTATTGCGGTGTTTAGGGATCAGTCAACAACCGGTCTGCGTGTAATATGACAGTGATATGCACCAGGAGTATAGGTACGGTCGACGCGGAGGCTGGGCGGAGGTCTGATAGGGGGGGGGGGGGGCTCGGACGGGGGTAATAGGTGGTGGGTGCGCATGGGAGGAAGGAAGGGTTACCAACTTCTAGGGTATGTTACATGGGGGTTTAGGGTGGGGAAGGAGTTGGGTAAGGCGGTTGGGTATGGTAGAGGCGGAGAAGGCGAAGGATGGGGATGATGGGGGAGGGATAGAGGCTAAGTTGGTTTGCATGGATCCCTGCAAGGCAACAGGAGGAGCAGGGAGGGCGGCATGAGGTAAGGGGGTAGGTGAACCGGACTGCAGCCGGCTATGTGAGGCACAACCTGGGCCGCCTGTTGGATCCGTCCGTTTGTATGCTGCACCACCACAAAAGCAGGTGCCAGAGGGGCTCCCCAACCACCCCAACCCTGTCTTTACGGCAGGCAGGCGGCAAGCAGGCAGGGCAAGTAGGCGGGCCGTCGGACCTCCATGGCCCGGCGCCGCAGCGAGACAGACCGCCACCCCCCTACCCCCCAACCCCTAACTGCTGCCAGGCCATCGGCCTCCCTCCCTGTCGCCTCCTTCTGGGCCGCCTCCTGCTGTCCCTCCTCCGACCCCCGCCCTCCCGCCTTCCCCCCCGGGCGCCACTGGTCCCCAGGGTGCTGTATCGATCGGCTGGCCGCCGCTGTTGGGGGGTGGGGTGGGGAAGAGTGGGGGGGAGGGGGGTGGGAGAGCGGAGCGGTGCGGGGTGGGGCGGTGCGGGGCGGGGCGGGGCAGGGGTGGGGCGAGATGTGGAACTGGCGGGGCCGTCCGGAGGCGTATTCTGGGGGATCGGCTGGTCGTCGTGCGGCGGCGGTGACGGTGTGGGGTGTGGGTGGTGATGGAGGCGGGGCGGGGGGGGGGGTGGGGGGAGGAAAAGGGGGAGGGCTGGTGGGGTGGAAAAAGGGACGGCGGGGAGAGGACTGAATGCTGCCGGCGTCACTGGTACTGGCACTGACCTCTGTTTATGTTGGCGCTGCCGCCAGAGCCATGGACTCATGTGAGCCAGGCGCTGTGGCCGCGATGGCCATGGTTGGCGGTGCCGATGGCGATGGCGGTGCCGATGGCGATGGCGGTGCCGATGGCGGTGCCGATGGCGCTGCCGAATGGAGTCGGATGCACCAGTCTTTGGTTTCAGTTCCTCTTGTCTCTGGTCTCAACTTCTGGTCTTATCGCCTTCAACATTGGTGACATTGGTCTTGGTGTCTGTGACATTGGTATTGGTGTCTGTGACATTGACCTTGGTGTCTATGACATTGGAGACTTTGGTCTTGGTGTCTGTGACATTGGTTTTGGTGTCTGTGACATTGGTATTGGTGTCTGTGACATTGGATACATTGGTCTTGGTGTCTATGACCTTGGAGACATTGGTCTTGGTGTCTATGACCTGGGAGACATTGGACTTGGTGTCAATGACATTGGAGGCATTGGTCTTGGTGTCTATGACATTGGAGACATTGGTCTTGGTGTCTATGACATTGGTCTTGGTGTCTTTGACATTGGTCTTGGTATCTATGACATTGGACGCATCGGTTTTGGTGTCAATGACATTGGAGACATTGCTTCTGGTGTCTATGACATTGGTCTTGGTGTCAATGACATTGGAGACATTGCGTTTGGTGTCTATGCCATTGGGTGTCAATGACATTGGAGACATTGGTCTGGGTGTCAATGACATTGGAGACATTGCTTCTGATGTCTATGACATTGGTCTTGGTGTCAATGACATTGGAGACATTGCTTCTGGTGTCTATGACATTGGTCTTGGTGTCAATGACATTGGAGACATTGCGTTTGGTGTCTATGCCATTGGGTGTCAATGACATTGGAGACATTGGTCTGGGTGTCAATGACATTGGAGACATTGCTTCTGATGTCTATGACATTGGTTTTGATGTCAATGACATTGGAGACATTGCTTCTGATGTCTATGACGTTAGTCTTGATGTCAGTGACATTGGAGACATGGCTTCTGGTATCTATGACATTGGTCTTGGTGTCAATGACATTGGACATATTGCTTCTGATGTCAATGACATTGGTCTGGGTGTCAATGACATTGGAGACATTGCTTCTGATGTCTATGACGTTAGTCTTGATGTCAATGACATTGAATACATTGCTTCTGGTATCTATGACATTGGTCTGGGTGTCAATGACATTGGAGACATTGCTTCTGATGTCTGTGACGTTAGTCTTGATGTCAATGACATTGCGGAGATTGCTTCTGGTATCTATGACATTGGTCTTGATGTCAATGACATTGCAGAGATTGCTTCTGGTGTCTATGACAATGGTCTTGGTGTCAATGACATTGGTCTTGGTGTCACTGAAATTGGACATATTGCTATTGGTGGCCTGGCATTGGTGACTTTAGCCTTGCTGCCGTGGGTATAGGCGACCCATGGGTTGGGTTCATCTGGTCGCGGCACTACTGGCAGCACTCCCCTGGTTGCTGCGTGCGTATTTACATCACGTGATGGCATTGAATCGAGACATTCCATTTCTCGTCCATGTGCTGAAGTGAAATCTCCATCGATTGACTGGTCTCGCGAGGCTTTGTCGGTGATCACACTGCCCCTGCTGATTAACACTGTCGGTGATCACACTGCCCCTGCTGATTAACACTGTCGGTGATCACACTGCCCCTGCTGATTAACACTGTCGGTGATCACACTGCCCCTGCTGATTAACACTGTCGGTGATCACACTGCCCCTGCTGATTAACACTGTCGGTGATCACGCTGCCCCTGCTGATTAACACTGTCGGTGATCACACTGCCCCTGCTGATTAACACTGTCGGTGATCACACTGCCCCTGCTGATTAACACTGTCGGTGATCACACTGCCCCTGCTGATTAACACTGTCGGTGATCACACTGCCCCTGCTGATTAACACTGTCGGTGATCACACTGCCCCTGCTGATTAACACTGTCGGTGATCACACTGCCCCTGCTGATTAACACTGTCGGTGATCACACTGCCCCTGCTGATTAACACTGTCGGTGATCACACTGCCCCTGCTGATTAACACTGTCGGTGATCACACTGCCCCTGCTGATTAACACTGTCGGTGATCACGCTGCCCCTGCTGATTAACACTGTCGGTGATCACACTGCCCCTGCTGATTAACACTGTCGGTGATCACACTGCCCCTGCTGATTAACACTGTCGGTGATCACACTGCCCCTGCTGATTAACACTGTCGGTGATCACGCTGCCCCTGCTGATTAACACTGTCGGTGATCACACTGCCCCTGCTGATTAACACTGTCGGTGATCACACTGCCCCTGCTGATTAACACTGTCGGTGATCACACTGCCCCTGCTGATTAACACTGTCGGTGATCACACTGCCCCTGCTGATTAACACTGTCGGTGATCACGCTGCCCCTGCTGATTAACACTGTCGGTGATCACACTGCCCCTGCTGATTAACACTGTCGGTGATCACACTGCCCCTGCGGATTAACACTGTCGGTGATCACACTGCCCCTGCTGATTAACACTGTCGGTGATCACACTGCCCCTGCTGATTAACACTGTCGGTGATCACACTGCCCCTGCTGATTAACACTGTCGGTGATCACACTGCCCCTGCTGATTAACACTGTCGGTGATCACACTGCCCCTGCTGATTAACACTGTCGGTGATCACACTGCCCCTGCTGATTAACACTGTCGGTGATCACACTGCCCCTGCTGATTAACACTGTCGGTGATCACACTGCCCCTGCTGATTAACACTGTCGGTGATCACACTGCCCCTGCTGATTAACACTGTCGGTGATCACACTGCCCCTGCTGATTAACACTTCTGCACTAGGATTCTCAGCCTAATATATAGATTTATGCCTATGTCATGACGCTCGCTATTGACCTGACGAATCTGCAAGCGCCCGCTGGTTTTTGCCGGCGGGTGTGCTTGGTGGACGTGTTCACATCTCACATCTCACATGTCACATCTCACATCTCACATCACATCTCACATCTCACATCTCACATCACATCTCACATCTCACATCTCACATCTCTTCCTGCACCGCGCGGGGCTCAGAGGGCGAGTAAAAAGCCGTGGCATGTGTCTATTACACGAGGGAATATCTGAACTAGTTTCTTTGCATTGATATTATATATATATACATAAATATATGTAAAGGGTTGACAGCATTTGGGTAGGATGAGAGCAGGGGGGGGTGGGGTGGCGGGGGGGGGGGGTGGCGGACTTGTTTATCTATGATATTGGGTCGATAATGGACTATTGTATATCGCGCCATACAAAGTCAGCAGTTCACCACTTTTTTTTTCGAATCTTCGGACCAAATGTGGATATATTATCTGTGTTATTTAGCCAAATGACGTGATAAATACGCCGTTTGGCTGAATACATCAATGCCAATACGGAACTTGGCAGTGACAGTATTTTGTCGCATTGATGATGTTATCGGTGTATTTGCCTGCGCGTTTAGCGTTGCGTCTGCATAACGATTGCTACCATACGATCTCGTGGTATAACCGCCCAGTCTGCTAACATAACATTGGGTGAACAGCCTTTACGAAATAAGACGGCATTATGCGACGAGCATGTTAGGCATGCTATCTCTATAGATATCATTGTATAAAGAGCTCTTCTGACTTCCTGTGACCCCTGGACCCTATTTGATTGATTTCTACAGCTGTCTTCCGTCCTTAGCGTGCTGGCGACTCGGCCGCTAGGTGGGCACGACGAGAGTGCCGCTAGGGTGATATCATAGCTTAGCTTAATATCATAAATACTCTCGGTCCTATAGCTACCTAGCTAGATATCTGGCTGGCCGGCCCATCCAGGCAAACTACGCCATTGCTGTGACCTTGTGCTGGCCACCACCCAGGACTATTAAAGCTGATCAATATGCAATGCCGTCGCGCTGCCACGTCCGACATCTTGGGTAACGACAGACAGGCTCTTCAGTCGCCTACCCAGTGTGACGGTTAGGCCCGTTTGCGAGCACCTGACCCCGCCCCCCCCCACCCAGCAACGCATCTCCCTCGCACCGCCATCCCCGTCGTCCTCCGCGCGATATCTAAACGTGTCGTCCAGTCACTGAACAAGCGGCGGTGAGTTTGGTGGCGATTGTGGAGGAGGGGAGGAGGGTTGGATGAGGAGGGGAGGAGGAGAGGAGGGGAGGAGGGTTGGATGAGGAGGGGAGGAGGGGAGGAGGGTTGTATGAGGAGGGGAGAAGAGGAAGGGGAAAGGGAGGAGGGGGGAGGGAGGGAGGTTACTATGGCGTGTGGTGGTCGCCCTCCCATGTATATTACTACTACACGGCTTGACTTGTGCACACCCCAGCCGCCCCCTGCCTTGTGGAAAACGCTGGAAGGGTGTCCCAAATGGGCATGTCACCAACTCTGCTGCTGCCACTGCTGCTGCCGCTGCCGCTGCCGCTGCTGCTGCTGCTGTCGCTACTGTCGCTATTGTTGGAGGCCGTGGCGGCTGTGGCTGCTGCGGTGGATGACCGGTTATGGCGCTGGTGGAAGTGGTGGTGAATGTGGTGTTGGGCGGCCGTGGCGGTGTGGGTGGCTACCGGTACTGGCGCTGGTGGCGGTTTCTGGTGGCGGCGGTAGCTGGGGCTGTGGTAGGCGGTGGCTGTGGTAGGCGGTGGCTGTGGCTGTGGTAGGCGGTGGCTGTGGCTGTGGCTGTGGTGGTTGTTGGGAGGGTTATGGTATGGATGCTGGTGGCTGTGGTGGGGAATAGCAGCCAGGTTTTGTGGCGGTCGTGGCGGTGAAGGCGGTGTCCGTGACGGTGGCGGTGTCCGTGTCGGTAGCGGCGGTGGATGGTGGGGCCAGGGCATCGCTCTACGCGCTGTGATCTTTGGGAGGATACTGGGTGGGTTGTGTGTGTGTCCGTCAGTCGCAAAGGACGGATGAAACCGACGGGATGGCGGCGGCGGGCGGGGGGTGGCGGGAGTAGGGGCGGGAGGCGTGAGAGGGGGTGGGGGGTTTCAGCCAGCTTACCTGAGAAGGGTTGGGCCGCGGGGGGTCACGGGAAGGAGGGACGGGCTAAATATAGCGCCGATTGGTCTGACGTAACGGGACCGATGTTGTAGTGAAGGGAGTAGTGAAGGGAGAGAGAGAGCCTCTCGGCCAGCCACCATTGTTCCTTGCTGCTAAAGGTTCTGGCTACGGCTCAGCCCGACGGCGCTAGCGATGGCGGGAGGGAGGGGAGGGGGGGGGGGAGGGGGTAGAGGAGGATGGAGGGGAGGATTTGGTGTAAACAGGGCGGTGTAATCGGAATGCTCAGCCGATCGCAACATTTGCTGTTTGTGCCGAGGAAGAAATGAAATCGCCTTGTGATTGCTGAGGCTTACACCCCCCCCCCCCACTTCGCACCCCCTCCTCCGCCTTCCCCTCTTCCGGATGGAGGGAAGTGGCCGTATGGGGGAGGAGGGGATGCGACGGCAGCGGTGGTAGGGCGGAAGAAGGGGTGGGGGCTGGGGCACTGGTCGCCTGGTCAATCATGGTCTGTTCCTCATGTCTGTGTTGTGGTCTCGCAGCGACATTCTCCAGTCGCTGTGGCCGACAGGCGGCGTGTGGTCGCCGTAACATTCTCCTGTCGCTGTGGCCGACAGGCAGAGTGTGGTCGCCGTAACATTCTCCTGTCGCTGTGGCCGACAGGCGGCGTGTGGTCGCCGTAACATTCTCCTGTCGCTGTGGCCGACAGGCAGAGTGTGGTCGCCGTAACATTCTCCTGTCGCTATGGCCGACAGGCAGAGTGTGGTCGCCGTAACATTTTCCTGTCGCTGTGGCCGACAGGCAGAGTGTGGTCGCCGTAACATTCTCCTGTCGCTGTGGCCGACAGGCAGAGTGTGGTCGCCGTAACATTCTCCTGTCGCTATGGCCGACAGGCAGAGTGTGGTCGCCGTAACATTCTCCTGTCGCTGTGGCCGACAGGCAGAGTGTGGTCGCCGTAACATTTTCCTGTTGCTGTGGCCGACAGGCAGAGTGTGGTCGCCGTAACATTCTCCTGTCGCTGTGGCCGACAGGCAGAGTGTGGTCGCCGTAACATTCTCCTGTCGCTATGGCCGACAGGCAGAGTGTGGTCGCCGTAACATTCTCCTGTCGCTGTGGCCGACAGGCAGAGTGTGGTCGCCGTAACATTCTCCTGTCGCTATGGCCGACAGGCAGAGTGTGGTCGCCGTAACATTCTCCTGTCGCTGTGGCCGACAGGCAGAGTGTGGTCGCCGTAACATTTTCCTGTCGCTGTGGCCGACAGGCAGAGTGTGGTCGCCGTAACATTCTCCTGTCGCTGTGGCCGACAGGCAGAGTGTGGTCGTCGTAACATTCTCCTGTCGCTGTGGCCGACAGGCAGAGTGTGGTCGCCGTAACATTCTCCTGTCGCTGTGGCCGACAGGCAGAGTGTGGTCGCCGTAACATTCACCTGTCGCTGTGGCCGACAGGCAGACTGTGGTCGCCGTAACATTCTCCTGTCGCGGTGACCGACAGGCAGAGTGTGGTCGGCGTAACATTCTCCTGTCGCTGTGGCCGACAGGCAGAGTGTGGTCGCCGTAACATTCTCCTGTCGCTGTGGCCGACAGGCAGAGTGTGGTCGCCGTAACATTCTCCTGTCGCTGTGGCCGACAGGCCGAGTGTGGTCGCCGTAACATTCTCCTGTCGCTGTGGCCGACAGGCAGAGTGTGGTCGCCGTAACATTCTCCTGTCGCTGTGGCTGACAGGCAGAGTGTGGTCGCCGTAACATTCTCCTGTCGCTGTGGCCGACAGGCAGAGTGTGGTCGCCGTAACATTCTCCTGTCGCTGTGGCCGACAGGCAGAGTGTGGTCGCCGTAACATTCTCCTGTCGCGGTGACCGACAGGCAGAGTGTAGTCGCCGCAACATTCTCCTGTCGCTGTGGCTGACAGGCAGAGTGTGGTCGCCGTAACATTCTCCTGTCGCTGTGGCCGACAGGCAGAGTATGGTCGCCGTAACATTCTCCTGTCGCTGTGGCCGACAGGCAGAGTGTGGTCGTCGTAACATTCTCCTGTCGCTGTGGCCGACAGGCAGAGTGTGGTCGCCGTAACATTCTCCTGTCGCTGTGGCCGACAGGCAGAGTGTGGTCGCCGTAACATTCTCCTGTCGTTGTGGCCGACAGGCAGAGTGTGGTCGCCGTAACATTCTCCTGTCGCTGTGGCCGACAGGCAGAGTGTGGTCGCCGTAACATTCTCCTGTCGCGGTGACCGACAGGCAGAGTGTGGTCGCCGTAACATTCTCCTGTCGCTGTGGCCGACAGGCAGAGTGTGGTCGCCGTAACATTCTCCTGTCGCTGTGGCCAACAGGCAGAGTGTGGTCGCCGTAACATTCTCCTGTCGCTGTGGCTGACAGGCAGAGTGTGGTCGCCGTAACATTCTTCTGTCGCTGTGGCCGACAGGCAGAGTGTGGTCGCCGTAACATTCTCCTGTCGCGGTGACCGACAGGCAGAGTGTGGTCGCCGTAACATTCTCCTGTCGCGGTGACCGACAGGCAGAGTGTGGTCGCCGTAACATTCTCCTGTCGCTATGGCCGACAGGCAGAGTGTGGTCGTCGTAACATTCTCCTGTCGCTGTGGCCGACAGGCAGAGTGTGGTCGCCGTAACATTCTCCTGTCGCTATGGCCGACAGGCAGAGTGTGGTCGCCGTAACATTCTCCTGTCGCTATGGCCGACAGGCAGAGTGTGGTCGTCGTAACATTCTCCTGTCGCTGTGGCCGACAGGCAGAGTGTGGTCGCCGTAACATTCTCCTGTCGCTGTGGCCGACAGGCAGAGTGTGGTCGCCGTAACATTCTCCTGTCGCTATGGCCGACAGGCAGAGTGTGGTCGCCGTAACATTCTCCTGTCGCTGTGGCCGACAGGCAGAGTGTGGTCGCCGTAACATTCTCCTGTCGCGGTGACCGACAGGCAGAGTGTGGTCGCCGTAACATTCTCCTGTCGCTGTGGCTGACAGGCAGAGTGTGGTCGCCGTAACATTCTCCTGTCGCTATGGCCGACAGGCAGAGTGTGGTCGCCGTAACATTCTCCTGTCGCTGTGGCCGACAGGCAGAGTGTAGTCGCCGTAACATTCTCCTGTCGCTGTGGCCGACAGGCAGAGTGTGGTCGCCGTAACATTCTCCTGTCGCTGTGGCCGACAGGCAGAGTGTGGTCGCCGTAACATTCTCCTGTCGCGGTGACCGACAGGCAGAGTGTGGTCGCCGTAACATTCTCCTGTCGCGGTGACCGACAGGCAGAGTGTGGTCGCCGTAACATTCTCCTGTCGATGTGGCCGACAGGCAGAGTGTGGTCGCCGTAACATTCTCCTGTCGCTGTGGCCGACAGGCAGAGTGTGGTCGCCGTAACATTCTCCTGTCGCTGTGGCTGACAGGCAGAGTGTGGTCGCCGTAACATTCTCCTGTCGCTGTGGCGGACAGGCAGAGTGTGGTCGCCGTAACATTCTCCTGTTGCTGTGGCCGACAGGCAGAGTGTGGTCGCCGTAACATTCTCCTGTCGCTGTGGCCAACAGGCAGAGTGTGGTCGCCGTAGCATTCTCCTGTCGCTATGGCCGACAGGCAGAGTGTGGTCGCCGTAACATTCTCCTGTCGCTGTGGCTGACAGGCAGAGTGTGGTCGCCGTAACATTCTCTTGTCGGGTGTGGCCGACAGGCAGAGTGTGGTCGCCGTGACATTCTCCTGTCGCTATGGCCGACAGGCAGAGTGTGGTCGCCGTAACATTCTCCTGTCGCTGTGGCCGACAGGCAGAGTGTGGTCGCCGTAACATTCTCCTGTCGCTGTGGCCGACAGGTGGCGTGTGGTCGCCGTAACATTCTCCTGTCGCTGTGGCCGACAGGCAGAGTGTGATCGCCGTAACATTCTCCTGTCCCTGTGGCCGACAGGCAGAGTGTGGTCGCCGTAACATTCTCCTGTCGCTGTGGCCGACAGGCAGAGTGTGGTCGCCGTAACATTCTCCTGTCGCTGTGGCCGACAGGTGGCGTGTGGTCGCCGTAACATTCTCCTGTCGCTGTGGCCGACAGGCAGAGTGTGATCGCCGTAACATTCTCCTGTCCCTGTGGCCGACAGGCAGAGTGTGGTCGCCGTAACATTCTCCTGTCGCTGTGGCCGACAGGCAGAGTGTGGTCGCCGTAACATTCTCCTGTCGCTGTGGCCGACAGGCGGCGTGTGGTTGCCGTAACATTCTCCTGTCGCGGTGGCCGACAGGTGGCGTGTGGTCGCCGACAGATGCTTCGATAAACACTCACCTGGATTCACTTTGCGTATTACAACTGACGCAGTTTCATTTCAGAATAAATAACGTGGTACTCATTTTTTGTCACCGATATAAACGGACAAATGATATCAACAATTTTTCTTCCATAATGATTATTATTAATTATAAGGTGGACGACGAATACGTGAGCCAGTTTCCTTGAAACACAAAACCTGCACCTCCATGGGGGGGGGGGAGGGGGCGGGAGGGTGGGGGGGAGTGACGGGCGGACGGCCAGGCACCATTGAAACAGATAATTTTACGTAATGGACTTTATGGTTTATGTACCTCACAATACACGGCTTAGCTTTTTGCTGTGTGAAATGGTGTATGTAATGATGTAATGATGTAATGGCGTGCGATTAGTAATATATTATGAACATCGTGGTGATAATGCATAGTCCTGTCGTTAAACTCATGACTGCGTATATGCCGAGCGCCCCCCCCCCCTTCCCCCTACTCCCCCTCGCCGCCTCCACCTCCCCATCCCGCTAAAAGCATAAAACGTAACACGGTTGTCTGGCAGCCCATGTTGTTTACGATGCCGCTCGCACCTACATTGTGACGTAGTACCACCGCCATTGTGACGTAGTACCACCGCCATTGTGACGTAATAGTTACCTCTACTCTGGCGCGGTGATTAGCTCCAAATGTCAAAACACCTCATATCCTTTCGTCGCGAACCAAGAAAAGAGTCCCCCCCCCCCGTTTGTCTCGTAGTGAGTGATAAATCTAGTGTGGTATTTACTGACAGCGGTCAGTGACAGCGGTCAGTGACAGCGGTCAGTGACAGCGGTCAGTGGGTCAGCCGAGTGGGGTGGTCAGTGACAGCGGTCAGTGGGTCAGCCGAGTGGGGTGGTCAGTGACAGCGGTCAGTGACAGCGGTCAGTGGGTCAGCCGAGTGGGGTGGTCAGTGACAGCGGTCAGTGGGTCAGCCGAGTGGGGTGGTCAGTGACAGCGGTCAGTGACAGCGGTCAGTGGGTCAGCCGAGTGGGGTGGTCAGTGACAGCGGTCAGTGGGTCAGCCGAGTGTGGTGGTCAGTGACAGCGGTCAGTGACAGCGGTCAGTGGGTCAGCCGAGTGGGGTGGTCAGTGACAGCGGTCAGTGACAGCGGTCAGTCGGTCAGCCGAGTGTGGTGGTCAGTGACAGCGGTCAGTCGGTCAGCCGAGTGGGGTGGTCAGTGACAGCGGTCAGTCGGTCAGCCGAGTGTGGTGGTCAGTGACAGCGGTCAGTGGGTCAGCCGAGTGGGGTGGTCAGTGACAGCGGTCAGTCGGTCAGCCGAGTGTGGTGGTCAGTGACAGCGGTCAGTGGGTCAGCCGAGTGGGGTGGTCAGTGACAGCGGTCAGTCGGTCAGCCGAGTGGGGTGGTCAGTGACAGCGGTCAGTGACAGCGGTCAGTCGGTCAGCCGAGTGTGGTGGTCAGTGACAGCGGTCAGTGGGTCAGCCGAGTGGGGTGGTCAGTGACAGCGGTCAGTGGGTCAGCCGAGTGGGGTGGTCAGTGACAGCGGTCAGTCGGTCAGCCGAGTGTGGTGGTCAGTGACGGCGGTCAGTGGGTCAGCCGAGTGGGGTGCCCAGTGACAGCGGTCAGTGGGTCAGCCGAGTAGGGTGGTCAGTGACAGCGGTCAGTGACAGCGGTCGTCGGTCAGCCGAGTGTGGTGGTCAGTGACAGCGGTCAGTGGGTCAGCCGGGTGGGGTGGTCAGTGACAGCGGTCAGTCGGTCAGCCGAGTGTGGTGGTCAGTGACAGCGGTCAGTGGGTCAGCCGAGTGGGGTGGTCAGTGACAGCGGTCAGTGGGTCAGCCGAGTGGGGTGGTCAGTGACAGCGGTCAGTGACAGCGGTCAGTCGGTCAGCCGAGTGTGGTGGTCAGTGACAGCGGTCAGTGACAGCGGTCAGTCGGTCAGCCGAGTGTGGTGGTCAGTGACAGCGGTCAGTGGGTCAGCCGAGTGTGGTGGTCAGTGACAGCGGTCAGTCGGTCAGCCGAGTGTGGTGGTCAGTGACAGCGGTCAGTGACAGCGGTCAGTCGGTCAGCCGAGTGTGGTGGTCAGTGACAGCGGTCAGTGGGTCAGCCGAGTGTGGTGGTCAGTGACAGCGGTCAGTCGGTCAGCCGAGTGTGGTGGTCAGTGACAGCGGTCAGTGAGTCAGTGGGTCAGACCAGTGGGGTGGTCAGTGACAGCAGTCAGTGGGTCAGCCGAGTGGGGTGGTCAGTGACAGCGGTCAGTGGGTCAGCCGAGTGTGGTGGTCAGTGACAGCGGTCAGTGGGTCAGCCGAGTGGGGTGGTCAGTGACAGCGGTCAGTGACAGCGGTCAGTCGGTCAGCCGAGTGTGGTGGTCAGTGACAGCGGTCAGTGGGTCAGCCGGGTGGGGTGGTCAGTGACAGCGGTCAGTCGGTCAGCCGAGTGTGGTGGTCAGTGACAGCGGTCAGTGGGTCAGCCGGGTGGGGTGGTCAGTGACAGCGGTCAGTGGGTCAGCCGAGTGGGGTGGTCAGTGACAGCGGTCAGTGACAGCGGTCAGTGGGTCAGCCGAGTGTGGTGGTCAGTGACAGCGGTCAGTGAGTTAGTGGGTCAGACCAGTGGGGTGGTCAGTGACAGCGATCAGTGGGTCAGCCGAGTGGGGTGGTCAGTGGCAGTGGTCAATGGATCAGCCCAGTGGGGTGGTCAGTGAGAGCGGTCAGTGGGTCAGCCGAGAGGGGTTGTCAGTGACAGCCCAGTGTGGTGGTCAGTGACAGCGGTCAATGGGTCAGTGACAGCAGTCAATGGGTCAGCCCAGTGGGGTGCTCAGTGACAACGGTCAGTGGTTCAGCCGAGTGGGGTGGTCAGTGACAGCGGTCAGTGGGTCAGCCGAGTGGGGTGGTCAGTGACAGCGGTCAATGGGTCAGCCGAGTGGGGTGGTCAGTGACAGCGGTCAGTGGGTCAGCCGAGTGGGGTGGTCAGTGACAGCGGTCAATGGGTCAGCCGAGTGGGGTGGTCAGTGACAGCGGTCAGTCGGTCAGCCGAGTGTGGTGGTCAGTGACAGCGGTCAGTGGGTCAGCCGAGTGGGGTGGTCAGTGACAGCGGTCAATGGGTCAGCCGAGTGTGGTGGTCAGTGACAGCGGTCAGTCGGTCAGCCGAGTGGGGTGGTCAGTGACAGCGTTCAGTGGGTCAACCGAGTGTGGTGGTCAGTGACAGCGGTCAATGGGTCAGCCGAGTGGGGTGGTCAGTGACAGCGGTCAGTGGGTCAGCCGAGTGGGGTGGTCAGTGACAGCGGTCAATGGGTCAGCCGAGTGGGGTGGTCAGTGACAGCGGTCAGTGGGTCAGCCGAGTGGGGTGGTCAGTGACAGCGGTCAATGGGTCAGCCGAGTGGGGTGGTCAGTGACAGCGGTCAGTGGGTCAGCCGAGTGGGGTGGTCAGTGACAGCGGTCAGTGGGTCAGCCGAGTGGGGTGGTCAGTGACAGCGGTCAGTGGGTCAGCCGAGTGGGGTGGTCAGTGACAGCGGTCAATGGGTCAGCCGAGTGGGGTGGTCAGTGACAGCGGTCAATGGGTCAGCCGAGTGGGGTGGTCAGTGACAGCGGTCAATGGGTCAGCCGAGTGGGGTGGTCAGTGACAGCGGTCAATGGGTCAGCCGAGTGGGGTGGTCAGTGACAGCGGTCAATGGGTCAGCCGAGTGTGGTGGTCAGTGACAGCGGTCAGTCGGTCAGCCGAGTGGGGTGGTCAGTGACAGCGGTCAGTGGGTCAACCGAGTGTGGTGGTCAGTGACAGCGGTCAATGGGTCAGCCGAGTGGGGTGGTCAGTGACAGCGGTCAATGGGTCAGCCGAGTGGGGTGGTCAGTGACAGCGGTCAATGGGTCAGCCGAGTGTGGTGGTCAGTGACAGCGGTCAATGGGTCAGCCGAGTGTGGTGGTCAGTGACAGCGGTCAGTCGGTCAGCCGAGTGGGGTGGTCAGTGACAGCGGTCAGTGGGTCAACCGAGTGTGGTGGTCAGTGACAGCGGTCAATGGGTCAGCCGAGTGGGGTGGTCAGTGACAGCGGTCAGTGGGTCAGCCGAGTGGGGTGGTCAGTGACAGCGGTCAATGGGTCAGCCGAGTGGGGTGGTCAGTGACAGCGGTCAGTGGGTCAGCCGAGTGGGGTGGTCAGTGACAGCGGTCAATGGGTCAGCCGAGTGGGGTGGTCAGTGACAGCGGTCAGTGGGTCAGCCGAGTGGGGTGGTCAGTGACAGCGGTCAGTGGGTCAGCCGAGTGGGGTGGTCAGTGACAGCGGTCAGTGGGTCAGCCGAGTGGGGTGGTCAGTGACAGCGGTCAATGGGTCAGCCGAGTGGGGTGGTCAGTGACAGCGGTCAATGGGTCAGCCGAGTGTGGTGGTCAGTGACAGCGGTCAATGGGTCAGCCGAGTGGGGTGGTCAGTGACAGCGGTCAATGGGTCAGTGACAGCGGTCAGTGGATCAATGACAGCGGTCAATAGGTCAATGTCTGAAGGGGTCCGCTGTCTCTGTCTGGCTGTGTGTCTCTTTCTGTCTCCCATTGAGTCTGTCTGTATGTGTGTCTGCGTGTCGCCTGTATCCCACAGACGTAGACGGGCTCCATATATTTAGCCCGCCGCGCTGTGGGGCCGCGATCTTGTGCTTGAGTGGAGACGAACAGTGATATACACGGTCACTAGCTGGCTGCCGCCGACGTTGGCCAGTCGGACCACCCTTGGTCTTTCTGTTCCAGAATGAGACAGTGTTGAGAAACAGTAATGTGGCAAGTATATATATGGACAGTTTCCCGAGAAGACTATATGGGTGTGTAAGGTATCGCAGAACTATCTATGTGGAAAAATACAGTGTCGCAAATAGATCTGTTTAGATATGTAGAGTATGCCACAGTTACAAATGCCTTAAAAGCAAAGAACACCTTAATAGTTATAGTACATTTATAGTATTGGACACCGTATGCTTAGAAAAAAACACCTTTGTGGTAATAGATACATTAATGGCAATGAACGTTTTTAATTAAAATGAATGCACACCTTGAAGTTAATAGTTAGAACTTCTTCATAGTAATGAATACATTAAAAGTGATGAATACTTTACAAGTAATGGACAGCTTGAGATTTAACACCTGAGTACTGATAAACACTGTATGCATAGAAAAGCGACGTATGGTAATTTTTACTTTAAAGGTAAATAACGTCTTAATAGTAATGTACACCCTAGTAGTATTGATAACCCTATTAGAAATGACAGGTTAATAATGAACGGATTCTTGATAATGAACAGCTAACTAGTAAAGGGCACTTTTAATTTAACAGACTCCTTCATATTATTGAAAGTCTTTGAATTTACCAACACCTTCACAGTAATAATCAGCTAAATTAATACTGATGACAGTTTTTATAATAAGGAGTTTTCCCATAGCAACGAATATCTACTTAACATTAATAAACACCTGTATGACAAATAAACATCTCAGCAATAAATGTCCATTACTCGCGTGTGGTGTTGGTAAAGTCAACCCGCCACGCCACGCCGCGCTGTCAGACATAGCCTCTAGCCACACTGTACCATAGTGGTTTTCCTTGTCTGAACTCACTGCTCTCCACATACTGTTTGCGTGGAATACGTGTCTATACGTGGCTGGGTGCTGTGGGCCTGCTTCGGCTAATAGCTTATGCTGGTACCGGAGCACCGACACGATGATAGCCCCGGGCGATGACTAAACGATCTCTCTATATGGTCCGTGTCCCAAGGCCCAGTCGATGTCAAATACCGCCGGCACTGAAATCCTACGTGAGATCAAAGTATTTAGTGTCACCGCGCAACTGATATGATGTGGCTCTAGCGTAGGCGCTGGCTGGTCCTGGTTCCATGGCTTTCCGCAACGCTGGCGGGATCCCCCCGTGGCCTAGTCGGTAGCGCGTTCGGCTAGTGTCGAGTGTGCGCTCTGTCTGCTGTCTGCCAGCCCCAGCGACCGGCGCGTGGTTAGAATCCCACCTGCGCAAATGCTTATGATTGTGCAGGATATAGTTCCCTTTCTCTTTCTTCGCAAGTAGGCTCATATCCCTTCCCATTGCGCGCGATATGACCTCCACAGAGTACAGTTTTATAATGGAAAAAGTTTCATTTTTGAACCTAATTCTACCTTGTGAATCAATTTGCTCCCAGTTTTATCACAGCCCCGGTATCCTGTTGTGTTGCACCATATCACCTTGCCCCGCCCCTTCCCAATAATGATCTTATCCCGAGAAACTTACCCCGGTGCCATGTTAAAAAACGACTTAATTTCTTAATCGTTCCAACCATGCCATGAACATGACCTTGATGATGATCTTGCGATGACGATGACCTTGACCGTGACCTTTTTTTGCTCGCCAGCTTGCCGTGCGGATGCGGAGGCTGGGTTTCTGACGTCGCTGGTTTCCTATGGATCCTGAAGGCTACGAGGGTCCGTCGCAGTTGAACCCCTTCAACCTCTTCACGAAAGAATCGCTGACTCGCATTCAGCACCGAGTGAAGGAGGAGAAGGCGGCCAAAGAGGCGGCCAAAGAACAGGCCAAAGAACGCAAAGACGAAGGCGGAGATGAGGGGGAGAAGAAGGAGGAGGAGAAACCCAGGCCAAACCCAAACTTTGAGGCCGGTCGACAGCTGCCCACCAAGATGCACGACTTCCCACCAGCTCTGTTCGGCAAACCCATCGAAGACATCGATGAATATTACCACAACAAATATGTGAGTGCTTCCGCCCCTCACCACTCACCCTCATCCCCCGTCCACCCCCACCCCGTATCCAATCTCACCCCCCGTCCACGCAGACCCTCAGGGGGGGTCACCATCACCTCCCGGTTACCCTCACCCCCCGTCCACCCAGACCCCCCGTCCACCAAGACCCCTGTTCATCCTCAACACCAGCCACCCTCACCCCCCATCCATTTAGACCCCCCGTTCACCCTCACCCCCCGTCCATCCTCATCCCCCGCCCATGTCTATCATTGTCATCACATATTTATGGAGATATGTTTGCTTTATGTTGTAACCTTGGCTCGTAGAAGTAGCTACTAAAGATGCCAATGATGCATGCCATGAGCCAATGTAAAAATTGTAGTGTTGTTTCGCTTTTTCAATTGATAAGTTGGAGCGATAAATGTACCATTTACACACAATCGGAGAGAATTCAGCTTGTCCTCTGGCCAGTTTTCCTTGCAGACATTGTGGCTTCCTTGGTGTAGTGGTTAGCGCACTAGACCGCAGATCAATAGGAATCCGAGCCCGGGCACCTAAACGGGGGCATGTTTCATCCATTCATCCTTCATCGTCATTTAAGGTGATTCCATTTCCTTGCAGACATTTATGGTGGTGGCGAAGGACAAGACCATGTTCCGCTTCAGTGCCACCGGCGCCTTCTTTGTGCTCACCCCATTCAACCCCGTCCGTCGGGGTGCCATCTACGTGCTCACACATCCGTATCCTTGGCAACAGCTACCATATATATGTATATATATATGTATATATATATATATGTATATATGTATATATATATATTATGTCTATATGTGTACGTGAGCGATGTATGCGAGTTAATTGTATTCGGTGGTAGATTCGTCTATATAATAAGAGGTTATATCTTCAAGTCAAATTTGTTTGTAACTAATAAAACCTAAAGTTATTTAAATGATGCGTTTGTAATGAATTACATGTGTTCATTATTCTGACCGGGCATCGAAAATGCGAATTTGTTCCAAAGTGCATAGGAGATATGGTTTGGGATTTCCAACATGTACGACGTGAGGATAAACCTTAACGCAGATCCAGTATTTTCAGCTTATTTGTGATGCTAGTCATTCTAGTGAACTGTGTTTTCATGGCCACCCAAAATGAACAAAAAGCGGTCGAGTGAGTATTCCGTTTTACTGTTGGTGCCAGAGTTCACTTCGGTGACCACTGTATTCGAACCGATATTTATAATACTCTGAACGGCATTGAACACGCGTAACGTGTTCAATTTGAGCCGTCACACAGTCGTCGCCCGTGATTGGTTCTACAGCGCATGCGAAACTAAATTCGTGCGAAACTGAACCCATTCTTCATTAATGCTAAATCAGTATCACATTTAAATACGAGTGAATTAAAAAAACGTGATTACCATTTTTGGCTTCTTGCATGTAGCATGTTACATATTATTTTCCGTTAACTTGGCCCTCAATATTAGTGTATACATTTGTGCGCTTCCAGACTAACATTCACCGTGATCTACACGTTGGAGGGTATGACAAAGATGAGTGCTCGCGGCTTCGTCCTCTGTCCATTCACCTATCTGCGAGACGCCTGGAACTGGCTCGACTTCATCGTTGTGACACTGGCGTAAGTTTACTGACCACACTCAGGTGCGGATCTAGGAATTTGCCAAAGGGGCGGGGGGATGGCTCTCTGAAAACTTGAGACCGGGGGAATGCTTCTTGAAAAGTTGCGCCTACGGGGTGCTCGGAGAACCCGACTGTTACAGTGTATGTTCAAGTTCCCAAGTGGTGAGGGGGGTGCAAGCCCCCCACCCCCCTACCCCCAAATCCGCCCCTGACACTGAATAGCATTGTGATAGCGTGTGTAGCCTACCAGTGATTCAACCCCTCGCGCGCGCTCCCTATCGAACGCGTGATAAGGATGTTCCCCGGGCCATTCCGCGTATATTATCCGGCTAGCTGGCTGGCCCAGAACCCCGCACGTGTTTAATCCAACGATAACAGCCATGGTCGCTTACACTGTTTGAAGAACTCAAATCGTCTTTGTTGGGGCCGCGCAGTCGACTAGTGCCGCCTTTTCCCGGGATAACACCCTTCTTTAACCCGCGGTCATAGCCTACATGTAGTGTGTGTGTGAACAAAGGTGGGTCATAACACCGGTATTCAGTCTGCTATTTAGTGCGTCAGCACCAGTGTCAAGTCAAATCGTACCACAATTGTTATTCGTATATTCGCCAATGTGGTCAGATAGGATAAAAACTCACCGAACCATTCGCTGATAGTATTGTCACACGACAAGGTTGGGATCAATATTATGGCGGTCGGATGAACAACTGACAACAGTTGATGTTTTCCAGTTTTGTTATTCACAAAAGTTAAATATATATACACAACACTGGAACCAGTCACGCGGATAACACCGGTATCGAGACACCCAGCCACGCTCGACGACACTGGCAGCGAGACACACAGTCACACCCGACGACTCCGGGAGCGCGACACACAGTCACACCCGACGACTCCGGCAGCGCGACACCCAGTCACGCCCGACGACTCCGGCAGCGAGACACACAGTCACGCCCGACGACTCCGGCAGCGAGACACACAATCACGCCCGACGACTCCGGCAGCGAGACACACAGTCACGCCCGACGCAGTGGCAGAAGCAGTTCCGGATGTCTTCAGCCTGTCTCCCTCGGGGTCTCCTTTCTACACCTTCTTCCAGGCAATATATATACTGGGGTGCCGCACCCATAACAGACATGATTGGCCGATCGCCACCCATCCCACAAAAACACAAGGCCTATCACATGCAATCACTTGTCACACTAAAACCAAACACACTGAACTGCTAACTCAAAATCTACTCCCCTAACCCGGACCGCTTGCCTGAAACATACATGACTCCAAATGAGTGACAGATGATGCGGGAAGCCCGCCGATAGGCGCGAAACTACATTGACGAACGGTCTACCCCGTGACAATGACCCTCACCTCAAGAAATTGCTTAACATTTTCTACACATACATATATACAAAACGAAGTCGACCGTTTGTTTATGATTTAGGGGTCCTAACGAGTCCGGACTCCTTCACCTTGCAATATCTACGATACACTGAAAGAATGAACCAAATCATGTCGCATCGGGCTGAAACTAGCAAACAATATATATACAAACATGGCGTTGATGTCACGGGACTGGACCAGGCGAACATTCCTATCTGTGGACTAGAAAACCCCTGACTATGTCGCTTCTTGAATGCAGCGACTCATGTAGTCAGCCATGACATTTTCTTTACCCGGGATGGCCCGAATACGGAACCTGTAGTTTTGAAGTTGTAGAGACCACCTCATCACTCTGCTGTTGATCACCTTGGCACTGTTAATATAAGAAAGGGGCTGATGATCTGTCTCCACTAAGAACTCTCGTCCAAACAAATAACGCTGGAACTTCTGCACAGCCCAGACCAGGGCTAGGCACTCTCGTTCTATAGTAGAATAGTTCCTTTCAGCAGGGGTTAATTTCCGACTGGCGTAAGCGACTGGGAATTTTCCGTCTTCATGTTCTTGAAGCAATGCTGCCCCAGCAGCAATGTCCGAAGCATCCGTCTGCACGATGAAAGGTAAGTCAAAGTTTGGGATCTTCAGGATTGGTTCCTGAGTAACAGCTGCTTTCAGTTGAGCAAAGGAGTCTTCTTCAGCTGAACTCCAGTGGACAATGTTAGGGTTCTTCTTCCTAGTCAACAAGTGAGGGGAGCTGCCAACCTGGCAAAGTGATTGATGAAGTGATGGTAGTACCCCACTAAGCCTAAGAATGACCGCACTTGGCGCTTAGTAATGGGGCGTGGTGCTTCCAGAATTTCACTGACCTTGTTTGGATGTGGATGAAGCGCACCGTCCTGGATCTTATGGACCACAAAGTCAAGAGACGTGAACCCGATGAAGCATTTAGTGGGTCTCACAGTCAGCCCGGCATCTCGTATTCGCTGGAACAGTAATCGGAGGGAGCGAAGTTGGTCTGCCCATAAAGGAGAATGGCCGAGGATATCATCGACAAAACTATCAACTTGGTCAAGTCCAGCTAGCAGACGTCTCATCATCCGATTAAAGGTAGCAGTAGCATTTACGAGACCGAATGGCATCTTCCGGAACTGGTAGCTTCCGTCAGGCGTTACAAAAGCAGTCTTGTTTCGGTCACATTGTCTAATAAGGAACTTGCCAGTAGCCTTTTGACAAGTCGATTTTCGAAAAGAAGTTGTCATTGTGAATTTTGGCATAAATGGAATCGGGGGTCGGCATCGGTTCAACATCGAAAACGGTGATGGCATTCAATCGTCTAAAGTCGATGCAGAACCTAACTGAGCCATCTTTTTTCTTCACTAACACAACAGGAGAAGCATATGGTGACTGGGTATCTTCTATAACTCCGGCTTCCATCATCTTCTCCACCTCCTCTTTGACCATCTCACGTGTGGCATACGGAACAGGATATGGGCGCTGACGAACTGGTTCAGCCGAGGTCAACTCGATCTTGTGTTCCATCAAGGCTGTGGTTCCCGGTATTTCAGAGAAAATATCGCGGAACTCGTACACGAGATCTTTTGCCTCTTGTCTTTGATTGACTGAAAGAGATTCCGCGTATTGGATGTCTAAGTAAGTCTCATTCTGCACTGGCACTGTCATGTCGGGAAACTCAAAATCATTTTCCGGAGCCTCGGCGGAGTCGTCTATGATGGTGGCTACAGCTTCAACTTGCGCAACGTCGGTTTGAGCCTCTCGGCGCTGATACTCTTTGAGCATGTTGATGTGGAAGGTCTTGGACTTTCCATTAAGGTCGAGAGTATAGTCAACTTTACTCACTTTTGCTATGACGGAAAATGGACCTTTCCACTGCATTGTCAGCTTATTACTGCTTGTGGGTAGTAACACGAGGACATCATTTCCAACCTTCAAGCTCCTGGGTCGTGCTCTCTTGTCATAGGCTTTCTTGTAGCGGCTCGCAGACTTTTGCAGTTCTTCTCTGGCAATGCGGCAGGTCTCTTCTAATCGTTTCTTGAGTTCAACAACATACTGGTAAGTTATTTCAGTCTCTTCATCCGGAGTTTCCTTTGTCCAGAGGATACGAAGGATATCAAGTGGGCCTCTCGCAGACCTACCATAAAGGAGTTCAAATGGAGAATACCCCAGACTGTCTTGAGGGACTTCGCGATATGCAAACAGAGCAGCAGGCAAATACCTGTCCCAATGCTTAGGCTCCTCTGCACATAGGCGCTTTATGATCGTCTTTACTGTCCCATTAAATCTTTCTACTAACCCATTGCACATGGGATGGTAGGGTGTTGTGGTCAACTGACGAACTGATATCAGTCGACCTACTTCTCGCATGACGCTGGAGGTGAACTGAGTACCCATGTCGGTTAAAATTTCCTCCGGAAACCCCACGCGGCTGTAGATTTCCAGCAATGCCTCAGCTACTGTCTCAGTGTCAATATTGCGCAACGGCACAGCTTCAGGGTAACGTGTAGCATAGTCGATGACCGTAAGGACATAGCGATGGCCACGAGTAGATATTGGAGAGATAGGGCCGATAATGTCTGCTGCGATCCTCTTGAAGGGGACGTCGATCACTGGCATTGCTTCGAGTGGTACTCTAGACACTTTTCCTTTTGGGATAGTCCGCTGACATATGTCACAAGAACGGCAGAAGCGCGTCACATAGTCATGCATCCCTGGCCAATAGAAGTTCTTTAGGATTCGATCCAGGGTCTTCTTGGCACCCATGTGTCCACCCATCAAAGAATCATGGGCCAATTCCATAATTCGTGTTCGTCTCGGCTTTGGAGCAACCAGTTGTTTGACTACAGGTTTGGAAGGGATGTTTAGGTCTTTCTGATATCTGTACATAATCCCATGCTTTTCGTCGAACCATGATTCATGCGCTTTGGTGAATCTTGATGCATCTCTTCCCTTCTTCCTTTCAAACAGTTTGGAGAGAGTCGTATCCTGCATCTGTTCATCTACCAGTACAGTTTGTTTTATAGTTTCCGCTCTTTTCCCAATGTTGAGTTTGGTCTCCGTAGTTGTCCTCTTCTTTTGTGCCCTAGTCACTACTGCATGGACTGCTTCATCAGTTGGGCGCCATCTTATATCTGGATCCTGTGGATGTCTTGCATCGGGAATATTGCCCAAGATGACGTCATACAGTGGAGTTGGCATAACCATGGCTTCTGTAGACCCAACGAAGTAAGGAGAGTCTAGGCAAACAATGGCTGTAGGTACTTTCCTCGTCGTACCATCGACCAGAAGACACACCTTGTATCTTCCCGTGTACTGTCGTGGCTGCACGAAGGAACTCTTCACAACAACGCTGCTACATCCAGTATCTCTCATGGTAGATGCTCGAAACTGATTTAAGCGCCCTTCGACGGTAGGTAGGTTTCCGCAAGTACATACCGGAACAGGGCAATCACACAGCATATGGCATAAAGGGTAAGTGTTCCCCTCCTTGTCTCGTATTTCATGGAGGGTTGATTTTTCATCAGTCTCTCCCAACTCGCTCACGAGACACACTGGCAGTTTATCAACACAGTTACAAGATGGCTGCTGGGTTTCTGATATAGATGTATGAACCTTGCACGAGATGTGCGATGGCCCATCGTTCATAGGCTGTCTGTGTTGGCACTTATCACATCCCTGGCAGGCGATATGGATCGATGAGTCTTGTATTGCTGCGGCATCTTCAACATCGCGTCTTACTCCTGGTGGGGAGGGACGAGAGTTAGTCTCGCGGCAATCACGAGCGATGTGACCTGGTCGTCGACACAAAAAACAGGTGCGGTTTTCTGCGGACGAGCGTTGCCGAACCTGCTGACTTAAGTTTCGACCAGAGTACCTCCTGGGATCTCGACTTCCCTGGTAGGTGTCACGATGGCATGTGCCACGGCAATGTTCCTTTGATTTGACACAGTCTCTGATACGATTTGGTTGATGACATAGTGTCGGGCTAAGTTCACTTTCAGCCAGTTTGCGTGAATCCGATGTAGAGGTCTTCCCACTTATTCCACAGTTGTGGGCCTTCCTGTAATTCTCCGCTGCGGCGACGAGTTCTTCGCGGCTTCGGATCTTTCGTTCACGCAAAAAGATCGCCAAATCAGGAACACAGGCGTTCATGAAACGTTCGCGGATGAGTAGTTCACGCAGATCTTCGTACGTATACTTTGCTTCTGCCATATCCATCCAACAATCTAAGTAACTATCCAATCGTGCCAGAAACTGACTGGACGATTCTCCCTCTTCGGCACGGGACTCCTGAAACATTTGGCGAAACCCGTCCTCAGTTAGATTAAAGCGATCTAAGAGGGCCTCCTTTACCTTCGTGTAGAATGTCGCTTCTTCTTCTGGCATCCGGTAGTACACTTCGAGCGCACGGCCAGTCAGGAGTACACTTAGATTGATGGCCCAAGTAGTCCTCGGCCACCCCTGACTTGCCGCATACCTCTCAAAACGCACCAGATACGCATCAAGTTCATCGCGGTCGCCTTGAAACGCAGGTAATCTTGGGGCTCTGGATGACCCACTTACCACAGTGGCAGACGAGGTAGTCTCGATGCCGCTGGATTCGGTCCGGGCTGCCGCCTCCAGCTCCTTTGCCCGCAGAGCATCTACTCGCTGGGCTGCTTCAGCTTCCAGGACCATCTTGCGTTCATCGCGGGCGGCTGCTCGTTCATCTCGCTCGATGTCGTCGACCCTCTTCTTCTCATCGAGTTCCATCCTTCTCATTTCTTGCGCCAGGTCATCCAGCCTCCTCTTCTCTTCTCTGGCTGCAGCTACTTCTTCCTTAACGAATGTCTGCAGTTCACTACCTTCATAACCAAGTTTCTCGCCTACGGCGATCACTGAACTCAAGTCCGCCATGTTGGTTATGAAGATTATCACAGGGCGCTGATTAAGCTACACAAAGTTCACTCTTTGCTGCATCCAACCGCTCATAAATATTCAGATCCTGGACGAGCCCCCATTTCCTTGTCACACGACAAGGTTGGGATCAATATTATGGCGGTCGGATGAACAACTGACAACAGTTGATGTTTTCCAGTTTTGGTATTCACAAAAGTTAAATATATATACACAATACTGGAACCAGTCACGCGGATAACACCGGTATCGAGACACCCAGCCACGGTCGACGACTCCGGCAGCGCGACACACAGTCACACCCGACGACTCCGGCAGCGCGACACCCAGTCACGCCCGACGACTCCGGCAGCGAGACACACAGTCACGCCCGACGACTCCGGCAGCGAGACACACAGTCACGCCCGACGACTCCGGCAGCGCGACACCCAGTCACGCCCGACGACTCCGGCAGCGAGACACACAGTCACACCCGACGACTCCGGCAGCGAGACACACAGTCACGCCCGACGACTCCGGCAGCGAGACACACAGTCACGCCCGACGACTCCGGCAGCGAGACACACAGTCACACCCGACGACTCCGGCAGCGAGACACACAGTCACGCCCGACGACTCCGGCAGCGAGACACACAATCACGCCCGACGACTCCGGCAGCGAGACACACAGTCACGCCCGACGCAGTGGCAGAAGCAGTTCCGGATGTCTTCAGCCTGTCTCCCTCGGGGTCTCCTTTCTACACCTTCTTCCAGGCAATATATATACTGGGGTGCCGCACCCATAACAGACATGATTGGCCGATCGCCACCCATCCCACAAAAACACAAGGCCTATCACATGCAATCACTTGTCACACTAAAACCAAACACACTGAACTGCTAACTCAAAATCTACTCCCCTAACCCGGACCGCTTGCCTGAAACATACATAACTCCAAATGAGTGACAGATGATGCGGGAAGCCCGCCGATAGGCGCGAAACTACATTGACGAACGGTCTACCCCGTGACAAGTATCATGTATCGAAATCTTGATTTGATTTTATTAAAGCTTAACGGTACTTAGTACTTACTGAGTCTGTAAGGCTGTATCGTGCCATCGAAATCTTGAAATGGGAAACCGATGTAAAACTAAGAGGCCGCGGCATTTGTAAGTTGTTTCCTGATTCACTTAGTACGTACCAGTGCATGGACTCCAGATAATCTAGCTCATTACATAGAAAGCCCTATTTATTTAAGGTATTTATTTGTGCAGCAGACCATAGGTATATCCTCTAGATATAGAAATTCACTGTATGTGTAAAATTAGGGCCCATCTACGTACCAGCTGAGAAAGCGGCACGACTTTGGCAAAATCAACTGTGATTTTGCCAAATTGGGCCAGCTTGAAAATTGAGCGGAACCATTGGCGTACCAACTGCCCCTCATACTAGACCCATGCAGGTACCCCGTACGAAAATATCATATAGAAATTCTATAAAAAAAATTCTAAAGGTTTCTATCGATTTTTCTTTTCAAATTATAAACGTTTTCCTTTAGAGTTTCCATAGAATTTTTATAGTTTTCATAGAATTTCCATAGAATTTCCATAGAGTCTTCATAGAATTTCCATAGGTCTTCATAGAATTTCCATAGAATTTCCATAGTCTTCATAGAATGTCCATAGTGTTTTTCATAGAATTTCCATAGTCTTCATAGAATTTCCAGAGAATTTCCATAGAGTCTTAATAGAATTTCCATAGAATTTCCATAGAATTTCCATAGTCTTCATAGAATTTCCATAGAGTCTTCATAGAATTTCCACAGAGTTTTCATAGAATTTCCATAGAATTTCCATAGGGTCTTCATAGAATTGTCATGGTCTTCATAGAATTTCCATAGTCTTCATAGAATTTCGATAGAATTTCCATAGATTCTTCATAGAATTTCCATAGAGTCTTCGTAGAATGTCCATAGTCTTCATAGAATTTCCATAGAGTTTTCATAGAATTTCCATAGAGTTTTCATAAAATTTCCATAGAGTTTTCATAGAATTTCCAAAGAGTTTTCATAGAATTTCCATCGAGTCTTCATAGAGCATCCGGGGGCCTCCCTATTGTAGTGATTAGCGTACTGCAGATCAGTGGTCCTGGGTTCAAATCCGGGCTCTGGCACATAATCTGGGGCATGTTTCATTCCTTCATCCTTCATTGTCCCGAAGGTTCCATGGCCGGATTTAGCCTTCATGTGCAAAAAGTGGCCTGAACCACCAACATTTCATAGAATTTCCATTCTTTTCCAAAGAAAGCGCACGTCGCGGCAGTGCATGGTACCTAGTTCAAGGTCGCCTTGGGTGAGTCCAACATCAGCTCCGTCTCGGCTGAACGGGCACGGCCGTTGGGCAGACTTTCACATCTCATTTGCTAATGTTATTGTTGAAAGGATTGGCTCCACCGCTACTCTCACTTCGCAGCAGGCAACCGGTGCGAAAGTTATATGCCGGCAAGGCTTCCAACGTTCCTTAAATGTGAAGTTTTAAATCTTCGAATATGACCTGATATAGTGCTGTGCCGTCGGTATCCCTTCATATATCGCTTGCAGGAGTCTTCTTACACAATATATTCCAGAATTCGTCAAACCACTCGTTCGCTTGTCGCAGAGAACGTAGCCTACGTGTGTTAAATCCAGAGCTCGTTGTTGTGCCTGCCGTCAGTTGTAAGGCCGGTATGGAATCTATTCAAACTCGATGGAGACTGCAGAAACTACATAGAAATTCTATGAAAACTCTATGGAAATTCTAAAAAAACTCTATAGGAAAACGTTTAGAATTTCCATAGAAATATCGATAGAACCCTTTAGATTTGTTTTTAGTGAAATTCTGTAAGATATTTGCCTACGGGATGTAATGATGTCGGATAAACTAAATCTAGGAAGACCCCTAGATCATGTATCCTTTCACATAATAGTCTGGGCAACCTAGGGATATACCCAAAAACAAATTGCAATAGTAATCAAACCTGTTTTTTCTTATTTCATATGTATCTAGTAGTGGTGTCTCCAAAATCTACCAAAATCAATTTATGGAAACATATTGTTAAGGGGGTGGCTTAATTACTTTACCCTACTAACCCCACAAGAAGCAATATATTTTTACATAAACGAAATGATAGGGAGGCGAGGCAGCTGAGACCCGCACTACGAATTGTGACCTGTATACCCATATTTCCGGTGTGTATGATGGAGAGTTAGGGAGTTTAAGGAGTAAGTAGAGGGGACACACTCCAAGCTAGGGGAGGGCAGGCACTCCAAGTTTGGATGGTAATTCCGGTGTTATTGGAGGGAAGACACCCCAAGTCGGGGCTGTACCCCAAGTTAGGGGAGGGAAGACATTCAACATGCCCTAAGATACGGGAGCGGAGACACATCAAATAGGGGCTCTACCCCAAGCTAGGAAACGGGAGACACCCCAAGTTATGGAAGGTTAGACACCTCGCATTAGGGGAGGGAAGACACTTAAAGTTGAGGTGGTAGCCTAACTTAGGAGGTAGGGAGAGATTCAATATTCGGATGGTACCCCAAGATAGGGGAGGGGAGACGCCCCAATTTAGGGGAGGGGACATCCCCTAAGTTAGGGATGGTGTCCCATGAACACCCAACCCCCGTTTTCGAATTCCTAGATCCGCCCCTACTGCTGCAAAGAGATCTGTTAGGGGTGGGTGGGTCGTAGGCCGACACGTTCGAGAGGGGTGGTGCACAAGCCAAGTTCTGGCAAGTTCGCCCAAGTTAGGAGAGGGAAGACACCCTAGGTTAGGGGAGGGAACACACCCCAAGTTGGGGTGGTGTCTCAAAATGGGGGAGACACCTCAAGTTAGGGGAGGGGAGATAACTGAAGTTAAGGGAGGGGAAAAATCCCAAGTTCGGGTAGTACCCCAAGTTTGGGGAGGGGAGACACTCCAATATTAGGGGAGGGGAGGCACCATAAATTAGGAAAGGGGAGGCAACCCAAATTGGGGTGGTACTCCAAGTTAGGAGAGGGGAAATACCCCAATATAGGAGTCGCGAGACACCCCAAGTAAGGGCGGTGCTTCAAGTTTGGGGAGGGGAGATACCCCAAGTTAGGGGAGGGGAGACGCCCCAAATTAGGGGCGGGAAGACACCCCAGGTTGCGGTGGTACCCCAAGTTTGAAGAGGGGAAAGGCCTCAAGTTATGGGGGGGGGGACACCCCGAATTAGATGAGGAAAGACACCCTAGGTTGGTGTGGTTCCTCAAGTTTGGGAAGGGGAGATACCAAAAGTTTGAGGAGGGGAGAGGCCTCAAGTTTGGGGAGGGGAGAGGCCTCAAGTTATAGGAGGGGAGACACCCTAAGTTGGATCACCCGAACTTGGGGTGGTGCCCCAAGTTAGAGTGGTATCCTCAAGTAAGGGTAGAGTAGACACCCTAAGTTAGAGCAGGGGAGACACCCTAAGTTAGAGCAGGGGAGACACCCACAGTTAGAAGAGGGTAGACACCATAAATTAGAAGCGGGGGACACCACAAGTTAGGGGAGGGATGACACTCAAAGCTTGAGTGATACCCAAAGTTACGGGAAGGTAGACACCGCAAGTTAGGGGTGAGGAGACTCCCCAGTTAGGGGAGGGGAGAAACCCCAATTTGGGGTGGTAGCCCAAGTTAGGGGAGGGACACACACCATGTTGGGGTGGTAGCCCAAGTTAGGGGAGGGACACACACCATGTTGGGGGTGAGGCACCCTTGATTTGCGTAGACGTTTCACTTATTAAAAAGTTGTAAACGTTGTAGATAGAGATGAATCAAACCGGTATTGGTGACGGTGAAACTGCAAATGATGATCGATCAATTATAGCTTTTTAACAAACAAAAATTTACTATGCCTATCTAGACCGGTATGGCGGTAAATCTACCCAAATATAAGACACATATATAGTCGATTAAATTGTGGAAATCGGACAATTTATTGAAAAGTTACAGACTGTCACACTTGAGTCCTATCCGGCGCGCTGTGCAAAAACACGGTGTCTGTCGACAGTGGGAAAACCGGGAGACGGGTCCCTCGTTAAAAAAACATGTAGAAACTTTAATATTAAAGATATTTTATTTTTGTTTGTTGTATTTAGTAGACGAAATAACACTCCATTAAATATAGTAGGCGAAGGGTACGCAGGTCTAAATTCGTAGTTGGGGTCTCAATAATTACATCGCTTCTCTGCCACTTCGTGTTCGGACAAATACGTAATCCATTCTGGTGTTACGGGGGTAGGGTAAACTACGCGCGTAAAAGTTCCAATGAATATATTTTGGTAGATTTTGAAAATGGTATTCACAAATACATAAGGAATGAGAACAAATAGGTTTTATCACTATTGCAATTTGTTTCGGGTTGACCCCTGATTCAGCACAGGCTGCCCGGGCTATAAAGAGTACTTCTACAAACCTGCAAATGTACCTGATCATAACCGGCTACGAGAGGAAAAAAATGGCTCTGTCGAAATATTATCTCTATATACGTTCTATAGCAACCAATTTCTCTATAGAAGTATCCCTACATCTTCTATAGAAATAATGTTTTCTATAGACATATCTGTGTACGTTCTATAGAAAATAATTGTTCTATAGAATTATGTACAAACGTTCTATAGAAAATCATATTTCTATAGATTTGTCTATAGAAATTCTATGGAGTTCTATAAAACGTTTTGCTTCGGGACCAAGGCCCATTCGAGCACCAAAATGCAAAAAAAAGACACCCTTTCCAGCGGGACGTCCCCAGCAGTCCATTACCTTACACCCCCCCCCCCCCCTCCCCGGGGTGTGGCTTTGGCACCTTTGCCGAATCATAACGCAGATCTCCAGTTGTACGGTTACTTTTCAATATCTAACATTGGTCGGTTAATCCTGGGTTCTGGGCAAAGCGTTCGAGTCGGGTTATTCTGAACATATGGAACTAGTAGTCGTCTTAAGGCCATATGGTTGATGGAAGGTTTGCGCATGCGCACCACGTGGCGAACGTGTCACGGGGTGCATACGTATCACGTGATCAGTATATGCGATTGGAATGTTGGCCGCGACAACTGACATTATTATAAGAAATAATTTAAATGTGATTTAAAAAGGCGGATAGAGGTTTTGTAACTGCCCAAATAATGTTCACAATGATGGTATTTGGATTCAACGATTTCCAATATTTCTTTCTTTGACATCACAAATCTGACTATACCGATAGGTCAATGGGTGCGGAACTCGCCGTATGGTGGAATACTGTATATCCTGGATGTATATGGGATGTATACGCGTGCGCATTATACGTATAGTTACATACGCTTAGGCACCCACGGTGCATATGGCTACCGGGTAAAGGCAGCGGGGTCTATGGGATTTTTACGTCAGGCCGGATTTTGTCTTCGGTGAAATGGAAGGGAGAAGAAAACTAAACTTAGCCTCCCTTCTCCTCCCACTGCTCCCGCTAGGCATCACATTGTTCATCCCTAATGTCATATTCACTCCTGCCTGCTGACCTCTTTCTCTATGCTCGGTCAGTTCACCTCAAATATAGTATATAGCAAGTTACTACTGGCTTCAACTACCTACCTGTGGTAGGTCAAGCAACTTTTAGTTACTTAGAGTAGACACCACTGAACTGCTCCAGCTCTCCGATGGAGTATATATATGTATATATAATTCTTTGTGTTACCATACTATGATAATTAAATGTGTAGACTTCTCACAAAGATCGAGTAGGTCCCCTAGCTGGATTAGCTCCCTGCACCGCCGCCTTAAATTGTCTCTTCCAGATACGTTACCATGGGAATAGATCTAGGCAACGTGGCTGCACTCCGAACGTTTAGAGTATTACGTGCCCTGAAAACTGTCGCTGTAGTTCCAGGTGAGTGTTTGTGATTAACCATGCAGTGCGTCCCCGGCTTCCCCTCACCACGTACCTTAGTCCCTGGGCACTCCCTACCACAACGTCGCTTACTCGTGACGCCATTCACTGGTGACGTCATTTACTCGTGATGTCATTCACTGGTGACGTCATTTACTCGTGACGTCAAACTCGCCCCCCACCCCACACCTCCCCTTCCCGAATTACGTATCTGGTGTAGGTTAGCTACTACCTATACCACCATTGTGTTGTTGATTCCATTTGATTGATTTGATTAAATGTGGATAAATATTTTGTTATATATATATATATATATATTATATGTTATATACATAATAAGGACAGTCACTGACCTTTAGATATATGTCACACCTCAATTCGTTTTGTAAGCAAAGCTCTTGGGCTCTAGCCCGAACCATAACCCTGACCACTTACCCTTATCTCTAGCCCTGACCTCTAACCATGACCTCAAATCGTGACCTCTTACCCTGAACTATTACCTGACCTCTTACCCTGACCTGTTCTCCTGACTTCTAACCCTGACCTCTAACCCTGACATCTGGTCCTGATCTCTTACTCTAACCTCTCACGCTAATCTATAGCCTTGACCTCTAGCCCTGACCTAGAACCCTTATCTCTAGTCCTGACCTCTTGCTATGATCTCAAACCCTGACCTCCAGCCCTGACCTCTAGCGCTGACCTGTAGCCCCTAACTTTAATCCTGACCTCTTGCCATGATTTCTAACATTGACTTGGAACCTGATCTCTCTCCTCTATCCTGACCCTATAGCTACCAAATTGAAAGTGCTAATTGGGTCAGCATTTTCCATGGAACTGGATGAGAAAAGAAATGAATAATTTTTAGAGCGATCTAGAAACTTATCCTTGCGGCGACAAAAAGATGAATGTGTGGATGGGCGCGGGAGGGGGAGGGGGCGTGTAGGATCCGCGATGCGCAATTTTCTACATTCAATCGCGAACGTGAATAAACGAATAATACTCTAACATATTCTACGCAGGAAAAAACATTTCACGACGCGTAGCGTTATTGTTAGCAACATGAATATATGTGGGCCGTTTCATTATACAACCTGACGAATATCATGGATTCCCAAATATTTTCCCCGCCTCATAAGATGTGAGCCATTACCGTAAACTGCAACATTTAAGCAATGCAGACAGCGATATTGTCTTGGGCTTTTTTCGCTATCGTTCGGCGATTTCATGTTTCATTTAGTTTAACCATGTATTTCATAATGTTCTAACCCAGTGACTCTTACTATACCCTTCCACCCGCCTGCAGGCTTGAAAACTATTGTCGGTGCCTTATTGGAAGCTGTCCGCCGCCTTCGTGACGTCATGATCCTGACGGTCTTTGTGCTGTCAATCTTCGCGCTGGTCGGACTCCAGATCTACCAGGGCGCTCTCATGCACAAGTGTGTCCTCTCAACAGAAGGGTTGAACTTGACCGAGCCTCAGTTGGACATGTGGAACAACAATGAAAGTATGTAGACGTGGTGACAGAAACCGTAGAGTAGAGAAAGAGGGACGGCAATGAAAGTGTAGACGTGGTGACAGAAACGGTGGAGTAGAGAAAGAGGGACGGCAATGAAAGTGTAGACGTGGTGACAGAAACAGTAGAGTAGAGAAAGAGGGACGGCAATGAAAGTGTAGACGTGGGGACAGAAACAGTGGAGTAGAGAAAGAGGGACGGCAATGAAAGTGTAGACGTGGTGACAGAAACAGTGGAGTAGAGAAAGAGGGACGGCAATGAAAGTGTAGACGTGGTGACAGAAACAGTGGAGTAGAGAAAGAGGGACGGCAATTAAAGTGTAGACGTGGGGACAGAAACAGTGGAGTAGAGAAAGAGGGACAGCAATGAAAGTGTAGACGTGGGGACAGAAACAGTGGAGTAGAGAAAGAGGGACAGCAATGAAAGTGTAGACGTGGGGACAGAAACAGTGGAGTGGAGAAAGAGAGACGGCAATGAAAGTGTAGACGTGGGGACAGAAACAGTGGAGTAGAGAAAGAGGGACAGCAATGAAAGTGTAGACGTGGGGACAGAAACAGTGGAGTAGAGAAAGAGGGACGGCAATGAAAGTGTAGACGTGGGGACAGAAACAGTGGAGTAGAGAAAGAGGGACGGCAATGAAAGTAGACGTGGTGACAGAAACAGTGGAGTAGAGAAAGAGGGACGGCAATGAAAGTAGACGTGGTGACAGAAACAGTGGAGTAGAGAAAGAGGGACGGCAATGAAAGTAGACGTGGTGACAGAAACAGTGGAGTAGAGAAAGAGGGACGGCAATGAAAGTGTAGACGTGGTGACAGAAACGGTGGAGTAGAGAAAGAGGGACAGCAATGAAAGTGTAGACGTGGGGACAGAAACAGTGGAGTGGAGAAAGAGAGACGGCAATGAAAGTGTAGACGTGGGGACAGAAACAGTGGAGTAGAGAAAGAGGGAAGGCAATGAAAGTGTAGACGTGGGGACAGAAACAGTGGATTAGAGAAAGAGAGACGGCAATGAAAGTGTAGATGTGGGGACAGAAACAGTGGAGTAGAGAAAGAGGGACGGCAATGAAAGTGTAGACGTGGGGACAGAAACAGTGGAGTAGAGAAAGAGGGACGGCAATGAAAGTGTAGACGTGGGGACAGAAACAGTGGAGTAGAGAAAGAGGGACGGCAATGAAAGTGTAGACGTGGGGACAGAAACAGTGGAGTAGAGAAAGAGGGACGGCAATGAAAGTAGACGTGGTGACAGAAACAGTGGAGTAGAGAAAGAGGGACGGCAATGAAAGTGTAGACGTGGGGACAGAAACAGTAGAGTAGAGAAAGAGGGACGGCAATGAAAGTGTAGACGTGGGGACAGAAACAGTGGAGTAGAGAAAGAGGGACGGCAATGAAAGTGTAGACGTGGTGACAGAAACAGTAGAGTAGAGAAAGAGGGACGGCAATGAAAGTGTAGACGTGGTGACAGAAACAGTAGAGTAGAGAAAGAGGGACGGCAAAGTATGTAGACGTGGTGACAGAAAAGGTGTGTAGGGTATGGGAAACGACGATGAAAAATGTATGTAAACATGCTTAAATTGTATACAATACTGTAGAAACTGTGAAAGAACAGTATGAATATACTTGTCATAGATGTCATCAAAATTTATAGTAGAGACGGCGGAGCAGAGAAAGAGGGACGGCAATGAAAGTGTAGACGTGGTGACTAAAACAGTGGAGTAGAGAAAGAGGGACAGCAATGAAAGTTTAGACGTGGTGACAGAAACAGTAGAGTAGAGAAAGAGGGACGGCAATGAAAGTGTAGACGTGGGGACAGAAACAGTGGAGTAGAGAAAGAGGGACGGCAATGAAAGTGTAGACGTGGTGACAGAAACAGTAGAGTAGAGAAAGAGGGACGGCAATGAAAGTGTAGACGTGGGGACAGAAACAGTGGAGTAGAGAAAGAGGGACGGCAATGAAAGTGTAGACGTGGTGACAGAAACAGTAGAGTAGAGAAAGAGGGACGGCAATGAAAGTGTAGACGTGGTGACAGAAACAGTAGAGTAGAGAAAGAGGGACGGCAAAGTATGTAGACGTGGTGACAGAAAAGGTGTGTAGGGTATGGGAAACGACGATGAAAAATGTATGTAAACATGCTTAAATTGTATACAATACTGTAGAAACTGTGAAAGAACAGTATGAATATACTTGTCATAGATGTCATCAAAATTTATAGTAGAGACGGCGGAGCAGAGAAAGAGGGACGGCAATGAAAGTGTAGACGTGGTGACTGAAACAGTGGAGTAGAGAAAGAGGGACAGCAATGAAAGTTTAGACGTGGTGACAGAAACAGTAGAGTAGAGAAAGAGGGACGGCAATGAAAGTGTAGACGTGGGGACAGAAACAGTGGAGTAGAGAAAGAGGGACGGCAATGAAAGTGTAGACATGGTGACAGAAACAGTAGAGTAGAGAAAGAGGGACGGCAATGAAAGTGTAGACGTGGTGACAGAGACGGTGGAGTAGAGAAAGAGGGACGGCAATGAAAGTGTAGACGTGGTGACAGAAACAGTGGATTAGAGAAAGCGGGACAGCAATGTAAGTGTTGATGTGGTGACAGAGACGGTGGAGTAGAGAAAGAGGGACGGCAATGAAAGTGTAGACGTGGTGACAGAAACAGTAGAGTAGAGAAAGAGGGACAGCAATGTAAGTGTAGACGTGAGGACAGAGACGGTGGAGTATAGAAAGAGGGACGGCAATGAAAGTGTAGACGTGGTGACAGAAACAGTAGAGTAGAGAAAGAGGGACGGCAATGAAAGTGTAGACGTGGTGACAGAAACAGTAGAGTAGTGAAAGAGGGACGGCAAAGTATGTAGACGTGGTGACAGAAAAGGTGTGTAGGGTATGGGAAACGACGATGAAAAATGTATGTAAACATGCTTAAATTGTACACAATACTGTAGAAACTGTGAAAGAACAGTATGAATATACTTGTCATAGATGTCATCAAAATTTATAGTATACTGTAGAAATAACAGTGGATATATCAGTAAGATTACCAAGGCACGTTCCGGTTAAACAGTATGGTGTAGGGAGTGGGACTATAATAAAATGATGCAACGTGGTTATTGCCTTGTTATCAGTTTGTTTCTTTATATATTTCTTCATGTTTAGATATATATATATATATATATATATATAAATAGCCGTTGCCATGTAAGCTTATGTAACCGGCCTTTGGTATTTTTCTTACAGCCAATTATTACTATTTGGATGAGAAAAGCAAGGATGCCTTGGTCTGCGGTACGGGGACTGATGCCGGGTAAGTAATGACGTCACGTCAGTGATCAATGCAAAGGCGAACGGCATGAAACAAACCCGATTGGGGCAACGAAGTTGTATTGCAGAAATTAGCGTAATGTTGTATGGTTCTGATTTTTTCTTTGGAAAACAGCCCATGCTTGGTGTGACCTACAGCCACACTGTCATAGCAGAGTTTGTGGTTATGTTCTTGCTCTCGGGGTGTCGTGTATCTGGTTCGGTTGTTTTCCCGGTCATATTTCCAATGTGGCCGTGTTTCCGGCGGGTCATATTTCCAATGTGGCCGTGTTTCCGGCGGGTCATATTTCCAATGTGGCCGTGTTTCCGGCGGGTCATATTTCCAATGTGGCCGTGTTTCCGGCGGGTTATATTTCCAATGTGGCCGTGTTTCCGGCGGGTCATATTTCCAATGTGGCCGTGTTTCCGGCGGGTCATATTTCCAATGTGGCCGTGTTTCCGGCGGGTCATATTTCCAATGTGGCCGTGTTTCCGGAGGGTCATATTTCCAATGTGGCCGTGTTTCCGGCGGGTCATATTTCCAATGTGGCCGTGTTTCCGGCGGGTCATATTTCCAATGTGGCCGTGTTTCCGGAGGGTCATATTTCCAATGTGGCCATGTTTCCGGAGGGTCATATTTCCAATGTGGCCATGTTTCCGGCGGGTCATATTTCCAATGTGGCCGTGTTTCCGGCGGGTCATATTTCCAATGTGGCCATGTTTCCGGCGGGTCATATTTCCAATGTGGCCGTGTTTCCGGCGGGTCATATTTCCAATGTGGCCATGTTTCCGGCGGGTCATATTTCCAATGTGGCCGTGTTTCCGGCGGGTCATATTTCCAATGTGGCCGTGTTTCCGGCGGGTCATATTTCCAATGTGGCCATGTTTCCGGCGGGTCATATTTCCAATGTGGCCGTGTTTCCGGAGGGTCATATTTCCAATGTGGCCGTGTTTCCGGAGGGTCATATTTCCAATGTGGCCGTGTTTCCGGCGGGTCATATTTCCAATGTGGCCATGTTTCCGGCGGGTCATATTTCCAATGTGGCCGTGTTTCCGGCGGGTCATATTTCCAATGTGGCCATGTTTCCGGCGGGTCATATTTCCAATGTGGCCATGTTTCCGGCGGGTCATATTTCCAATGTGGCCGTGTTTCCGGCGGGTCATATTTCCAATGTGGCCGTGTTTCCGGCGGGTCATATTTCCAATGTGGCCGTGTTTCCGGCGGGTCATATTTCCAATGTGGCCATGTTTCCGGAGGATCATATTTCCAATGTGGCCGTGTTTCCGGAGGGTCATATTTCCAATGTGGCCGTGTTTCCGGCGGGTCATATTTCCAATGTGGCCGTGTTTCCGGCGGGTCATATTTCTGATGTGGCCGAGTTTGACGTGGCTATAACGTGTTCGGGCCGTGGATTTAACGTGGATCTAACGTGGCCATAATGCGGCAAGAACGTGGAAACTAGCGTGGCTCTAAGTTGATATCAACAGTTGTTCCTAGACCAATACCCGTCTCGCCTGGTCAATACCTCCCACCAACATACCCACCTACCCATCCACGTATTGCATCAATAAGTCCCCCACTCGCCAGTATTTTATTAACCACGATGACCCACCTGTAGAGGGGGGTGGATGGGAGGGGATCCCCTTTGATGGTCAGGCCAATGGTGCACGCAGCCCGTTCAGTCAGGGCGACGGTCTCACCAAATGGACCTCTTTCATCCTTGATGGGACAGGCATCCATAATTCATGGCTCTAATAGACAGGAGCAGATGGCGGCCCTGTAGACTCAGCTCGGCTCGCTCGCTGGTAGTGCCCCTGGCGTCATAGAGGGCGTCGCTGGGCCCCCCTTCAACGCCACCCCGATGACTAAATATATGTGGAATATACATATACATATTTATATATATATATATATATATGCATATTACCCGATGTTTAGGCGGTGAATAACCTTCAGTCATATGAAGCCATAGGTCAGCAACACAACGTGAAACACAAAGAACGTGTTAGCGATGTTTCATAATGACAACAATTATTGCAAATTGTTGTTGCTCGTAATACAAGGCCAGAGGGTTGGTTGGTTGTTTTTATGTAGGATCAGCCCGTAACCTCTTACATAAACATATGGCAACAATGGGAAAGGTGTAGACAACAGGAGAGCTACTGCCATGCCAAGATGTCAGACCCCAGGATAAGGCTCTGAGAGGCTAGCACCACGTTCGCTCAAACTAAAGGTGATTGCGACGCTGGGTTGAAAAGTGGAGGTGAAACCAAACCAAGAAACACTTCGTAAATTGGGGTTCGTGCGTTATTAATAAAATAAGACTGCTTTGACACGCCTCGTTTTTGGAGATTGGAAGTCGTACGTTATGACTACAATAAGACCGAAGATCAATAGGCCATTTTCTAATCCGGGGGGGGGGGGGCGGGGGCGGCCCGGGTAGCTCAGTGGGCTAGAGCGCTCGCATTGAGTGCTCTGGCCATCTGAGAGCCTAACGGCACGTGGATCGATGGTTCGACCCCCGCTGTGGCAATGTCTGTGTGGTCGCAGGATAAGGATCCCATGTCCTTCTTCGCAAAGAGTAGGGGGTTACCCCCGGAGACATGGCTCCACTCTCCCTCCCTTCTCCCATTGACGCGATATGACCAAAAGTGGTTAAAGCGTGCTGAATATACAACCAACCATCGAATCCGGGCCCGGGACTAAATATGGGATATGTTTCATCCATTCATCATTTGTCGTCCGGAAGACTCCTTAGCCCAGTTTAGCCCTTGTGTGCACGGATTAATGCATTAATTGATTTGTGCATAATACTACTAAACTCCCCATTGCCATATTTTATGCAGGAAATGCCCGGCGCGCTTCGACTGTAAGCCGGTCGGCCGCAACCCCAACTACGGCTATACCAGCTACGATAACTTCGGCTGGTCCATGCTGTGCGCCTTCCGACTGATGACGCAGGACTACTGGGAGAACTTGTACCAGCTGACGATTCGCGCCCAGGGTCCCTGGCACATGGTCTTCTTCGTGCTCGTCATCCTGCTGGGGTCCTTCTACCTGGTCAACCTCATCCTGGCCATTGTCGCCATGTCATACGACGAGCAACAGAAGCAGGATCACGCCGATGAGGAGGCAGAGGAGAAGGAGGAGGAGGTGCGGGCGGGAGCTGGCGAGGCTGGGCGGGGCTGGCGGGGCGGGGCGGGGCGGGGCGGGGCTGGGGCCGGGTCGAATAGGCTTTAATACAATTGGGAGCTACAATGTTTGATTACATAAAGTAATTATTTTGTTATTTTAACACTATAATTCTTGTGCAATTCACCCTGTTTGAATTACATGCGAAGTTATGACAATATTCTGGCTGCCCCATGCAGCAATAATCACTTCATTGTGAGTGATAATATGCAGATCGCTCGCAACCACTCTACCAGTGAATTTAAATGTAAAAAAAAATAGGCCTATATTTTAAACATCTTTAAAAAAAAAGGCTGCTTCAATCCGGGAATATCAATCTACACATATATTTATACCCGTTGTGCACGTATTCAATATTATTTTGATCACGTGTGACGTCATCGTCTGCTACCTGCAGGAGGAGCGCATGCGCGTGGAGATGCTAGCTCTCCGCCAGGGGTCGCCCTCTGAGATCTCGGTGGGTACCCATTTCGGGGCCTTCATGGACCCCAAGTTGATTGACGACGGCAAGGACGCTCGCAGTCTTTGCGAAGTCAACCTTGACGCCAGAAGACTCAGCATTGTCAACGCCAAGGGCAAGAAGGTGCAGGTGAGTCCCACTTCTGACACCGGGTTGTGTCAAGCCAGTTGTTCTGTATATTTTTATATATGTATAACGCTTCTCTATATCGCTTCTGGTTGTGTGTTATGGTGTTTTCTTTAATTACCAAAAATATTTGATAGTATATAAATTTCCATTGTGATTCCTCTTCGTTTACTAAGTTTCGGGATATGACATAGTTGACATAGTTAGGTTTGTGGGCCGGATGTGTGCCATGTTGGATTTATGGAAGTGCGTGTTGGCGTCACCCAGAGCACGACATGACGTACTACGTACTTCCACATATGGATTGTAACCCACACAAGAGGCCGCGTATTATGATGGTATGACAATTATCGTAGGCGGTACAAGATATAGGCAGAACGCTGATTCAGATATCGCAATTCTAATACAACTAATATACATATGTTTATAAATGAAATCACCTGGTTTTGGGCCTCAATTACTGTGCCAGCATGACCTTCCTCTGCCCTTCCCTATTGTAGAGTGACGTAAATTCCATTCGTCTGTTTCATCTGGAAGCTCGAACGCCATTCTCCACTTTCCATTCAGATAAAATCTCTCCTGCCATAGTTGGTGTCTGCTAGCTAAGTAATCAGCATGCACAGACATATTCTTATTTAGTCTATGTATTATAATACACGATTCAAAGATCTCCTGTTGTTTACGTTCTATCAATCTGACCCTATTTACTGTCTGTTGCCGTCCAAATCACATGCCAACTTTATATATAGCGTACTTGTGCTACCCCGAATCTAATTACTAATTGAAGGTCATGCATTATCCCATTCCGTGTATTCGCGCCCCGTGCTTCGTGTATTGCCCTGTAGGTCAAATGTTTATTGTACTTATGATCCATTCAAACCCAGTCTCCCAATCACATGCAATAAGACATTTACTGATTAAGGTACTGTCTTCTAATAGTATTCCACACACGACCATTTACAACGATGTGCGATCAAAAAATATAGTTATATATATATAATATCCCATGGCCTTTGTTAATGAGAGTTCGGTTGCTTAAGTTATTATTCCCTTTATGTCCATTACGTATTTGTTGCGCTGTCAACCAGTTAAGCATTTTAAGCATTAATTTAAGCATTGTATATGAGCTATTTGCTGATTGTGCTGTGTATATTATATTTTATTATCTATATCGCGAGGTGTGAACCACGGTGTTGTGAGAACCCCCCTCCCTCCCTCCCACCCTCCACCCAGCACCATGCAAGAGTATTTGGCGTCTATATTTTTTGCAATATGACTTGCTTTTTGTGTATTCAGCTGGCAGTGTCAAGAAACAATCGCGGTTGTTGATTAAATCAATGTAATAATAGGCTTGCAAGCAATTAAAATATATTCTGAATCCGGAGTGAATACCGCGGTCTCGAGCTCTCTCTCGTTCTGCAGCCATGGGAACTGTTTTTTGTCGTTGACCTTGACAAGTGGGTCAATGGAAAGCACAAAGTTGGCATGTAATTGGTGTTATTTCATGCTGTACCATTCCATGTAGTCGTTATTACCTTGGTGCAAAGTGTAGCAATATCAGCTACAGTAAAGTTTAACCATGCAAAGAGAGTAACAGTAAGATAACACGCTGCAAACATAGGACCAGTAACAGTAAGATAACATGCTGCAAACAGGGACAGTAACAGTAAGATAACACGCTGCAAACATTGTCAGTAACAGTAAGATAACACGCCACAAACATAATCAGTAACAGTAAGATAACACACTGCAAACAGGGACAGTAACAGTAAGATAACACGCTGCAAACAGGGACAGTAACAGTTAGATAACACGCTGCAAACATAGTCAGTAACAGTAAGATAACACACTGCAAACAGGGACAGTAACAATAAGACAACACACTGCGAACAGGGACAGTAACAGTAAGATAACACGCTGCAAACAGGGACAGTAACAGTAAGATAACACGCTGCAAACAGTCAGTAACAGTAAGATAACACACTGCAAACAGGGAGAGTAACAGTAAGACAACACACTGCGAACAGGGAGAGTAACAGTAAGATAACACTGCAGACGTAGGGGCAGTAACAGTAAGAAAACACTGCAAACGTAGGAAAAGTAAGATAACACGCTGCAAACAGGGACAGTAACAGTAAGATAACACGCTGCAAACATAGTCAGTAACGGTAAGATAACACACTGTAAACAGAGACAGTAACAGTAAGACAACACACTGCGAACAGGGACAGTAACAGTAAGATAACACACTGCAAACAGGGACAGTAACAGTAAGATAACACGCTGCAAACATTGTCAATAACAGTAAGATAACACGCTACAAACATAATCAGTAACAGTAAGATAACACACTGCAAACAGGGACAGTAACAGTAAGACAACACGCTGCAAACAGGGACAGTAACAGTAAGATAACACGCTGCAAACATAGTCAGTAACAGTAAGATAACACACTGCAAACAGGGACAGTAACAGTAAGATAACACGCTGCAAACAGGGACAGTAACAGTAAGATAACACGCTGCAAACATAAGAACAGTAACAGTAAGATAACACACTGCGAACAGGGACAGTAACAGTAAGATAACACGCTGCAAACAGAGACAGTAACAGTGAGAAAACACGCTGCAAACATGGGGACAGTAACAGTAAGATAACACTGGAAAACATAGGAACGGTAACAGTAAGATAACACACTGCAAACATGGGACAGTAACAGTAAGATAACACGCTGCAAACATAGGAACAGTGACAGTAAGATAACACACTGCAAACATGGGACAGTAACAGTAAGATAACACGCTGCAAACATAGGAACAGTAACAGTAAGATAACACGCTGCAAACATAGGAACAGTAACAGTCTTACAGTAACAGTGGAACAGCAGACTGGTAATAAGATTTAGCACTGGTGACAGAGTGGTAGTAATACTTGGCAATGTCAACAGACTGGTAGTAAGATGTAACAGTGTGGCAGCGGACTGGTAGTAAGATTTAGCAATGTCCGAAGAATATTAGTGAGATTTACCAGTGTCCGAAGAATGTAGGTAAGATTTACCAGTGTCCGCACGGTGGCAGTAATATTTACCAGTGCCCGTAGACTGGTAGTAAAATTTAACTCTGCCCGCAGAGTGGCAATACGATTTCATGTCAACAGTCTGGTAGACTAATAAGTAAGGTTGTAAACAGAGTAGTAGTAAACGGATAAGAGTGAAGATAAGTGAGCATGAGAGTTCAAGTGGTAGTGAAGTTGAGATTGATGATATGACGATAGTCTAAGGGTGTGGGTGAGAGTCGCCTCCTACGGGTGAGGGTCTAAGGTTGATGTTCTCTCAGGGTGAGAGTGATGGTCTCAGGTTGAGTGTGCGAACGAGGGTCCAAGGGTGAAGGTGAGCGTAAAGGGTCTAAGGGTGAGGGTGAGAGTGAGGGTCTCCAAGGGTGAGGGTCTCATGGTGATGGTCTGAGGGTGAGGGTCTCAGGGTGAGGGTCTAAGCGTGAGGGCGAGGCTCACGACGTGTCTCTCCCTTGCAGGCCAGCCTCAGCTTGCCCCCGTCACCGTTCACCCTGCGGCGGGGCAGCAGAGCCAGCCAGTTCAGCTGGAAAAAGAAGGGCCACTCCCCGCGCGGGGGAGACCGCCAGCCACTCTTCTTCCCCTGCCTCGACAACCTCGACCTGCCCTTCATCGACTCCTCGGCGGCCGTCACCCCTTCCTCCGACGATCTATGCAACTGGCAGAATACTCACGGCTTCACGCCCCAGCAGCCGCCCCAACCGCTGCCGCCACCCCACCACCGCCAACGACGGCTCAGCTCCACGTCGTACAATAGCAAGATGTCGCAGCTGGAATCGCGCTTCGGCGTCGAGCTGCGGAGGGGGTCTGCCGCCTCGCAGAACAGCCACATGTCGTACGGCAGTCACGCGCGAGACGCCGCCAGCACGCGGGCCAGGGATAACCGATACAGGGAACCGACTCACTTCCATTGGACCACTTCCGTGAAGACTAGACAGCACGGGTTCGCCCCACCGGAACTACACGTAGTCGTAGATAAGACAAAACTACGTGACAACGTAAGTATGTCTCTCTACTGGCCCGTAGTGGATGATGATGTGATGATGATGATGATGATGATGATGATGATAATGATGCTCTTGACTGATAGTTCTAGAATGAACACCTGTTGTGCGGTAGAATCACATCTCTGTAGAGCAGCGTAGCCTGATACAGGTGTAAGACCACTCGTACGCCAGCGTAGTTTGTTTTCGTGTGGCTTTTCGTGGCATTGATGGTGTGTCTTGTGACTCTTATGTTAGTTTTTTTTGGGGCCCCACCTCCCTCCACCCCACCATCCTCCCCAACCCCACACCCCCTGCCACCGTGCTTCTTGACTGGTGACGTTGCTCTATGTTTCTATAGTCATAGTAACTGTGGTTAAGTGCAGCTTTATCAACCTCACACTGAAAAAAGAAAAACGGAAAAATATCACTCATACAATTCGGTTTTCACGAAATTTAGTTCATTCTTGTTGGATTCCATCGGTACGATTTGTAATTATTGTAAACAGTCGCAAAGGTATACATGGTCCAGTTAGAGTCTGCCGGAGACCTGTTACGACGACCACGCGGGTTTCGCCACCCGCTAAAGGGATAGGGTTAGTGTCAACCGTATATATTTGCCGCTAAACGTACCATAATATGAGGTAATTTTTAGTGCGAGCATCTGAAATAAGATTGTTATGCATAAGACCCGTCTGTGACTTATAGGACCGTCTGTGACCGTTATAGGACCATTTATTACTGTCTATGACTGTTATCAGGCCATCTGTGACTTATAGGACCGTATGTGACTTATAGGACCGTCTGTGACTTATAAGACCATCGGTGACTGTTATAGAACCGACTATGCGTGTTATAAAAATGTCTGTGACTGTTTCAGGTCCATCTGAGACTTATAGGACCGTCTGTGGCTATGATAGCACCGTCGGATTGTTATAGGACCATCTAGAATGTTATAGGGCCGTCTATGACTGTTATAGGATCGCCAATTACTGCTATAGGACAATCTATGACTTACAGGACCATCTGTGACGGTATAGGGCCGTCTGTGATTGTTATAGGACCGTAAATTACTGCTTTAGGATCATCTGTGACTTACAGGACCATCTGTGACGGTTATAGGGCCGTCTGTGACTTATAGGACCGTAAATTACTGCTATAGGACCATATGTGACTTATAGGACCGTAAATTACTGCTATAGGACCATCTGTGACTTACAGGACCATCTGTGACGGTTATAGGGCGGTCTGTGACTGTTATAGAACCGTAAATTACTGCTTTAGGATCATCTGTGACTTACAGGACCATCTATGACGGTTATAGGGCGGTCTGTGACTTATAGGACCGTAAATTACTGCTATAGGACCATCTGTGACTTACAGGACCATCTGTGACGGTTATAGGGCCGTCTGTGACCATCTCTTACAGTGTTATAGAACTGTTTGAGACAAAGAAGTCTTCCGGAGTACAATCTAAACTGATGTGCTTGCCAGGTCACTGCTTGAATAAAACTCGATAAGCCGTATTTGTGCCCTTTTCTGAGCGTTCAACGAAACATTGAGATATATTCAAAGAGTTGGGTCTCTTGTACCCATCCCCATTCCTTCATCAAGTTCATCTCTTTGTAGCCGGACCACCGATCACGGTGCCCTTGCAATCTAACTAGTACAACTCACAGGTGCCCTTTAACGCCTGAGCCACACAAGACAATTTCTGACTTAATCAAGGCTATTTTCGAATGGATACGGTTATCTGTTTGCGTCTTTCTTACGGGTTCGAATTGCTCCATATCACAAACGTTACAACACTTTCTAGGCGAAGAATCCTCTGTCTCGTGTTTTTATGCAACGCAGCTCTGCTGTGAAGTGTTCCTTCCTTACAACTTCCTAGTCGTTGTTGTGATGAAAGTATTTGTACGTAGGTGTAGTCTATTTTAAGATTCAGTCGAGCTATGACCTGTATAAAGATATTTTTAGAAATAATTGCGTTTAAATAAGCTTCATATTGCCTCGACATTACATTAATTATACACATATATTACTTCTTGTTCTTTCTCAGTGCAATGTTTGTGAGATATGCCTGTTTACAGTTTGTGAGATATTATGCCTGTTTACAGTTTGTGAGATATTATGCCTGTTTACAGTTTGTGAGATATTATGCCTGTTTACTCTGTGTTGCTAACAAAAAAGCCAAAAAAGCTAGTCAATTGTCCAACGGTCCCGTATGCAGCTGGTACCTTGTTCCGTCCACTACTTTTGCATCTTGCGACGCTGGTTCCTTGCCCCGCCTCATCAGAACCAAAACAGTGGTTTAGTTTCCCTCCAGATCACGCAATTGGGTAAATCTCTTTTCATGCTTCTCGCTATCAGCTCTCGGGGTCACCTTGTCAAGACCTCTCTTTGGATATCAGGTTTCTCAACATAACAGGGTTCTTTTCGGAATCGCCATATGAATAACTCTTTTTCGGGATCATGTTTTTCTGTAATAATGTTTTTTGGGTTGACCCGCTCTCTTCTATTTCACCTAACACACCGCTCGCCTGCCATTTAATTCTCTGTGTCTTTTCCCTTGAAGGTCATATTATTATTCAACAATAGGCTTTCCCCTTGAAGGTCACGTTATTGGCCAACAAAAGTCTTTCCCCTTGAAGGTCACGTTATTGGGCAATAAAGGTTTTTCCCCTTGAAGGTTACGTTATTGACCAACAAAGGACTTTCTCCTTGAAGGTCCCGTTATTGACCAACAAAGGTCTTTCCCCTTGGAGGGGCACGTTATTGTTCAACAAAGGTCTTTTCACTTGAAGGTCACGCTACTGACCAACAAATGTCATTTCCCTTGAATGTCACGTTATTGACCAACAAAGGTCCTTTCCCTTGAAGGTCATGTTACTGAACAACAATAGTCGTTCTCCTTGAAGGTCACGTTATTGACCAACAATAGCCTTTCCCCTTGAAGGTCACGTCGTTGACCAACAAATGGCTTTCCCTATGAAGGTCACGTTATTGACGAACAATAGTTTTTCCCCTTGAAGGTCATGTTATTGACCAACAAAGGTCTTTCTCATGGAAGGTAACGTTATTGTCCAACAATAGTCTTTTTCCTATAACGTCACGTTATTGTTCAACAAAGGTCTTCCCCTTGAAGGTCACGTTATTGACCAACAATAGTCTTTCCCCTTGAAGGTCACGCTATTGACCAACAAATGTCTTTTCCCTTGAAGGTCACGTTATTGACCAACAAAGGTCTTTTCCCTTGAAGGTCCTGTTACTGAACAACAATGGTCTTTCTCCTTGAAGGTCACGCTATTGACCAACAATAATCTTTCCCCTTGAAGGTCACGTTATTGACCAACAAATGTCTTTCCCCTTGAAGGTCATGTTACTTACCAACAATATTCTTTCCCGTTGAAGATCACGTTATTGGCCAACAAATATATTTCCTCTTGAAGGTCACGTTATTGTCCAACAAATGTCTTTCCCCTTGAAGGTCACGTTATTGACCAACTATAATCTTTTCCTTTGAAGGTCACGTTACTCAACAACGCCTTTCCATCTTTCTCCCTAGCAGGACTCCCCGACCAGCGGATCGGAATGCGAGCCGTCCAAGGTCAAACTGTTCCCTGATAACCCCTTCATCTGCCGCACGCCGTCGCCCAGACCCAGCGCCCACATAGAAATGAGAGGTCAGACGGCATCTAGATATAGATATATTAATTTTGGCCATTAGAATAAGTACCTCAACAACCCTATGGGTATTTAACTTTCTGTAATGTACCACAAATCGGCCAACGTAGCTATATTGTTAATAGTATATTTCAACTAGGCTGTGTAGCCTATCGCTGAACAACTGTCCTTTCACTGGACTGTGGTGACAGTTACGCCAACCAGATCTAGCAATAAAGCACGGCATTTTGCAGTAGTTATTTGGAATTAATTGTTCTTTTACGTACCAAAACATCAGAACATTTATTTGATTTGACTTGTCTTGCCTAATTTTTAATGATTTTGTCTGATTTTTTAGATTTGGCTGTAATCAAAGACTTACTACAGCAGACATCAGGGAGGAGCAGAAGTGAGTCATTAGATATATATAGATATATAGACTATTGTCTTTGCAATGGTCATCGCCAATCATGGCACTGATCCATGCTCATTTTTGTGACTAAGGAAAATAACTCATCGGTTACTGGATATGTTTCATAATATTTGGCAATTGCTTCACAATCAAATTGGCCCACAATTGTAATAATACTTTGATGCAAGTTACTCGGAAAAAAACCCCATAATAACAATATATGGCAATTTTTTTGTATGAATGAATGCATATATAGCCTACACGAAACGATATTGTTCGTTGAGGCAATGGAGATAGTGATGTAATGGAGATAGGGATGTCGGAACCCCGCCATTGTTTATCCGTATACACATGGCGATTGTTTGGTTGCTTGGTGACCGCAGGTAACGAGACGATAGCGGAGGAGGCGCCCATCCACCAGCGCCGCGTGCTGGAGGCTGAGCGGGCCGTGGAGCGCGTCCCCTTCAAGCAGCGTCTGCAGGCCTGGGCGCAGGAGCGCTGGGAGGCGGTGCTGGAGTACGAGTGCACGCCTGAGTGGCACTGCTTCTCCGAGCTGGTGGCCCTCTTTATCATGGACGCCTTCGTCGACCTCTTCATCACGCTGTGCATTGTGATCAACACGGCCTTCATGGCCCTCGATCGCCACGGCATCGAGGGCAGCGAACTGGAACACGTGCTCATCATCGGCAACTACGTGAGTGGTGACGTCACAATGCCATTTATGTAATGGACCAATCATAGTATATCCGGTGATTCTACTGCATGTGCAATGTATTCTGGGTATTATTTTGGTACTAGTTTTCGTTTACTTCACTTTATTTTAAGCCAAGATATAAAGATGGCGTCATTGCGCGATAATATACCATGTAAACAATTTCACATTCTATATGGACATCAGTGTACAGGAAAAGATAGTAATATAATTCCGACAAGCTCATTAAATTTATACATTGTAGATCTATGCCATAACTCAGGAAATATTGTATTGATTTCCGTAAATCTATTAATTTAAAAGATCATTTAAAATAATCCCCAAAACTCGTTCGGCCAGTGATGTTTTTGTTCCAAAATGGGTGATATTTGTACAAGTCATGTATTGGTTATCGCCTTGACCTTAATGCAATTACACAATATATGCGTATATATGACATTAATACGCGGGTGTGTCTTCAGCACTGCATCTGATATCCTGCCGACGCCGTTTCCATTTAATAGCTCAGTATCTGTAGACATCAAATATCCTATATTTATAGAACATTTTGAGAGATCAAGGTTCGCTTATTTATGGAACCGTCTTTTTATAGCATGGGTATATCTTTTAAAATCATATTAAAATAAATGTGTACACCGTTCTCTTCAGGTATTCACCGGAATATTCACACTTGAGGCAGTGCTCAAAGTGGTCGCGATGAATCCCATCGAATATCTCAAAGAAAAGTGGAACTGTTTTGATATCGTCATCGTCATGCTCAGTTTAGTGGAATTGGGCTTAGCCAACGTCAAAGGATTGTCCATTCTGCGGTCATTTCGCCTGGTAAGTGACACACGTACAGTCTATTCCAAAATAATGATGAAGCTTCATATGAACATTATATATATTGTTATTAGTTATTAAATAAACGTTACAATCCACCCGACACCGGCTCTCGACTGGAGGGGCTTCAAATTCTGTAATTTAATATTACTTACATCAATCATGAAGAAAATAGGTCGCTTGTAGCGAGATCTGCCCATGGAGTAAATGGTTGTTAACCGCAGTCAAAATATTCACGCAACTATAAAGGTTCCAACATCATATGCAATGATCCTGCTTCGTAGAAATGTATTGGCAGTAGGGTATTTAGTTTATACACGGTGTAGATATACCGGTTCTATAGTTTATAGCTCTGAATTAATACGTGTTCATACACCCATCTCTTTGCTAAATGCATTTGCTTAGTACAAACTTGGCTACTTCCTGCACCCCTTTCTCATGCCCATCCCATGACCATCCCCTACCTCTCTAATCTCTCCCACTTCTGCCCCATTGCCTGCCCACCTCCTCCCCTCCCATATATTGCGTCTTTTCTCTGCGCCGCCCACCTCCCACCGCCCCCAGCTATCACAGAACGCACTTACCTGATCTGTGATAAACCCTGAATTCTTTTTATTTTACCAAATATGATACTGAACCATATGACCCTGGGCCTCTTCCAGCTACGTGTATTCAAGCTGGCGAAGTCGTGGCCAACCCTGAACTTGCTCATCGGGATCATCGGGCGGACGTTGGGTGCCCTGGGCAACCTGGTCTTCGTGTTGGCAATCATCATCTTTATCTTCGCTGTGATGGGCATGCAGCTGTTTGGCGTCAACTACCGGCCAGAGAAGGGCTACTTCCCCGAGGGCACGCCGCGCTGGAACTTTGTCGACTTCCTCCATTCCTTCATGATCGTGTTCCGTGTGTTGTGTGGGGAGTGGATCGAATCCATGTGGGACTGCCTTCATTGCACTGGCTATGTCTGTCTCCCTTTTTTCTTGCTCACTATGATCATTGGAAACCTCGTGGTACGTGTTTCCTTCTTTCTTTCTTAATTTTTTACTGAAGTATGAAATATATTACAAAGTCTTGTGGGATAAAGATGGATAGATATAAATTTCTCATATACTTTCCTATTTGATGATAAAGAGTGGTAGGTAATATATAAATATCTACCTATAAACGCTATTTCCTGCTTAATATAAGTGGAATGAATTTCAGACGCTCATAACATAATATAGCGTTCGTAAATATATATGTATAGCGTTTGTTTGGAGTAATCTAGAATTGTGTTTGTTGTGTACAGATGATGTGATATCTGTATATACCCCTTGTGAGGGGGAATTGTTCTCGTTTAACCCGTGAGGTCGGGTCTTGTTCAAATGTTATAAATGCTTGTTATTACTGCGTAGCGGCGTTATAAGCAGCATGCTATACAGTTGTAACATCTTTCTCTCATCCCCTATCCACGCGCCTCCGTGCCCTTCCGCCCCCCCCCTCCCCCCCCCCCCGCCTCTTCTCCTAGGTGCTGAATCTCTTTCTGGCCCTGCTGCTGAGCTCATTCGGGGCGGAAAGCCTGCAACAATCCCACGAGGAGGACGAGGGGAACAAGCCCAACAAGCTGCAGGAAGCCATAGACAGGATCAGCCGCTTCCTGATCTTCGTCAAGTCCCACGTCATGTACTGTATCAAGGTAAAGAGTAGTATACATATTTCTTTGCATGACATTATTATTTTAACTGCGTTTCCCCCAGAGTAAGGCCTAAATTATCTAATTAATCTTGTTTATAGAGAACTTCTGAAAGAGCGCGAAGCAACCAAAAATGTGGTATTTTCTTGAATTGTAGTATCCAGAATTGTGTTTTAACAAATAAGTGTATAATAGGCAGCAACTTTGCATATTTACAATATACCATCCTATCACTGTTTTAATAACTTCAATTTACATATCATTACTCTGATAACAATATATGATATGCATTGTTTGTAAATCGTTGATTTCCTGAATAAATCTTCTTTTTGTTAAAGGTAAAGATTAAGCGCAAGGCCGTCATGAACGAATTCGGTTCCACTACAATACGAACCGAGATCAACAGCAAAGACCTGATCGACGGCGCTCTGCAAATGCGCAATGGGAAGTGTGGGCGCGGCGAGTCGAGTCGAGCAGACACCGGGGAAGAGGACGGAGCGCGAACACCCAAAAAAGGTACCGAATGTCCGCCTCGGACACCATGTCGCTTTGTCATGCTCGTACGCCGCCACTGTGTGGTGTGTAGGGACAATCCCACCGCTCAACACTTGTCTTAGATATGTACATGTAGGTATCTATAGATCTTCTCTTGTCTCCGTACATATATATATATATATATATATATATATATATATATATATATACATGCGTTGCTCTCACAATGTGTGACTATGGTGCTCGCCTGACAGCCGGACTGACAATGTAGGACCACGTTCCACCGTCAGCTCAGCAGTTTATGATAGTCTCACCATGGGCATGCACCATACCCGCCTTGCAATATATTCATTTCATATTGTACACTGCCTGGCAATATGCACTTTTAAATATTCCTGAGCGGCAATATATTCATTTTTATATTGTCCAATGCCTGGCAATATCCGCTCTTGACAATATGCTTGAGCGGCAATATATTCATTTTCATATTGTCCACTGCCTGGTAATATGCGCTCCTGACAATATGCCTGAGCGGCAATATGTTCATTTTCCTTATGTACCTGCCTGGCAATATGCGCTCCTGACAATATGCCTGAGCGGCAATATGTTTATTTTCATTATGTACCTGCCTGGCAATATGCGCTCATGACAATATGCGTGAGCGGCAATATATTCATTTTTATATTGTTCACTGCCTGGCAAAATGCGCTCCTGACAATATGCCTGAGCGGCAATATGTTCCTTTCATTATGTGCCTGCCTGGCAATATGCGCTCTTGACAATATGCCTGAGCGGCAATATGTTCATTTTCATTATGTACCTGCGTGGCAATATGCGCTCCTGACAATATGTCTGAGCGGCAATATGCTCAGTTTCATTATGTGCCTTCCTGGCAATATGCGCTCCTGACAATATGCGTGAGCGGCAATATATTCATTTTCATATTGTTCATTGCCTGGCAAAATGCGCTCCTGACAATATGCCTGAGCGGCAATATGTTCCTTTCATTATGTGCCTGCCTGGCAATATGCGCTCTTGACAATATGCATGAGCGGCAATATGTTCCTTTCATTATGTGCCTGCCTGGCAATATGCGCTCTTGACAATATGCCTGAGCGGCAATATGTTCATTTTCATTATGTACCTGCGTGGCAATATGCGCTCCTGACAATATGTCTGAGCGGCAATATGCTCAGTTTTATTATGTGCCTGCCTGGCAATATGCGCTCCTGACAATATGCGTGAGCGGCAATATATTCATTTTCATATTGTTCATTGCCTGGCAAAATGCGCTCCTGACAATATGCCTGAGCGGCAATATGTTCCTTTCATTATGTGCCTGCCTGGCAATATGCGCTCTTGACAATATGCCTGAGCGGCAATATGTTCATTTTCATTATGTACCTGCCTGGCTATATGCGCTCCTGACAATATGTCTGAGCGGCAATATGCTCAGTTTCATTATGTGCCTGCCTGGCAATATGCGCTTCTGACAATATGCCTGAGCGGCAATATATTCATTTTCATATTGTCCACTGCTTGGCAATATGCGCTCATGACAATATGCGTGAGCGGCAATATATTCATTTTCATATTGTTCATTGCCTGGCAAAATGTGCCCCTGACAATACGCCTGAGCGGCAATATATTCATTTTCATTATGTACCTGCCTGGCAATATGCGCTCTTGACAATATGCCTGAGCGGCAATATGTTCATTTTCATTATGTTCCTGCTTGGCAATATGCGCTCCTGACAATATGCCTGAGCGGCAATATATTCATTTTCATATTGTCCACTGCCTGGCAATATGCGTTCCTGACAATATGCCTGAGCGGCAATATATTCATTTTCATATTGTCCACTGCTTGGCAATATGCGCTCATGACAATATGCCTGAGCGGCAATATATTTATTTTATATTTTACCTGCCTGGTAAATGAAATAATATGGGAGTTTTATCATCCAAAACCACTGTTGCGCCTGGTTCGATCTTTCTGTCGACCTAACGTCTCAATGTGTTGTCGCTCATGAGCCTCTCCAAAGCGTTAACTAGTCTAGTGCGACCGTCTAACTAATTACTTCACCCTAGCGAGTCCTTGATAAGATAGCTTAATCGTTACACCTTCCCCTTGACTCCATGAATATACCATGGTAGCTCAAGACCTCAAGTGACGTCGAAGTGGGTTCGATAGAGCTATGTAGATGACGTTTGGCATCTATATTAAATTCGGTAATTAGAAGTGTAGGCTCACCGCAGCTAATCGCAGTTTTCAGATAATGTCTCTGTTATGCACACCTATTCTCTGTGCCTGTTGGCATATCTGGCCGCACCCGCACTAATATAACTCGTAGTCAAGGACGCTGTTAGATCTAGTATTATGCTACGCAATGGCTTTCTCTATACATTCTGTGGCATGTGCTGTTTCTCCTTCAAACAAACACGTGGTCGCGGGTGAAACATGCATGACCCAGGCATTTCCGGTCCACCACATGTAGTGACCATCACGGTTATTATCGCTTTTATCATTATTAGTAGCACTGTTATTGCCGTAACTGTCTGAATATCACATGTTTCATATAGTTATATAGTACAGTAAGTTACAGATAATCTGTATCATTATTTAAATTCATAGTATATGGTGCATGCAAGTGTTTTTTCGTGGTCAAGGAGATTGGGTGTATCACGTACGTACATGTGGTGTGACTATGTATGGTGGCTGGCCTTTCAATACTGGCCTCTATATAGTCCCCCAGGAATAGAAGGTCTGTAAATTATGTAGCATCAGCCAAGGATTCTCGAAGTCTCCCCCAACGAGGCTCTACCACTTCACGAAGATAAAGAACGTGCCGCCTTTAGTTTGTGCCGCTTCGCCGTAACCTTAAATGCTGTATTCATTGTGTTTTTTACTTTGAAATTGACTTCGTTACATGTTCTTCCTTAAGTTCTTCGAAGTTACCGAGGCATGCATTCGCAGGTAATTTTTAACAAGACAAATGTACACATAGTAATTGCTGGTAGCGAAGTCCACTACCCCAGCGCTGATTTCTTTCACAGACTGGATTTATGGCAGCCCTCTACAAACTTTTAGATGGTTATAGCTGACTTGATCACCCTCAAGACTGTTTCCAGATGATAGGTGTCACTGCACTATATATCCATTTGCTTTTGAAGGTTAGGTAATAATTCCGGTAGCTTACACTTATTTCTTCACACTCATCCTCCGCTCAGGCACACCTGTATCACACATACATATATATGTATCTATTTATTACTATATATTTTGACTAGATGCAGGTAGACCATATATATTTATATATATAGCTATATCACTGTGTAACGCCGTCTCTGGCACCAGAATATCTGTAGCCTTTGGTAGATCTATAACACCTCTGTTGTTTTTCCTTTTTCTCTCATGTTCAAAGACCTGAGGACCCTTACAATTCGCCTAGTTAAAGGAACTAGCAAGCCCTATGTGGGCTATTCACCCGTGTCCCCGTATGGTATGTACACTGGTCTTCACTCCGTCACAACCCTCGCCTCGGCATGCCAATAGCAGTCCGTATAACCCACAACCTTAATTCGCATTTGCTTCACGACGTTGTTTTTTGTTTTTTGTTCTGGTATTCGTTGCTTGAATCATTTCAGTCTGTATTTAATTATGCATTCAACGTCGTGTTGTGTTTTTACATGCTCATCCGTTTATTCCGTATCTGTGATCGTTTTGCTGTTGGTGGCCAATTGTCGCGATGCTTCATAAAAACGATGGATTTTTGTTTACATTTTCGTGTGAAAGTGATTTGAGCTGATTATGCTTGTGGTAATTCTACCGTCGAGCCTCATTGGAGGATTCTGTAAGTCTTCCACACATGGCTCCAAACTACGTCTCGTAGATACCCAATCACAGTGAGTGATTCCCCAGACCACCTATCCTGTATATATATATATATATATACATATATGTAAATAAATATATATGTATGTAAACTATATGTATATATAAATATATATGTGTCCAAGATCTGTCATTTCGCGATCTAATTTGTAAGGGCAAATCTGGACAACTGTATGGCCTTATTATGAAATCAATGTCTGGGTTGTGTAGTTGATATTATCCTGGGTATGACAGACGGTAGCAGAGCGAGTGACGTACGTATGCTGCATGTACCGTTGACAATAATGGATGACTTCGCAAATCTATCTCTGCAAAAGGCGTGACTAGTAAATAGTGTTAAGAAATATGTGGGTGTTACCTAAATTTTCTCTACGTAGATTTTTCCTGTGGATTGACCTTGTAGGTACAACGTTACATTCGAAAAAAATTCCGATGATATTATGAAGAGTTTCATTGTTTAAACAAGTTTTGGTCATGACGCCATCTTGACATAGCGCCAAATACCAAACTGCTACCCAGAATGCGTGGCCCCTACAGTGGCGCCTCGCAGTGGGATAATCTGGAATAATCTACGATTTGCGAAGTCGTCCATGTGAACCACGAACTCATTTACGAGGAGATTAATTCTGTCTATAGTTAAGGCATGGTTTAGCGGATACCCGGTTTCGTTGATGGGGGACCACGGGTGATTACTCACAACATAGTAGCCGCTTTGATATTATTTTCAATGACGTTATTCGTTAAGATGCATGCGCCGATTTTAGTTCCGTGTAAGTGATTATTATTGCCTATTTTTGCGCCGGCGGTCTATGCCTCGATTCTGTATAGTGATTGGGTATATGTGCATGACAGCATAACGATCACATTCAACTAAATTAAAATAGACTTTGTGTTTCATAAAGTTAACGTGCATGATATCTCAGAGTAGTAAGAGTGTAAAATAGAGTGAATATCGAAAGAGTAGTACACACAAAAGCGGCTTTGTAAGCATGTAAATTAACGTAAAGACATGCAAAAGAATATAATATATTTTACAAGATATTAAATTATTAATACATTACTTCTTCGGTGTTTTCAGATCCCAATGATGAATTTGGCGAGGTATGTGAACTGCAGTATTCAAGCCAGTAGATAGTGTTACTGACCAAACACAGACCATGCCATAGCAGCAGAGCGTAGCCTAGCGGCATGTATACCATATTATCTCATATAGTAGCCGCATTTCTGTTTATTATAATTCCGTAAGTTTGCTTTTTCCCACCGCATGGACCACTGATCCCGAGCAATCGTTTGAATTGACGATTATGCTTGCGGTGTTATTATAGCGCGGTTCGAAGATCGAAGGTGCGCGTCAACTTTATTTATGATAAATAATCTGCGCTTTTTGACCCCTGCGACCCCCCGCTATTGCTTCGGTTACAGGGCGGCGAGGTGCCGACGCGACCAGCCAGCGCATCATCTGCCTACACCCCGGCCCTCAGCAAGGTATCCTCCAAGGAGAGCAAGCTCAGCCAATCAGACTCCGACCTGAGCCCGCAGAGCGGCGGAAGCGAGGCTAGCATGACGTCAGAGAGCCGCCAGACGGCGTACTCCCCGGATGACACGGAGAGCATCATCAAACCTATTGACACGAAGGACGCGCCGGAAATCAACGAGGTGGTCGTCGTCTTCGTTCGCTACCCGGATGAGTGTTGCCCCCAGTGCTGTACCAAGAACTCGGCGTGCTGCGCCGGCATCAATAAGTCCACCATAGGCAAGAGGTGGTGGACGTTCAGATGCTATATGTTCAAGCTGGTCGAACACAAATACTTTGAGACCTTCATCATCTTCATGATTGTGGCCAGTAGCTTGGCCTTGGTAGGTATCTTCGCCATGGCCGCTATATGATGAGTAAGAACGCAGTGAAATGAGTGTAAACATATGTATACACACGTATATAAAATAATAGCATCGGTAAAAGAAACTTGTATTTCACAAATCCATTGTCCTATGATGATAATAATAACATAAAATCAATGGAAAATATAAATATAGGAACAAAAATCGATCCGCGTATAATCTAATCAATATTTATATATAAACATTATTTTAATATCTGCTGGTGTATTATAATCTGCTCACCCCGTAGGCCATCGAAGACATCTACCTGCCAGACAAGCCGATACTACTGTTAATTCTCCAGTATGCTGATCGCGTCTTCACCGTAGTTTTCGTGTTAGAGATGCTCATCAAGTGGTCCGCCTTCGGCTTCAAGCGCTATTACACGGATGTTTGGTGCTGGCTCGACTTCACAATTGTGGCCGTGAGTAGCCGCCAGCTGTAGTGACATTGCTGGGAATGTCAACTATCTAAAGTTGCTCATACAGCAATATCTTTCATGAGAAAAAGATGACTGGAAATAATGTATTTATATTACTAGCATACCAGTACGCAGATGTTGTATGCCATAAAAACCCGGACATCAATTTGTGATTTTTCCAAGCTATTCCGAAAATCATAAGTGAAAAGTTGTTGTATGAGCAGCTTTAAGTTAAGCACCGGACAAAATGCTGGAATTAATCAATAGAAGAACGAACAGGAATGGACTAATTTCTTTCTTTCTTCTTTCTGTCCGTAAAGTTAGTGGATATCGATGCAATGATTGAAACTATATATTTAACCCCCGTTACCTTACCCACCACTCACCATGTAGTTTTTTTTAATTATGTATGTAATTGTTAAGAAACAGAACGGGCGTTGGTGTCGTTGTTTTGCTGACAGTCCTAGGGGCTTAGATTATAGATGACGCCTTCACAGATATGGACATTCCCTATATCTGTATATGTATTTGCTTGAACCACATATACCCATCTGCAGCATTTGAAGTCTCCCAATTTCTGCATAAATGTATTAAAACAATTATGGTAACAGTTACATTTCATGATACGTTTGTCATGCGTAAACATTTTATTCGCCACCAAGAACACAGCTGGCACGGGGACAGTGCCGCACTGTTGCAACTGGTAACTAACGTTGGTAACTGGGCAACTGGGCGCACATACGCTCCTCGCTCTTACGTCACTATAGACTTCCCACTATTGTTCTGTTCAGATATCGCTGATCAGTCTTGGGGCAGAGGGTGCTGGGTATGGCAACATCGGCGCCTTCAAAGCGCTGAGGACGCTCAGAGCGTTGCGACCGCTGAGAGCCGTGTCCAGGTGGGAGGGAATGAAGGTAAGATCCTGTAAGACGACCCGAATGGCATGTAAAAATATTTGTTTAAGGTAAGCTACCCATAATAAACTTCGGCGATCTTGAGCAGATCTCGGTAAACATCGGCGGGCTGTAGCCCTGGGATTTTACGCAGTCTTAATAAAACAAAGCACGAATAAAACACAGCAAAAGAAGTGGTGACATAGGTAAAATGAATAGAGCATCGTATAAGAACCTTCGGCGATTTAGAAAAGACCTCGGTAAACGTCGACAAACATCGGCGGGTGTCAGTGAAAGTGAAATCCTTCACTCGTTACGTCATTCACAGGGGAATCCCCAATTCGCGACGTCATTCACGGGGTATTTCCCCGAGAATGGCTCTTCGTGATAAATTCCGAAAATTCAAGAAAAAGGCGAAAAAATCGAGAAAACTTGTAAATAGTTCAGAAAACATTCGTGTATATCATAATTATATCGGAGACCATACAGGTCTCAACCTTCTCAATAACATTTTCAACCTTCAGGACGTGTTTCTCTGGAAATTTGCACGGCTACCTGTATTTTTTTGTATTTATTTTTTTTATTTAGAAGTTTTTAAAAGTGGTTTGGTGTCAATATTTTCATTTTTGATGAAATTATAGCCAATTTTGTGAAGGTGGTGATTTCGGATTTTGGCAAAAACTGTCCTGATTTTGCATAATTGCACTTTATTATTACCATTCTGTATTTTTTTTGTGGCTACTAGTTACGTTTTTGAATCTCATTGATTTCATGTATTACACTAGGGTAAAGCTTTAAAAAGAGCTATTACTGATGATAATAACTTAATATTGAGCTGAATTGTAGCAAAATTACATATTCGTGGGGGGTGTCAAGTTTTGGTCATTTTTTGAAATGGGGGTGTGCTTGGAAAATGGAGAATTTTTTTTAACGGGATAGTAAAGTATCCTAAAAAATCACCAGAAAGTGTGTAATTGGGTATACTTTCATACGATAATCACAAATGCATAGTTCTTTTACCTTGCTATTATGGGTAGCTTACCTTAATGCCTCATATAACTGTATATGCGTTCCTACGTTAACCCCCAGTGACAGCGGCCAGCCGGCCGGGCTTAACTGGAATCCCCTAACGAAGTGTGTATTTTGGGAGAACGTTATTTGGGTTGATTGTAACTGTTACTTGTCATTTGGTTTTATAAATGAACACTGAACTGAACTATATAATTAATATATGATTAACTAATCCACGGTTTCTTATATTTTGGTATATTTGTATAACGTGTCACTATGCTATTTTGCATATTAATAAATCATCTTAAATTTCAGTTTGACCCTCTAAGCATGTTTTTGTGCGCTATTATTTTAAATAGGCACTACGTAGGTATAGCATATGGCATCATCCTTGATGTACCAATTATGGTACCGTCTCCCCTGCAACGTTTCGTTTTCATCCTCGGCGCTCTAGGTGGTAGTGAACGCACTGATCCAGGCCGTCCCATCCATCTTCAACGTCATGGTCGTCTGCCTCGTGTTCTGGCTCATCTTCAGCATCATGGGCGTCCAGTTGTTTGGCGGTCGCTACTTTAGTTGCGTCCACGACGACGGAAGTCTCGTCAACGCCTCTATAGTAGAGAACGAGACCGACTGTCACAAACACAATTTCACTTGGCACCACCCGAAGGTCAACTTCGACAACGTGCTTACCGGATACCTGGCTCTCCTTCAAATTGTATGTATGAACGGTCCCTGCGCTGGCTTTTAGTGTGGGGATCATCGATTGGGTGTAGACCTGTAAATATGTTTGGGTGCTACTCACATGACAAACGAGTAAAGTAAAATTATAAAAGACCTTCATATCCGTTTCTGTCTTTCCTTGGTGTAATAATGTATGGGTGTAATGCTGTGCCAATTGTTTGTTTGGCGAGAATTAAAGGAACTATATAATGAACTAAGCACAGAAGAGCAGTTGCAACTACATTAATCCGTGGTGATGGTCAATCCATCAGGCGCGTTCTGGCCATAATGACTGACAACAATTGTCAACTGTGATGTCTGCGACTCATATCGTGTTCATGTTGCTCATATTACAGGTGGAATTCCACGAAGGCGTTGAATGCTGCATTGCTAATATCGTCCCTTTTCAGTTCTACTTGGCTTCATTGATGTGCACCCAATTGTTTTAGAGACAGTCTCGGGATGTTTGTCAAGATCTTGCTTTTTGCAGAGGAGTGCGGTGACGGTGGAGTTGTCACACCTCCCATAAATGTTCACCCCAAATCTCCAGCCTCTCAAATATGTATCCACAATATCGCTACTTTCTTTATGCCAACGCCAAGGGAACAACCCTGTGCCCTGCCCAATGTCTTTCCAGACCACTCTCTTACGCTATCACCCCCCCCCCCTCCCCGCCCCCATGGAGCTCGAACGAAAGTGTGAACGTAAATTCAAGCAAGATGCATCAAATTCATTTTTATGGTCAACGTTAATGATAATATAGGCATATTGCTAGTTTTGTATTACGTTAATATTGTTGTGGCAGGTTTGAAAGTTTTACAAGTTTGTGACTTCACAAAACCCAGCATTATTTGTTAATGACCGATGGAAATCGTTTACTTGTAGGCACTTATAATGTTATAAGGTAATATTAGTACTTAGTACTTAGTTTGTGCCTTGTTATCTGGTATTCTGGTTTAATGGACCAGATATTTGATTGAATATTACCAGATTCAATGAGTGTCTTTATTGTCACTAACGCATTCAAACTAGAGCATTTGCTTCCGTTAATACCCACGTGTTCATTCTAGTGCTACGTGTATATGTAATGACGTGTTCAGACGATGGTGATGGGATGTGTACTCTATGAGACCTACAGGTTGTAATGTGAAGGCTGTAGTGGATACAATGTAGCGAACACCCCTCTATTCCAGGCCACTTTCAAAGGCTGGATTGATATAATGCAACATGCTATCGACAGTAGAGAGGTATGACGTCACATGACCCATCATGTGACATTCGTGTGGCGTATCGCACAAGTAATTGTACGACTTCCTTCCTCTTCCTGTTTTACTTACTCCTTGAAAGCACTCTATCAAAGCCGGTTATACATTTGTTTTTCGTTTTTTTATCTCTCGCCAAGGGTTGATGTGGCCATGCATTGCAATGTGTACATATGATGGAGGGATACGCTGGATCATTATCCGTGCACCCTTTCTCTAGCAGCAGTCGGTCGCTCCAGCTTAAATCCATTGAGATCTGAGATTGACTTCGTCACTGGATATTCGACACCTCTTTAGTTTTGCCTTATATTCGTCTTCGGAAACAACACTACTGTCTATTATCTTAATTTGTGTGAAACAGAAGAAAAACAGCTTTTGTTATTTGAATAGCCTTGAATAATAAATCCCTCAGATGTCAAACTATAACTAATACCACACAGACAGTTACTAGCTCATGCACATTATGGGTACCTCAGCATGTGTGTGTTATGACTTCTAGCTTATGATGGTGCGACCGGTTGTTTGCCTCTATACGCCACACCATTAATGGATGTAACAGGGTGTCCTCTTTCAGCTCACACCTTCTCCTGTACATGCCACCAGCTCCGCTTTCGTCCCCCCTCTCAAGTCTGTGTTACATATTATTGACATCACCGTTTGTCTCACACCCTCTGGTCATTCTTTATTTTATCCAATCTAGGCTACTTTCAAAGGGTGGACTGATATTATGAACCATGCTATAGATAGTCGGGAGGTAGGTGGTAATCACGATTGCCTTGTCGGAATGTCCACGTCAGTGAGTCTAGAGCATGCGTCTCCAGTAGCTGACCTCGTTATCTTTATCCCCCATTATCGACCACAATGTATCGCCGCTTTGGTTTGATATTATGTCCACCCCAGCAAATTATGTTTCAGTATTCAATGGCTTACTTTATCTGCAGCAGAGTTCCTTAAGCATTAACCTTTGTGTTATGATTCATCCCATAGTACCCACTTGTATTAGTGTTGGTCTGTAACCTGTACGTTTCTGTTGTATATCCCCTCGCCTGGCCCAGTCTTATTCACATGAAACACTAAAATTGCCTGCAGATATCATGAAATCAGCATGACTAGATTAATTATGACGTATGATAACGATTTTTCTTCACACCGATGACAGAACTCACACTTTAATTCTTGCATCCTTGCCGAGTTTTGATTGTCGCTGCCCGGACGCTTAACGTACGTCTGACGTAGTTGTGACGTAGTTGTGACGTAGGTGTGACGTAGAACGTATCTGTCGGATAGGAGCATGCGTTTGCAACTCATTACGATGACTGCACGATCTTTAGGTTTCGCCTGGACCGTAAATTGTTCGGACTTATTTGTTACGTATTGTTCTTATTCTCAGCATGCTCTAGTTCTACAGCAAAGTAGAGAAGATATATATGCATTCTCTAGTGCAGCGTGAGAGATATTTCCATGGCGACGTCGCGAAGGGACCACATGCCGATAAAAAGAGCGCGTACAACCCTTACCCCCCTTCCCTCGCCCGCACTTCGCCCACCCCTCTCCCTCTCCAACGTCGCTGTTTACTAACCAATGCAATATCTCGACTGGATGGCTACCCTGGATCTTGCTTTACGTCTGACGCATCTTGTTTATGTCATTTATATACTTCCACCATGTGTACATACAACATGTTATGCTAATGCATTTAACGTATGGTTCATACTTATGTTTGATGTAACTTGTCGTTCTCAATGTGAATCAATCTAACGGTAAACCGTTAAGTTGAATCTTATTTGAGAAAGTAAGCGTTTAATTAATTCATTACATTTAATTAACTGAAGGTATCACTATTTATATATGTAGTGACGTTTTGTAGAGTTTTTGTAGACAGTGGAGTGTTTTACAGCTTGCTCATTAATCGTTCTTTGCTTGACTATGTTACTATCAATATTAAGCGTTTGAAGGGGATTAGTTTCGGGGGAAGTTTTAAGGTCTATATTAAATCTGGTGTACGTTTAACCACACCCTCATACGTATGTGTTGTTTTCTCAGCCGGGTCAGCAGCCTATCTACGAGAACAGGAGCCTGATGTACCTGTACTTCGTCTTCTTCATCATCTTTGGCTCATTCTTCACTCTCAATCTCTTCATCGGTGTCATCATCGACAACTTCAACATGCAGAAGAAAAAGATGAGTATCATAACTGGGGAAGGGATTAGAATTAAGCGCCTAGGTCTTCAGCTTATAAATGACACGGCGGCCAAGTTTAAACCTAGCGGAGCGTTATGGAGACTGCTTTTCGGGGTCTTCTTCGAAAACTATCTCGTCGGATTTGATGTATTTCAAATACTGGGGTGCTCAAATCCGATTATTGTGTATTGAGTTTTAATCTATTTTAATTAAGGTTTCTGCCATCTGCCATGCCTATTCATTCATTACTCATCAAGGTTTACCAATTGATCTATATCTGTATGTATGTATGTATGTATGTATATATATATATATATATATATATGCCTATGTATCTATATCGTGTCCATAATTACCAAGTACTTCGCTCCTTTCCTTTAGCTGTTTAGAGCTTGGGCGTCTGTTTTTAGAGTTACCCGTCACCACATGATGTATCGACCGTGTTAAACAGTTGCTTAATCGCTCTCTACACTCGTCGCATAGTGACTTGTTTGTACTGTTGTGTTCGACCGAACCTTCTCGAGCCACTCCATTAATCTTCACAGAATCCAGTCTCGAGAGCCATTCGATTCGATCCTGTCTCCAGCGGCTCCGACAGTAGTAGCTAGAAATACCACATTGAATGAGACATCCGCGCATTAATACATACGTGCTGTTTTCTCATACTCCACTTGATAATTAAACAACATGCGCCGTCACTAACGCACTTCAGATTTTGAATCACTCACCCCAAGAGTTAATCCCTCGTGACCTCAGCTTCGCACGATCATTTTGACCTTGACCTTGGGAAGCCCGTAGTGAAGGTCGATCTCCGGCATGGCTGCCCCCTAATGTTAAACCCCGATCATTAATAATTCCTTTGAGATAAGCTTTCTCTTTTTTTCCGTTTAATGCCAATCAGTTGTGTTGATTAAGTTCTCATGAATCATTACATAAGAGATAACACACCCATCGCGCTTACGCCAGGAATGGTGATGACATGCTGTGGCTAGTTTGCCTTTATAATGGTTATAAGACGTACGTTACGTGAACTATGAATGAAGAATTACGTTCGTTCCATTTAGAGAATGTCCACTGAAATGTTTCGTTTCTTTTAGTTGCCGATAATCATCCTATGTCGCAATAATAAGAACTCTGGAAATGTCCCTTATAAGGTTTGTCTATACTCCTAGTGTAGCGGACTTGGACGGTTTTTACCGCCTGCCTTTCCCATGCGCACGGTTTTCTTCCTTTAATTCTTGTACTACAACAAACTTTCTATTTCTAGATGAATTACATATTTGACCTTCCTTTCATGTCTGCATGAGTGTTCACGGCGCCTATCATTGTGCGTCCATTGGGGGAAACGTTCATCAGATAAAACTTTCCCTGTTAATATTGCGCACTGTTTCGCACAGTTTGCTTGGCCCTTTTGATCAACCCCTATTGGCGAGGACAAAGGATACACACAATCCTTTCCAGACTCCCGCAGAAACGATCACCCAGGGTGGCCTCATCTTGCTCTATTTATTCGGGGGCAGGTCACGCTCTTGATTATGTTAGCGAATTCACGCTGTTGTGGTATTCTTGGTCCGTTTTTTTTGTAATTACAATGAGAAAGAAAAGTAAACCCCTTTTGTAGGGGCTTAGTTACGCCTTGACCGAACATGTATGCATTTATCAGTGGTCTTCGGGTGGGCGTTACCACTACGCAGGCCCCATGTATGCGTCGCGTCTTGACATGGTTTGGTTTTGAATGTATTCGTTTCTTTTCATTCGAAAATGGTGTGACACGTGACATTTAATATTTGATCAATGGCATTTGATTTTTGATCCGTGGCATTCGTTCTTTGTTCCACAAAATGTGATCTTTTATACATGGCATTGATCTTTGACCCGAGACATCATGGTGATTCGGTTGATTCAGTATCGTTCACATTGGAGCGTGTGCGTGTCACGCAGGCACCACCGCACACTTACTAAACTTGTTTTTGTTCGGTAGCTGGTGACTTTAGATGCCTTCGTGGTCGTGGTTGAGTGTCCAATGGTTAATGCCATCTATGCACGCCCCTCGGTAAAGGATACACCTTGCAAGAATCATGGTGGTGGTGATATGAAGATCTTCTGAATGGGTCATGGTGATAACTTTAGAGCGTGCATAGCTTACGGTGATAATACACGGATAATTGCAGTCAGGTTCATTGCCATTATGTGACAGGGTTCATATCGGTAATACCAGACCGCGTAGGGGTCACGACGCTGATACGAGAGCATGCAGGAGTTATAACGATTTAACTAGACCGTGCAGGGGTCAATGTGATGATAGTATAGTGATCTGCGGAGGTGTTCATGAAAAGTGAGTGATCACAATTAGCGAGGATTTATGTTATTGTTCCACTGAAATAATGATACATCAACATATATACCACCTGGCGCTACTATCGTCAACAATTGTTCCTCACTTGGCAGGCAATTGACTTATGAACGCGAGACATGTCCACGGAATGTACAAAGCTAACAGCATGTGCCTTGAACATCCGCTTCGTTATTCTTCTTCTTCCATGCACGTTGTTTGAGAATGTTATTCATCACTCAAACCCTTATATAATCGATGTAAGACTTTTCTGTAGACATTTATAGCTTTTCGCCTTTTTCTGCGGTTCATGGCTCAGTTTATATTTGCTGCAAGCCCGCGCCGTCCTTCCACATAAGGTTTCCCGCGTATCTGTTGCAGGTTGTTGTGCAAGCAGCTAGTTGGTAGGCGTAGGCCAATAAGGATCTAACCCTTAAACCGGGTGGGGCGATCTTTTGTCGTCGCTACGCCGTTTATATGATCCTTATATATGCCATAAATATGATCCACATGACGCGGTTTCCAAGCTATGGCAGAAGTTTTTGAAACCATTTTACTCGGTGGTCGAAGATTACTCTGCCTGGGGGAAACGGGCATGGCGCTATTGGCGACTCGTTATCACACCCACCTAATGTTAATTCCCATGACAATTATAAATATTTAATATCCCCATGGCTTGAAAATCAAAAACCCCTGATCAGAAGCCCCTTGCCTTTTTACCAAGGGAAGTTTATTTGTGCAGTATGTTTCGTTTAAGTGCCACAATACAGAATAGCAAAAACAAACCTTTCGATATATAAATGTCTGCATTGATGGGAGTGTGCATTGTCAGTATACAAGGTAATGCTTAGGCAATGAATTTACAGATGTGGCAATGAAATAATGAATTAATATAAGAGAATCAAAGTTCAACTATGTGCGACAAAGAAGCAAATATATCGCATTTTCTCTGTGAATGGTTGTTATAAAGGAATCTGGAGTAGAGTTCATGAGAAAATTTATGAGATATCCTAGTTAGATTGGACCGTTATCAGTAAACAAAAGAACAATTTTCCTTTCAAGGAAAATAGTTTTTAACGGTGAGTATGTTTTTGTTTGCAGCACGTGTTAAGCTTGTAGAATGGAAAGTCCATTTGTTTAAGCCGCCGATGTTTAGTCGTTTGTTTGTAGCAGGCCAGTGGTCATATCACGGACCAGTGACAATACATCATAAGTCAAATATATCAAATTTATACCTTTCCCACTAATGCTGATCTCTATGAGTATGCCGAAGCATGCTGTTAACAACTATATCTCTATTTAACCGGTCACAACATTGTGTTTAGTGCAGGTACTGTGTATGATCACTGGCCTTATCTAGCCAATCCTATGCAGACAACGGGCCTGGTGTTGTGTCTTCTTCACTATATAAATAGCTTTAGATATTTGTTTACCTATACCCCCGATTGCTCTGCAGCACGTGTCCCCCTAGCTACGCACGTGGTCCTTATTGCCCTTTGTTGCTGCACGCAGGAGGTTCCCTGGAGATGTTCATGACCGACGATCAGAAGAAGTACTACAACGCCATGAAGAAACTCGGCTCCAAACAACCGCAAAAGCCTATTCCCAAGCCTCGGGTGAGCAATAATCCGGAAAAGAAGCCAAATTATATGCATTGAGCCAGCGTTCAGGCCGCTAGAATGCTTGTGACGCTTGTATTGCTTTACATCCATTGATGTAAAGTGTATATATCTTTAATGAGCGTTGTGTCTAAAGTACTGCTATATTCCAATAAATGTTTTTATGTACATCTTCGAATCAAAAAATAAAAGCATATATAATGGCACGAAAAAGTTCTGCAATAAAGTGGTTGTTATACTATTCTAGTATGTTCTTGTACTCGATATTGTTGCAATCTTATTATTATGCAATCCATATTTTCACCTTTGCGTTGCCCCTATACTACCGCTTAATAATTGTCAGACAGGGCAAAAAAACCTTTCTCTCTTTTTTTTTTAATATTCTGTTTCCTTTCTCCATTTTCGCAGTTCAAGTGCCAGCTGTTCTTCTTCAAGTTGACCACCAACCAGAAGTTTGACATCGGCATCATGTCGGTCATCTTGCTGAACATGATCACGATGGCCATGGAGCACTACAATCAGAGTGACGAATTCACGAGCGCTCTCACCAACATTAACGTAGTCTTCATCGCCGTCTTCACGCTCGAGTGCGCCATGAAGCTGCTGGGGCTGCGCTGGTACTACTTCAAACAACCCTGGAACGTCTTCGACTTTGCCGTCGTTGTGCTCTCCATCTTAGGTGAGGTAATCGAGGGATTTAAGCATACATTGTGCCACGCATTTGTATATGGGGGGGGGGGGAGTTGGAGTGGGGGGGGGGGGGGCAGGGAAGAGGAGAATGACGAAGGATTTCGCCACTCGTTACGCTCCGAAAATATTTAATGTGACGTCAGTTCCTTGAAAGATGTCATATATTGCGTTCATCATTAGACAATAGCTATTGACCAATGAGGAGCGTTTTGCTAGCTAAGCGATTTAGGACTCCGCAACCGTATATTTTAATGTTATACTGCGATGAGTAATGTGCAGGCAATTTGGTTTTAGGCAATATTATTTAGTACGCCCGCTAATCGATTTAGATGTAGTGTTAATGATCGTTACATGGGTCGTTCCGTAATTGTGCAGTCTGATGTAATGTTTGAAATTACACATCATTGATTATTTCATATGGGTTTCAAGTTAACCTAGCTAGGTCGTAAAATTTCCCGTTATATGATATTTCTAGTGACATGGTGAAATATACGAGGTTGGTCATCGAAAGACATGAGCAGTTCTGGTTAATGATAGCTTAAGGTATATATGTAAAGTTTGCTTTTGTTATGAGCAAAAGCAAAAAGCCGGGAACGTAAATCAGCTTCCTGTGGATTAGATTGTGTTCGTTCCTTTCCTTGCTGATTGCATTTAATACTTTTCGGATCCTTATAAGATTATGGTGCTTGTTCCAGTATCGTAAGGCGTATCTTCATGTATCAGTATCCGCGGCGCGGTTGAGGCCGTATCAATAAGTAATGCTGTCGCTCTCGTTCTCTTTCTGTTGTCCTCCCTCCCTCCCTCCCTCCACTCGACCGTGCCCGGTGCCCCCGTCTCCCTAGGTCTGGCGATGGCCGATATGATTGAGAGCTACCTCGTGTCACCCACGCTGCTCCGTGTGGTGCGAGTATTCCGCGTGGGCCGCGTGCTTCGACTGGTCAAGTCCGCCAAGGGGATCCGCACCTTGCTCTTCTCCCTGGCCGTGTCCCTGCCGGCGCTGTTTAACATCGGCCTGCTGCTGTTCCTCGTCATGTTCATCTACTCCATCTTCGGCATGTCCTTCTTCATGAACGTACGCCACACGGCAGGCATCGACGACATGTTCAACTTCGAGACGTTTGGCCGCAGCATGATCATGCTATTCCAGATATCGACGTCGGCCGGGTGGGACGGCGCCTTGGCGGGCCTGATGAATGAGGACGACTGCACGATGAACACCACCGTGTATCCCCCGACCGGGGACTGCGGCAGCGGCATGATGGGCGTCGCCTACTTGGTGTCCTACCTCGTCATCAGCTTCCTGGTCGTCATCAACATGTACATCGCGGTCATCCTGGAGAACTTCAGCCAGGCCACGGAGGACGTGCAGCAAGGCTTGACGCAGGACGACTTCGACATGTACTACGAGATCTGGGAGCAGTTCGACGAGAAGGCGACGCAGTACATCCCCTTCGAACGCCTCTGCGACTTGGTTGACACGTTGGAGGAGCCACTTCGCTTGCCACATCCGAGCTACTTCAAACTAGTCTCCATGGATATCCCAATCTGCGAGGGCGAACTGGTGCATTGTGTCGACATATTGGACGCATTGACTAAGAACTTCTTGGGAACCAGCGGCGACACGGGCGAGCTGGGCGATATTAAGAAGGGTCCCGAGAGGAAGAACTACACGCCCATTAGCAGCACATTGAAGAGACAGAGAGAGACGATGTGTGCTAAGATCGTGCAGCGCACGTGGCGAAAGTACTCCAAGGCCCGGAAAGCGGCGGCGGGGGAAGGAGGGGATGACGGGGGCGTCAAGCCACCGCCCTTCCCCCAGGGGGACACCATCATTAACATCATCGACGCCGATGCCGAGGCGGCCATGGCGATACAACAGCAGGAGTCAAACCTGGAGGACATAGCGGAGGAGGAACACGAGGAGGAGCTGAACCAGGGCCACCCCCGAGGTCACACCGGCCAGCCTCGCGGACGGGGAAGAGGAGGAAGAGGAGGAGGAGGAGGAGTATACGCCAACAACCAGTCACCACAGGGCCACGACGTTGCCGGGGACGACACTCGCACCGTGGAGCTGTTCCCAGAGAGTGGCGTCGTTGCATAGCAACAGACTATTACGTCATTGTCTTTCTGTCCAATTGGAGCAGTTGCTTTAGTGGTGATCTGGGAGTGATCTGAAAACCCCTATTGTCATTTCATAGCAAGCAAACACTCATCAACGATGCATGACGGTCTTGCTTTTTTCGCGGCAGAAGAAGCTCACGATTCTCGTTCTGCTTGTATTTGCACTTTGTTGAGATGCCAAATTTTTTTGTTCATAACTATTCATTACGCGCTTCAGATTCATTGTCCATTTCAGTTTTTTATGGCTTCCTTGTAAATAACATGTCTTATATATATCTTTTCATTATTCTGAAGAGATCATTCTTGGATACACAACGCATTCCGACGATACCAGTACAAACATAAAATGACCATTTATGTTAGTTATTTTTTACACTAGGCTTTTGTTCTCGCCGCGAAGATCCAGGGGCAAATATTTGTTTGATCCAGTTGTTTATGATAAACATAAAGAAGTCTTTCACATGTTTAATACATTATTTTTCTAGGTATATGTTTCGTGTTCTATGGTGTGGTTAGGTTGCAGTCTGCTAACAGCGGTACAGAGCAGGAGAGGAAGGCAAGGCAACTCAACACTGTGACACCAAATCTTCGGGAACCCTACGCCACCCATGGACATACCCCCCCATCCGACTCACGTAGACACCCTAGCTCCCAACCCCATCCTCTTTCTAAAGCCCCCCGCCGCCGTCTCCCCTATTATCGCCCTGTACGTAGTGCTTCCAAGGGCCAGTGCATAGCCGCCATGTTGACCAGGCTTCCATCGCTTGTCACTCCCGTCGCAAGTTCCTGGAATATACACATACTTCCCACAACAACGTAACCCTACTATAGGTGTCCTACGATCGTCCCGGTGTTTGCATTAAGGCTTCTAGCTAGCTAGATAATCAGGAGGCTGGGAATTCACCAGCTGATTTAGATGGGGATAAGTCAAATCAAGCCCCTACTGCAAATCATCGATCGACAGTCCCTCCTTCCTCAAAGGTGGGCTGTCAGGTTGGTGTGGTACCTTTGTTGAGTTGTTTGGCCAGTATAGAGATAGACGTGGAACAACCGCGGTCCTTGACGAGTCTTGTCTTGTGCTGTTGTACACTAACTATGACTTGGTTTTTGTGTTCCGGGAGAGTGGCTGGCTTTTGTTTTGACTAAGATAAGACAAAACATCCTTGGTCTCACTCTCCGGGGAATTAAACAACCTGTTATACAAGAATCAACTCAAAAAACATACAACCATTATGCAATTAATATGTACAAAGTATATATAAGGTCATAATTTTAATATATAATGTCGTCGTCTTCCTTTGTAGGTGTAAACAATTTATCAAGAATTTAAATGTATCTTTCACTATTTAATGAGCGTTTGACACATGCCATGATGACATATCCTTGCAATTACTTGGCCCCGCAAGTTCTTCGTTTTGGTTTTCTGTATAAGTTTTGTGTAAAAAAAGCTTCATATCACATTTCAACTTATATTAAAGAGGGTGCATCACTTGTATTCACCGGCAACAGCAACCACGACGCTTGCTATTCTATAACAATACTCTATATGATGGCATGTGTGCTGTAGTGATAGAGCCACTGGGGCCTCATATGTTACTTATACTACTGTGTGCCAGGTTGTGTGGAAGGATTGTTCATTAAAAATCTGATTAAAGATTGGCTGACATAGACGTAGCAAGCTACGTTTGAGAGATCCCCATGTTCGCTTCCAATGACAACTTTTACTCTCATGGCAATGCCTTGTGGGAGGGGTAAAAGGACAAGAGAGAGTGAGTCTATCTGGGACCGTGGGATAAGAGGCAATGGAGGGCTGTGACCAACCACCGAACCACCCGGAAGGCTTTCTGACAATTTTCTCACAATGTCACAATGAAGGCGATTACTCGAGAGTGAGGCCTTGTGAGTCCTGTCACAATGAAGGCGATTACTCGAGTGTGAGTCACGTCACAATGAAGGCGATTACTCGAGAGTGAGGCCGTGTGAGTCACGTCACAATGAAGGCGATTACTCGAGAGTGAGGCCGTGTGAGTCACGTCACAATGAAGGCGATTACTCGAGAGTGAGGCCGTGTGAGTCACGTCACAATGAAAGCGATTACTCGAGAGTGAGGCCGTGTGAGTCACGTCACAATGAAAGCGATTACTCGAGAGTGAGGCCGTGTGAGTCACGTCACAATGAAGGCGATTACTCGAGAGTGAGGCCGTGTGAGTCACGTCACAATGAAGGCGATTACTCGAGAGTGAGGCCGTGAGTCATGTCACAATGAAGGCGATTACCCGAGAATGCGGTCTGGTGAGTCGCATGTATCTCTTGCCAGTCACTAAGAGTGATATCTCACTGAGTCCCAAATCTCACGGGATAACGGTCATATCTCGGATAAGTGTCCTCCACAAATTGTAGTCAGAGCGCACCATATATCACCTGTGACGAAGTAGGTTGAGGGAAAGGTATATTGCAAACAGTTTATGCACAGACCGTGGGTCATTGGGTCTTTGTTCGGCGGGATGGTTTAGGTTCAGGTTCGTTTGGAGTCGATAATAGTAATTGGCAGGGCATAGTATGCTTAATTACTGCCTGGGGTGACGAGGTATCGACCTATTGTTGGCCGTGAACATAAAAGAGATTGACGGTTGATGGCAGATTCGGTGCGACCATCAATGGGACGCCGCCGCTCGAAGTATATCTAGGTTATGGCATCCTAAACAGAGCTAGTATGATGTGGCCGTAATTACAGCACCGCAGTGACTCTGGCCTAGCTGGGACAACTCTTGGTATTTTGTGGCCTACAGCCGTGTCTTTGTGAAGAAGGTAATTGCTTGACACCGTCCAGCAGGGATCCGAGGAAATGATACCAACCATGCTTTACTAACACCAAAAAAACTCTCCTAGAATGTGTTGAGGCTGGAGATGTTATGTTGATATCGGAGCTGAATGTTCGTGTGATTTAGCAGAATGCAGGTCGAATGGCTGTATATATTAACTCGATTTTAAGTGATATATATACTTTCGTCAGAATAATTTTGTTCTGTCTGATTGAAAGTTCGTGGACTTTGACTTATTGCTGGTACGTACTTGCTTAAAAACTGCATCACACGATTTGTTATGTGAAGCAAGTTCAAAGTTTTTCTCTACTAATCATACGATAATAGTGTAAGCAGTTGTGACGGTGGGTGGACTCCTTACATTTTGATCGTTATAACGGATTGTCTCTGTCTAGATTTAGATGTCTGATGGAAGAAGCTTCAATATGATAATCATAATCGAGGCATCATCATGCTGCTACAATATTACGTCCAAACAAATGAATGCCCAAGAAAATACTCAAACTTTTAACATTATCAGTGTGTACTCGTGTTCCAAAGCTATGTATTCTTATTGCACTGCTACGATGTTCATCTTAAATCGTTTAACTACCTAGATGTATTGATGTTGGATGCCATAGGAGGGGTCAACGCTTTTGTGTCGCGCTATATCGTATAGGTTATGGCGCCAAGTTAATTGGAAGGAATTCCTCATATTTTGTACCGCTTTCGTCCATATTTTTCAATGAAAATTTATCACGTATAACCCTTAAAACTTCTTTTTCATTAGCTAGGACAACAGTGGCAGACATTGCGTGTACGTGTACCCGCCGTTATAAACATTTAGCCTGTACTTTGCTCCATGCATGCAGTTTCGTACGTTCGCCGCACACTTCCGGTGGCGCCCGTGTTCATCATGAATATTTACACACGTGCTTTTCGCCAAAAACCATGCAATTAACCGTTGTCTTCGGTGGTACGAAAACAAGCACCTGTTGGCCACATAGGTGTATCTAAGGGGCATCCGTTTTCCGGGTGTCACTCTCATTGCTAGATACGTAGCCCAAGACAGGAGTCCCATATTCACCCCCCAGACATTCCAACCTGTATGCCCGGTGTATGCGCATTCTTTTAGTAAATCCCATACAATCATTAACGTTTATCCCCTTCTCCATTCCATCACGGACAGAGAGAGAGAGAGAAAGAGAGAGAGAGAGAGAAGAGAGAGAGAGAAAGAGGGGGGGGGGGGTGGAGAGAGAGAAGTGTCATAAAGACCTGGCTTCAGCGGTTAAAAACAAGTGTAAACATTAGATCTCCATTCTTGGTGTTTTCCTGACATGCACGGTATAGGCGTAAATATGCTCACTGTCCGTTGTTGTGCTTTCACTTGAAGAAGAGTATAATAGGTATTCGTCTTTGTCAGTTCCTGCATTTGGATTACATTTTCGGTGGGTCATTTTCCGTGCATTGTGACCGGACGCAGATGATCCTGCGTAGCCACTGGGTTATTGACGCTGCCATGATGGCCAGGTTAATTCTCTCAGTCTCAATCTGACTAGACACTGAAGAACTGTTCAGACCACCCAAGGGATGTAATGTTACGCTGGGTTAACAGGCTAATGTCGGGACAGCATATAGATACTTACATGCTCACCCTCTCAGAAAATCCTGTATGACGAACATGAAGAAGCGTTGTTTTACTTTCATGCCAAGATTTATCCGCTGTTACTACTACTACTACTACTACTACTACTACTACTACTACTACTACTATACTACTACTATTACTACTACTAATAATAATAATATAATATTTGACAGACTTTCTATCGGAACGTGGATGTTGTAATTAACCGATGGCACTTTTACATAAAACAACATATATAGCAGTCTGTACATGTTGACAAGAATTTAAACATTTTACGAGAATTTTACATTTTCATCTTGGTTTATCGATCTCCTGGGCCGTATGTGTGTCATTGTGGCTCCAGCAGTGTATGCATGCTGGCTGACGACAGGTGTGGGTGCCCATTGTCCTGACGAGCCTCGAACTCATTGTACTTGTGGAATATGCACCGTGTGACGTCACTTCTCTGTCTGATTCATCGTATGACGTTCCAATGCCTACCTGTTAGGATATCTATGGTGTTTTTCAAGTCTATACAGACACGGATGGCTGTTTGAACCGTGTTTCTTCTTCATTCTAATAGGATTCCTTGTTAAACTTTCGTTAAAGTTGTACATACTCGATTATATAAATGAGTCAACAATAAGCGGATGTGTTTGCGTTGCTATTTTCTACTTGAACATCGTCGGTTGAGCCCAGTGCATTCGTCAGGTGAGATACCAGTGGCACAGTAAATGCTAAACAGGGTGTATTTGATACCAAACTGCGAATTTATCTTCGATTAGATTCGTTTCAATTTTCGCGTATGAAGGATAATTATGATGGTTAAATTTGACGTGCGGCAGAGGGACTACGGAGCAAGCGTAACGCTTCTGCCAGGGTCTGTGTGAACGGGAGGGGGTGGTTGTCTTAGCGGTGCTTGAGGGGAGGGCGTGCTGGTTGTATGTGAGGTTGGCGGGGGTCCAATCCCGGTGTGTTTAAGTGGGAGAGAGTGGTTGGTTGGTTATATATTCAGGACGATTTACCCACTTTTGGTCATATCGCGTCAATGGGAGAAGCAATGTCCCCGATCGTAACCCCCTACTCTTTGCGAAGAAGGATATGTGATTTTTATCCAGCGACCACACAGATATGGCCACAACGGGGCTCGAACCACCGATCCACGTGCCTTTAGGCTCTCAGGTGGAAGTGGGTGGGAATTGCGTCCTGGGTGCATGTGAGGGGGGGGGGGTCCACTAAGGGCGTGTGTGGACGGGAGGGGGGGTGGTGGTTGTCCTAGGGGTGCGTGAGGGTGTGAGGAGAGGGAGGGGGAATGCGTACTGTGTGCATGTGAGGTGGGTGGGGGGGGGTCCGTTAAGGGCATGTGTGACCGGGAGGGGGTAGGCTCAGTCAAGGGTGTGGGTGAACGGGAGGGGTGGTTGTCCTAGAGGTGCGCTGGTTGTATGGAAGGTGGGGGGGATCCGTTCGGACTGTGTGCGAAGGGGTGGGGGTGGTTTGTCCTGGGTGTGGGCGAAGGGGGCTGGGGGAGTCCTGGTTGTTCATGAAGGGGTTTGGTCTCTCCCGGGTGTTCGAAGGGTAGGTGGATGGGGTACATTCTTGTAGTATGTGAGGGAGAGCCTTCTGGAGTTTGTGAAGGGAAGAGTGTTGTTGCCCTGGGTGTGCCTTTTTTTCGACATATGACGCAATTAGATACTGATGAGAATGTTAATTCTTCTCAGAATCGGTTTCGTGTAAAACATTATCATTATACAGTTTGTAGCTTCACTTCAGTTATTACAATCAAGGGATCCGTGTATCACATTATGTGACCATATTACAATGCGCTTGTCGTTGTTGCCGATTCGGCATGACGTGTCTACGAGGCATGTCGGTTATTGCAGTCAATGTACAATATGTGATGACGACTAGCCAACTGTCATTTCCACTGCAATGTTGGCGCAAAGTTTCAGCAGTTCGATTGCCAGCGTTTCATCTGCGCTCAGACAGCGATTGTTCCTACAGAAGTACGGTGCAGCGTTGTAATAGGTCTGGCTATTATTATTGCCGCCACGACAGGGGAAAGGGTGCCTCATCCTACTGTGGCGGTTGATTCATAGAACCCGTTGACAGGAGGCAGTTGTATCGTTAGTGGTGGACGTCAGGAAGACTAGATGCAGCCCGGAATAACCCGAAAACACCTCTCATCCGCTGTAGGTATCTGTATATTAAAAAAACATTTTTATTGCAAAACTATTTTCAAGCAATATTCAATATTTAAATGCGGGTACATGCAACACAGTATTAAGTATATAACCAAATTGATGTGTTGATGAGTTATAATAGGCATAGCCATAGATGCGATAATAACAAATAACCGTAAGTTTTCATATGACTCTGTGGTCTGTTCTAGGGTCTTATGTACCGCCATTCCACAAACTAGGTTATGGTTAAGGTAAGGGGTTATGGGATTAGAGGGGGTTGGGGGTTATGGGCTAAAGGGTTATGTGTTAGAGGATTATGGGTTAGTGTCAGGGACAAGGGTCAAATGTTAGGGTTCGCCGAGCGAAGGAACTTAGCAAATGGAATGGCGACGAGAGAAAATGAGAGACAGAAATACGCGTATTCTCTAAACTTACGAACACAATTTAGGAATGCTTTGCCCTTATCTCATTCGGTTCTTCACCGGCTGCGGCCAAAAACAAGAAGCGTATAGTTTTAATATACAAATATCCTGAATTATTTAAATTGAATTAAGATTTACTTGACAGATACTTTCACACCACACATCTCCTATTTATAAATGGTTTACGAAGACTAGTTTCGACATTATAGTGAAATTATACTCCCCTGTTGGAACTTTCGCAGTGGGATGTACTAGGTCCTGGTCGCCTTAGGCCGTTACCATCTGTAATAAAGGACACAATTCGAAGATTAGAGGACATTCGAGGCTATAATTACAGGAGTATTGGTTATTCCGTTACCAACTGCATTCTGCAGTTTTACGATTTTGTATACACGAGCCTAACTAATTAAACGGCACGCGGATCGGCAGTTCGCGCCCCGCTGTGGCCGTGTCTGTGTGGTCGCAGGATAAAGATTCTACGCAAAGAGTAGGGGTTTCCCCCCACTAGGAGCAGGACAACTCCCTCCCGGTCTGAAAGGGGAATTGTCAAATGTAGTTCAAAGGTCAAAGTCACAGGAATTTTTGAAATTCGCTTAAGCATTAAAAGATAGGAATAAAAATGGGGAAATCGCTACTTTTGCCTCGGATTTAATTCTATCCCGCTAGAAATTATTTCACATATTGGGCCAATTTTCAAGCTTTAATATTGAACCCAATGAGATAATTTTATCGGGAATATGACCTCTTCAATGTTTCTATCAAGACAATCGGTGAGTCAAACTTTGGTATTTGGGCGCTGATGACGATATTGATCAAGGTCAAGTGGCTAAGATCAATGTCACAGCAAGGTCAAGGTCATATGAAGGGTCAAATGGGGATCTGAAGGGTAAAACATCTCACCCTTGAGGGCTTAATCGGAATACCAGGGGACTAATCGGGATTCTAGAATCCAATCCAGATCTGATGGCTCAAATATGGATCAGTAGGGTCAAATCGGGATCTGAGAGGTCAATACGGATCTTTGGGTTCAAATCGGGATCTGAAGCATCAAATCTAGATCTACAGGATCAAATCTTGATTTGAGGGTCAATCCGAATATTAGGGGTCAGTTCGCATCTCAGGGGGTCAGATCAGGATCTGAAGGGTCCATCCGGATCTGAAGGGTCAAATTGGGATACTGGGGATCGAATCCGGATTCTAGAGGTCCAATCCGAATGTGAGGAATAAAATCAGGATCTAAGGGATCAATGTTTATCCTAAGGTCCATATCGGGATCTGAAGGGCCAATCGGGATACTAGGGGTCGAAGACAGATTCTAGGGGTCAAATTTATATTCTAGGTGTTCAATCCGGATCTGAGAGCTCCAATATGGATCAGAAGGGTCTCTAAATAAGTGTTTTGTTTTCGTTGGCTAGGCCAGAAAGCTTCCGTTCTTTATATCAGCGTCTTGTCTGGAAGGAGGAGACTTTTTAATGTCCAGTATTCTGGGCCTTTGGATGGCTATTATCGTCTATGTTAATGTCATTCATGTAAAGGGAATCATCACTATGCGTGCAAGGTGTGAAGAGATGTTTAGTAATGATTGATGTAATAAGAGAAGTTGCGTATTGAACAGAACTTTATTATTTCACTTCAAGGCCTCAGGCCCATAGTACACAAAAATGTCAAATTCAAGCCGGTCTTATAATTCAAACTGCAGTAATATTGTTATGATACATATCATGACGTTTGAAGGCATAGAAAACAAATGCTGCTTATCCTGACGTTTGAAGGCATAGAAAACAAATGCTGTTAATCTCTGTTGCACATCGCTGTTCTTGGTGGACATTAAGTTTTTGAAAGCAAACTGACCATCTATTTTACAACAATGTAGAAATCGTAGTCGGGTTGTCGTCGTAAAGAGGGCACGAGTTTACAAAGTGCGATTCGATATTTTCTTTCGAGAAACAATATTTACATAATCTATTTCTCTCACAAGTCCGCGTAGTTTTTCAACAGCCAAATGATGGGTAGAACATCGTAGCTTAGTTAATGCAGTTCCGTGTTTCGCGACGCGTATAAGCGATCAATATAGTTCTGGTTCCAGCAAAGATTTATAAGTTAACACGAAGATAACTTTGACGTGCCCGTTCATATCGCAAGCCGTTTTAATAAAAAAATCACCAATTCAAGATATCTTGAATTCAATTTCAGATATCTTGAATTCAATTTTAGATATCTTGAATTCAATTTTAGATATATTGAATTCAATTTCAGATATCTTGAATTCAATTTCAGATATCTTCAAATCATTTTAAGATATCTTGAATTCAATTTCAAATATCTGAAATTACTTACTACTTATCCCAATTGCAATTGTATTCCAGATATCTTAAATTGAATTCAAGATATCTTAACATGATTTGAAGATATCTTGAAATCACACCTATTTTTTATGGGAAAAAATACATGTGTCACATATCCATAATTGAATTGAATATATCTTGAAATCACATCTATTTTTTATGAGGAAAAATAGATGTGTCACATATCCATAATTGAATTGAAGATATCTTGAAATCACATCTATTTTTATGAGAAAAAATAGATGTGTCACATATCCATAATTGGATTTAAGATATCTAGAAAGAGGGCGCTGTTTTGAACACGGAGACCCTTCTCACGTGATGACAATGGCGGCGCCTAACACGAGTTCGGTGAAAGATCGAATGTTGTGATCACTCCCCGTGAGGCTGAGCTCGTTTTGATCAATGGTGATAACCAAAGGGCTTATAATATGTTGTCCGCAGTACTAAATAGTGATGATCGTATTTCGTCCTATTTCGACGAAGCCGCCTACGCGAAAGCGCCCGGAGCCATCGATGGGCTCCTCGCCCTTTGTCAAACTCCTGACAATTCGAATACGGAAGTGGATGGACAACAAAAGGAGGACGGTATAGCCTTCCATGCTGTAGCTAGGCAAACCGTTAAGGATTCAACAATATAACCTAGCTAACACTCTGTGTCGCCGTTCGAACGAAGATTCTAACTGCACCTCGCTCCAGTGTATTATCAAATACAACACTTGTACTGAAGCCAGTGACATCAAAGACCTGGCTATGATAAATCTTTTGTGACATACATACCGCAACTGACTTCTATGAATATTTTGGAAAGCCTTACAAAGTTATGTACAAAATAGCATGTATACACTCAAAATTTATCTCTGATTGTATGTATCAATTCATTTACATGACCCGGCCAGAGAGGGAGACCTCTCGCATGCCCCGGCATTTCGGCCGCTTCGTCGCCATATTGATTGTGCCTGGTTCCTGGCCAATAACGTATCGTATAGAAACCTCCGGAAAGTGGGACGTTGGTGCTCCCTCTGGCGAAGATTACTTCATGCGTGTAACGTCATCAGCACATTAACGTCACTCTACACAAGTGTTTTCCCCGCCAGTTTTGGATCAAAATGAATGTTTATTTTTTGTTAAAATAGTAACTTTCATCTTACGACACTCGATCGATGGAGAGTATACTTCCGGTCTTTTGACGGGTATTAAAGATATCTTGAATTGAATTCAAGATATCTTAAATTCAATTATGGATATGTGACGCATCTACTTTTTCTCATAAAAAATGGGTGTGATTTTAAGATATCTTGAATTCAATTTCTGGTGACGCGAGGTGTTTGGCGAGGTGCCGAGGGGGTGGGGGGGGGGGGGCTTGGTGTCTGGCGATGTTGGGAAGGGGGGGGGGAGGTAAAAACTTTTGGAAATATTGTGCCAGGTCAGCGTTGGTTGGGGCATGGTGTCTGGCGAGGTGCCGGGGGGGGGGAGGGGGGGGGGGCTTGGTGTCTGGCGAGGTGCCGGGGGAAGGGGGTGGGGGTTTGGTGTCTGGCGAGGTGCCGGGGGGGGGGGGGGGCTTGGTGTCTGACGAGGTGTCGGGCGAGGGTGGGGGCTTGGTGTCTGGCGAGGTGCCGGGGGAAGGGGGTGGGGGTTTGGTGTCTGGCGAGGTCCCGGGTGTTGGTTTGGGTTGGAACCGTTTTACAATCGGGGCCAACCGTATTCAAACCGTAGTTATACCGGGACAACCGGGGTGAACCGGGGGGAACCGTGGTGGCTCCGGGAGGCAAAAATAAATCGTAGCGCGGACCTAAACATTTTGAGAACCGTGGTGGCACGCGAAAGCGTGGGAAAGTGAGAACCGCGTTCAACCCCTAGTGGAACCGACGCCACCGTAGCGCGTCCGTAGTAGCACCGCAGTACCGCCGTGTACACCGTGGCGCCCCCGGGAGCAACCGGGAGCGACTGGGACTAATTATTTCACGCCGGCGACAACACGGTTTCACCCCGTGACGCTACGGTTTGACCCCGCGATGCTACGTTGACACTACGGACACCCCTATGTACCACGGTTGTCCACGGCGGTCGACGGCGTGAACACGGTTCATGGCGGACGTACTACGGTTTCTACACGGTTCTATACTACGGACATCACGGTTTGTCACGGTGCTACAAAGGTCCATCACGGTGGCACTACGGTGACACTACGGACACTATGGTGGCGACACGGTTGGTCACGGTGGCGACACGGTTGGTCACGGTGGCGACACGATTGGTCACGGTGGCGACACGGTTGCTCACGGATGGTTCCGGTGTCCCGGTGGCCATATAAAAGGACAGCATTTTTGATGTCATAATCATTTCCCACGAAGACATCAGACGCGTCATATCATTTCCCAGCTGAACAGACTGAACAGACTCCGTTTGATGCTGTACTAGCTGCATGCGGACAGCCTGAAGACGGCGAATACCATACATATGGCCAAAGCCAGTATAGAAGAACAAAGAATAAGAAGCTTGATGATTAAGCAGGGAGCGAAAAGAAGCATTTGGGTCCGACGCCGGATACTGAGAAGACAAAAATTTGGGCAGTATGCTCATCTCATGAGAGAACTGAAGAAAGGGAAGATGTGAAAGGATTTCGCAATTTCCTACGAGTTGATCCAGACTTGTTTATGAAAATTCTCCAACGTATAGAGGGCAGAATCACGAAGAAAGACACTCAATACCGTAAAGCTCTATCTGCAGGGTTGAAGCTAGCCATCACACTGCGGTACCTTGCTTCACGAGACAGCTACCACTCCCTGATTTACGGATTCCGGGGTCGCCCCCAACACCACCTCCTTGCTGGAAGTGTGGCAGTTCCACCATTGTGTTGGTGCCCTGGATGGGAAACACATCGCCATCAGGTACCCGAATGGCGCTGGTTCAATCTACTACAACTACAAAGGCTTACATTCCCTCATCTTGGTGGCCCTGGTGGCCGCGGACTACAAATTCACCTGGGTGGATATTGGCGCTAACGATTCTGCTGGTGATGCCCAAGTCTTTAACAACAGTGATCTCAAAGAACCCTTCGAGGACAATACGATTGGATTCCCCCCAGCTGCGCCCCTTCCTAGTGATGAACGAACCGTACCGTACTTTATCGCCTCAGACGATGCGTTTGCTCTGAGGAGTTGGCTCATGCAACCGTTCTCAAAGAAACTGATGACTGACGAAGAGAGGATCTTCAACTATCGGCTGTCGAGGGGAAGACGCATTGTCGACAATGCCTTCGGTATCCTGGCCCATCGATACCGTTGCCTCCTTACTACGTTACCCCAGGTACCTGACACAGCGACCTCTATCGTGATGACCTGCGTCTGTCTACACAACCTACTGAGACTACGTACACGCACTGAACACGACGTCGCTTTGGACCAGGAGGACCCGAATCACAACGTCGTACCTGAAGTGTGGCGCAAAGACCCCCTCTCGTCGACGGGATCACCTTGAATATCATCAGATCGACGAAAGGTGCCAAGAGCCAAAAGGAATATCTCAGTGGTTACTACAACTCAGACGCTGGTTCCGCGCCGCGCCAAAAGGACATGATTTAAGAACTGTTCAAATATTAATGTTTGAAGTTTGAGTTTGCAATATTGCAATGTATAATAAAACTGACGTATTGTAGTAGCAAATTTGGAATATCAACAAAAGTTTATTTCCAAAATTGAATATTTCTTTACCAATTTGAATATTTTAAAGAAATAGTACATTTTGAAAATACACTTTTGTTGTTATTCCCAATTGTTTCTATTTCTTTCCAATCTTGCCATTTCTTCAAAAAATATCCCAAAGAACACCAAAGAACTTGCAAAGAACTTTCAAAACATTTGCTTGTTCTTTCCTCTTTAAAGTATTTTTACAATGGGACAATACAAAGAGAACACAATTTAAAATTGAGGAATAAACTTTTATTCTCATCACATATATCACAACATCATTATATCGAAATCACAAATATAGCAAACAAGACTGGGTGCAGTTAAAGTTCAAATCAATTTACTGTCGACTGGTGGGGTCCTAGTGTGAAAAAGCCGATCCAGTCAGGGGTAATTCTGAAAGCGCAGATGCAGATATGTTGGCTGGGGTAATCGAGGGTCTGCCTGGATGTACTTGTTGTGCACTACTCTGCCGTGCTGTGGGTGCCGAAGTATCCCATAGTCCGATTGTGTTCGTTCCCATGGACCCCATGATCGGATGGCTCGCCGTTGAGGTGTCTTGCGGGTACTGCTACATCTGGGCTGGATCGGCCGGTTTGAAGGTCCCAGAGGATGACTGCATCTGATTGAAGGCCCCAGAGGTGAATTAGATCCGGTTGAAGGTCCCAGACGTTGAATACATCGGGTTGAACATCCCAGCACTCCCACGAACGTATTGCGTGTTTGTCTGGGTTGTCGGCGTTGGCACTCGGGACAGGCGTTGCGGTTCTTCAACCATCCCCATGACCAGGTCAAAGGTTTGCCTGTAGTAGCGCGGCAAGAGTCGATCGTCAATCTGCTGGGACATCAACCCGATCCAGCTGCTCGAAGCTTCTCGTGTAGAGGACTGCTCCTTGACCAACAACCCCGAGATGTGTGTATGCAGAGTGTCTGACTCATTCTGCTGATTTTCGAGGGTCGAAATCATTGCAGTTGCCTCATTGCTTGTTTCTTTGCCAGTTTGGGTCTTTGACTTTGACGTCATCTTCTTGCTGGTTCTGGTGCTGGGCTGGCTGGTGCTGGACTGGCTGCAAGCTCCCCGCACGGTGGCGCTACGCAAGGTAGCTTTTACCGCTGCTGTCAGCCGGGGGCAAATTTCAAGATTCTTGAAAAACGGTTAAATCAGCTGTAATTTCTGCAACATAAGAATTTTTAAGAATAAAACATAAAAATAATCTGCTTTGTGTATTTAATACAGCAAAAAACATTTTGTACCCTTTCGAAAAAGTTATAATTGTGACAGAACTTTTTCTTTTCATCATCTGATTTCATGTGTTATTAGGCTTAGGCTGGGTCCCAGCACTAATTTGTAGAAATGCGCGACGCATTTTTCCTATCGATTTGCGCAGCGCGCCCTGGTGAGCGAGTGTGAAATGCATTGAGGACGTAGGCGACAACAGAGATATAATGGAGTCCTAGCGGAGTGAGTCGAAGGCAGAGAGTGAGTGAGTCCATTCGTACCAGGGTCAGCAAGCTGACGACCACCAAGTCTGGGTCAGGGACAAAGAAACACACACAGCGGGACCAATTCATCATGGATAGCTTCGCCTCCTTGCGGGACCATATAGCCAGTCTCACCAGCAGACAGCCAGCCAGTTCCTGTCAAAATTTGGAGCCAGACGGGGCCAGCCACAGTGCGATGTCCCTGACTCTGGACCAGAGTTTGACGAAGACATTGAAGATTCTCTCATCATCAGTGAGTTTCATGAGCCAGGTTCTCAGGGCGATGGCGTCATCAGCAGCTATGAATCATGGACATGGTATGCCCTTGTCATTACCAGGTAGTGCATTGGGAGGCCGGGTGGGGGGTCCTATGGTTAATTCCTGAATGGCCTCCCTCAAGTCAGAGTTGTTGAATACCTGGGCATCTCCGGAAGATCCATTGGCCCCAACGTCCACCCAGGTGAAAGTCTGCGTTCACCAGAGCCATGAAGATGGTCGAATGGAAGCCCTTGTAGTTGTAGTAGATTGATCCCCCTTTGTTTGGATACCTAATGGCTATGTGTTTGCCATCCAGAGCACCATTACAATTATGGAACTGCCATTTCTGCCCGAATTGCTCAGTTATTCTTGTGGGGTGCTTGGACATTCTATAACTTCTTCAGCATATTCAGCTATGATCGCTTCGCACACTTCACGAATTAAGTTCGATTTGATGTTGTCAGGTACAAAAAAAGGTTCAAAATGATGTTGTCAGGTACCCGGAAGCCATACATGAGTGAATGGTAGTTATCACCTGAGGCTAGGCATCTAGCCGACTAGCATGTCGCCAGCCGGTATCCAAAATGTCCCTAAAGGTCCTACAAACTGTTAGCAAAAAAATAATATATCTTGAGTGACGTTCTAAGAGTAGTAGAATTTTTCGATCGCCAATCGCCCTTGAAAACATGAAAAGGTCGGCAAACATCGCATATAGATGTATCTGAGCACATAATTTCACTTAAGATGATGCAACCATGTTAACGATATATGCGGAGTGACCCCTTGCGTGTGACTCACCCCCTTATTGACGCATCAAGCGCGTGTGTTAAAGACGAAATAACATTCTATATTTAGCCTTCCGGTCGAACGCGAAACGTGAACGCGAAATTGCGACTTCACCAACCCGAAATTTCGACTTCACGAACGCGAAATTATGACTCCATGAACGCAAAATTTCGAATTCATGAACGCAAAATTTTGACTTCACGAACGCGAAATTTCGAATTCACGATCGCGAAATTTCGCCTTCGTGAGCGCGAAATTTCGACTTCCGGTCACAAAATGTGGACTTCCGATCATTAAATTTCGCCTTCACAAACGCGATGTTTGGACTTCCGTTTACGAATTTTCGACTTCACCAACGCGAAATTTCGATTTCGTAAAGTGTGGTGACATGGCCCTAATACGCTGCCGTATTTATGTATGTACTGTATCAGCAGCAATAGGCCATACGTCGAAAATGAGTATTGTTTTCAATGTATATGTGAGTATTACAATGATCTGCGCCATGCAGACTCCCGCCAGAGGCCGTTAATTGTCCATATTTTCAATTTTGTAGAATTTTAAGAACGAGTGAAGAACTGTTTGATGAAATAATCTGTCTAAGTGGTTTGCATTATGTATGTACTGTGAGATGCAACAAGGTATTTCTTTTCTTGAGTTTATTCCTTTTTATAAATCCGTGCACACAGTCGGTCTCTGATCATCTCTCCCCGTCCCACCGGTCTTCCCCTCTATATATAAGTAAAGCCCTGGGTCCCCCCCCCCCGTCCCTCGGGATTACCCTGGCCACATCCCGGTTCACACCGCCCCTCCCCTGGCCTGGTGTCATATCCGGTCAGTGTGCCACCCCACCCCGCGGATGTTGTGGGGGTCTCCCTCTCAAGTGGTTGGGGCCCGCTCTACCCCATCCCATGCTCGGGGACCACCCTGGCCACATCCAGCGGTCACTCAACCCCACCCCGATCCTCGCACTGGGCGACCTCTCCCGCTGAACCCCTCTCCCCGCGGGTGCCTTAGATAGCTACCAGACACGCACTGTCTCCCCTACGCCCTCCCCACTACGGTTCCCCTACAGTACCATGGGCCTGAGGCCAACAGGTACAATAAAGAGTTCAGTTTGGTTCAGTTCGGTTCCTATTAACCCTTAAAGTGTTGATGCTACGATTTTGTTTAGCTCAGAGTTAACTTCGTTAAGGGAAGATAAACAAATAAGAATTTGTTTTAATGGGAGTTGAAAGTTTTTATTCCACGATATATCACTATAAACGCGTTCGTCAAAGTAGCAAAAGTGAGGTCCGGCGGGTTTATTTCTGTGAGCATTGTATCTGAGCGTTATTTAGAAATTCCGAAATGATGTCACAAGATTGACATCTGGGTTTGATGCAGTGCGTTGGCATCTGTTGTCGAGGGCGTGTATTGTCTGTGTGCGTGTATGTGTTTGTATTCCCCTTTGACGTCACCTTCCTCGCTCCCAGAATTTAAATTGGTAGGTGCGAAAACAAGTGGAAAAAGTATTCCCTTCTACTATTTAGGGCGTTATAGCTTGATATTATAAGCGTGGAAACCCAGAATAATAAAATGGTGGGTGGGGGGGGGGGGGGGGCAAGGGGTATTTGCGTTCCTCGGGAATGGGCTTTTCATTTCATCGTGAACTGGGAATGAGGAAAATAATTTTTCGTGAACTGGGAACGGTGCATTAACCGACCCTCGTGATCAAAAATGTCCAGTTATTGTGAACTGGGAATTCTCATTAAATAACCGGCAATCGGGAATTCGCCAATTTACATTATATATCCTTGTTCAACTCTTAATTCACTGTGAACTGTGAACAGAGAAATTTATTCTTTGTGAATTGGGAACATGACTCCACATTGCCCTGCCCCTAATATGAGCTAAAGTTGTCTTGGCGTGGCACCAACTGTTTAATAGCAATCTTGTAGTGTCCGGGCGTGACATGTGCGCGACGCGGTGGCGCCGGCTGGTCCCCTTGCCACCAGTCGCTAAGCCCCGTCCCCTGTCTCCTGATTGGCTAGCTCGGCTGAGCCAGAGATCGGGCCGGTCCGTCACCCTGGACAGGGGGTCCCCGGGTGATCCAGAAGGGACGAGAGAGAACGGTAGTCTAGCTAGCGATGACAATGGTGTAGACCAAAGTTTATTTCTAATCAACGTGTTGCGATATAAAAGCTAAGATCCGCAGACCCGTATGGGTGCGTCTGTTGGGGCCAAAAACGTCCGACTTCCGAAAAACGTCCTACATAACTAAGAACAAACTAACAGTTACATTTGACGTTAAAATCCTACACAATATGCCGATATGGTATGAATACGCTCGTTTTGAAGCTCTTAGTTAGCGATGTACGAATATCATTGACTTTTCATGAGAAGCTGGGGAGCGGCGGGGGTGGGTGGGGGGGGGGGGCGGACGAGTGAGCTTAAGCATGGAAACCGTGCATAACAATCATCGGAAAAAGCGTTAGCAATACTTTATAGCCTTGGCCTCTTTGCTCGTAATGGGACTTGTCACCCCCTGCGCCGGACCTAGATCTACCCATTAAAACAGTATTTATGCGAGGTTGGGAGCGCACGAAACTAATCTTGGGATATATTACTCTTTGATGCTCGTGTCGTGCTTGGACAAGAATCGGTATCTAACTGTTCTGTTCTTTCGGGTCAAGGATTACCTCGATAACCTGCCGGCGGGCACTCAGCAACCGCTTAACGCAAACGACGTGTGCATGGCGGCGGAGAAACAGTGTGGACCGCGCACCATTGATGGAGCTCAGCTCATACGCGGTGTTTGGCGAATCTACCCACTGTCAAAACCTACCCGAGTTAATTTACTCGCGGAAAAGAATTTAAAAATACGAGGCCTCCTCATTTATCTGCATGACAAGAACCCAAGCATAGGCAATGTCTCAACGAAACCAGGAAGCAGCAGCGTCAGTGAGAAGGTGATACTACGGGAGCTCCCAATATCGGTGAGCAATGAGGAGATTGAGAAGTACCTCACAACAAACGGCGTCAGTCTCCGCACATCGGTGAGATATTGCCAAGAAAGAGACCCGAACGAGAAACTTACAAGTTTCAAGAACGGTGATCGGTACGTTTACGCCGAATCGCCAATCAACCCAGCCCTACCGCGAAACGTCGTCATCGCTGAAATTAGATGCAAAATTTTCCATAATGGCCAATTTCAAAAAGATTGCAGAGCATGCAACCAGCTGGGACATAAGGCCGGAGAAGCTGTTTGCCCCGCTCTAAGCACCGAAAGGGACATCACGGTCTTCGCCGGTCACTTTCATCCAATGTCAAATTTCTATACGCATGAACTCATGGCGTTCGACCAAAAATTCCACAGCGTCGAGCAAGCGTGGCAGTGGCGCAGAGCCTTCAATCCCAGCGAACATATCCTGGCCAAGCAAATCATGAATACCAAACATGCCGGAGAGGTGAGACAACTTGTGAAAAACCACGACGGGATCACCGCTGATCCGCATGAGGATATGCAGATCATGGAATACCTCATTGGTATGAAAGCCAAGCAGTGTGAGGACTTCACACACTGTCTGATAGAAAGCCAGAAATATATTGCTGAGGCATCAACGGATAAGTTCTGGGCAAGCGGCCTAAACCTCCGAGACACCATATCGACGAAGCCCGAATACTGGCCAGGCAGCAACAAAATCGGCACGCTTTTAGAGCAGCTCCGGGACAAGGTGATAAGGGAGGAAGCACAGGTACTACCAAAGGATGACAATCCAATCCAAGACAATACCGACGTTTCCCCGGACACCACCCAGGATACGGCCTGCCAAAGTGGGGAAATTGCGGATCCAGAGACCTCCCAAGTCTCCGAACGGGCAAGCAGACCGCGCAAGAGAGACGAGCAGCCCCCTATGCGGGCCCCCAGCAAATCAAGGGCCCGCAACATAAAGGACAACTCTGCACGATGTCACAGCCAGGGATGCTCGCCAACCACGCGAAACTTCAGTATGGCCGACTGGTGCACGCCGTCAAACAAACGGAAGACCTTAGCCGGTACCCCGCCAGCCGAATCTGAATGTAAACTCGCCAGACGGAGCAACGGCGACGGCTGAGTTCACACTGCCCGTGGTCTAACACGGTAACGACACCCCTCCATCCCTGCGAACCTACCTCTATAAACACTGGATTAATGGACGAAAACAATGTGAAACCTAGGATAAATTTGATATTTCATGTCAAAAGATAAATCCGGCAATGGGTGAAAATCAGAAAGGTGATATCGTGACTTGTACCAGTCTTAATGTAGGAGGTTTACGGAAAAGAGTAAAACGTGAAAAGGTCTTCATGTTCCTTAAGAATAAGGGTGTTGATATCGCGTTTCTGCAGGAAACATTCGTCACGGATGGTTTCGTTGGTAAATTTAATAGAGAGTGAGAAGGCAAGGCATTTCATTCAGTAAGTGATTCTTCTCACAGTAGAGGCACAGCCATTCTAGTCAGCACTAAGCTAGATTTTGAGTTGATTAGTGCACATATTGGTAATGAAGGTAGATCACTGTTAGTAAACTGTGTGATAAAGGGAACAGAATATTGTTTGGTAAATGTGTATGCACCAAATGACGGCAAAGCTAGAGTTGACTTCTTCAAGCATGTACGTAATTGGATTCTCCAGAACTCATTCAATGCCTCTCAAACTGTGGTTGGGGGAGGATTTTAACACCGTGGATGCCAGTATTGACAGAAAATCTGGTCATCTTGACCATAGCTCATCTGAATTTACTGTCTTTAAGAAAGTACTAAATCTGGGGGATACTTGCCGTTGTTTGAATCCTTTTAAAAGGGAATACACGTATATAGACCCTTCTCCTAGAGGTAATTCCAGTCGAATTGATTATATACTTGTATCCGCAGATCTAATGGAAAAAGCTAGGCCGGCAGATATTATTCACGCGCCCACACCAGACCATAAGTCGATGCTTTTCAAGATTCGCATATCGTCTAGCACCCGTGGGAGAGGATAGTGGAAACTCAACAATTATCTATTAACAAATGAATCTTATACAACTGGGATTATTGATATTTTAAATGAAACGATAGAAGAGTATCAGGATTATTGCTGTAAAAGAGATCTATGGGACTTGTGCAAAATTAAATTTAAGGAGTTTTCCATACATTATGGTATAATCCAAAGTAGAGTACGTAAAAATGCTGTGGAAAAGGTCGAGGAAGAGTTGAAGGTTGTCGAGAGAGACATAGTCCTTCATAGCTCTACTGACTTGATAGTCAAAAGAACCACACTAAAAGCAGAATGCGATATGTTGATGTGTGATACCGCAAAAGGAGCTCAGATACGTGCTAGGGCATAATGGATAGAGCAAGGGGAAAAAAAACGTCTTATTTTATTAATTTAGAAAAGTCTCGTCCATCTGATAATAGTATAGACATGTGACAATCATCGGACGGAACCCGTATCACAAACAAAGATTGTATCCTGAAGGAATTACATCAATACTATGATAACCTCTACAAAAGCGGGTCTCCCGACATTAACCATGTAAACAGTTATATTGACGCCGTATAGGTTAAAAATGTATTGTCAAAGGAAGATCGCGATCTCTGTGAAGGATATGTGTCAGTGCAGGAATGTTCAAATGCACTAATGGCAATGAAACTAAACAAGTCTCCGGGAAACGACGGGCTCACCGTGGAGTTTTATCAAGCATTATGGCCATAGTTGAATCATACAAGGAACGCTATGAGGAGGAAATGTTGTCGGTTTCACAACGCACGTCGATTTCAACGCTCATTCATAAAGGCAACTCTCGTGAATTACTTAAAAACTACAGACCAATCACGCTATCTAATGTTCATTATAAGGTCCTGGCACAAGCGCTGACCCGGCGTCTTAAATCAGTCATATCTAGTATTATAAGCCCAGATCAAACTGGTTATATACCAAAACGGTTTATAGGTTGCAATGTCCGTATGATGCAAGACGTTATAGATTATGCAAATCGTAAACATATGTCAGTGGTATTCTTCTATTTTTGGACTTGGGTATAAAGCAGGGCTGTCCACTATCGGCGATGCTGTTCGTCATAGCTATTGAATTGCTGGCCATTAATTTAAAAAACAATAAGGGTATAAAGGGTTTCAAGGTTCGAATCAGACAGCAAGAGCACGAGCTAAAGGTATCCCAATATGATGACGACTTGACACTACTCCTACAAAAGGCAGAACAAATTACAGGGGTGCTCGATGAATTAAATGAATTTGAAAAAGTGGCGGGACTAAAACTAAACCTAGCAAAAACCATGTGTATGAATGTCGGTCCCAGCGGGAATAAAAAAGAGGTAACCCCCCACGGTATAGCAATATTGGAAGAGCCTGTGAAGTGTCTCGGCGTGTATATCGGAAATGATAGTGAAGAGTGTAATAAGTTAAACTGGACTAACAAACTACTATCCATAGAGAACGTTTTAAGTACCTGGAAAAAAAGGAACTCTTAACACTCTTTGGCAAGCTAACTGTAATAAAAGCCTTAATTATCCCAAAGATATCGTTTATTGCAACCTGCGTTATAGTGCCACTAGACGTAGTTAAGAAACTTAACAAGCTACTGTATAATTTTATCTGGAATAGAACGGAACGTATTAAACGTAATGTATTGATGTCACCAAAAGCGTATGGCGGAGTGGCAATGATAGACTTAGACTCGTATATTGACTCCCCGAAAGCCAAGTGGCTGATACGACTACTTGCAGATGAAAATAATGCAAATTGGGCTGTCCTAGGTAAAGGATATTGCGAGCAGTTTCAAACACCAATCATTGACATGTGCTTCAGTGAAAAAATGTCCTTGCCTGAGTTATCCAAATTGCCCACCTTCTATTCAAATATCATAAGTGCGTACGCGAAAGCCAATGTTCGACCGAAGCCACAAGATATCGAGTTTATATACTTACTGAGTCTTTATGGGGTAACCAAAACGTAAGCGTAGTGTTAGGTAACAGGAATGTAAAAACATGCCTAATCTTTAATTCGTTTATTAAGGTTTGTATCACTAAAGTACACCATTTGAAATTCACAAATGGAAGTGTTGATGAAACCTACCTGTACCATATGATAAATGACCAGAGAGATATACTGCGTCAAATCAAGTTACTAAAGTAAGCTCTATATTCATATAGAGATATAATGTTAAAATTACGCGATGTCATGACTATTTTACCTTGTCTAACTACACTCTATTACATGTTTAAACAATAATATCAAATCTAAAGACATACATAAAGCGTTAGTAAGCTGTAAGTACGAGGTTTAAAAACCTCTGAAGGCGTTAGGCAATTGGTGTCTGCTACCTGCTGAGGAAGATACATTGGCAGCTTTTAGTCGAAAAGTGATTGACATCACAGACTCTAACTTGTCAGAATTTAACTAGAAGATTTTGCACAATATTTTAATTTGTAACTACAATCTGAAGAAAATGAAACTAAGAGAAAATGACTATTGTCCTTACTGTCGCGATTTTCATACCATACCTCACATGTTATTCTGGTGTGATTATATCAATAACATTTGGAAATCTGTTTCATTCGTAATGTGTAGAACTGTTACACCAGCCGACATCTTAACTGGTTGCAACAGCTAGATAAATAACTTTGGAATGACTGTATGCAGCTATATAATATACAAAATCTACCTGATACTTAACCAAAGAGCAACTAGACGTATTCACTCCGATATCAGTAAATTATTTCTGGCTGAATTAAAACAAAAAATTAACATATACAGGGTAACCAGGGTAACAAAAATAAAAAATATATGTAACTGGCTTGAGAAACTAAATATTGCATTGACGTAAACAATGTCTTTTCTTTCTCCATCATGTTTTATTGATGTTGTGAATAGGTCAATTGGACTTGATGTACCCATGTACCGCACTTTTATTTTGAAATAAAAAAAAAAAAATAAAAAAAATAAAAAAAATCTAACTGTGCATTAAGTTATAAGTTTAGGTGTGAAAGTCATGATCCTTGCCCGTTCTGGGCAGTCGGACGTTTTCGGTTCTCACATACGTCAGTGGGGCTAGGACTACCGGCCCACCCACGGGCACCACGGCATAACAGGCTAGCTGCAGATCAACAGGTCGTGGGTTCGCGCCCTGGAACCTACATCTGCATGGGTATGTGTCATACTTGGCGCAAGTGCCCCCAGCCCAGGCAAGCCCGCTTTCTAGGGGCACAACGGTGTCCATGCAAAGTTCTTTAGACGCCAGTCGGGAATCGACTGTAGCTTTTATCATAATGTGTGCGCGTACAATCATAGTGCTTATGTATTCTATATATCTTGATCTATCTTTTGACATCAAGAAAATTTTCAACACTTGTTTCGGTTATATTTTCGCGAAGAAATGTTGGAGCACACGACTTTTCCCGACCAACCGTCCGCCATATTTGTTTTTGGCGGATGCCGGTACCTGTGAATGCAACTCCGTTACCATATAATTCTCCGCTAGAGGGCGTTGTCAGTCGCTTACTTTCAACTTAAGGACAACAGCAGCGCCCTCTGCCGCAGGTAATTCACGGTTACAAAGTTTGGGACCCAGGTTCGCTCGGAACCAGCCTGCCTGTCCGAAACAGACCGCTAGTAACGGGTATCCTCCATTTTAGAAAGAGCCGGAATTCCGGCCTTTTTCCTAAGTCGCCAAATTTAAAAAACTGTACTGATGTTCCCGTACTGCACCTCATAAGTGTTTCTATATACCTTCACGAAACCTCGCATTGTAATTTATCTAAGGAAATATCTAATTACGACATATCCTGACTTATAAGACGGTTGCCTGACCTCGGAACCATGGAAAGAAAAAGTGGAATTTAATCGACTGATGAATGCAACTGCTCGTGAGACTTTGCGGAGAGGAGACAGTATGAACATGATCAAGTTCGAGATTGCGGGTAGGTGTCAGACGACTTACCACGTGTTTTAAATTATGAAAAAGAAAGAAAACAGTTACATACGTTTGTACGTGCGTGCGCGTCCGTCTTCCCTCCTTTGCAATACTACATTTCAACAATGAACGTGTGTTTTAGATCTTTTCTAGCTGACCATTAAACACATAGAGTATTACCGAATTGTACTACAGGATGCCATGTCATTTTGTGGTAAACGAGTGAAATTTGGCTCACATGTTAGAAATTCATGTCTAATCGAATTTAGTTAAGTGTCAGTTAAGGTCATGTTTTTAAATGGTGGACAATGTCACCAATTATAAGCGATATCTTGGACTCACAATAAGAAGAATAAAACTGTTATTTTGATGTATGTCCATAGGTTTTTGTGTAAGTAAAGGTAAAATAATTCCTCACTGGATATTCAATAGGGACCCTGCGCCTCTTAGTTTTTAAGATATTGAGCATATTTGCTGGCCTTTGTCCGCCATCGTGGAACTAGAGGATGCGTTGCACCTAAATACACACAAATATCTTCCCGTTTAATTCAGCGACCCCGAAAACCTATGCATAAATATAAAATATTAGTTCGATCGTCGATTTGCGAGATATTGAGCTTTTTTGGGTAGTTTTGCCCATCCAAAGCCGCCAGGGGTAAAGTCGACTGGACATTAGCTAAATTTAGATACAAGGATATTGAGGACAAGTGTGCTAACTTTCATGCTTTTACCACCAAATGCCCAACGACCTAATTTGTCGCTTAGCCGCTGAACTATAACGGAATATAGGTAATTTTTTCGTTGCGTCAATACAATTATAGCTTATAACCAGTAATGACGATAAGGACGGCATCAGCTTCGTATAATATTTGCCAAAATATCCTCCTCCCGGCAAACAAATTCATTGTCTCTTTATTCCTGATCTCTATGTTTCATATGCTATGTGAAATCCAAGTTATTATCCAATTTACTTCACATTGTAATATGTTTTTAAATAATAGGACATATGTCAACTCATGTAAAGACATGTATACAACAATTTTACAGTTGATTTCTTGAAGATAAGAAAATTCATTTTGGCTTGCCATAGCATCTGCACGACAACTGGCGCTCGACCAATCACGGATGCTCAAAAATTACTAGTTACCGGTGTCACGGTCTGAAATTGTTACCGTGCTGAAATTACCGAGGCACCTTCTGCGCATGCGCAACTTCGGGCTGGTAAATTCAGACCGTTGCGGTCACAGTCTGAAATTGTAACCGTGCCGAAATTGTTTTAATGCTTTTAACCGTAGTATGGCCGCCCATTGGGACAATTTCAGACTGGGGTAATCTCAGACCGCTACCAGCCGTGCTGGAATTGTACCGTGCCGAAATTGTTTTAATGCTTTTAACCGTAGTATGGCCGCCCAGTGGGACAATTTCAGACTGGGGTAATCTCAGACCGCTACCAGCCGTGCTGGAATTGTACCGTGCCGAAATTGTTTTAATGCTTTTAACCGTAGTATGGCCGCCCAGTGGGACAATTTCAGACTGGGGTAATCTCAGACCGCTACCAGCCGTGCTGGAATTGTACCGTGCCGAAATTGTTTTAATGCTTTTAACCGTAGTATGGCCGCCCATTGGGACAATTTCAGACTGGGGTAATCTCAGACCGCTACCAGCCGTGCTGGAATTGTACCGTGCCGAAATTGTTTTAATGCTTTTAACCGTAGTATGGCCGCCCAGTGGGACAATTTCAGACTGGGGTAATCTCAGACCGCTACCAGCCGTGCTGGAATTGTACCGTGCCGAAATTGTTTTAATGCTTTTAACCGTAGTATGGCCGCCCATTGGGACAATTTCAGACTGGGGTAATCTCAGACCGCTACCAGCCGTGCTGGAATTGTACCGTGCCGAAATTGTTTTAATGCTTTTAACCGTAGTATGGCCGCCCATTGGGACAATTTCAGACTGTGGTAATCTCAGACCGCTACCAGCCGTGCTGGAATTGTACCGTGCCGAAATTCGGGATTTGGCGATAAGAACTTTCTGGACACTCGCCAAAATGGCGAATATAAAATTTCAACTACAAACACATTTTTATTCATGTTTTTTTTCAACAAATGGAAATTTGGCTAATTTTGGCAAATGTTTTTCCACAGAATTAGCCAAATTGGCTAATGAAAAAAATATCCTAGCGCAAGCCCAGTTTGCGTTATCTAAATATACAGCGAATAGTGATGGTTCTTGGTTTGTTTTCAGAACGGCTTTCCATCTAGGTGGTAAACTTGCTATGATGCCATAATAATGCAGGACATTCAGTTTTAAGTTAAATTTGTTACAGTGAGATTGATGAGTCATAAGCTTACCCTCCGTGGTGAACAGATCTTTAACATATACAATTCCTGCTGTAATCTACGATTCGTAACATAATACTTGTTTGCCAGCTTTTATATGAGAATTGAACCAAAGTATTTCTTCTCCCGGATTTTGAATCTTGGTGTGCTCGCGGAAATGAAATTGACACCACGCTAATATAACTTGTCTCACAAAAACCAACTTAATTGATCTATAAAATGGTAGGGAAATTAAATCTTTTTCCGATAAATTACACTGCCAAAAAGTAACACCTAATGCACCAAAATAATGGTGAACAAATACACCACAAGAGTCTATATCAATAAAACGCTTCACCCATGTTGTCTTTAAAGCTTTGTCCTTCGTCTCGATGTTTGGTAAGTTAGCGCCACCGACATTCTTACTATTATATAATACATTTCGCTTTATTTTATCTGGCTTTCCCTCCCATATATACTTAAATAGTTCTAATTGGATCTTAGTGACAATTGATCGTTCTGGCCTGGGTAATATGGACATGATGTACACCAGCTGTGACACCGCAAACGTTTTTACAATAATCACTTTTCCAAACAGTGTTAACCTTCGACCTCTCCACATTTTTAAAATAGAAGCAATTTTCTTATAAATACATTCATAATTTTCTCGTATAGTGCGGTTTATATCAGTATAAACCTTGACACCGAGGGCTTGCGGGCTTGCCTGGGGGCACTTGCACCAACCCTGTAATATGATAGACCTCAGGGCCATAGAGTACCAATCTCGGCCTGCCATCTGAGAGGAGGGATTGTTGATAAAGATTTACGGATTTCACAAAAATATGATGAAGACGCCACATATTCATGTCCAGGATACATTTATGAAGAGCTAGGCGTAAAGATTGAAGGCCTCAAGTGCTACTCGCGAATTCATGAGCCCATAAAACATCTACCGAAACAAACCTTCTAGATTGTTTTGAAATGGTGGTGAGTGGCAGAACAGAATCTTTGTGCCTAACTCTTCATAAATGTAGACATTAATAAGTGACACTGACAGATATGTGGTGTTTTCATCACATTTTTATGAAATTCAGAAATCTGTCACAACCCCCTGCTCTCAGATGGCGGGCCGTACTCTGGAATCCATGGCCCTCTGGTGTGCCCTGCGGCCAAATGTGGCAGGACTACAGATTGACTATACCTGTAGTTTTAATATACTGATAACAGTGATATAGACTAGCGGACAGAAACCCACTTAGCTCACTTATCGCGCATATGATATATTCAGACTCATATATCAGTTGTATATTATCGCCCAACTTCAATAGACAGATATATGATTAACTGCTTATGGGCCCTCATATACGGATATATCCTGCACATACCTTTCAAATAACAAACTAAGATCTGACATTTGTCTCACATAAGGTAATTCATTGTTTCATATATGTATTTCACCCCACAAACTTATTTGGTCACACTGAGCGAGTATTGAATATTTAGCTTCCGCCATCTTGGAAGATAGCTCTACCACTGTCCATCGACTCTTTTGCGAGACCCCTTCTACCTACCTGGGCGGAAAAGCTGTAGAGGGCATCTCGAAATAGAAGAGGCAAAACAATCCATATGTACTCTTCCGGAAGAGCTAGACTTTGAAAGAGACGAATCGGCCTTAAAGTTGCCATCTGTGTTAATTTGCGAGAGGCCGCTCACACCAACAACACCGGTCAAAACGAGCACGCCGGAAGTTGATTACAAAAAACGAAGCTACTGCGCATGCTCCGAGGTAATTCCAGCACGGTACAATCTCAGACCGTGACACCGGCCTAGCATGCTGCGAGCAGCTCTAGGCCGGTTCCCAGCCTAGGGACCCAGGCTACAAATGGTTCAAATGATGGCGGCACTCGCCAGGTGGCGCTGCATACGCATGGCGGTTAGTCGGGAAAAGACTATGCTCCAACATTTCTTCGCGAAAATATACCCGAAACAACCTCGGGTTGACACACTTTCTTGATGTCAGAAGATAGAACAAGGTATATAGAATACGTAAACACTATGATTATACGCGCACACATTATGATAAAAGCTACAGTCGATTCCCGACTGGCGTCTAAAGAACTCTGCATGGACACCGTTGTGCCCCTAGAAAGCGGGCTTGCCTGGGGGCACTTGCGCCAAGTTTCATACATGCGGCACTTAATTTGGTAATATCCTAATATACGTACAGTTCTGGTCAATTGGTTATTAACTACACCACGTCTTGCTGTTGCTCAATATGTTGTGATCCAATCAACATTCTTATCCCTGTGTATCAAACCATTCCTACTAGCCTCCGGCCTGACCACATTTCGTTTATTGCGAAAATATAACCGAAACAACCTAGTGTTGACACACTTTCTTGATGTCAGAAGATAAAACAAGGTATATAATAGAATACGTGAGCACTATGATTGTACGCGCACACAAGTTATGATAAAGGCTACAGTTGTGGAATAACGAGGACGTTATGACAAAACCTGGCATTGAGCGTCATGGCTACGCGTTGTAACGGATGTGGGGGGAGGAACTTTTGTCTTTTCGATCTTTGAAGGATGTTCTTGATTTGATATTAAATGATGTAAAAGTAGCGCCTTTCGTTGACTACTTTATCATTATACATGGCGCAGTCGGCATAAGAAACGTCCACAGATTGTTCAGCACCCCCATCGGTCCTCTCGTCGCCATACACGTAAGCATCCGGGTCTGTTTAACGCACCCCACACACATCATGGGCGATGAAGAGGAAGCCAACACTTCCTCGGGGACACCTGCTGCAACACCACCCTCCAACCCCATTACCCTGACGGCCGATCAATTCACACAGCTACTCCAAACCCTGACGATTCAGCATACGCAACAGGAAAGAGCTACCACGCCCCCGGCACCCGGCTCCACGTCTGTCAAACGCCCTGATCGTCCATCAGTAGACCTGGGCTGCTCTGAGTCATTCTGGGCTTTTTTCATCAACGAGTGGCAATTGTACAAGCGCAGGGCGAATCTACCGGCCTCAGCGGCGGAAGAGTTACGTGCGTGTTGCTCCCAGGACCTCAGGCTGGAGCTGTTCAACTACGTGGGCGCGGGCACCATAGACACGCTGTCCGAAGAAGCCCTCACACAAAACATTAAACGGCTCGCAGTTAAAGGCAAAAACCAATCGGTGCATCGCCAAGAATTCTATGCCCTACAGCAAGAGCCAGATTGCCCCGTCCAACAATTTGTCTCCAAACTTAAAGCCAAGGCGGAGCACTGCAACTTCTCCTTCACATGCTGCAACCACGCTTGTGGCGTCGTCAACAATTACTCACAGGAGATGGTTTCCGACCAGCTCACCGTAGGCCTGGTGGACAAAGACATCCAAGGGGAAATCCTGGCTAAATCGTCACAGTTGGGCTCTTTCCAAGAGAAGCTCGACCTCGTTCAAGCACTGGAGGACGGCAAGCGCGCGAAAGAACAACTCGGTGGGGATTCGACATTAGCTGCTCACCAATCCTCATACAAGAAGTCTAAAAAATCACGCGGCCCCCAGCAATACAAGAACAGGGAGGCACTGAAACCAGTCGGTTGTCCAGGATGTGGCAGCAAAGAACATGGCCGTGGCACTGATCACCCGCGCCACCTACACTGCCCGGCGCGGGACTCAATATGCGACCACTGCGGCATCAAGGCACACCTCGCGACTGTCTGCAGGAAGAAAGTGGATGCGTCACATCCGGCTATCAAGAGCGATGTAAATGCTATCCCCTCCTCGTCCTCATGGATCTTATCGTTAAACACTCCCCAAGACCAGGCGTATACCGCTGACAGCCTTCGCCAAAACTCTAAGGCCTGGCGTCGCGCTACCCACGTGTTGTCTCACTCCTCAAGACTCCACAAAACTATAGTCGTCCCACATATGGAGTGGACATCAGAAGAAAACCGCTTCGTCCACAGGACGCCTCGATGCCTTCCCAAAGTAAAAGTGCAGCTACGTCCCATGGCCGATACTCACAAAGCTTACAATAAGCCCCTGTCATCGGCCGTACACGAAACAGAAGTCGAAGCCATTGCTGACACACGGCGCCCAAACGTGTGCATGCGGCCCTAATATTGCCCAGGCCATGGGCATCAAACCCTCTGAGCTGGTGCCCACCTCACACACCATCAATGGTGTGACTCAATCATCTGTGAGCATCAGAGGGGTATTCTACGCGGCCATCACGTTGAGCGGACGAACCACACGTCAACAGATCTACGTCGCCGACAACGTCGCGGGACTGTTCATCTCAGAGAAGGCCCTCAGGGAACTGGGAGCCATATCGGAAACCTTCCCTCACGCAGCACCCTCAACCATTGCGGCTTCCAACACCAGCTGTGATTGCCCGACGCGCGAGGCACCTCCTCCTAAACCGGACAAGCTGCCTTTCCCACCACATCCAGACAACATCACCAAACTAGAGAACTGGCTTCTTAAACGATACGCAAGCAGCGCGTTCAACGTATGCGAGCATCAGCCCTTGCCCCATATGACTGGAGCCCCACTAGAGATCCACTTCCGCCCAGACGCCAAACCTATGGCTCACCATACACCCATACCAGTGCCACACCACTGGAAAGAAAAAGTAAAGGCTGACCTTGACAGGGACGTCCGCCTTGGGATCATTGAAGCGGTGCCTCCTGGCACCCCTACCATCTGGTGCTCGCGCATGGTCGTCGTACCTAAGAAGGATGGCTCACCTCGTCGCACAGTTGATCTACAGGCTCTCAACACAGCCACCTACAGGCTCACCCATCACACACCCGCTCCTTTCCACCAGGTCTCTCAGGTCCCACGCAACTGCTGGATGACGACTCTGGACTGCTGGAACGGCTACCACTCGATGCGCCTCAACCCCTCTGCTAGCGCCGCCACCACTTTCATCACGGAATGGGGCCGCTATCGATACCTACGTGCTCCACAAGGATCTCATGTGGCAGGGGACGGCTACACCAAGTGTTATGACGACATCACAACCGACGTAGAACGTAAAACTAAGTGTATCGATGACAGCCTCCTCTGGGACAGTTCCATTGAAAACGCCTTCTGGCACACCGTCGATTACATCGCCCTATGTGCAAAGAACGGTGTGGTATTCAACCCTTCAAAATTTAAGTTCTCCAGGCCAGAGATAGAATTCGCCGGATTCACCGTCACGCAACATGGCGTCCAACCATCGCCGGCAATCCTTGATGCAATTCGCAACTTCCCCACGCCTTCGAATATCACCGACGCTAGATCCTGGTTCGGCCTGGTAAACCAAGTTGCCTATAGCCTGTTTACAACTGAGGCAATGCAGCCATTTCGCGAGCTCCTGACACCAGGAAAATGGTACTGGGATAGCGCCCTGGACGCATGTTTCGAGAAGAGCAGGCAGGAGATCGTCAAATTGGTCGAAAAAGGTCTACAAACCTTCGAGCGCGATCGCTACACTTGCCTGTCCACGGACTGGTCCAAGAAAGGCCTGGGGTTCACACTCACTCAGAAGCACTGCCGCTGCCCCTTGACGGATGCTCCGCTCTGTTGCAACGACGGATGGCGGCTAATTTTCGCCGGTTCACGGTTCACCACGGACGCTGAGAGCCGCTACGCCCCTATTGAGGGTGAGGCACTTGCCGTTGCCTACGGCCTGCAGAAGTGTCGTATGTTTGTTCTGGGTTGCAAGGACCTGCTCATCGCCACTGATCATAAACCTCTCGTCAAAATTCTTGGTGATTCGAGCCTAGATTCCATCAAAAACCCCAGGCTATTCCGACTAAAGGAGAAAACCCTACCGTTCGCCTTCGACATCAAACACATTCCTGGCGCCTCACAGAAGAGCGCAGATGCCTGCTCCCGCCTCCCTACAGGGAACTCGCATGCCGATGCCCTCCGCGATGCAGCCTCACCTACTGATTGCCTTGAGTCAGACATCCTCGCCAGTCAGTGTGACTCATCCATCCTAGCTTCACTAAACGCCATTCATGATACAGATGACGTCGTCGCCTCTGCTATCACTTTGGGTCGCGTCAGAGAGGCCTCCATCTCCGATGCCACGATGACCTGCCTCTCGACCACCATCACCAACGGTTTCCCCAACTCAGAGAATGAGCTACCAGAGGAGATCCGCCCATACTGGCGCTACCGGGACCACCTCAGCTCTTACGAAGGCATATGCACCTACAATGATCGTGTCCTCATCCCGCCGTCCCTCAGAAAGGAGGCCCTCGACGGCCTGCACGCCGCCCACCAGGGTGTCGCCGGCATGAAAGCCAGGGCCGCCCGCAGCGTGTTCTGGCCCGGGATGAACTCCGCCATTTCCTCCCGCAGGGCACAATGCCACTCCTGCAACAAGATCGCCCCATCACAGGCCCCAGAAGCTATGAGGCCATCGCCTGCCCCAGCTTATCCGTTCGAATTCGCTGTCGCTGATTACTTTGACTTACAAGGCCATCGCTACCTAGCCTACGCCGATCGGTACACAGGATGGTTGTCAATCGCCAAATGCGACTCTCTACATACCGATTCAAAATCCCTGTGCCGAGAACTCCGCACGCTGTTTGGGATATACGGCGCACCTGCGGAATTAGCCACAGATGGAGGACAGCCATTTCCCTCCCATCACGTCCAGCGATTCCTCCAGCAGTGGGGCGTGACATGGCGCCTCTCTTCTGCTTACTATGCCCAGAGCAACGGTAGAGCCGAGGCCGCGGTCAAGACGGCGAAGCGCCTCTTGATGTCCAACATGTCAGCAAACGGCGGGCTCGACACCGACCGCTTCGCCAGAGCCCTCCTACAATACCGGAACACACCCCTGCCGGGTCTAGAGCTGTCACCAGCTCAGCTGCTCTACGGGCGCACACTACGCGACCATATACCCAATCTTCCCAGCCTGCTTCGGATCCGCAAGGAATGGCTAACCCTGGCCGAGGACCGAGAACGAGCCCTCGCCCACCGTCACATCAAGGCCATCGAACGCTACAACGAACACACCAACCTCCTGCCACCGCTTACGGTTGGAGATTTTGTATCCGTCCAGAACCAGACCGGCAATCATCCTCGGCGCTGGGACAAATCCGGCCGCATTGTTGAGTCACGTGACCACCATCAGTACGTCGTTCGCTTGGACGGATCGGGCAGGTGCACCTTACGCAACCGCCGCTTTCTACGAAAGCACACACCCTTCGATGCGCGACCTACAATCCTACCCCTTACCCCGGCTCCGTCATCACCCATGGTCACCGACCCGCCGGTCGCTCCTCCCGGGCAGAATAATCCCGAGGACTCGAGGGTAGTCTGCCCTGAGACAGTCCTCGAGGGGCCGCCTCCTGCCGTGCCGGTTGTCAATGACCTCGTGCCCACCAAGACTGTGCCGGCGTCGCCCAAGGCCGACACACCTGCTACCACCTCCCCACCCCAGCCGCCCCGCCGCAGCACTCGTGAGCGCCGTCCACGCCGCGCCCTCTCTCCATCTCTCCGTGGGTCCTTCCACGACTACAGCTGCCGCATCGGCCCTAGCACTTCGGGCCTCCCCGTTGGGGGAAGGGGGGATGTGGAATAACGAGGACGTTATGACAAAACCTGGCATTGAGCGTCATGGCTACGCGTTGTAACGGATGTGGGGGGAGGAACTTTTGTCTTTTCGATCTTTGAAGGATGTTCTTGATTTGATATTAAATGATGTAAAAGTAGCGCCTTTCGTTGACTACTTTATCATTATACAACAGTCCATTCCCGACTGGCGTCTAAAGAACTTTGCATTGACACCGTTGTGCCCCTAGAAAGCGGGCTTGCCTGGGGGCACTTGCGCCAAGTCAGACCACTATGTAGTCGCATTTTTAGAAGGCTAATACACTTCTGTTTACGCGCTTTGACAGCTTTATTTTTGTATGGTTTTCGGGAGCCTACGTCATGGACAAACCACCTTCATTTACGTAACACGTAAAAAGTAGTGCACAGTATATTCGTGTTGTCTTAATAATTGCGTTCACTTGCAATTATAATTGAACTTCATAGAACTATAAATGAATAATACCTGCAGAGAATAAATCCCCCTTTTGAGTAAATATCAAATGTGGTCGTTGCCCCGGCTGCAGTAACTTAAATACTTTCTAACAAATTGGGAACATCATTTATTGGTGTGCAACCCTTCAACATGGATTTCCGGGGGTACATAAAAACACCGAAACGGACCGAAACGGACCGAAACGGACCGAAACGCACCGAAACGGAGTGTCTGAAGCATTTGGATATGTATTTTTAAATGTTTCTATGCATGTACTTTACTTATTATCTGTTTATACAGAGTTTTTTAAGCCATTTCATGGCATTAATGTGTCGGAATCCGATCAAAAAGAAGCACAACAACAACAAGTCCATCACCAAGGGCCAAAGGTGTGTCACTGACTTTCAATATATTAATCCCAACGTATTAAGTCATGAAACGAATTTATTTCACATCATGGGAGGTGTTTTCACAACCCTGGAGGTGTCAAGTTAATTGGTATTGGGCATTTACACCCCGGGTGGTGTTGAGTATTCACAACTCTGGAGGTGTTAAGTTAATTGGTGTTGAGCATTCACACCCTGGATGGTGTTGAGTATTCACAACTCTGGAGGTGTCAAGTTAATTGGTGTTGAGCATTCACACCCTGGACACAGAAGCGGCAAGACTTGCCATTGGCAGCGATGACGAAACCGCGATGCGCAATGCCATCAAGTTCTTCTTCCCGCAATCGACGAATGTGCTGTGTACAAAGTATCTGCGCGACAACATAGTGGATTATCTGCGAAACAAAGTTGGTGTGAAAAGAACGGAACGACAACATATTATCTCGGAGATATTCGGACCCAACGGACTTGCCAACGCTGACACCATTATTGTCTTCGAAGAGCGCGTGCGTTCCCTTGCTGGGGTAATAACGGAGAAAGCACCACCTTTTCTCAAGTACTTCAACAATAGGATAGTTCCCCAAATAAAACAGGGAGTGGTCGAACCTGTCATCGCCTTTCTCATCACCCCAATGTCGACGTCGAAAAGGCAATGATTGGACGTGGGGAATTCGAGCTTGCGCCACAGTATCAAGCATTCTACATGAAACCTAATGTATATGCTACAAAAACGGCGGAGCAGCGGAAGAAGATCAGAGCGACATTCTTCAAGAGTGATGGTGCTCTCAGCGGAAATGTCGTGACTTCAACGGACGGGAAGCTGGTCGTTCCGAGTTTGAAATTTATAAATAAATCTACTTCGTGACAAATATCTACTATATTTCATTTGCTTCTTATGCTCCGTTTCGGTGCGTTTGTGCTCAGTTTATGCCCCGTTTCGGTCGTCACTGCTCCTTTTCGGCCGACACTGCTCCGTTTCGGTCCGTTTTTGCTCCGTTTCGTGCTTCAGGCACTCCGTTTCGGTCCGTTTGTGCTCCGTTTCGTGTTTCAGGCACTCCGTTTCGGTCGTCACTGCTCCGTTTCGGTGCGTTTCGGTGCGTTTCGGTGTTTTTATGTACCGGATTTCCGGTAGCAGACGGCCTCCAAACAGAAAAGTAAACAGCATGGACCTGAAAGTCAAGTGCCGATCACTCTTGACCACTATTTGTGCCATTTCTTTGATAATATGCTGCCTTTTATGGGGACATTTTGTATCCCAAGATTTCGACATAACGAAACATCCACTTCGTGTAACTCAGGTTCTGTGTGCCGTCATTTGCTCTAAAACTTTCGTCGACTTTTTCCTCGGAAACCTGACTGGAACGTCACGTCAATTCAGGGTATGTATTAAGCTTATAGAAGGTGGACCAGTGATTGCGCAGGTACCAGTGATTGCGCACTTGCAGAAATCTGATTTGATTTATAGGAATTTGTATCCAAACCTATCCAGGCAGATGCCTTCATGTGTGACAGCTACATTGACATCTGTTTTGTAAGATTCCAAATGATCTACATATTATTTTCACCACCTTTTGCTTTGTGCGCAATCACTGGTACCTGCGCAATCACTGGTACCTGCGCAATCACTGGTCCAATTACTATAACTATTATGCCATGTTTACGCCCATTTTGACCGCCTTTGGTGGTTTAAGGGTATTTAAGGGGGAAGAGTCATGTGAAGAGGGATTGTTATCATTAATCAGCTGAAACATGGCAGCTGGGCTGGGCATCTAGGGTGGGCAATGTCAAGATAGACGGCAGTCAAAGTGGACTTACACTGATCTAAACTTAAAATTTAGTCAAAGACAAAAGTCATCAATGCAGTAGCGTGTCGTTTTGGCCCATATTTTCCACAAATTTGTCGCGATCCCTCTAAAAATTACTGACATGGGAAAGCAACATCGTGCAACTTTAATGATACCAAACTTATGTGTATAGACTATAGTGCAAGGTTATCCTTTTTTAAGATACAAATAATATTTCCCCATGCTGACACTCCATTGCCAACAGACACTTTGTCGCAAATAGACTAAATCACAGACATTAGAAATATAGAGCATTCGTGGAAAATATGGGCCGAAACGACACGCTACAGCATTTATGACTTTGACTTTATATATGACATAAGCTGTCATCTCATAGCATTAGCCCTGTTCATGGCTGTTAAAGCGGCAAAATCTGACAGGTTGCTACAAGTATAATCTCTATGGGGAGTGGACAAGCCTGGAGGTCATAAACAGAAGCCTAGTCCTTTTTACGATAATTAATTTATTAAATTAATTAGTTCATTAAAACACTTCACACTCAACCCCTATTATCTATATCCAGTTTACAAAAACAAATATATGCAATTTTTACATGATATTAAAATGAAAATAATATAAATTTAGTTGTGATAATCTCTTGCATTACGGATTTTTTATTTCAGGTTACAGATATTGCCATCTGTCTTTGTTTTACTATCTTCAGTTCATTTGTATACCATTGTATAGCTGTACTCTTTGGAGCTGCACCACTAAGGTAATATATCACTATTAAGTTTTCTTTATTCTTTAAAGCGGGTGTCCAACCTAATTTAATCGCGATCTGCACCAAAAGTTTACATCTTAAAATAAAATTGGCGAGTGTTAACGCTTCGTTTCGGCCGACTGGTAAGGAGGACAAAATTAAGGCAACCCGCCCCCAGCAATGTCAAGCAGAGCGCCATTTTGCCGGGAGCAGTGACGCATATTGTGACTATTCATGTGGCACTGCCTTACGTTATAACTCGCGAAGAGAGAGATCAGGGCCGTGATTTACAGATGAACAGCGGCAGTTCCAAGCCGCACAGTAGCGCAAGATCTTAGTGTTTCATAGAAAAGTACCATCTAAACAAATTGATATACCTCTTGCAACGATTGACTCCGCAACAATGCCATGATTGGAGATAGAATATTTATATTAGCGATTATCGCACACTCTTGTTTTGCTCACACAATAGGCGCAATTTCCGCTTTGAATAAATTAGAGTATCGCTTCGTGATTGGTCAATCACAAACACGCCTCCAAAAAGGGCTGCCGCCTGGGTAGGCGGCGAAATTGTGCCTGGCGGTCACTTCTAAATTTTATTGTGAGCTACAGATAGAATGAAAAATTCTATAATTTTGAGAATAGACAATTGGATATTATATGAATCGGTAAAGCAGCGCTAGAGGCCAGGCTGGCGGTTCCCTTTAAGCTTCTTTTATAGCAAATTTAGCAGTTCAGGGTCACTTGTCACTTGCCCAATGTAGTTCTGATCTGCCAATTTGATTGTGATCTATAGTTTACAGTGGGCAATATTAAAAACAGCAGTACAGATTACTATATTTAAATATATGCCAGTAGCATATAACTGTTAAAAATGTAACCCCCATGAGTTTGTTTTTGTTACATTGCAGGTCTGTATCAGAGACCTATCATCTGGCACTACTATTGACTTGTACTAGTGTCATCCCATGCTTTATGGTGATGGGAGCATCAGCAGATGCCTGGCACAGGGTCTGGATCAAGATCAGGTAAAACCTCATTAGGGGCTTAACCTTCCATAGATCCAAAGGGACATACTTAAGTTGTGGATGTGGCTTTTAACCATATTCGAGCCCAACGTGAGGACTATTAAATTGTCTTGGCTCCCTTGTATCTGAGAAGCATGCCAGAGATATTGGCCCAATCAACGGAAATAAAATAGTTATCCGGTTCTGTGGTATATATACACATCAAGTTTAGATCATTTTAATATCTTTTTGATTACAGCCCTGAGGACCATGCAGAGGAGGTGGCTCGGGCAGTTTCTCTATCTAGTTTACTTGGAGCCTGGTTGGGGGCAATACCGATCCCATTGGATTGGGATAGGCCTTGGCAGGTTTGTGGTCTGGGGCTGTGTTGTTAGACCCTCTTGAACCTTACGATGATTTGACGCCGTCAAACAGGACAATATGAAGTAATTCATGTTGGATTAGCCACTGATCTAAGCAGGAATCAGTGGTGATATCTGGTAAAGGAATCATCCATGTGATAATAAGTAATTCAGTGTTGAATTGAACAGATGCAAACAGAAATCATTTTATGTGTTCTGCTTTTAGAGGACCGTGATTTAATTAATGTACGTTGTAGTACTATTATTAGTCTAGGCATGTTAATTAGTTTCGTTTATTGAGTCCATGAAAACAATCAGAGAGGGAATTTCTTATGTGCATTTTCTGGTTGCCTATAATGTTGTGGATTCAGTAAATTGTTTTTAAAACCAATAAACCGCGGAGTCTTTATGTAGACTATATGTGCCTCGTGGTAGAAACGACATTTACTCTTTATCTTGAAGGTTTGGCCAATAAGCTGTGTCATCGGAGCCTCCCTGGGTTACTGCGCGGGCCTCGTTCTGGTCCACATTCGCCTCGCCTGGCGTCAGTGGAGACTCAACAAACTGAAGATTATATGACGCGTATCGCTGGATCATGTATGGACATTGTGTGTAGACGATGTGAAGACAAACCACACTCGCTCTGTGTACAGGCTGGAACGTCGTGGGTGGGTGGATGCGGGCAAGGTACTTTTGTTTCGGTATTGGTAAATCAATTCAAAGAAATCAACCAATTTCAGTCTCAAGCAGTAACTTCAACTTGCAGGTGACTCTGCCAACGGGATAACTGTTATATCAATGGTTTACCGTTTCTTGTTATCAAACATTTATGTTGATTATTACCAATGCACATTTTAACTAAAGTGGTATTTTCTGAGTATTCGACCTTCTGGATAAAATGCATGGCCCAGGGGATAATTTTCAATATATATTTTAGGGTTCGAATCTCAACAGTTGAAAGTCCACTTGTAGTGTTTATTATACCCGTACATATTTACAATAAAATTTCTACATTTTACAAAACAAACTTGTTCATGCTCATATGCACAGTGTTCTTGCCAATAAGCAAACCCTTGATGAGACGTTCTAATTCTGATATACGACATACATTCACCATGTTTGACACTGTACACATTTACAAATTGTTCATACAGTTTACTATTTCGTTCAGAAGAATGTTTATAAACCCTGAAACAACAGCGTACACAAAATTGCGTACTTAAATATAATGCAAGGTAAGATTCCTACGGGTATATCGTTGCATTGAATATTGCATACAGACTAGGTAATCCTTTCCCTATAGTATGTATTGCCAAATTTGTGTTACAGCTAAAACAAAGGCCTATATATCGCCTCTAATTGCGCTGTGCCCAATCATGCAACTGTCTATGAAAACTAGCGAAAAATAAAATACTACAGCGCCAATAAGTAATTTGACCACGGTGCAATGACAATTCCAAAGAGCTAAACATAAAATACGGAAAGGAGGCGTTTGTTCACCCTCATTCACAAAGCAAAATATGGTACTGGTAATTATTTCTCTTCAGCAGGTGGCGTGTATCATTTATCTAAACTCTTATTGTCAGCTCAGTTATTCTGACATCCGTGATTAAAACTTCACATCTCTAAGGGCATATTTAATTAAACCCGCGATCTGAAAACTTGTATCAGTAGTCCAAGCTGCGTTACAGGTTCATCACTTCCTGACCATCCTTGCTTTCGCCAAACCTTATCCTTCTATTCACACAATAACAATCCTCAGACCTCTCAACATATGACAGAAAGGGTTGTTGATAACCACTAAAATATCAGTCAAATATACAATCTGGCCTAATGCCTACCATTTATTACGGCTAATGTTCATTACCGCTCTGCAGGTTTGTATTGTGATTGGTCCATTATTGGTCTGCAGAAGAGATTGACACGAAAACTGCTATAAAGACCTCATGGTGGAAGCCAGTAAATGCATAAATTACGAAATTACCAGGTGGCCTATATGGGATCACTTCTGTTCAACAAAATCTCCAAGCTCTCCTACCCATATGTCGGCAGACACCAAATCGCAACTGTGCAATTTATATATTAAAACCTATATCACATATTGATTACATCTAACCAAGACACGTCAACCAAAGGTTTACTCTCTCGTGGGCTCTCTGGCAGCGATTGCTGGGAATTGTTTTATACATGTAGATTGGTATAATCAGCCAAGCACCACTGTGCAATATAAAATTCTTTCGTTAACCTAAGTCAGTAAACCTCATTATATACACAAGGAATGCGTAGCGGAATTGCTCTGCCGCATTGAAACTATGAATTAAAATTACAAAAAAAAAACATTTCAATAGAATTAATCTGGTAACACATTTGTTCCAAATTGACGCCTTGACGGTATGCCATTACTTTCTGTCCAGGGATCGCTACAGCCACACTAGATCGCCTAACAACGCCCAACAGGTTACAACTCCAAATCTGAGTGCTGATGAAAAAATCACGGGGGCATAAGGCTTCATTTACCAACAGGTATCAATATTGCTCAAAGAAAAGACAACGAAAATGTAAATGAGCGATATTACAGTAAGTAGTACAAAAATGAAGTGAAATAATTAAAAAGTAAAGTACTTATTTCATTAAGAGATGGCCAGACATCATATTGATTAGGAGTGGCAGTAGACGCAGCCCGGGGACCTGTTTTCAACAAGAGCCAGACGAAGACAGAGAGAAGACTTCACGATCGGCGACAGCATATACAGGCAACTTCGCTGACTTCAATTCTACCAGGGAAGACATCAAGGCAGGTCACTGAAGCATTGAAACGCAGGGAATCCAATGGGTGGGTAAGAACACCGGGCGCTCTGGTAATAGCCACTTTGAGGCATCAAATTGCTGCAAGTCGACCGTTATGGCGTAATAGTCACTCATCGACTTTTGGTCATCGTTTTCTCATCGACCCTGTATGGCAGGACCTAGGACTTGGTGGCTTGTCGCTGACGTACGTGTGAAGAGGCCTCTCCACGAGCGGCAGCCTCTCCCGGTCCCACCATCACCACATCCTCCTCAGTGTCCTCCTCCTCCTCCTCCCCGTCGGAGGACTTGGAGCCTCTGTCACCGTCACCGCCCGTCTCGTAGGGTGAGGCACCGGCGGGTAGCGTCTCCGCCTGGAGCTGACGGCGCCGACCTAGTGACACGAGGTTAGACTCCGACGCCGACGGTGACATCTCCTGCGGATCTGTCACCATAGTAACCTGGGGGGCTTCAGCTTGCTGCAGCACGGGCTGTGACTGGGAGGCGTGGAAGGCTGGCATGGCGGGGCGATCACGAGAGCCTGGAATTACACGGCAAGCGCCGTCAGATACAACATGCAAATAGTCAAGAGTCATGGAAATGGAGGTATAATGCGGTCTTGATACTGCTAACAACGTCTCGGAAATAAAATAATAAAATAGAGATAAGTTCAAGCGCGACCTTTTGACTAAAGGCCTCTAACAATCCGAACTTCTCAACGTGAGATTAACATTTTATGCTTTACAAAATTGTAGAGAAACCAATATCGTCAGGAAAACAATTGTCATTATATGCAATGCCGATACCGTCAAAAAGGGGGCAATCTAGGCTAAAAGAGGTTATCCGACATGCCGACATCGCCTGGTGAAAGTCGAGTCGCTTACCATGCAACCATTACTATGCCATTCGAGGGCCCTTCAGTAGAGAGCCACTTTAATGCACATGTTGCACTTTGGTCATAGCTTACCGACTCGTTGGCGTTCCATAAGCGCTCTGATTCGCTGTCTGCGGTCGTCCATCGAGCCACGCGCAGGGGCTGCATGCAGGGCTGGAGGCCCAGACAAGGTCGAGCTCCATGACAACCGATGCCAAGACATCAACGCCAAGAGCATGAGGAACGTCAGGTTAGCCAGAACTCCACACACGGCTGACGTCACAGGCCAGTAGAACAATAGGTATCTGCAGTGAAAGGCAAACAAACTGGCTGTTAGCATGGGGCAAGCGCACATGTTTTCCAGGGGTCTCTCGCGTAAGGACACGAATTGGTGAGCATGTATAGGTGTATAGCATATTACGCAAAAGTAATTTCCTTTGGCTATATTCATAGAATTTTAGTTTCAAATTGAACCCGGCCGCGTTAACTTAAATCCATAACTGTACGTACACTTTAAATCATTATTGATAACATCATAACGTATTAACAGCTACAGAACACATAGTTCACCGTTACTGGCGACTCACACTATAAGTATAGCATGAAAGCGAAACGTCCAGAGACGGTAGTCGGTCACTTTCATGGCTAAACTTACCGTACGAGCCTACCAATCGATAACCAAATGTTATCTGCCGGTGCAGCAATGGCTTCGGGATATAAGGGGATCTGAGTGGCATTGAGCGAAATGTCGTTCTCTTGACCCGGATCTGACCACAGACTCCATGAGAAGCTACAAGGACACAGTGTCCGCGTCAACTCTTAATGTACAACAAGATGTTTGCCCATTCTACACAACATATCCGTACAACTTATGTGCAGTTTATACTATTCGTGCATTTTGCGGAACGTATGCAGACTATTGTTTGATATATGTGCAGTTTCTATAACAATATGTGCAGTCTCTGTAACATTCGTGAATGCTGTAGAACATCGCAGTTTATTGTTTGAAATATGTGCAGTCTATTGTTTCATATATGTGCAGTTTCTATAACAATATGTGCAATCTGTGTAATATTCGTGAATTCGGTAGAACATACGCAGTTTATTGTTTGAAATGTGTGCAGTCTATTGTTTGACATGTTCTTTATCACGTACTTGCAGTCGTTATAATAGAGGTGCAGTCTCTACAACATATATGCGGTTTCTATAACATTCGTGAATTCTGTAGAACATGCAGTTTATCCTTTGAAATATATCCAGTCGATCGTGTTTGACATGTTCAGTTTTTTATAACACATGTGCAGTCTCTACATATGTGCAGTCTCTATAACACATGTGCAGTCTCTATAACATATGTGCGGTCTCTATAACACATGTTCAGTCTCTATAACATATGTGCAGTCTCTATAACACATGTGCAGTCTCTATAACATATGTGCAGTCTCTATAACACATGTGCAGTCTCTATAAGTAAATCATATGTGCAGTCTCTATAATTGATGTACAGTCTCTAAAATGGATGTACAGTTTTTTTAGCAGACAGATATGTGCGGTCTGTAAATGACACGTGCAGTTCAAACTAAAACTTTGCATTCCGCAAATATCGCTTACGCACCTGAGGCCATAAAACTTGGCATGGATCTGCATTCTGGCACTGTAAATCTGAATTTTCCTGGACTGGACTTGAATAAATACACCCCTGGCAGGTCTATACTGAAAGCAGAGAGCAATGTTCCTTAGATCAGACGGTACAAGACGTGAACAGTAACAACCATTATTACGAGTTGGTGGTCATGTTAACTAGTCCAATAGCATTAAATCTGAAGGCGGCCAAAATGCCGTATTCTGACCCGAACCGCCCTGCTGCCCATGCAATCGACTATCGTTGCCATAGCGACACTGCATAGAACAATGAAACATGACGTCACGCACAAAAGAATGTAACAAAAAAAGGCGACTGGCCAACTATATGTGGAAATGCTTGCGATTTGCGGACTGTCAGCCCCAAAATGTTTTACTTTGATCGTTGCATGCGGAAATTAAACCAAAGAAACAGAGACAAGTCAACGTCTTAAATTTAGATTCAACTCGTAATAATAGTAATAGCGCGAGTTTTGCATGGCGTTAGGCATTTTATTGGCCCTTCATCAAGCTGTAGCAGCCCTTGATTTTCATTAATGAAAATTTCATTATTGAAATAATGAATTGATCATTTCATTGATCATCATTAATGATCATCATTAATGATCATCATCATTGATCATCATTAATGATCATCATTAATGATCATCATCATTGATCATCATTAATGAAAATTAGCGGGCTGCTACAGCTTGATGTCGGCCCAATAAAATGGCCTAACGCCCCGCTAACTCGCGCTATGGTTATAATGGTCAAACTGAGGTCCGGTTTCAATGTTAGTGCGAACTATTGATGCAAAAAATGCAATTATTTCCAAAATTATTTCGTGAAACCAACTGGGTTATAGATGACAACCGTAAGGTCCGGCTGGGAAGTTCAACGTTGCTCAAGTATTACTCACGCCTGGCATTTATTAAAATGCAAATATTTCGAAAATTACTTCGTGAAACCAACTGGGATATAGATGACAACCGTAAGATCCCGCTGGGAAGTTCAACGTTGCTCAAGTATTATTCACGCCTGGCATTTATTAAAATGCAAATATTTCGAAAATTATTTCGTGAAACCAACTGGGTTATAGATGACAACCGTAAGGTCCGGCTGGGAAGTCGTAATGGAAGTCTCAATCTCCATATAATGCAATGCCAAAATGAGTTGAAATGGGAGAAATGGGTCTCTGAGGTCAAAGGTCATAGCCAAGTCGATGAGAAGTCAAGGTGACATCTTTAATCCAGAGCAATGGCCATCAGTAAATCACCAGATTGATGAATAAGCATGTGTGACATAATAATTACCTCAATACGCTTCATGTCTCACGGGTGAACAGTATGACAGTAACACTTACTGAGTCTTCTACGTAGTCACTGATGAGTTCGACGGAGAGTGTTTGTTTCTGCTCGCTGGCCCCTATCAACAGGGAGGGCAGGAAGACGAGAGTCTCCAGCGTCTGGTACAGGCTGGACTTGTAGTGTAGCAATGCCTGTAATCAAATCAAAAGATATGTATACAGATATTTTCCACTACTTCAAAAAAAAGGCATAATATGCTGCAACTGTAACTGTAATATGTAGGACTGTACCATAAGCTTCAAATTAAATGGTAAATACAGCATGACGTGTTATTCTTGTGTGTGTGTTTAAGGATGCTATGAGGCTCCATGAAGTAAATTTTAGTGAAAAGACTAGAAAATTCTTTAACTATCTAGGCCATAAAATGCTACCGTTACAGACGACACGATTTTGGGGTGACACTGTTTGAATAGCTTTAAGAGCTGTTTAAAGACAGTTATGAAGTCATAAATTTCATTCTCGTAACTCGTGTCAATGCCACACTAATTGGCATTTAGGACGTGATTTTTTTAAGGTATACTGGTATGTCTTTCAATCTTATTTTGTTGGTATAATTTACAGTTAAGTCTGGGTCACTATTTTGCATTAACTTACGGGACGAGCTGACGAACGAACGACTTCGCCATCCTTGGAGTAGAATTGCACCAGTAACATGAAAACACCTATAGGAGACGAAAAGAAAGAATAACCATCAAATCATGTATAAGTATATCCAGAGGAGTGAAATGATTATTATGGGGATATTGATAAAGGCAAATTGGGCAATGTGTATCATGCACATTACCAATTTTATTATTCCTATAAGTTATATTGATGCTAGTCTCTTCGCCTATGCAGGCATAAGATCGTCGAAGAAATATCATGATATTACCATTTTTCTGCATGGCACCATTTACACTCAAAAGGGCTACTATGTGGCTACTTTAAATAAGATGCATACACCGTAATAGATTAATTTCATTTCTACAAATAAACAGAAGATTTCACTTTCACATTCCTGCATGTAAAGTTAGTTGCAACCCCTTTTCATACGCACCAAGTTCTTGATTTACAGCAGATTCTGGCAACTCCAAGTCTAGCGTCACTGTATATGGTTGTCCTTTCATCAACAACTGAAACACATTAACATTACCGTACTTGCAAGAAATTAGATCCAGGGCTGCCAGAAATTACGAAATGCATAGACTTAGTTTTTTGCTACTTGAAAATTGTACTGCTGACTGGCTTTAGAAAATATTTCTTAATGACCTACTACATTGGTCTGCCATGATCCATCAATACACACAAGCAACTCAAAATGGCTTCATACCTCATCTTTGCCAACCTTTGACAAGGTCATATTGGCAGAAGGAAATGGACAGGCTTGGTTGCCTGATTCACAGTCAGCACTGCAAACATGTGAGAAAAATTAGGCATCAGAAATTCGCATCAAAAACATTAGGTACAATATTTGGCTCATACTAAACCATTCTTTAAACCACCAGAAACTGTTGTTCTAGACATCAATATATTGCCAGTAATATACTATTCTGCACTACCATAATTTCCGGCGTATAAGTCCTAATGTGCATAAGTTGCACCTTCAGTGTGAGATTTGCATGCGCATTGAAGCACTGTGTGCATAATGGTGCAGTTGAAATAACGTTATGTTATAGAAAAGATTGATTTGTAAATGCAGACATATAAAACATTGCAATTCGCGTTTATTACTGCGATTAATTATATTATATATTCGGACATCTTACAAACTCTCTGCTCTCCTCACTCAGTCTCCACATCTGAGCCAAACCCCTTAAAGTTCATTTTGGCAGGCATCAGTATACTTCCTTGCGGAAGCCGGACTTGAAATTCTGACATGTGCCCACCATTGTTAACTATTGCTTGCAACTGCGTTTAACACAGCGCTCCCATGCTGTTTGTTGTCGAAGGCCTTAAAGCAATATATTCTGTAATTTATTTGTATTACCAACCTCTTTCCCATGTCAAATAAGTATAAATAAGCGGTAGGCCCTTATAGCGAAAAGACACGTCTTTTCGCGAAAAGACAGTCGTTCGCGAAAAGACATTTTTTCGAAAGCCACAGACGCTGGTTCAGCTTTATTTTTTGCTGTACTATACTTTATAATACTTAATGATAATTAGGAAGAACAAACATCCAATTTAGTCAATCGTATATCAACTTAACTGTGTGCATGAGCCAACGGCTTCTGTTAGCGTCTTTTCACAAGTGTATCATAGCGCAACCGTGACTGAGCCAATTTAGAATACCAATCCCCAGCCTTCTGTTAACACCTTTCCCATGGCTCACTGCTTCTGTAATCTGTATGAAAGAAGCTCTTATTTGGAATGGCCAGGTATATCCTGGTTGGGCATGGCATGGCTTCTCACAATTGATGTTAACCGAAGCCAGTTCTTATTGATGATATCACTTTGGTATCTGGCCTTTTATTGGTTAAACATGTCATTTCGCACAGAGATAGTCATCCGCGAAAAGACATTTTTGATGAAAGCTAAAGACGCGGGTCCAGCTTCAATATTTACTTAAGAGTAGAGGGCAGAGTAATAAATGATAATTAGGAAGAAAAAACATCCAATTCAACCAATCGTTTATCAACCTAGCTGTGTGCATGGGCCAATGGCCAAGCCACTTCTGCAGGCGTCTCAGGCGTCTTTTCACAAGTGTATCATAGCGCAACCATGACTTTTCGCGAAAAGTGTTTTTGCAAAAGCGGGAAACATGGGTCCAATTCGGCAAACCCCCGGCTTTCTCTTTGCATCTTGCCCCTGTGATAGTGAACAGTTAATCTCAGACAACATACCACAAGCGAGCGCTTACTTCATGGATCGACTTCTTCCCCTGCTGAAGGAAAATCTTGTGACCAGTTTGCATTGCGGCACTCCGTCTACATGGACCAACAACAACTGCGAAAGCATGAACCATATACTTAAGCAAGAAGGTGAATGGAAGCCAAGACCTCTTCTAGAGCTCATCGACCTTCTACACCGTGTTGTGGACATACAGTACCAACAGCTCGAACAGAGTCTTGTTGGTCTTGGCGACTTCGACCTGTGTGAGCAGTTTCAGCGATTTGCTGTCCCCATGGAGGTGTGGGCATCTCGCACCAAGGAACAGCGGGACCGCCACATGGCACGCTTTATGAAAGCGTTGAAACTCCCGGACCCCAAGAGCGTTTGCTCCACTGATGGCAAATTATTGGTCACTGCACCAAACGGAGGCAGAAAACCAAACCAGCGCAAAAGGAAACGAGCTGCAAGGACAACTTCGGTCGTGTGATAGCTGTGTTTGCGCGAAAACAACAGACAGGCCACAGCTGCATCCAGCTTCAATTGCTCAAGGTTTTATATGTTTGGATATGTATATAGGCCTTATTTCTTTATGCTGCTGAATCAATCAAATCTTAGGTCTTTTCTTTGCACAACGTACTAAGTTATTCAGGTGCAACCATATCATAGTGCAACCATGCAAACTACACCTCACTAACAAGCAAGCACCCAATCTATGAAAATCTAGCTTATCTGAGCACTTTGTGACGAAAAGAAAATCTTGTGGTACAAGGCACAAAGTATTTGTAGCTGTTTATTATTTATCTAAGCAATAACCTCTCATTCTCCTGTCTTTTCGCGAAAATACGTGTCTTTTCGCTATAACGGCCAACCCATAAATAAGTATATTCTGTCTTCAATTTAAATCCTGAAAGCCTGTGGGCTATCTGGAGAGAAACAATTTGGTCACCGGAGCAGAAGTTGGTGGCCGGCTTTATATCCCTGCACGCCAGTTTGCTGTTCAGTATTTTGTGTGTGATGCCCTCGCTGCTCGCTATCACATCCGCACAGTTGTATGTTGAAATTGTTGTTTTACAGACTCTCAGATATATAAAATATATATGTATCATAATTTTGAGATACCAAAATGTAAAAAATCCAAGATGGCGCATGTACGTATATTGCTTTAAGAAACTGACTCATCTATGTTTGTTAGATGGGTACTCAGAGTACAGGTTTAGCAGCACCAGCTTAACACCCTGCGGCTAGCAGTTGACTGAAAGTTCGGTCGAGTCAATTTGGCATTGTTATAGAGACTGCACATATATCAAACAAGTTGGCACATTGCGTGGTCAGCTAAGCTGTGTTGCATTTGTAGGGAGGGAGTGCAGTGAGGGGTCCATCATCGTCGTTGGCAGGGTGCCAGAGTTTGACTTGACTAGTAGAGTGGTGGGCATGGTTTCGGGAAGCGGGAGTCAATGCATGGGGTAACTTGATACAGCTGCTGTCTCAGACTGTAAACCATAAAGCATGTTGATGGGTTAGCTCGACGGGACAGTGGTTCTACAATTGGTGCCAGAGCAATTGGCTTCATTTGTCTGGATGGGATTATTATAACTGGGAGAATAGCCGCCAATCTCTCGCCCTGGATTTTTATGGCAGTTCATACAACCTTTGACCTCTAGACCATTTGACTGCCAGGGAGTGGAGAGTAGGGAGTAGAGAGGCCTGGAGAAATTTGTATCAGTGCTGGGGTATGGTGTGAAGGTTTGGTAGTCAATATTTAACATGGTACAGGCATGCCCAAGGGGCACAGCATTCAGATAGCTGGTTATTGTTCAGTAATCAGCTGAAAAATTAATGCAGACACCAGTTTAGGTAGCCTCTAGAGATCCACTCCATTAGTCTGTTGGGTCTGAGTTCCAGCTTTAGCCCTGAAGAAAGTACTTTCCACTGTAGATTTTCAAAAAGAATAAGCACATTTAAAAATTCTAAATAATCTGGAGGCAGATTATGACACCATCACATGCCAAAAACAAACCTGGTGTAGCATGATAACATATCCGGCGTGATAATGCGTCCAGCTGACGTGTGCGCATGTGCAGTGAATTGGCTTGCTATGTAAATAGCGTATTTATGTTAGGTTTATGGTCAGTTTAGGACCAGGGTTAGAGTTAAAGTTAGGATTGGGGTTCTGGTTAGGGCTATTTACCTGAAAGAAGCGAGGCCGGACAGGTTATCATGGCCAGACAAGTTATTATCAATTATTTATTACAGACGGTGTAACTTGTCTGTATATAATACAGACAAGTTATATACAGACAAGTTACACTGGATTGGATGTTGGAAACACAGATACAAGAGAAATCTTTTTGATTAGTTGGAAGAATTTGATATATAAAAGATGAATGTGATATTTTTGCCTTTAGATAATTTATAATTTCTTAATGCACCTATAATAAGTAATATGGATAGGTGCTAAGCTTACCTAAAAAATGCGAGCATATATTTATTAATTCAGATATGCCCAGGGGATACATCTAGATTAATATTCAAAATTAATCTCACTTCAGCTGGCCTAAAGAATATCTTTAGCGGGATGACGTATACCATGCACATACTTGTGGTATATCATTTGGTTGCTTAGGAACTCCCGTTGTGACATAATGTTTATAATATTTTTACGTCACAACTACTCACTATGACAGCAGCTGATGGGCAGTCACTAAGAATACACTGCTTAGCAACAAACATTTAGCCTATCGCTTATAAATTAACTTTAATCTGAAGAATACATCCAGTGTTAACATTGAATAATTGATTAGTTAATTTTGTGGGGCAGCTGATTTAATTATTAAAGGTGCATGTGGAGTTGTTTTGCTGTTTTTGAATGCCAAATTTGTGTATAAGAACACAAACCTAAGGCCTTAAGGTTCATAACAGACAATAAACACCTACCATATCGCTCACCAATTATCTGCCAATGAGCAAAACATTTCAAATTCATGAATTGTCCGCCACAAAAATGAAAACTTGTGCTGATTTGAAATGTCATAAACGTATGTACATAAGACGTTTACCGGTGCCACCGACAGGGGGCCCAAGCGCTAAATTATACGAGACAATAGAAGCATCCGGAGCGCTTTAAAGACATGACATAATAGGCTTCGAACTCTCTTTGCTTGAATATATTTATATACAGCTGATACTCTGAATCTGAAAATGTCTCATGGGGGTTGTTATGCGAAATGAAAGTCCTAAGCTTATGTTTGAAATGGACTTTGAATATGCATGCATGTTACCTTAAGAGCTCACTTGCGCTCGCTATTATCTATGGTCACATGTACAAGTCCACGCGTAAGTTATTTGTAAACAAGTCCAAGAAGACGAACCTGTATTGAAGGTAAACATCACGAGTGTGAGTCACAGAAGGCATATAAGTGTAGTAAAAGCCTCCATACATGAAAACTGCGACCCATAATGCAGCCGCTAATACTGCAATGACACTGATAAGTTGTAAAATCAACCATTTCAGCCGCATATACCACCCATAACCAAGAAACTTCGCCCAAGATAACCAAGCATCAATCCACACGCCTACATTCATTTTTGCGCCTGCATGAGCATCGCAGATGAGTGGCATGATTTTATAGTCTCAAAACCGATAGATGGTCTTTTTTGCATTAGATTAATTCTGCGTTATTAGAGCTTATTAATCGCGTTGTTGTCTGCCATTGTGTATAAGTACGTATTATATATTCTGCAATGTCATAATTGAAAAGCATAATATGTCAAAAATACAAAGCCCTGATTTCTTCCCTGTATTTGAGAGTATGGCGTGAGAACCGGATGTTGCCATCAGCTGATGCACAACTCGACCAGACGCACATGATCCCTCAATGACCGCTGCTGCAACTTATAATATTGCGTCAAATTGGGCTCGAATCGCTTCCACTTCAGATGGAATCGTTTTTTAATTGAAACAAATATAGTTTTGTCATCCACAATGGAAAAGAGTTATCATTCCCGCACGATTCGTAAATATTTATAACAATAATTCAAAAAAACTCTTTCTTTTGTGTGCCTCTACATGAGCAGATGAGTGACACGAAGGAACATCGTAGTCTCCTCCACAGCCACCCGCTGCGTGGCCAGCTCACTCAGATAGCGGAGGTGGGGCTGTGGAAGAGCCTAGGAACATCGATTTTTTTAGGGTGGGGGTGGGGATAGTCCGTGGAAAACAGTCGGGGCTTCTGTATAACTGCGCGTCAGAGCATTTGTAAAACTAACTAAGATCTTGGGGAGTTTGTCAAAGGGAGAGAGTGATACAAATACACACGATGACCAGTGAGTGCACCATGGCCATGCCTTGACAACTACAGCTAAGCGCAAGTAGGTCAGTCCACGATGGCATATACGTATGTCCCTCGATATACAGATATAAGCTTATATACGCGACATAGATCATTTGCGATAGAGTTGATAGCGGTGTCGAGTATACCGGAAGAGGGGTTTATGTACCGTTTTACATGCCCACATATAAATTTGTGTTTTAATTAACTTGTCTGAAAGTTGCATGTCGAGCTCTTTTCCGCCAAAACTAAAGAGGTCCAAATACAAATAAGAATCCATCCTTGAATCATTCAAGACTTCTTTTGTCTATACTGCACCCATGCCAGACTGCCAAATAGTGTCTCCTAGCCTTGCCCGTTATATCAATTTACCACAAGTTTTCATTTTAGTGGTAAACGTCATCAGTTTGTGTACTTCGCGATGCTTTGGTATAAGTAGCAGTACCGCGACCGAGTTCTGTGGTGTCCCGGGATAGACACGTTTGCCACACCATAGCCAAAACGGCGATGTTTATCAGGTTTTTGAATTTATAGAATAAAGCAATCGAGTTTTCTGCAAATTTTGATATAAATTTCGCCTAGGCTTAGTTTTGGCGGGAAAGAACTCGACATGCAACTTGAAGTATTCGATCTCTTAGTCAATATTTTCCTCGTTCTGACCCCCGGTTATGACCATCCAAAAATAAAGTCGCCCATGAAAGTGTAGACTGTAGTGGCCGGGGTATTGGTCGAGAAAGGGGGGGGGGGGGGGAGGGGACAGATTAACTTGATAAATTTCTTCCCCATTCTGACGTTAATCAATACATTATAAAATCCACATCTATCGTGATTGTGCTACCTAGCTTTGTCACGTACATATTGGGGCTATTATTGATTAGGATAGCGGAAGACCCTCAGCATTGCTCGGCCGACCGGGATGGCGAGGGGGTAGTGGTGGGAGGGGGCCCAAAAGGGCGTCCACAAACTGGTAGAGACGGGCAGGGGGGGGGTGGGCGGTGCTTTGGAGCGGTGAGTGCACCATGGCCATGCCTTGACAACTACAGCTAAGCGCAAGTAGGTCAGTCCACGATGGCATATACGTATGTCCCTCGATATAAGCTTATATACGCAACATAGATTATTTGCGAGAGTTTTGTCCCCTGGTAGAGACGGGCAGGGGGGGGGGGGGTGGGCGGTGCTTTGGATCGGTTCCCACACCGAATATTAATCTTATAGGCATCTTTTCCTGAGTAATTAAACATTGACACATCGCGGAGAGAACATGCACGTCACAGCAATATATACATGTACAGAAATCTTCCCGGCGGTCGGGGGTGACCCACCCTATAGTCCTCTTCCAGGTATCACACGTGAGCTGCAGCATCCAGGGTGTGTGGTGGGGGGCAATGTTATACGAATCTGGTGGGAGGGGGGGGGGGGTCCGCGGGTGCCCCTTGATGCCTGAGGGGGCGGACATTTGTGATGAAAAAGATACCCCTATAGAGCGGATATTTGAAAACTTGCGACCGGAGGTGTGGTTGGGGGGGGGGGGGGGGGAGCTCTGAAAATGTGCGCTCATAGGGCGGGTTGCCGCGAAAAAATACCCCTTCCGAGCGGATTTTGGCGATAAAACGCCCTGACCGAGCGGATTTTGGAGGTGAAAACAAAACCATGACCCAAACCCAGCAATTTAAGTATCCCCCCCGGGCTGGATGCTAACCCCGGAAGGGACACGCTAAGCGCCGTGATCGGTCGTTCTGCGCTGCAGGCCGCGGATGGAACTTTCAATCCTCGGATTACATTGATACAAACAGGCGAACGTGTGGTAGATTCATCTATACCTATACTGTGAGACACGGCAGAGAGCCGCATAGGCCTAAATAGGTTGTCATTCATACATCATCTGTACGGGTCTTAACGGGGTAAATGGCGACGCAGGCATATTTGAAAAATCGGCATTCAACATTGACCCCCAAAATTCCGACATTGAAGATCTAAAAAAGGGACATAGATTTGGGAAAAAAACGACGGAGCGGGGGAGGGGGCGGGCGACTCTCATAATTTGCATTGGTGGAGAGGAAAAGGAATAAACCGAGTGGGTCTGTATGGAGCTGCGACAAAGAGCAGGTCAATAGAAAAAAAGATACCCCCTCCAAGTGAATTTTTTAAATCCTGTTCCTTCCGGCGGAGCTCCATCTTGGGTCTTGCTGGCAGATCGTACAACATGGAATATCTTAGGAGTGTGGGGGGGGGGGGGGGCAAGGGCGGACACTGTTTCCAGATCACGAAGAATTAAATCGATAACTATCCACATACAAAGGATGGGCGTATAGATAATTTGATTTTGTTAAATTTCTCGAGTTTTCGATTCACGGTTATCTAATATTAAAATTCTCACATTACGATTAATGAAAATCCTTGAACGCGACGGTCGGCTAGTACCTCATTCCCAGTTTACGGAGAATTATTTTCCTCATACCTAGTTCACGGTGAAATGAAAAGCCTGTTCTCGAGGAACGGAAATACCCCTTGCCTCCACCCTGTCTTCGGCAAGGGCTGTGTATTTACGCCACCCACCTTATTTTCCATTCCCTTATTTTCCTCATTTCTGTATTCTAGCATAACAGTGATTAATAGCAAAGTTTGGAAATGCTCTGGTATAATATCCCCCGAAACATACCCTACCATCCGCGGGGTGGGTGGGGGAGGGTGGAAGCAATAGGGGTCGTGTTCCCAGATCACGCAGAATAAATGTCTTTATTCACAGGTGGGAGGGTCCGCGGGTGCCCCTTGATGCCTGAGGGGGCGGCCATTGTGATGAAAAAGATACCCCTATAGAGCGGATATTTGAAAACTTGCAACCGGAGGTGGGGTGGGGGAGGCTCTGAAAATGTGCGCTCATAGGGCGGGTTTCCGCGAAAAAATACCCCTTCCGAGCGGATTTTGGAGGTGAAAACAAAACCAGGACCCAAACCCAGCAATTTAAGTATCCCCCCCCCCCCGGGCTGGATGCTAACCCCGGATGGGACACGCTAAGCGCCGTGATCGGTCGTTCTGATTTGCAGGCCTCGGATGGAACTTTCAATCCTCGGATTACATTGATACAAATAGGCGAATGTGTGGTAGATTCATCTATACCTATACTGTGAGACACGGCAGAGAGCCGCATAGGCCTAAATAGGTTGTCATTCATTAATCGTATGTACGGGTCTTAACGGGGTAAATGGCGACGCAGGCATATTTGAAAAATCGGCATTCAACATTGACCCCCAAAATTCCGACATTGAAGATCTGAAAAAGCGACATAGATTTGGGAAAAAAACGACGGAGCGGGGGAGGGGGCGGGCGACTCTCATAATTTGCATTGGTGGAGAGGAAAAGGAATAAACCGAGTGGGTCTGTATGGAGCTGCGACAAAGAGCAGGTCAATAGAAAAAAAGATACCCCTTCCAAGTGGATTTTTGAAATCCTGTTCCTTCCGGCGGAGCTCCATCTTGGGTCTTGCTGGCAGATCGTACAACATGGAATATCTTAGGGGGGGGGGGGGGGGGCAAGGGCGGACACTGTTCCCAGATCACGAAGAATTAAACCGATAACTATCCACAAAGGATGGGCGTATAGATAATTTAATTTTTTTAAATTTCTCGAGTTTTCGATTCACGGTTATCTAATATTAAAATTCTCACATTACGATTAATGAAAATCCTTGAACGCGACGGTCGGCTAGTACCTCATTCCAAGTTTACGGAAAATTATTTTCCTCATACCCAGTTCACGATGAAATGAAAAGCCTGTTCTCGAGGAACGGAAATACCCCTTGCCTCCACCCTGTCTTCGGCAAGGGCTGTGTATTTACGCCACCCACCTTATTTTCCATTCCCTTATTTTCCTCATTTCTGTATTCTAGCATAACAGTGATTAATAGCGAAGTTTGGATGCTCTGGTATAATATCCCCCGAAACATACCCTACCATCCGCTGGGTGGGTGGGGGAGGGTGGAAGCAATGGGGGTCGTGTTCCCAGATCACGCAGAATAAATGTCTTTATTCACAGGTGGGGGGGGGGGGGGGGGTGGCAATAATTCTTCGTGAACTGGGAATGAGGTATTAGCCGACCGCCGTGATCAAGGATTTTCATTAATCGTGGGACTGGTAATATTAAATAACCGTGAATCGGGAAATCGTAAATTTAATATAGTGTATCCGCCCTTCCATTGCCCGCCGAGACCTGAGAATAAAGAAATCCCCCCCCCCCACTCCCACAGGTCACGACGAATTAAAAGAACTCCCTGCCTACAAAGATAGCTCTGATGCATGGTATAAATTGGCGATTTCCCGATTCCGTGGTTATTTAATATTGAAATTTCCAGTTCAGGCCGGGCTGATGGGGATGAACACCGCTCCCCCTTGACAAATTTCCATCGGACATCTCCCCCCTCGCCGTCCTTAATTTTATCGAACCTACGTCACTCCCCTGAAATCGTGGATCCGCGTCACTTCAGGAAACGTCTCTTGAACGTCTTGTGCGTCTGGCCCCACTTTTACTATCAAAAATCAGTTAATCTCTAAATATGGGATTAGATGCTATTCGCACAAAAAACCCACTTTACTAAGATGGATTAGTGGAAAGACATCCAGGATCACCTCATCCGGTCGCAATATCCAGCCAATCATTGTTTCAGCCTTGGGAAAGACTAAGGAAACTATTTTGAGGATTATCCTTGTTTCCAGGCTGATCTCACATAGTAAAAGTGGGGCCTGCTTATTAACGAGCGATTAACATTCGCAGGCTCAATGCTTCAAATGTAATTGTAAATATGGCCAACAAAGTATTTTTGCTTGGTCTTGCTTAATTGAAAGCTAATCTACCATGTGTGCTGCGTCACTGATTTGCGTGTCGTCAAATATTTATTGCGGAGTTTTATGAAATTCCTTGTGTAACAGGTCCATGCAAGGAATATTAATGACAAACTTGTAATATTCTTGCAATAATTAGGTCGTACAACTTTAGATACGACATGATTTTGGCGGGAAAGAACCGTTTGAACGGCCTTAACACCCAGTGACGCACATTGATATTTGAATGCGGTTAAATAAAGGTCTGTGTTTCCAGATGAATCCTTCATTTACAGGTGAAAAACCATGGCATATCAACTATTTTCCGAGGCCGTCCCGCTAGATACAACCAGCCCAAGAGAAGATGATATTGTTCTGTCCGAGAAACTTTACGAATGCATAGAAAATTGTGAACTGTTCGAAGATGCGGCTGGTTTGCGTAACAGGTAAATCTCAATCGCAGTATAACATAAGGGAAGTAAACTGAAAAGTGAACTGTGTGCAATGTAAAGAATCTAAATGCGTCACTCAATCTATATTGACAAATATCTGACCTTACCTGATATATTTGTGATTCCTGCATGGTTTAACTTTTCAGACAAGTAGCTCTTAAGAGCTTAAATGATGTCGTTCGGTCTTGGGTTTCGGACGTAGCTACCGAGAAAGTAAGACCTTTTTCTTCAGTTATGGACTGAGTGAATCTGAGAAACCGGTTTCATACTCGCATTATCAGTTTTACGACCTCCAACGTCCGTTGTGAATTTAAGTTCCGTTCGCGTCTTACAGCTACTTTTACAACAAATTGTCACCCACATTATGATTTTCTCTGTGAGAAATGTCTCAGATAAATTATCTGACTTAGTATCAACGTAAAATTTATTGGTTACTGTATTTAAAACGGTAGCGATGCCCGAATATTGATGGCGTACTACATCGGAGAGCTTCACATATGATGCACCAGTTTGGTCAAAATGTGGCTTAATTAACAATATTTTCCTATTGTGTAGAATAAATGTGTTCTTATACACCTAGAAACCGAAGTACACCATTTCCATTCAAACTTTTAAAAAAAGATCACAGAAAATATTGCTGTTTGATTAACTTTGATATTTCTAATCACTTACACCCAACAAAAACAAAGTTGAGAATTTGACCTACTTTTGTTTTAATATTCAATCAGAATGTCGACGTGAGTGGAGATCACGGTGCTAGAACCGTGCCCTTTGGAGGCCATCTCCTCGGAATCGTCATGAAAGGTTTTTTTCATACAAATATTCTCGTCTCGCATTCATATAGACCTAACTCTACATAAGTAGACTGCCCATCAGTGAGGTAACACGGATTATAACGAACCTTCGTGTATGAGTTGTTTAGAAGTTACATAACATCGCCTTAAATTACGACAGCTAAGAGTATTCATTCACTTTCACAAATTCCACATAATGATGCATATGACTCGCATTACAATACTGTTTCTGCACTGACGAGTACGTTTGCTAACTGCACGGCTGACATCCACCTTAACGTTTACGCCGCAGATAGCGACATCGATGTGGTGTGCCTCGTTCCTGACTTTGTCCAGAGAGGAGACTTCTTCTCATCACTTCCGATCAAACTGAAGGCCACGAAAGAATCGGAAGTCTGTCAGCTGCGGACTGTCCCACACGCCCGTGTGCCTATTATCAAATTTTGCTTTTGTGGATACCACGTATGTATACATATATGGGGTATATATGACTATGTGTGAGCTTCTCATATAATTTGGGGCCTTTGATCTAGAACACATGTATACTCACAGCCGATCATTGTTTTGTGTGTTTTGTGCAAATTTTTAATAGGTAAATTCGCCACTTTATGTTTTGAGGGTTTGGCGTTTAGTTTTCTCCAGAGACGTCTCCGTTTTGGAATTCTTATGGATAAGTTTATAATCATCAGAACAAGTTCAACAATGATGGGTGTGCTAGCTAATTTGTTGAAATTTGTCTAGCGGTCTTTCAAACTGTAATTGAGTTTTAAAACGAAGCGAAGCGCATGAACAACCACAACGTATGTGGGGGCCGAAAACGTCCGATTGCCCAAAACGTCCTACATAGCGAAGAACAAACTAACAGTTACATTTGACGTTTCAATCCCACACAATCTGCCGATATGAAACCGCGATAAGCTCGTTTTGTAGCTTTTAGATAGCGATGTACGGAGAACGTTGAGGTTTCTTGAGAAGCTGGGGGAGGGGGGGGGGGGCTTTAGTGTGGGGGCGGTGCGTAACAAGGCACGGACAAGCGTTAGCATTACTTTACAGCCTCGGCCTCTTTGCTCGTTATGGGACTTAATTGTCACACTCTCCGGGCCTAGATCTGGACATTAAAATAATGTTTATGCGAGATTGGGAGGTTATGGGACAAATCTGGGGATATATTTATTCAGTGATGCTCGTGTTGTGCTTGGACGAAAATCGGTGTGCTCTTATAGGTGCGAAAGTCCTGATCCTGGCCCGTTTTGGGCAGTCGGACGTTTTGGGTTCTCACAAATGTATCCCAATCACTTAACCCACCTGAATGTTTGACGCGCAACGATCTATATGCAGGGACGTTTGGCCAACTGACTTTTCTGTGTTCTAAGTTGTTGCATAGTGGTTGGGGGGGGGGGGGGGTGCTAAATTACAATTAACCTAACCAGCTGGGTCTGGTGGGTGTACCAGACTACTATTGGTACTGCTATTTCACAATTTCACTAAAGATGGTGGCATAACCGTACCTAAGGGGCTATATGTTCAGCGGCTCGACAAAGTATATGGACGCGTCGATTCATGTACATATATATGTCACTTGTGTGTATCGAATGCCCATGCGCAAAGGCTAGTATCTGCAACCTGCATGGTATTTTCCCCCAGATCGACCTTTCCTTGGCGACATTATCACTACACACAATCCCCCCTGATGTTGACCTAATGTCCGACACACTGCTGGAACGCATGGATCTGGAGAGCGTTCGCAGCCTCAGTGGTGAGGTTTATTATTACGGTTGATATATGAATAGCATAGAATAGTCCCACTATAAGTCCATTGGAGAAGATAATAACATAGATCATGCTAGATATAATTACTTCATAACCAAGACCAACAAAATATATATTTTACTTTCTAAATGCCATGTGTTTCAGTAATACATTCACCATGCACTAATTCATTATATATTTTTTCTACTATTAAATTAAAACAAACCAAAAGTCTAAACTATTTGCCTCATGACGTCTGTATGTATCTATATATTGTTGCGTTTACATAGGTTATCGTGCCGGAATCCGATTATTGGAACTCCTTCCTGATCAACTCTTCTTTAGAGATACGCTAAAGGCTGTCAAGCTGTGGGCGAAACGTGAGTAACACATTACATATAGTGTGTATCGCATTTGCATGAGGGTTTTAATTTTATTTTGTATTAAAAGATAATAAAAGCATTTTAAAGGTAAAGGTCGAAGTCAAACTTAAAACTTTGTATTTCATTCTACCAAGCTCTGACGTTTTGGGTCCTAACATACGCCCATGGTGTATCGTCGACGCACTAGAAGTATGATAGTATTACAGTGGCGGACGGATCAAATGATCCCTTTTCTGTTTTGAGTGAGGATCGATGTCCTTTTATTGTAAAGTGTACGCAATTGTAGGTGTGAACCTGTGTACATGTGCAGGACCCTCCCTCTAGTACCCTGATATTGTCTAGCGGTGTTCTGGGTTAATTATGTTTTTGTTCTCCTTTTATGTGTCTGTGTGTTGATCAGGACGTGGTCTTCAGAGCAGTGCTATGCGCTACCCCAGCGGCATGGGCTGGGCCATCATGGTGGCAAAAATGTGCCAACTGTACCCAAAGGCGCCAGCATCCACCCTTGTGGGTCACTTATTCTCTAAATTTGCTGACTGGTGAGTATCTAAGAGACTACTCATATTCTCAGCAATAGACAATGGCTGCAAATCATGTCTTTTGTGTAATATGTAACATCATGTATAATGATATAGACGGAAGGTATAATTTGAGCAACTTCAGCAGGACATCATAAGCTGACACACATTATACTTAAGCGGTGTTTCGAAGATAAATGATTTGTAATATTTAGTGAACCGACATGGCAAAAATTTATAAAGCTGTGTACATTTGCATAACGCTGTCCTGTGTCACGCGTGTGACAGGGACTGGCCGCGACCTGTCCTGTTAACCGTATTAGCGAAGGACGATCCATATGGCCTACAACCCTGGAATCCGTTGGTAAGTCTGGGGGAATGGACGTATGTTAGAACCCAGAACGTCATAGTGACGAAAATGTCATACCATACGGCCAGCGCCATCTTGGAGCAAATGCTCTCATTGTTCCTCGATCGCCGTGTCTATTGACGGGGCTATGAATACATGAGGCAGTAACTCTTCAGTTTTAGATCTATGTAAGTGCTTTCATAAATGATGAAATATTTAGGGTATCGCCCCCCTCCCCCCCGGGTCTATAGCTTGGAACCTGTTACTTCTTGAAACCTTCGATTTCCTTATTTTCCTGCGCCGTATTCGCGCATTTCGGCCTCCAAGAGGTCATTAATTGTCAATCAATCACTTCTTAGACCCCTAGTGGCCCTGTCCGGCCCGTCTTCTGCTGAAACGTTACGCAGGATTTTGTGGGCGATATAACCGGGATGGTTGAAGTCAAACTTAAAGCTGTGTATATCATTCTACCAAGCTATGCCGTTTTTGTCACTATAAAGTTTTGGGTTCCAACAGATGTCGCTGAGACTCATCCATAATTGTCCAATAAGTACTTGTGGTAAGATTATGTGTTTTAGTTTAAATTGATATAATTGTTAATTTATGGTTCAAGCGACAAGTTAATTAATGGTTAAATTTTTAAGTGACGTGTTAATTTATGGTTCAAATCACTTGTTAATTTGTGGTTCAAATATCTTGTTAATTTGAGGCTCAAATCACTTGTTAATTTGAGGTTCGAATCATTTGTTAATTTGTGGTATTGTTGAGTAACATAAATCACTTGTTAACTTGTTGTGTTATTAGTTACCATCTTGTAACGAGTAGTGTTTAAATAATTTAAGTTGATTATTGTAATAACAGCCCAAGAACCATAGCTGATGGATGTCGCCATCGTTTTACATATACATGTACCTCGTCACTGTACAGAAGTACGAGACTAGTTAATAATAGAATAGTAAGCGTATGTGATGTGCAGAAGGCGATGCAATGACAATTGATGAACTAATTATTTGATGGGTTAGGTAATTCCGTCCGACAAATACCACATGATGCCCGTGATAACTCCGAGTTATCCCGAAAAGAACGCCGCCTTTGGAGTGACAAGATCAACCCTATCTATTTTGAGGTCGCAGCTCGTGTGGGGTAAGGGTCATTCCGTCTCCTAAACATACGAAGCTGACTTCGCCGTTTCAGATATGGAGCTAGAGTATGTTGTGCGAGAATTAACATCAATTAAAGTATCTATATTTATACATATTTATACACGTAGTAATATTTAATCAAAGGAATAGTTATGATATTAGTTATAATAGTAGTGATGATAAAATGACAACATCAGTAGTAATGATGATAATTAATTATAATAGTTATACGTCTCGTAGTATTATATAAAGATAAATTGGGTTTTATCCGGTTATTATCTTATTATAACCATATGAAGCGTTTTTTGACAGGTGGCAAAACTGTGGAGAAGATTATTAATGAGGGTCAACCTTGGAAGAATCTCTTTGAACCGGCACCATTTTTTGACTTGTACAGGTTGGTTGATGTTTGCATAATTAGTTACTTAATTACTGCCAAGAAGCCAGATTATACTGCGTTGACGAATTTAATGGAAATATTTTCAACGGAGCCGGCCTCAATATGTATATAAACGCCTGTAAATAAAACGAAGCTCGTCAAATGCTATCCTATGTAATAGACTTATTACCAAAGCTTCAACCGTTATGGAATATATATTTTTGTTGCAGCCATTTCCTGCAGGTTGTAGCTAGTGCATCTACGACCCAGGACATACTGGAATGGTGCGTCATTCCTTTTTCACTTTTGTAGGACTAATTAAGGAGAACACATTAGTCTGTTTGGAATACGTACCATATTAACGTACCCCGTAGCAAGAACCGTCGTACCTTTGGTATCATCATTCGCTCATGTATATTAATCTACAGTATAACTTACAGTGGCGGATCCTGGAATTTACGAAAGAGGGGAGGGGGGGCTGGGAAGGTTGTGCAAAAGGATAAGCGGCTACCCCTTCTTCTTAGCCTATTTTCCGACGACAGGTGGGGGGGGGGCACGTACCCTTTGTACCCCCCCCCCCCCCCGCCCCCCCCGGCCGCCACTCTCCTGGATTCGCCACTGATCTAGCTACGCTTAGATGATGGCTATACACAATCAAGACCTGGGGTGTTATTAATAAAACATGGCGCACGTCGTAGGCCTTCTCGTCGTAGATTCTGGCGCCCCTGACGGTAATATTCAGAATCACAATAAGTTGTCGATTTAACTTTTGGCATTACACTCATCCTACAAATCCATTATAACTCCGTTTTCTGTCCTTAGCCGGGAAGTCCGGCTTTTTTAAATTTGCAATTCTAGCGTTAATTATCTATGTCTGCGTAGCGCTAGTTTAGTAGGGACTATAAGAAATGGAATAAAATGGATATCGAAATGTCTTGGCGTATTAACAATGTTACTAATATTCATTCTTACGGATAATAGTGTGACACATATTTGTATTTCTTATGTTGTAGGAGTGGGTTCATTGAATCGAGACTTCGACTGCTCGTCGAAGGCCTGGGAAGGCACAATGGTATCAGGCTGGTCCATGCGTGGCCGAAAAGTGTACCCACAAGGTGAGTTAAATATATAGTTACCATTTTTATTGGAGGGAACGTCTGTGTGTAACGTGAATCTCGATGCGCGCCATTGTCGTTTTTGAAAAATGGACACACGACATTGGCTTCCGAATTCTGACACTAAACATTTGAACATTCGACACCGACACAGATTTGGAGTTGTTTCTCGAGAACGTCTAGTTGTAAGGAAATACATTTTATTGTAGGGACTCCGAGTTTTCCTGCTCTTGGTTTCTGGGGTTGAGCTTTGAGATGACCAATCCCAAAGAACTGGATTTATCCTCGCACATCAATAAATTTCAAAGGATTCGTAAGTTCAATCTTAATGGTGATTTAGCCATTATGAACAGAAAAAGAGATAAAATATCCGACCTGCACCCATCAGTTGCGGGTACAGTTACAGAAGCCGGTTTCATTTGTCAGTTAGATGGAGGAAAAGAAATTGACCATATTTAATGCGCGGGAAAGGCTGGAATTATTCTAGAATAAAACGTATGCCAAATCCTGGTCGAACGCGAAAAAACGGACGATACATGTATTACAACATGTAGGCATAACTAAGCTTCAGGCCGTTGCAATGTATACCGGGTTTGCGTGGTCGAACTGCTTTATTGCTATTATATCAACATGAAGGCTGCATGAGGAAGGTAAATGATTGTGAATTTGTCTAATTAGTCACTTTTTACACACCATACACAGTCGTACAGCAAGCCAAGATCAACAAGAGTTGGAGAAAAGATACTCTTCTAGAAATCAAGCATGTCAAAAGGTATGTTTTCGTGTGCTGTTGCGCGCAGATTTTAATTGAAATTTCTAAATAAGGGTAAGTTGCGTGACGCACATCGGACAACACCAAGTGTTCTATATGTACACATTTATGGAGACAGGTCTCTATGATGTACATACACCATACATACACTGCTTTAATTAATGTGGGTCTTTCTCGTCAATGGTCCTTTTCAGGAAGGACTTAGCACAAGTGTTGCCGCCAACGGAAGCACAAGCGTTGCCGCCCGCCGAATCTGTCAGCCTCGTCGAAAAAAAGAAGAAAACTGGTCCCGTGGATTTTTCTTAACATTCAGCATGTAGCCTAAAGCGATCGCCGCTGTTCGGCACTTGTTAATTATTGTGTCACCATGAGCCACTGCCGAGTGAACCGCGAGGACTTGGCCTAAGTACTTTTGGTGTACATACGTGCTTCCGCCGCTCTTGTCCAATAATAATTAAAGCGTCGTTTTCTCGGATAGTTTCAAACATTACGGATTGAATAAGATTGCAAACCACTTTGCTCCGGTATTTAACACCATATATGTATCAATATGTATACATATTGATACATATACGGTGTTAAATACCGGAGCATTCCGCAACGAGCAAAGTGGTTTGCACCAATCCGTAATGTGTGAAACTATCCAGACTACATTGTCCGCAATTATCCGAGAAAACAACGTTTTAATTATTATGTGACAAGAGCGGCGGAAGCACGTATGTACACCAAAAGTACTTAGGCCAAGTCCTCGCGGCTCACTCGACAGTGGCTCATGGTGACAAAAGGCCTGGGATAAACTCATCCTGTATACCGCTTCTGGGCGATTTGTAAAGATTCCGGGTGAAATTTGATAATGTAGGATATGTATTGCTTCTCGTGCCAGGTAAGTTATCGCAACAACGTTTGAGGAGCTTCCAGTATCTTATTCTTCATAGAGCATTAGTAACAAATACCTTTTTATATAGATGTAAATTTGTGAGCTCCGATACATGTGTATTTTGTGGAAATGAATCGGAAACAATTGACCATTTATTGTATAGTTGTAGATTTGTCAAGCCTATATGGAACAAAATAGCAAATTGGTTAAACGAGGCCGACCCAAATCTGGTACTCGAAGTGTCCATGCAATCCATCATACTGGGAGTAGTTACCTCGCTACATAGTAGATTATTAAATCATTTAGTGTTAATAGTGAAGAAATATTTCTATATTTGTAAATGGGCCACAAAGATTCCAAATTATCAAAGTGCCATCAATAGTGTTGAGTATTACTATGCTGTGGAAAAATCCGCGGTAGAACAAAAACCTTCTTTGTCTGTTATTATATTTAAGAACAAATGGGAACCCATTATGTGCAATTTAATGAATATTTAGAGATGATTAAGTGCTTTTATTGTGGTAAAAACGTGGTCTTTGGTGTACCAAGCAATATACTGTAATGCTATGCGTTTATTATGGATCTGAAATATATTACTTTTGTACTGTAACATCGTTATGGAAATAAAAATATATATAAAAAAAAAAAAAAAAAAGTTATTGCAACAAAATTGTTCTATCATATCCTCCACTGACGGCTCGGACAAGAGATGGGGACAATTGTGCCGAGCTAAGCTCGCACTGAAACCAGCGCCATACACATTTCATCATGCCTGAAATAAATTCACTTAAAGGCGAGATATACGGACCGGTCTGATCAAAAACACTTTTATGGGCGAATTAGAAGCTGGTATCTCAATCCTGGTCCGGGTAACTGTGTCATTGAGTCGAACTGTTCATAGACCTATCATTCATTATTTGAGAGCGTTTAGTGGTCCGGTTTAGCCAATGTGTGCAATACACCAAACCATCATCTGTGTCACCGCATCTAATCAACATGGACGTATGTTGTTATAGTTCTACAGGGACCGCTTCAAGCATATACGTTTGTCGCACTTGTAAATGATTCGCACATGGACGCTCTTTGTCCAATAAGATGCAATATAAAAACAGTTCAGAACTCATTATGTTTTTGTACCAGCAACAAGAGCCATTATGATTAGAGATTGTAATCACTAATCTAACACATTCATTTTATTTTGCAAGACATACATTCACAGTTATGTACATACATATATTTTTACTCACTGAGGTAGGCCTCACTAGCTTGAGTATTACGAGCCCGGTCATCGCTGGCTTCCATTGCTTTCTCAGCATGTTCTTGTTAAGCGTCGAGCGTATAGACAAATGCATGTATATTTTGATCTGCGTATACATTACACAATCATATACATCCAGTTACAACGTTTGGTCCGCAAGTGTACACAACGACGTAGTGCATCTACCTGTAGATTTATGCGATTTACATAAAAAAAAATAGAAAATCGTTTTACGGTCCAATTAGCAGCACTGGGATTAACTAAAATAATACCGCGATCTCAAATTATAATATCTAAACGCCAGTGATGTACCTAGTCATCGTTTAATAATTCCATGGCAACGTCTAAGACTTCTCGTTTGAAGTTATCATGTCGATGTGACTGTAAAGACTCCCAAGGTGTATGCAAAATGAAGGTAAATGCATTTCGTCTTCGTGTACATTTGCAGACTGTAAAGCACCAAAACACTACCGCATGGTACGCACAACAGTCACTCATACAGAAACAAACCGGATGATTGTCCAGCACTTCTCACGATGTAAAACTGGTGATCAGGGTCAGAAAATAGACCTATTTACTCACCTAACATGAGGGCAATTCTTCCACAGATTAGCAAAGCGAGAGCCAGTTCAGACAATAAAAAAAAACGGATTTACATCGCAATACGAGAATGTGCGCACGCACCATGCAAATAAATGTTTGTTATTTATATTAATATGGCGGTGTTCTTGAAGATATCGTGGGGACTGTTTCTCACTCACTGGAAGGGCCCCTGAGGGGGGGTAGCCATGTCGCGTGTCGATTTTAAGAAAAAGGTCTATGTCTCGGTGTCGATTTTAAGAAAAGGTCCATGTCGCGTGTCGATTTTAAGAAAAGGTCCATGTCGCGTGTCGATTTTAAGAAAAGTTCCATGTCGCGTGTCGCTAAGTCTTATGTCGCATGTCGATTCTAAGACAACCCCATTGTCGCGTTGTCGATTTTAAAAATCGCCGTGTCGAAAAAGCCCCTATGGGGCCCTACTGGAGTGAACGGTCAAGAACGAAATCTGCCAGTCACAATTCTTTGGAATTCGAGCAATATACACTACCGGGTACACTACTTAGGGCTCTGCTGTGAGAGTGCTAAGCACCGCTACATAACAGACACGCTGCCTCCACTCGAGACCTGACTAACCATCACGCTACAAAAGGCTGCCTCTCACCCACGCGATGCGAGCGACCTTAATACAAAGGCACCGCATCGAAGGCTGCCTCCACTATTGAAATGTCGCCACGGCTCTACCACGCCAACGTCGCCGCCATGACAATGGCGGCGTGTTCCTACACATGGTCACAACGTGTCATGGCGCCGCGGTGTCGTCATACACGAGGTGGTAGATGAAGCCGTTGCTGTACCACGGCATGCGATGTTCCTCGCAGTACCGTCTCAGGGGGCTGCGGAAGGGGTTAACGCGCACGTCTGAGATGGACCCCAGCTGGAGTCCCTTCATGGGAAGCCGCGCGCTCTCGCTGCTGTACTGGCAATAGTCAGTGAAGTACGCCACCTGTCGGTCGGCCTAGAAAGAGAACGCGAGTGAAAGAATGGATATCTCCCCCCAGGTAAAGCATAGCATAATGGATCGACGATATAATGCACGCTACACAAAGCTGCTTATCCCAAAGAACTAAGTAAGCTTACATGATTCCATATTTGAAATTTATCTCATTGAAGGTTTATCATGAAGTACAAAAAATGGGTAATTTATGAATTTACCATTCAAGCCCTGTACGACAAACCAGGATTGGATCCCCAGTTACATTCTCTTACCTTGAGGCGTTTAAGAGGTTGGACCCACGAAGGATACGCGGCCAGACCAGCATTTAGACCTGATTGAAAATATATATTACGTATCTGGAGAAGAGAACTCCCTATGTGACTGCAATATAGATACAAATCAGTACAAAGTAAGTTCAGATATGTCCCCTGTACATGTATAACCAAACAGTGTAAAATGACAACCGAAAAAACTATTACGAACGACAAACGATATGAAACGCGAATGTGGGAAACTTCAATAATCACTCTGGTATTTTCTTTGGAGAGCCAATCTTACAAATTTAAATAAATTAAACATAACTTGCTCGTTGTTTGTGGACATCAGCTCTACAAATTTAATCATTGTTGGGAACGTATAATAGTAGTTCTGTATGTACGAATAGGAATACGAGTTTACGAATATCGTCATACAACAAGCACTTTAGTAAAAAGTGAGCTGTTTACTCGACTTCATCCACCCCGACGTGTTGACAATGGATGCATAGCCTTTCTTGAAAGGGTAAATTTAAATGTCTACCTTCTTCGATCATCAAATTATGATTCGCGCATCGGTCTGCTATACACGCTACACAAACGTTTGAATCGTGTTCATGTGAGGTAGCGCTCGGGGTTTAACAGAGTTTTATAGTAGCAATCGTCTGTTGCCAGCTTTGTAGTGTCACACACATTGAAGTACCAATTCTGTGAGAGAATATCCCTGGCTCGCTGGGTAACCTCTCGCATGAAACAAACTGGGTCCCCAACTGTCTGCGTGATCCACGCATAACAGAAACCATATCTGAATAACCAAATCTTCACCTGCGTAGCCCAGTTTTATGTGGTTCTCCCAACATCGTCATGTTGATATAACATGTTAGATGCAGCTTTGACCAGTCTGTTATGCGGCATTGTTAGCAATTTAACCCAATATTTAATGGCTCTCTTCTCACAGTGATATCTGATTAAACTATTATAGTCCTCTTCAACTGGCGGTAACTCAGTTAAAGTAAAAAAATTTTTTCATATAACTACATATGTAGCGTGTATTTTTGTATGTCAGCGTTAGAACGACATTTCCACAATATTGAATGGTCATCATCAGTCATCATCAGCTGCAATGCGCTACCTCTATGACTGGGGCAGTGGTTAGCGTTCAATCGATGATTACTCCGTTATCAGATTCATAAAAAATATATCCTTCTGGGGATAAACTCCTTTGGTTTCATAGTTTCAATAAAAAATCATTCATAGCTGGTCTCGGCTTTCCTTAATCGATAATGTCCATTATCTCCCGTACTTACCGATGACCACGTCAGCTGTGGTATCTGTGTAGTCTTGATATAATCCCTTGTATAGCGTGACCTTGACCTTTCGCTTCTCTGTGACGGTGTTGTGTTTGGTTGTCGCCAAGTCCGGCCCAACCATGACGATATGAAGCGCGGCAGACGGCATGAGCTCGCCCAACTCCTAGAACCAGGGAAAGCCAATCAGACCTGGGGTACGATGAAGTTGGGTTACATACATATACAGGTAAATATATATTATTATACTGTCACTTACTTATTGTGTTACAGGGTCATATACCACCAAGCTGCAGCATCAGCAATAATGGAAGCTCGATCCACGCATTTGATACACCATTATTATTGATTATACTGTGCTACGAGTTGCTGTCAATAACGACAGACGGATGAATTGGATTTTTAGACGCTACCACTACGGTCACGGAGGCTCCTAGACAGCCGAGCGCTACCACTACGGTCACGGTGGCTACCAGACAGCCGTGTGCGCTACCACTACGGTCAAGGAGGCTACCAGACAGCCGTGTGCGCTACCACTGCGGTCACAGAGGCTAACAGACAGCCGTGTGCGCTACCACTGCGGTCCCGAAGGCTACCAGACAGCCGAGCGCTACCACTACGGTCATGGGGGCTCCCAGAGAGCCGAGAGCGCGCTACCACTACGGTCACAAAGGCTCCCTGACAGCCGAGAACGCGCTACCACTGCGGACACGGAGGCTCCCAGACAGCCTAGTGCGCTACCACTACGGTCCCAGAAGCTCTTAGACAGCCGAGCGCGCTACCACTACGGTCACGGGGTCCCCAGACAGCCGAGCGCGTAACCACTACGGTCACGGAGGCTCTCAGACAGCCCAGCGCTACCACTACGGTCACGGAGGCTACCAGACAGCCGAGCGCGTTACCACTGCGGCCACGGAGGCTACCAGAGAGCCGAGCGCTACCACTACGGCCACAGAGGCTCCCAGAATGCCGAGTGCGCTACCACTACGGTTACAGAAGCTCTCAGACAGCCGAGGGCTACCACTACGGTCAGGGAGGCCCCTGACACATGTCAGTCCTTACCATAAAAACCTCTATTAAATCGGCTTCCTTTTCCACCCCTATGAGGTGAATGATGGTGAGTTCAGTCTTGCCTAGCAATGATGCCTTCTCGGGATCTAAAACTCAAAACACAAAAGCATCCTTTATGCATATATCCATAATAATGGTGACGTTAAATAAATGATGATTAATATTGGTGGATGCAACAACAAGTAATAGATCATTTGACGGATGACAAAACAAAGGGTACAGAAAAATACAAAGAATTAGACTCAAATTATGCAGCTCTGAGCCATGCACAAGTAATATCAAGAAGCCAGAAGAAAATTAAATCCCTTTCACGGTCACTGTGTACGAAGTAATGCTTTGATGGTGTCCCCGCATTTCGTGCGCCCAATCCATATCTATATTGTTCACTCACAATCGCAGGGCATCAAGTTGGTGAGGATGTGGTAGAGCGTGAGAGGCCACTGAAGGAGAGTAGCGATCGGGGACTCAAGCTGGAACCCCCGCCAGTTGTAGTAGGCCTCCCACGTGGTGAGAGGGGAGTCTAGGGGGCCGGGGTGTACGTCTCGTAGGGCCGCAGCCTCAGCCAGGACGTAGGGGGCCTCTTGGATGGGCAGGTCCCCTACGATAGCCAAAAGACCATTTTTGGGGGGGGAACAAAAACCATAGAAGATATTTTGCTCTCGAACTACCTGAATTAAACGAACTTTGCACGAGGGGATATTACAAACGAAAAAATCTTTAATATTGTTGCCACCCAATATATATGGAAGATATTTCAGTCCTGTACGTCTTCCATTATTACGTTTTCATCTTATATGACTGAAATATCTTTTTTTGCCAAGTCAAGACAGTTTATTCAGGCTTACTAAAATGCCACATGACATAAAGAATATTGTTTCATCAAATATTAAATTAATCCATTCGGCAACCGATTTCGCCATTACCGAACGGTGGTATGTCGTCCTCGTCTTCAAAGTATTCCCACCGCCAATATCCTTTCTTTAGAACACCGTGGGTTTTAAGAAATGCCTTCAACTTGTGTGGAGTGAAGTCTTCAGCAGAGGTTTCTGTAGTGTGACGAAGGAAATAGTAAGGAACACTTACTATTTTACGGAGATCAACAACCGAGCAGGCACCTTACTGCAACAGGTCATGACCAGTACGTTCGTTTGCACGTTCGTTCGTACGTTCATGTTTAAGTAAAACAGAAAGCGAACGGTCAGATATCCGCTCAACGTTCCTCCCCGATGGTAACTAGACTTCGAAGTGCATAAGCATTGTACAATGCTCACCCCGTGTTTTTTTTTTAATTTTCACCCAGTTAAACTGTATCAATGTGAGCGCTCTGCAACCAGACACGCGGTTGGCCTGACCTTTGATGAAGGTGAAGGGAAGGTCGGCCAGTTTGTCCGCCGCCATGCTGTAGACGGCCAGCCTCCCACACCACTTGCTGTGGCTGTGGTCCGCGTTGGCGACGTGATGGAGATCAGTCTGCTGACACTTGTCACTGCAGTAGAACACGCTCTGGCACTCCGGGCTGCGACCAAAGACGGATCATATATTACGACGCACATTCTACTTACGTAAGGCACTTTTCGGTATCATGTCTATGTATCGCTCCATACAGAAAGAAATCTTAAAAAGGCAATATGCACTTGCCGTTTAATACGGGTGCTGACTAGAGGACCGGTAAGTTACTTTCACTAATTGTCCCAGCGACAAGTAGTTTACAAGCTTGCTCAGTATTAGAATAATCATTACCCACTAAAACAAAGTATCATCTTTAGCAAGACAATACCAGCTAACCATATTACGAATTCACTAAAATTATTACTATGTTATACGAAGCCACTACCAGTATTATTATCATGTTCCATTATTTAAAAAATGGTTTACTATTATTATGAAGCTAATCTTTATTTAAGGCAACAGGTCACTATCACTGCAACAACAGATTACTATAAGTGTTACAACAAATCAATATGCCTCCTATATGTTACTGTTAAAAGTGCTGCATCTGAGATGGAATAATTAATTTCATACAATCTCATAAGATATACGCGATATGTGAGACTAGGTCGACCAATCACTTTCCTTTTTTCACATACCATAGCTGGAAGAGAAGGCTATCTGCTCGCTTTTCACATACTGTACATGCCCTTCTCTCTTGCAGTTCTGCTGGCAGCGGTGAGTCGCCATAGCAACCAGTGAACATGCTGACCCTCTCCACATTTAACTCTTTAAGCGGTAGTTCGGTCCTGTGCCAAAACAAACAATTTCAGAGATATTTTCCCTTTTTATTTTCGAGGAAAGAAAATATTATACACTAAACTGGAGTTTAACTTTTAATAATATTGTTAACCACCGTCCATCGGATGTATTGTATAAAAAAACTTGAACTTTCATATGAATAAATACTAATATAAAATCTTACTTACAAAACCTGGTCATTTCTGAAACCCAGATATCTGGGTCTCCTTGGTTTCCAGATATGAGGACGACTCATACATTGGAAGAAAAGGTTTTGGGCTTGGTTCTCAACAGACTCAGGATCTGCAGGCTGCAGACTGGCACCCACTATCTCCCCTTGTTCATCGGTGATGCACATCAGTTGTATACATTGCTCTGGCTTGTTTGGTGTCTTACCTTACATATAAGGTGATAGAAATGCCAAAAAATATCTTACAAACAACAAATGATTGCCTCCAATTTCACTCTCAGTTGTACTATGTATGGCTAAATAAATAAATAAATAAAGACTACTATATTATCTAAATCTAATAGTATCTAAACAAATATTCTCCATTTCATATATATCAAATTATTAATACATACAAGATAAACCATATGCATTGAACATTTGCATGATTATGTAATATCTTAAAACATACCATCAACAATGGCCATACACCACAGCCCATCCTCCATTGGCAATGCCTTCAAAAAGGCGATATCCACATCACCCTTTTCGAATGGAGGTGTTTCTTCAGCCACTTGGCGACATTCTTGAATCATATCTGCACTGTATCCGACCCCCATCTTCGGTTTCTACCAAACCTGAAGAGGATAAAGGGCTGGTATCTTTTTTAACTGTTTCAGGACTACTGGTAAATATATTTAGGGCTCTGCAAAGATTATCTGCATTATGTTGCTCTTGTAGGATTTGCACCAAACAGCTGACAAGATAATGCCAGTGTTATAAAATATAATATACTGGTCCATGTAACTATTAGCTGTATATCCAGAGTATATTTGCCAAACACCCTCACCAGACCCCATATATATACTTATCATGCTTATGGCATGACCCTGATGTACCCAATTTCCTTCAATAATATTTTCTGTTACATCTGGTTTAATGTTAAAAATTACAACAAAATAAGCACCAAATAAAAAAAGTAAGAAAGTAGCAATCAATAACAGGCCTGCTTTAATCATGTACTTGATACCTGATTTTAGTTCGTGGGCCCAATGTCATAAGATTTTCCAAACCCTCCCATCCCCTAGTTATAAAATTTTCCATAATAGCCTCCATCCCCCCTAACTTGAAGGCCTGTACTTGAGATGTTACAGCCTACAATATAAGTTATTATAGTAAAAAATTCCATGTATAATAGGAAGACAGGTAAGATCTTAGCTTCTGTTATGTGAACTATGGTATTGTATACACTGAAACAATGCCATAGTACCCAGTTATAGTAAATGGTCATCACATCAGACATCAAAATCACCAGTGAAATGATCAGTTGAGCAACTAGGACAGGTCATGTAGTGTAAGGTTACCAAACCTATCTCTAAGCAGCATGTGTGCTATTAAAGCTAAGCAGCATTGCCGTATTTACAGTAATAATTATTGTATTGCATATTATCATCTATAGAATGCAAAGTTTTTAACTATCCAACAAAATATATACCTTTCCAGAATCCCTACGCAATTTACCAACCTGGCAGAATGAAAATACTTGAATTTATTGTCATAACTTGCAATGTTGCCTTGTTGGGGCTATTATTCGAAGGCTCATGCCATTATATTTGCATAACAATTAAAATTAAACCTCAAACACAGTGAATGTTGCCTGGCTCTAACCTAGCCCTGTTACATGCCTCTCTGACCACAACAGTAAACGGAGCTCACCCTTGCTTCGTTTATGGGTGTGGTCAGAGAGGCATGTACCAGGGCTAGCTCTAACCATGACAAGGCATGAGCGCTTAAATCAATTGATCACAGAGGGCTGCCAGCCTATGAGTGATCAGACTTAAGCACTCATGCCTGTGACAGTCTGAGAAAACCGGCGGTGTGTCACTGTCACACTCACAGTAGCCTGAATGTTCAGATGTTACAGTTTAACAGTCTGATGCTTACAGTAACAGTCACAAGAACAAGTGTCAAGACTGTACCGTCTGAACATTCAGGCTACACTCACAGCATATGCCCCCAGGCGAGCCCGCTTCTCTAGGGGCACAACGGTAGCAATGTTAAAATCCTTAGACGTTAGTAGGGAATTGACTGTAGCTTTTATCACAATGTGTGCGCGTACAATCATAGTGTTTATGTATTCTATTTACCTTGTTCTATCTTCTGACATCAAGAAAGTATGTCAACACTAGATTGTTGCAGTCATATTTTCGCGAACAAATGTTGGAGCATGTGACTTCTCCCTACTAACCGCCATGCGTATGCAGCGCCACCTGGCAAATCCCGCCACCATTTGTAACCTGGGTCCCAAACTTTGTAACAGTCAATGACCTGTGAAAGAGGGCACTGCTGTTGTCCTTAAGTTCAAAGTGAGCAATAAAGCCGAAACAACCTAGTCTCGATACACTTTATTGATGTGAGAGTTTGGGACCCAGGTTACAAATGGTGGCGGGATTTGCCAGGTGGCGCTGCATACGCATGCTAAAACAAGTCATATAAAGTCTGCATGTTTACCTGTTTGCTTTCAGTGTTTTAGCCATAGATTAGCCTGAATGTTCAGACGGTACAGTCTTGACACTTGTTCTTGTGACTGTAACAGTAAGCATCAGACTGTCAAACTGTAACGTCTGAACATTCAGGCTAGCCATAGATACCTTATGGATATGGTCAGGGAGACAGGAATGAAATCAATCTGGACTGGTTGAAAGAACAAGCATATAGTAATTGGACCAGTGATTGCGCACCAAGCGAAAGGTGGTAAAAATAATATGTAGATCATTTGGAATCTTACAAAACAGATGTCAATGTAGCTGTCACACATGAAGGCATCTGCCTGGATAAGTTTGGATACAAACTCCTATAAATCAAATCAGACTTCTGCAAGTGCGCAATCACTGGTACCTGCGCAATCACTGGTCCACCTTCTATAACTGTGGTCAACACCAGTGTCAGTGACCCTGACAGAAGTAGGCCTATTGCTATTTGGAATGCAGGTTTTATTTTGATGATTTGGAATTATGTTTAGACTGAGTTATTTTGGGCCAATTGGGGCCTTTGGCTTCAAACCACTGTCTGTCACTGAAAAAACTAAAAAGTAGGTAGGGTAAACACTTAATTTTCCATACGACATCAAATTTCAGCTGCAGTTTTTGCCTTTTTAAATATAACAATTTAATTCTGGTCTCTATTATGATTCCAAACCTATATTTTAGATGCCTCCACCCATGAAATATATATAGCTCTAACTTGAAGAGTTTATTTGAGACAAATTAAATAGGATTTAAAAAAAAACTGTAAATATTTTATTACCGGTATATCTATATTGTTCATAGATCTATACTACTTCATATGACATCAAATTTCAGCTGCAGTTTTTGCCTTTTTAAATATAACAATTTAATTCTGGTCTCTATTATGATTCCAAACCTATATTTTAAATGCCTCCACCCATGAAATATATATAGCTCTAATTTGAAGAGTTTATTTGAGACAAATTAAATAGGATTTTTTAAAAAAACTGTAAATATTTTATTACCGGTATATATTGTTCATAGATCTATACTATTTCCTAACATTTGACACCTTTTGCCTAATTCTGACACATATTTCTAGAACATCAAAATTTCAGCTGCAGTTTTTGCCTTTTTAAATATAACAATTTAATTCTGGTTTCTAGAATCCAAACCTATATTTCAAATGCCTCCACCCCTGAAATATATAATTTGAAGATTTTAATTGAGAAAAATTAAACAGGAGTTTAAACCAAAACTGTAAATATTTTAAGAATATTTTATTATATATTGTTCGCATGACTTACTATTTCCTATTTTTGACACAATTTGCCTACTTTTGACACCCCAGGATAATTCAGATTTATTCACAACCATATCACTCATCTATGATTTGAAAAAATAGCTGTTTTTCAGTGCTATTTTTGTTAATTTTCAAATGATTTTAATCTATAACTTAGTTAAATTAATGCCATTATTACGATTTTAATCAAATGCAGAATGTATATATTTTATTCCTCTTAAAGCAACATTTTAAGTTTAAAATTGTCCCAATACAATAATTTTCAATGTCAAATGTCAAAAACTGGTTTCCCTGCCAGACAAATATAGATCTAGATTACCATCACAAAACAATATAGGACATACAAATATTTTTATATCCAGTCTATTTGGGCATGAAAATTAAACATATCACTGGCTATTTTATGACAAAAATAGCTAGGATATTAACAGTTTAACAAATACTGAATAAAATCCCTTTTCCCGAAACTAAACAGCCCCTCTTAAAATGTCAAGCTTTGAGTATATTCACACAAAAATGGTTGTACTTTGTATTGTCAACATCCCCTTGCTGACAAATAATTAAAATATTAATCAAAAAGGCAAAAATTATTCAATAAAAAGTTTAATAAAAAAGGCAACAATTATTGAATTAAAAGTTTTGTAAAAAAGGCAACAATTACTGAAACAACGGTTTTAGTAGCTCATATTGATAAGCAACACAAATGTGTACCATTTTGAGGATCAGAAAACTGTCTGGACAACTCCTACTCAAGCAGTATTACTTTCAAATAGAGATACCTAATTGTATATAATAAACAGGGTTTAGCATGTAAAAGTGTCTACCGGTAAATAGGCAACTAACATATGGTCAGTTTACTTCATTTTACTTATACACTGGTGCGACTTATCTATGGCTCAAGTCTAATAATTTCTCAAAATCGGTGGGTGTGACTTATACACTGGAAATTTGGTAACATATGCCCAGTTTACTTATCTTTTTTTATCTTTACTTTCTAAAGACATTTTTTGTGAGAGATACTAGTATTAATTGGAAGCAAACTGTATAGATCTAGGATGATGGAAGAAGACGGATAATGATAAAACATACATGTATTGTACTTCTGACATGTGGTGAGTGTTCAAGAAACTTACTCGTGGTGTATTTAGCAACGGTTCAGTATATGTTCTCATGGACAAGTCACAACCGCATAAAGCATGCTATCAAATATGTTATAGATTGCTAGAATGGTAGAAGAAGAAGGATGATGATAAAACATACTTCTGACATGGTGTGAGTGTTCAAGAAGCTTACTCATGGTATATTTAGCAATGGTTCAGTATCTGTTCTCATGGATAGGTAACAACAGGCAATGAAAATATGTTTTTCATTAAGGACTTACCTCCGAAAATAGTTTTAATAGAAATGATATAGATCTACTAAAGTCCTTCTAATATAAATATAAATATTTATGGACAAGTTGTCATCAATTTTTTTTTGGCCATATTGGGGCACTTTCTGTGAAAGGGTGTAGCTTTGTTATGAACATATACCTGGTACATAGATAGGTATAAATTGCTATAAATCTATGACCAGCTTTAAACTTGATTTAAAGATATCTCATCAACCTATATATAATTTTAGCAAAAGGAAAAAAGGGTCAGAAAATTAAAAATGAATAAGATATTAATTATCATAAAATAGATCTAATATGATTAATTATAGACTCAAGCAACTACTTATTTTTGTATTTCTCTGCATATATATGACTTTAAGCCCAAATATTACTGTTAAACAACTAAGCCATCCATCTTATTTTGAATTAAAAGAAATAGATAAAAACATCATTTCTAAAACTTAAATAAGATATTTTAGTACAGGCAGCTTTAAGAATATAAACTACTTCAGCTAATACAGCAGATATAAGACAGCATCTAGTCAACTCGACCCACGACACGCCTGACCCATCACCTACTCAACCCCAAGCCAACTCGACCCCAAGCTAACTCAACCTCAAACCAACTATACCCGTGTTGGTTTTGGGTCTAGTTGTCTAGAAACCTATAAGATTAGGACAGCTGGCTGCTGCAGTTGATACAGCAGCTTTAAGATCTAGGCCTTTATTATTTTTTAATTTGGGTGAGGTCGCAACTTAGGCAATGCCTATTCATATTAGCGAGCGTAGTGAGCTCTTTAGATAACACACACGGAAAAAACTGACAAAATCTGTATCTCAATCCCATACTGTAAAGCGCGAAAAAAAATCAACGGGAAGTCGACCCCCAGTGGTGTGACATGCGCATGCGTTTAAATGCATTCTGGGAAATTTCATGTTTGTTTTTTTTGTCAAAAACTTATATGCAGCTCAAACCCCCACATTAACAAACGAATGTACATAATTGGTAGATAATTTACATACAAAAACATAATTCCAACTGATGAAACGCTGATCATAGCGACAACATGCATGTTTCCTCCTCTCTCCTAACAGAGGGCGCTCAACACGCGCGCGCGATGCATTCGCTTGGTGGCAGCACAAGTCGAACGCGCAGACGACAGTTTCAGATTTGTCAGCAGTTTACCAGGCTTCGTTGATGTTACAACATTTTCACGTCTAGTCTAGCTTTTGTCAATTTATATCAAGGTTGGTGATACATTAAAGTGCTAAGGTAACTTATTTGTGTAATATTTAGATCTAGCCTAGGAGTTAGATCTATTTGACAGTTCATCAGGCGCCAGTGTAGGATCCATAAAAAAAATTTTAGTCATAGAACAGTTTTGACCCTGACCAGGGGACCATTTGACTTTTTTAGCTAATGTTTACTGAGCCTTTCAGTAACATAGACTTCTATTTGACTAATATAGATCTAGCTGGAAGTTAAGTTAATGTAAGTTCCCAAGATCTAGTTTAAGTTGGATCTAAGCTTTAAACAATTTGAGGCAAAAATTGCTTCGTTAACGCGTTACATGTTCTAGATCTAAGCTTAGGCCTAGATCCAGATCTAGATCCTTTAGGTCTACAATCTAGTTCAGCTTTTGTCAATATAGATTAAGGTTGGTGATCCAAAAGGTGCTAGATCTAACGTCACATTTAGGCTATAATCATATGACTTTCACCACTTATTTGTGTCACATTTAATTAACTGGGTTATTTGACAGTTCATCAGGTATCTGTGCAGGATCCGTCAAGAAATTTGTACTGGTTCCTGGACAAGCTAAGGGAACCATTTGATTGGGACAACCGTCTTTTAGCCTTTCATTAAAATAGACTTCTAATGCAGATCTAGCTGGAAATTAATGTAAGACTTACTAAGCTTAAAGTTACATGTGGAGCTAGCCGTTGCAGATAATTGGTGAGCGATATGGTAGGTGTTTATTGTCTGTTATGAACCTTAAGGCCTTAGGTTTGTGTTCTTATACGCAAATTTGGCATTCAAAAACAGCGAAACAATTCCACATGCAACTTTAAGTTGGATCAAAGCTTTAAAAAAAATTGAGGCAAAAATTGCTGTTGTTTGGCGGATTTTTAACAAAATTTCTAATTAAGCTTAGTCTACATCTAGAGATAAGTTAGATCTATTAAGATCTTCAAACATCTATCCATTGGCATTCTTTAATATAAGCTTACTTTAAAAAGTAACCTTACTCTAATTATCAAATCAAAGCAACATCTGTGTTCATTCAAACGGGTTGTTTGAAAGTTCATTAGGCGTCCGTGTAGGATCCGTCAAATAACTAACTTCTAATATAGATTAGCTAGAAGGTAATATACAAAGCTGGATCCAAGCTTTAAACAATTTGGCGCAAAAATTGCTTTTTTTGGTTTATAACAAACCCTTCAGTTAAGATTAGCCTACATCTAGAGATAAGTTATCAAGATCTTCGAACATCTATCCATTAGCATTCTTCATTATATTTAAAAAGTAGTAAGTTCTTACAGTAGTCCAATTATCAAATCAAAACAAGTTGTGCTCCCCTTCTTTAGCACATCTACTTCAAAACTAAAAGCTTCTATCACAGCTGCGTGTCATTTGGGATCTCTGTCTATCGTAGACTACTTCTTGCTGGTTTTGCTGCGTTGAATGAGGGCGGACCACCCTTACTTAAAAAAATATTCACAGTACTTTGCTTCACACTGGGTAACCGTAACACAACCCAGTCAATCAGTCGTCCAGTTTCAAATTCTAGAGATCTTGAGCATAATTACTCACGCTCATTACATGAGCTGAGTCGTGAAATCAAAGTCCAAATCAGGGAGCAGGAAGGCGGGAACATAAGTATTGCCGGCCACATCTATCTGACCATGGCACTCCACCTACACCATGCAATGATCCCTCCCCATAAAACACTGCACTTTTAAACTTTGAGAACAAACATTTTCGGTCAGTCAATGTACCAGGGGATGGAAATTGATTTCATTGCCTTAGCCTATTTTTAGATGGCAATTTCTCTCGAACAAAACTTTACAGATCACAAATAAAGCAACCTAGGGTAATAGGAACCTAAATCATGACAGATTCGGTCAGGGGCAGGTCACTTGACTACAAATCAAATGTACTACTAGACTACTAGATTTACTTTTTCAGTACCAAAACTTTGATATTAAATATACAAAATAGCATAATATGTAAAACTTCACCTTTAAAAAGAACAAGTCAAGTTGACTTTGACTAAGGTTATGAGAAACAGTTTAGCCCAGGCAGTTATCATCAGTGTGGGTCCAAAAAATTGCTTCACAACAAAGTCAAAGTCTACGCTCGCCTTCTAGGTTTTACCTACAACATATTAAAAGCTACAGTCGAGTCCCTACTAACGTCGAAGGATTTTAACATTGTTACCGTTGTGCCCCTAGAGAAGCGGGCTTGCCTGGGGGCACTTGCGCCAAAGTTGATAACAACAACGTCAACGACCTGGACTGGACTGATCTAAGTATTTTTCGGGTTGGTTCTACTGTTCGATCAAAGCAAAGCAAAGGTCTGAAATTCTATGTACCAAGCCCTCGAGGGAAGTATGGCTATATAACTTGTAAGATATCAGTTGGCTCCACTTTTCTTCGTAACTGTAATCTGGTAACAAGCAAAAAATGAAATTAATGCTATCGGTCCCGCCTGAACAGTAATAGCAGTTGTACGTCCATACGGAAAGCTTCAAATTCCGATTTGAAATATTTCTTTGTTGACACGCGAACGCCGCTGGAGCGCACGCTAGCGCTGACGCTGCACATGGGGCTCCGGAAATATATTGGGCGAGGAATGGAATGTTGGTGTTTTAGGTATTGGGCGAGATATGTAAATGAATGGTTATTGCACCTACCATATTCAACTACACCCACATTGAATTTTTACCTACAAATCGACCCTAGATCATCGTGAGGGCACTCAACTGAGGCAAACATATAACACCAATCCATAAACATGCCTTTGCAATTGACGGCGACTGACCCGAAATATCTATGTGGTCAGGATGGATCCATATTCCCGACATACGCTGGGTGGGTGCTATGTATTTCTTTGGCTACAATATGCAAGTTTCCGCTATATGTTAGGATCCGCACCTGAATGTAATATAGGTAATGCGCAAAATAGGCTCTAAAGGGCTATATTTTTGCCTACGAGAACCCACTTTACTGACGAACGTCCTGTGCCCCAAGGAGAAGAATTCCCAGTCTACAAATTCCTCCACAAATTCAGTGGTACATTATATGCATGTGGCATTGGTTCGGCGGAGTGCGACAAATGCAGGTCTCAGCACCGGTCTCCAATATGATGTTCGAGCCTTTAGGCGAACATAGTGTAAGAGATTGTGCTGAGATAGCCATCTAGACTGAAAAATTATGTAGGCCTAATACACATTTTCTCGCTCGAAGTAAATTAAATTCACCCTGAGAAGTGCTCGCATGTATACCAGTCGGAGAGCTTTTTCAACCGAAATGTCAGTTCACTCCTCCCCCCCCCCCTCCCTCTGTGGGATAAGGAAACCTAGGGGCGCCAAAAGAGGTATTTATGAATATACAGGGCGGCATACCGGTCCTGGCCCATAGACACGCACCCATGCACTGACATTCGCCTCCCTAGCCCTTGCTGAGCTTTAAAGGAAGCCGCCAGCCTGGCCTCTAACGATGCTTTACCGATTCATATAATACCCAAGTGTCCATCCTCCAAATTACAGAATTACAGAATGAACCGCCAACCACGATTTCGCCGCTTAACCAGGCGGCAACCCTTTTTGGAGTGCGTCGATCCGTGATTAACCAATTATGATTCAACTTGAACCGGAAATGACGCCTACTACGTGAACAAAACAAGAGCGCGTGATCATCGCTAATATAAATAGCGGCGAATCTAACTCCAATCATGCTTTTTCTACGGAGACAATCATTGCAAGAGATATATCAATATGTTTGGATGTTATTTTTACATCGGTAAAACACTAAGATCGTGGTGTACTGCGCGGCTTCGTACATTGGAAAATCGCGGCCCTGATCCCCAGCTGATTTCACGCGTTTGAAGGGTACCTCCATGCGGGATAACTTCCAGTTATAACGTAAGGCGGCGCACATGAAGGGAAACATATAAGTCACTTCCGGCAAAATGGCGCGTTGATGGGAGCGGGTTTGCTTCATGTTGTGGTGCAGATTGCGATTAGATTAGACTGGACACCCACTTTAAGTCATTTTAGTATTGTGTGTATGTCAATGCCCAAAATCGTAAAGAGCTTAAGTGGTCTCGCGTGAGACGAAATTGATAACCTCATGCATACTTCTAAAAGGTTTCTAGGCGAAATGATAAAAAATTACGTGTATCGATTCACATCCAATGTGTACGCACGTACGTACGGGTAGCTACGCCCATAAAAAAGGGGAGTGTAGGGGCTATGCGGATAAAGTTGGCTGGGCTCTACTTTAGTTACTTTGATCTAGCCTACTTTGCGGGTGCCTGAGCTTGAGAAGCGCCAAAGCATAAAGCGCCATCTGGCGAATTCACAAGCCTGCCACTATACTCGCCAGGTTGCGCTCCTGGCTGCGATAAAATGGGGCAAGGTCACTCACTATACCGAAGGGGAAGGGCAAGGTCAGGAATCCGGTGCGAACTGGCGACCACTGACGGCATTAAACGGAGCTGCTTCGCCGACACCGGAGCGCTTGCGGCTTGGCTGGCACACCAGCTGACGCTCACAAGCCAAGGGTTTCCTCTCAAGTACTTAGCTGCTCAGGTGAGTGGTAACATAGATCTATAAGCTTATATGAACATTGCGAAAAATTAGAAATCTGTGTGGCCGCATCATCTTCTTAGCATTAGCACAGCCACAGAAAGTAAATCGACTGTCACAGCTCACACTTAGACTGCCCAGGCATTTCATTGAACGGTAGGCCGGGAAGGGTCCGCACTTGCGCTGGCCTGGGTGCATCGCTTTTTTGGGCCAGGATCGGTAGGCCGGCCGGTGTAGCATGATAACCTGATAAATAGCCTGAAAACTAGCCCTGAAGAACCCAGGCCTCGCTACCGCTCGGCCAGGGTCCTGAAGTGCAGCCTGCAAATCCTCAGCGATTTGAAACCCCTCCACTTTAATCTGACTAGTGTCACTTTGTGCGTGAATACCACGTCCAATCCTTATTATATTTGAATTCTACATACCTTAAACTATCTATTTACGTATAGTTTGTTTCTTTGAAGAACTGTTGATGTCCACAATACCGGCGATATTCCGCATTTCATTCGTAAAATGCGCGCAGCCATTCGAAGTGACAAGCGGCAATTTTGTCAACAGATGGCGCTACAGGGCGGAAGCGGCAAATTCCCCGGTTTCACCGGTTTACCTCATACAATTTTGCTAGGCGTTCGCGCTCGATCTAAGACGTGGTCATGCATCTCCACAATAAAAAAATTAGTGTCTTCTGGATGTGGAAATCGCGACATAATGATGACACTAAGATTGAATGTGCAATCTTTGTGTCCTCGTTATATCGCGATTTCCACATCCAGAATACACTCATTTTATTTTCTGTAGATATTCTTGTAGATATGCGCGAAAACGTCTTGGGATCGAGCGCGAGCGCCCAGTAAAATTGTACAAGGTAAACCGGTAAAACCGGGGAATTTGCCGCTTCCGCCCTGTAGCGCCATCTGTTGACAAAGTTGCCGCTTGTCACTTCGAATGGCTGCGCGCATTTTACGAATGAAATGCGGAATATCGCCGGTATTGTGGACATCAACAGTTCTTCAAAGAAACAAACTATACGTAAATAGATAGTTTAAGGTATGTAGAATTCAAATATAATAAGGATTGGACGTGGTATTCACCCACAAAGTGACACTAGTCAGATTAAAGTGGAGGGGTTTCAAATCGCTGAGGATTTGCAGGCTGCACTTCAGGACCCTGGCCGAGCGGTAGCGAGGCCTGGGCTCTTCAGGGCTACCTGAAAACAAGACGTTACTGTCATAAGACAGTTGGCAATGAGACGACATAACGGTTATCTTGCCGTAAGCTGAGTAACGTCTTTTCAGGCTACCTGATAAAGTGTCTAGCTGACGTGTGTGCATGTGCAACGAATGGGGTTCCTATGTAAATATCACATATATGTTAAGTTTAGGGTTAGGTTAGGGCCTGGGTTAGGGTTAGTGCTATGAAAGAAGTGTGGCCGGACAGGTTATCACGGCCGGACAGGTTATTATGTTACACCAGTATACTCAAGCTCTTCCGGTGTCCCATGGGCCATGCAGAAATGCCCCCCATGCATAGCCCTGTTCATGGGGTCGTCTTGGCGCAAGTGCCCCCAGGCAAGCCAGTTTTCTAGGGGCACAACAGTGTCCATGCAAAGTTCTTTAGACGCCAGTCGGGAATCGACTGTAGCCTTTATCATAATGTGTACACGTTTAATAGTGTTTACGTATTCTATATACCTTGTTCTATCTTCTGACATCAAGAAAGTGTGTCAACACTAGGTTGTTTCGGTTATATTTTCGCGACCAAATGTTGGAGCCTACTCTTTTCCCGACCAACCGCCATGCGTATGCAGCGCCACCTGGCGAATCCCTCCATCATTTGAATCATTTGTAACCTAGGTCCCTAACTTTGCAACTGTGAATTACCTGTGACAGAGGGCGCTGCTGTTGTCTTTAAGTTCAAAGTGAGCGACTGACAACGCCCGCTAGCGGAGAATCATATGCTAACGGAGCAGGGAACCAAGTTGCATTCACAGGTACTGGCATCCGCCAAAAACAAATATGGCAGACGGTTGGTCGGGAAAAGTTGTGTGCTCCAACATTTCTTTGCCAAGGGGACGTCCATAGCTGTTAATGCAGCAAAAATCTGACAGTCCCCTATAATCAGCCATGGAGTGGGAGCTCTGCCTGGCACATGAAAGAGCCTATAGTGTTTAGTTGTCTTCTGCCATTGCTGTCAGAATAGAAAATGTGACACTCACAAATGGCAAAATACAGTTACCATGCTCTTTCCTGTACCTGGCTGAGCTAGCACTCTGTGGCCCTCACGCCACCTCTTCAGGAGCAGACATGCCTGGAGGCCATGAACTAGAGAAGTGAGCTTGCCTAGGGGCACTTGCGGCAAGGCAACCCCATACAGAGATGGGCCCATTGGCTGATATGCATACCATGAAACTGATTGCCAGCTGTTATGTAGCTGTCATTGGTACAAACAAATTGAAATGAAAGACAGAACACATGTCAAACATTTTCGAAGGGTGAGTTTATGTAGTTACAACTAAAGGGGTGTATGGAATGATATTAGGGTCATAATTCACAATGCATTATGCATAATAAAATGTGAATATTGTAAACTGCAGTATGCATATTGCATAATGCAATGTGAATATTGTCAAATGCAGTATGCACATTGCATAATGCAGTATGCACATTACATAATACAATGTGAATATTGTCAAATGCAATATGCACATTGCATAATCCAGTATGTACATTGCATAATGCAATATGCACATTGCATAATACAATGTGAATATTGTCAAATGCAGTATGCACATTGCATAATGCAATGTGAATATACAGTATGCACATTGCATAATGCAATGTGAATATACAGTATGCACATTGCATAATACAATGTGAATATTGTCAAATGCAGCATGCACATTGCATAATACAATGTGAATATTGTCAAATGCAGCATGCACATTGCATAATGCAATGTGAATATTGTCAAATGCAGCATGCACATTGTCAAATGCAGTATGCACATTGTCAGATGCAACATGCCGCTATTCAATACGCAGCCTGTCATCCGCCTTCTGAAACTGCCCATTACATATGCGCTTATTTGACTTGCGATTATGTGTGACACCGCATTCTGCATTGCCCCATTTTGACATACGGTGGCGCCACTGGTTCGAAACAGATAAACTATTCTGACAACAATGGATCCCTCCGGCGCGACCTTCACCTTGCACTCCACCGGAAGTCCATTCCAACGTGATCTTTTTCTTGTCTGTTTCCACAGGCGCCGCAGATCGACTGACACAGGCTGGGGTGGGGGGGGTCGCACACCGCCTACATAGAACTTGTCCCCCCCCCCGGCCTGTGTCAGTCGATCTGCGGCGCCTGTGTCTCTGAGACTGAGAAGGCTCTTAACCTTAGCCTCAGACTTATAGGCCTCTGGCTTTGACACCCCCTAATCCACTATTAAATAATATTAAACAAACAACGACCCCCTCTCAGCTACAGCATATAATAGATTATATGCAGTGCTTGAGAGGGGGGCATTGTTTATTTACTTCAGGGGTTCTGTCAGCAGATCTGTGCACCTGTGAGTTAGTCTATGACAAATCTATGACTGAACTGTCAAAAAAAAAAGCCACCTGGGCTTAGATTCGGTGGGAAAAGCTTGACAACCAGATTTAACATTTACACAGTCAGATAATGTCTAAGATCATGTAAGGGGGGGGGGGTTACTTCTAGATTACGTATAATAAACTTCATTAATCCTAGATCACAAACTGAATTAAAATGAGAACTCTTAGCATTCAAAGGAAATTAAGGCGGATCGATACATGACATAAATTGGTGATTTCCCAATTCACAGTTATTTAATATAAAAATTCCCAGTTCATGATTAATGACAATTCTTGGTCATTCCGGTTGACAAACAATTATTTTTCTCATTCCTAGTTCACGATGCAATGAACAGCCCATTCCCAAGGAACAGAAATACACATGGCACCCCCACCATGTAAGCTTAATTAGGTGCAAACTTGCAATATAGAATAAAAGTAATTATTTTGCAATTAGGCATGACAGGTGAATTATCCTTACCAAAAGAAAATGACTGTTTGAACTGGTTTTATCTACCATAAGTAAAGTTATTTTATGCCTAAATTAATTATTTGGTGTCATATTAGAAAATGAGGCATGCAGCACATTATATGCAGACAATAGTTTACTGCAGCCAACAGCAAAAATACTATATTATAATAAATAATATGCTTTAGTAAACTTAAGTGAATTGTTATTAAAATGTTTTATCATAGTTATTAAATGTTATTACTAGTTTCTATTGCAATTTCATTATTATTATTTAAATTGATTAAAAAAAGTTTTGACTTTCATAAAATATATGAAAAAGCTGCGGACCGATTTCCATGGAGCCGATTACAGCCATGAAAATGTGTCCGACCCAAATCGATTTTCACGGAGCTGATCAAAGCTATGAAAATGTGTTTGACCCGCCAAATGACTTTTCTGATGATGTATGGGTTTTCTGACAGGGGCGGACCAATTTTCATGGAGCCGATCACGGCCATGAAAATGTGTCCGACCCGCAAAATAAACACGACTACCTCTTGCCCCCTCTCATTACTGCACTAAGGTCCCGTTTTTTCTCCTGCTATTCGTATATATTATAAAAAGTACGCGGACACTTTCTCATGGTGGACACAATTTCATGTTACCGTGCTATGAAATTTGGTCCGGCCGGACACAATTTCATGGCCGGACACTATTTCATGCCACACATGCCATGAAAATGTTTCCGGCCAGACACTATTTCATGCCACACCGGTTAGGGTGAAGGTCGCGCTGGAGGGATCCGTTGTTGTCAGAATAGTTTATCTGTTTCGAACCAGTGGCGCCACCATATGTCAAAATGGAGAAAAGCAGAATGCAGTGTCACGCATAATCGCAAGTCGAATAAGCGCATATGTATAATGGGCAGTTTCAGAGGGCGGATGACAGGATGCGTATTGAATAGCGGCATGTTGCATATGACAATGTGCAAACTGCATTTGACAATGTGCATACTGCATTTGACAATGTGCATACTGCATTTGACAATGTGCATACTGCATTTGACAATATTCACATTGCATTATGCAATGTGCATACTGCATTTGACAATATACACATTGCAGTATGCAATGTGCATACTGCATTTGACAATATTCACATTGCATTATGCAATGTGCATACTGCATTTGACAATATTCACATTGCATTATGCAATATGCATACTGCAGTTTACAGTATTCACATTGCATTATGCAATGTGCATACTGCATTTGACAATATTCACATTGCATTATGCAATATGCATACTGCAGTTTACAATATTCACATTGCATTATGCAATATGCATACTGCAGTTAACAATGTTCATTGCGCATTGTGCATAATGCATTGTGAATTATGACCCTAATATCATTCCATAATTGGCAAGTACCGTGACCCTGTTGAGATTGCATTCATGAGTATACACATTGCAAACTCTAATGGGAATCAGCGATTCTGATAGGTACTAGTTCTGCGTCATTTGTCGCACCAAAATTCAAGTGAGGGGACATGGGGACGCATTGTAAATTACAGTGAACAGAAGTACTGATTGCACTCAAGTACAACATCAACCAGAGATAAGTGGAGCTGTATTTGGAACTGTTTATAAAATAATAATAGGGAAGCTACTAGCCCCCAGCTGTATCTTCACTGGAGATTACCCTAGCAGTAGCAACACCTGGGTGTGAGAGGGGTTTCTCTGTCTAGAATCGAAGCCTTACACCACACCGGTAGAGATTGGCCATGGTGACTGCGGATAATTCAGGTTGGACTGTCTGTCGAAGAATTTAACGCGGGAGTTCAGACATGAAAGTGCAATAAGGATTAGAGGTTGTACACCTAATTAGCTATCAACCATTTGCACAGCATGTTAGAAATTGTGGGTAATTAGGTCTAGGTGCTAAGTATCAGAAACTAAAACTCTCACAATGTATGTATGTAATTATTTAAGGGGTTTCCTTCAAATAAAATAGCATACAGACTACACAATATTTCATTAAAATTAATGTCCCATTATTTTAAGGAGCTCTGAGACTAATTAAAGATGATGGCCCATGCATGGCTTATCCTATTCTCCACATCATATGAAAACAGCGCATATGACTTTCTAAAGATGCTTTATATTGTAAAGCTATATATCCTATTACCACTGATTACAGCAATCAGTTTTAATGATATAGTGTACATATCATTGCCTGCACATGCCATGGCGAGTCGTTGAAGCTGCCATTCGATGTTTTACTCTTGCGTGCCTGGAATTCGTCCATTTGAGAAGGCTGCCAGTACATGTACAGATGTAATGAGAGAGCGGTCGTAACAGTAGTAGCCACATGTACAGATGTAACGAGAGAGCGGTCGTAACAGTAGTAGCCACATGTACAGATGTAACGAGAGAGCGGTCGTAACAGTAGTAGCCACATGTACAGATGTAACGAGAGAGCGGTCGTAACAGTAGTAGCCACATGTACAGATGTAACGAGAGAGCGGTCGTAACAGTAGTAGCCACATGTACAGATGTAACGAGAGAGTGGTCGTAACAGTAGTAGCCACATGTACAGATGTAACGAGAGAGTGGTCGTAACAGTAGTAGCCACATGTACAGATGTAATGAGAGAGCGGTCGTAACAGTAGTAGCCACATGTACAGATGTAACGAGAGAGCGGTCATAACAGTAGTAGCCACATGTACAGATGTAACGAGAGAGCGGTCGTAACAGTAGTAGCCACATGTACAGATGTAACAAGAGAGCGGTCGTAACAGTAGTAGCCACATGTACAGATGTAACGAGAGAGCAGTCGTAACAGTAGTAGCCACATGTACAGATGTAACGAGAGAGCGGTCGTAACAGTAGTTTCGTGTGTTGCACTTGATGGCTGGGTTTGTACGGCTTTATCCACCTGAGGGAGGTAGAGAGAGAGAGAGACTCAGCTGGTGTCCGAGGGGAAGAGAATCAGCGAGCTCTCACCGCTCTGTCTTCCCATGTTTTTAGGGTAAGCCACTGTGGGTAAGCTTAATACTTATTCATGTGTGGGTCGAATTTTTTTGGCGAAATATGTGCATGTAGACGCTCCATGTAGACTACCGCCTTGGCGGATACACGTGACTTATACACGTGACGTATTTGCGTATTTTGTCGGGATCGCACCGGGCGTTGGTAGGTATGCATCCCCGTCAGAAAGACGTAAGGACACAGCGTGGGTAGCAAGCGCGGCACACAATTAGTAGAGATGCAACCGTGGCGTACGTGAAAAAAAGCGAGGGTGTACGTGACCAGACTAAGCGGCCTGTGCATTAATCGCTGTCTTAACACAGCGGGTAAGCACCACATGTACCTATCTTAAGGAGTGCACGCAGCCGCTTCTCTTGCCTGAACTGAAGGTGAAAGTGGAACACATGGCGTTAATATTACCCGCCCACGTGTTCTTGCACTGACGTTTGGGGTGATGGCGCTGAAATATTTTTTTGTTTACCGCCCGTGTGTTGTTCTGTGATAAGGCGCACGTGATGTTTGTGACATCAACGACCTTGACCTTAAGGAGGGGCGTTGTCCCCGCCTCGCGTCGCAATTGGTGGACTGTGTGTGGGTGGGCGCGCTCGTAGCCAATGAAAGCATCCGTTGGCTTGTAAACAACGTCGCCACCCTCTAAACCGAGCGAGAGAGACACAACAACCGATAACTCCCAGCTGACGAGGAGTGCTTGCCGGATAGGATCCAGCATTACGCCATTAATTTTCCTTTACATATACCTCTTGAAACTACCGTAAGTTATCCTACCGATACTTTTCAGTGGTTAACCCAGTGGTCCGTGTGACGTGAGCCGTTATGACTGACATATGGCTAGTTAGTATTGTCGATATAGGTCAGCCGGACAATCCGCATATATAACATTAACAAGGTAGGCCCAATGTACAGCTAGTGGACGTGGCATGTACACTGTACAATGTGTTAAAATAGATCAATATGCGTACTGCACTTTCCATAATATGATATTGTATTCTTGTCTGTTTTTATGTAGAATGTAAATATACATATGCCTCTAGATGCCAACCGTCATCGGTGGCAATATCATCAGATAGATAGATGCAAGAGGATCCACTATCATTATGTAGAGTGAGGTTGAAGATTTCACGGGGTGACAGGTATGTTGTAGCAGTGCTGGGTGGTCAGAGGAGGTGGTGTGTGGGTTAATTGTAGGGGTCGGGTTGTGGGGGAGGGAGGTGGTTGGTGGTGATGAGGCTGGGAGGTGTGGGGTTGGAGATGGTAGTGGCGGATCCAGGGGGGGCACAGGGGGCATTCGCCTCCCCCCCCCCCCTTTGGCTCGAAAATGGGCAAGAAAAGGCACATCCCGGCCTTCGTTCTCTGAAGGCTCAGTCATTTCTTTGTGCACAACCTCACCAGCACCCCGCCCCCCCTGCCAGCCAGGTCGCAAGTTTCTCTCGGGATCCGCGTCTGCTTAGTGCCTCACCAGCACCCCCACCCCGCCCTCAGGTCGCAAGTTTCTCACTAGATAGTACATGTACTTAAATAAATAATGCCCCTCTTTCGTAAATTCCCGGATCCGCCACTGTGTGGGCGAGGCAGCTTGGAAGGAGGTTTTGTGTTGGGGAGTGGGGGGGGTGGGGTTGAAAGAGGTGGTGCATGGGAGGTGGTTGTGTGTGTTGTGGGGGGGGGGGGGGGTGAAAGAGGGTGACCGTGGTGCCTTGATCGATGCTTGGCCGGGTCAGGTAGCGGTCTCCTTGCTGTCCCCGTCACAGCTGACGAGCTTAGTACATGGACAACCTCTTATCACCGTGACTCAAGTAGACCAAATCTATGACCACTGTGGTGCGGTGTAGACGGAGTGGGAGAGGGAGACCTGTGGTATTGTGTTTGTTTTGCAATGGTAACCGCAAGGACAATTACTCTTGGGACCCTAACGCGAACCGAGGTCTACGTGAACCTTGGGCAACAACAAAACCCTTTAGAAGAAAAACTTGTTTCAGGTCAATGATGGGCAGTTGTCTATGCGTTGTTGACTATAAGGAGGGGAGCATAGTCCACAAGGGGTCACATAGGCATATATAAGTTGACACCGGTCCTGGAAAACTTTTAAATGTTTCCCAGTAGTCGGTCGCGATATATCTCTAAACTCTGGAAGAGAGCTACCGGAAAGGGTATGAATGAGGAGAATCCATCAGAGATCGGGTTTGAATATTATTTTGAAGGCGCTGGTTGAACGTCGCTATTGATCAGGTGAGGTCCATTTAATATTGTATTGACCGCAAAGCTGACATCGATATTAAATGTGAAAGAGATTGCACGTTTAGACCAGTAACCTTATAGTACATAGTCATCTATGAACTGGTACGGGTACGACGTGGGAGGGGGTGGGAGGGGGTGGGGTTTCCATAATGCCATAGGGCCACCCGGGCGGTCTGTTAATTTGGCGTGGTCGAGTGAACTACCAAACCAGTCATTGGGGTTTCGCTCCGTGTGTCCTGTGCACTATTAAACTATCTATGTATGTTCAGGATAAAGAATCCGCGTATTTCTACCCGTAGACATAATTTTCGTGGACGCCAAATGGCTTGACTATTATCATGTTCTTATGGACGCTTAGTGAGCTTATACGTTGAGGTATCCTTCTTAAACCGAGGAGCCAACTGTAGGTTATTTGGTGGCGGACTGGGCTTAAAATAGACGGATCCAAGTCTGGTATCCGAGATACAGTATCTAAGGTCATTCTTCATATTGTACTAGCCGCCCCGCGAGCGGAGCGTTCGTAGTGATAAACGAAAGAAATAACAGTATGACAGTATTTTGTTTTATGCGTCAAATAGTAGCAGGCAGAAGACATTGGGCAGAAATAACATCGATAATTATATTGACATAAATTGAGACCGGGGGCTACGGAATAAAGGGACATAAATGTTAAGGATATTTAAACACTTTCAACCTGTGCAATTATTGTGCATCCAGTACAGAATGCTCAAATTGCGGCTAAAGCACGCTAATAAACGAATATCAGTCCAGTAACACTAATGCCCAAGCTCATACATTGATTGAGTAAAAAAAGGGACTGTTTCCCGTCCGTTGTTCGTCATTTAACGTAGTACCACTAACTTCAGTGGATCAAATCTGCCTGACGTCCTGGTTGGATCTATAGAATTGACGTGAAGTAAAATTTGATACTGCTGTGACTGATGCTAAGAGAAGCGTGTTATAGGCAAGGTCCCCCGGGCAGAGTTCGTTCTCTTGCTACTAATGGGAAGTTGCGGACGCGAGACAGTACGGGATTTGTTTGTTTTGATGACGGTTCGGGCGATAAGGCGTTGGGAGAAATATTATTACTGTTGGCACCAAGCCATGTAGCCCGCCGATGCCGCGGGATAAGGTGATAAGCACCCAGCGGTTGCGTTGACACATGCGATAGCTTTGACACATCTAAGAGCGGCGGCTGGATATTAATAGGTTCAAGGCGGCTGCTGGTCCCAATGGGCTCTTGCATGCCGCGGCATAGTGGGACAGACAGCTTCATTTTATTAGTATAGATATCACTTGGTGCCATACTAGCCCAGCATGGTCTTGCTATCCTGCCTACTTAACCACGCGGTTATCACATATCACATATTCCTCACGCATACTTTTTATGAATCGTAAAAACGAAGAAATAAGATTCGAGTGGACCCAGTGGTATCAGATAACCTAACATAGAAACTGAGCCAACATGTCATGAATGTTGTCAGGTAATTAGGTTGTGTCACCATTTTGTAGAAATTTGAAGCAGTCCCCGAATTCAGAGGCTGAGCAGCTCTAGATGCTATCTAATGAGCTAGGGAGGCTCCTACGGGACGGCGAAGATGTAGTGGTTGTACTGATATGAACTGCTGTTATTTAGGGCGCTTCGGCACACCACGTGAAGTCTAAATTGGAGCAAGAAACCTTCCGGGGAAGTGACATGGGATGTGATAAAACTTGCCCCAGATGCAAGTGTTCTTACCCGCTACCTGGTAATCTGCATCTCAGCCTGCTTATCAACTGGCCTAGGGAGGCTGCCTACTGGTTGTGTACCGACAGGGTCAATCATGGGCATGACTTAACCTTGTGTCAGGTCAAAGATGATGCCAACAATAGACTTCTAATCGTTGACCAGGGACACCCCCGTCTGCTGCCTGATTAAACGTCCGCCTTTGTCGTCTGATCACAAACCTAAACAGATTTAAACAGTTATCGGGATGGTTCATTTTTAAATGAGACCTTATCATGTCATGTATCTGGCTGTTTTTATATTTTGTTAAGACCTCTGTATCACTCGGGATGTCCGGTCAAGGCGTGATCCCTTGCCATGCACTGCATCATACCAACGCGACGCTCCCCACTGCCAATATGACAATAGCGCGAGTTTGCGGGGCGTTAGGCAATTTTATTGGCCCGACATCAAGCTGTAGCAGCCCGCCAATTTTTATTATCGGCCCGAGGCAAGGCCGAGGGCGGATAATGAAAATGAAGGGCTGCTACAGCTTGATGAAGGGTCAATAAAATGCCTAACTCCATGCAAAACTCGCGCTATTACTATTATTACGAGTTGAATTTAAATTTAAGGCGTTGACTTGTCTCTGCTTCTTTGGTTTAATTTCCGCATGCAACGACCAAAGTAAAGCATTTTTTTCTGCACCAACCGATTGGAATCAACAATGGGAGTGAAACGCCTCTCTGACCCTCAGCTTTTTATTATCGGCCCGAGGCAAGGCCGAGGGCGGATAATGAAAATGAAGGGCTGCTACAGCTTGATGAAGGGTCAATTGATGAAGGTTGGACTATTGTCGCGTGTGGTCTACTAGTCCAGCCCACCATCTGTGCGAATGTCTATATGTTTGTGATGATCCCATGTTGTTCTTCGCAAAGAGTATGGGGTTACTCCCGGATACATGGCTCCTCTCTATATTGACCCTTCTCATTCTCATCTATTCAAAGATAACGAACTGGGACATATTTGTTCCCTGACTGCGCCAATTCTATGGTTGATGATTGTTTGGCCCAAGTCTGACAATTGGCCCTATCCCAGTTTGTAGAGAAACCAAGGTTGGCTCTCCACCTATGGGCCCTCCTCGTATGCTGAAAAACTACCGATGATAGTAGATCCAACACGAGTGTTTTGTGCGTTACGTTATCGTCGTTATAGTTTTCAGCCCCTTTACGTATCTATATCGCTCTATCTCTCCGCGTTATCTCTGTATCCGCATGCGATCCAGCAGTCGGTGACCTGTCTGTCTATGTTTTCGTTGTATTGGCATAGATATCGAACCCGCAAAGTGCTAATCCAGCACTCGCATAGCGGTCGCTCGAACACGTCTCTCATGTAGGACATAGGTCTGGGATAGCTTACCTATCAGTGATCACCAGTGAGGAACCTGGATTCCTCATGTACAGAACAGGGGCGGATCCAGAAATTTAAAAAAAGGAGGGGGTCTAAACTTTGGTTCAGTGGGGGGGCGGGGAGCTGAACGAAATTGGGACCGGGGGATCCACCATTTTTTTTACGACGGGGGGTGGGTGTGGGGGGTGGGGTGGGGGGTCCACGCCGCATGGGATAACGTTCTGCCTCAGATGGCCTAAATTTTACATTGACAAAATGGCATTAATCCTCACAAAAGGGGTGGTGGACCCCATCCCGTCCTGGATCCGCCCTTGCGGAAGTGTGTAGATCAGATCTTAGACAGAACCCCCCCCACCTTTGGTTTTTAAGAGGAACGTGTCGATATCCGGAGATGCTAAAATTTAACGTTTTTCAGGCCCCTTTTGTGTACATCCCAGGACGTTTAGAAATGTAGCTAAGATGAATATTCAAGAGCGATAGTCCGGCCAAACCGTGAAGCAATCCTTTAGTTTCTATGACGCCGTAGTTGTGAAGGACTCGTAGCTGTGCAGAGGCCTACCCGGAATCATCTCACTCTCAAGAAACGATTTGTCAAACCGAACGAATATACCAAGAAAAAATGTTTACCCAAGTGTCCGAAGCGATATTATTTATTCAAATGTAAGTAGTCCCGACAAATCATGACCTTGGGGCCGGCCCGATAGTTCAGTGGTCTAGGGCGCTCGCCTTGAGTGATCCGGGCACCTGAGAGCCTAGCGGCACGTGGGTCGATGGTTCAAGTCCCGCTGGAGCCATGTATGTGTGGTCGCAGTATAAAGATCCCATGTCCTCCTTTGCTAAGAGTAGCGGGTTACCCCAGGGACATGGCTCCACTATCCCTTCCTTCTCCCATTGACGCGATATGACCAAAAGTGCTTAAAGCGTCCTGAATATACAACCAACCAATCCATGGCCTCACGTACTAAAAGACAAAAAGCACCGACTTTTATTTATTATAGAAACTTACTCTTTGCGATAGGAAATATTTCACCAATGTGTTTTCACGTATAGAATAAGAAGTGGTGAAGTCAATGAAATGGCCGGGAAGACTAGATGCTCGTTGATACTATCCAGTGGATCACTCTCCAGGTCCATTGTAAACAAGCAATGAGAAGCCAATTACTCTGTGAACATCAATCATATGTCAGTAAACGGTGCACCAGTTTCAATGCTAGCAAAGCCCGTTTATTCAATGTCACATATGAGCAAAACCTCTTCAAGCGTGCTGGATGGTTGCGTCCTATATATAGTTTAGATTGTCGTTCTATGGTTATTCTTCGAATTAAGTAGACATGCCAGTTTTGCATAAACACTGACTGTCAGTAAAGCATGTGTCATGCAGCTTAGCCTGAAGGCAAGACGTTTCTGTCCTACGATTGTAACGTTTTGGTTTCAGGCTGGTACAGCTCCATTATTAAGGAAAAGCAAACCATACAACGTGGCTTTTGTGCATCGCTGCACACATTCCCGGGACGTTTGCATGCGTGTATTTGACTCTTTTTAGGGACACCGTGACCTCATTATAGGATTCCACGGCCGTAGTAGCTGAAAGCTTAATAAATGTCCAGTACAGTTCAGGGCGAACGATGGCACAGTTTAGCCTCCCTGTGCACAAGTGGTGCCTAAAACACCCAACGTTCCATTTCCAGATGAACGAAATTGTCTCGCCGATTCCACATAAATACCCTTTGTTGCAAGAATGGTGTAACTGAAGTGGGAAGGTGAAGATTTCTTGTGTAAAAGTCAACAAAATTGAAACACCATTTCTGGTATCTTAACGTGAAGACCGATGGAATAACGTATGCATCTTTTATGCAGGGAACATTACCAAAATCATACCATGGGTGCAGTTGAAGTGTCCAGTGTGTGGAACGGTCACGCCGGAAAGCTGGAATTTGGGCATTCAGCTGTGAGGAGAAGCCACTGAATATTAAGCGAGTTACGCCCACTGGTGTTGTGGCTTCAAGCCACGAAGTGCCGTGCCGTGTCTCGCTCCCGGGTCTCGCCCCAGTATCTCGCCCCCGGGTCTCGCCCCACTGTCTCGCCCCCGGGTCTCGCTCTGGCGTCATGGTACACAAGGGGCCGTCTCGGTAGCTCAGCGGGTTAGAGCGCTCGCCTTGAGTGCACTGGCCACCTGAGAGCCGGCACGTGGATCGATGGTTTGCGCCCCGCTGTGGCCATGTCTGTGTGGTCGCAGGATAAAGATCCTATGTCCTTCTTCGCAAGGAGTAGGGGTTTCCCCCCGGGGACATGGTTCCACTCTTGCCTTCCTCCTCCCATTGACGCGATATGACCAAAAGTGGTTATAGCCTCTTGAATATAGAACCAACCATGGTACACAATCAATACGCATTACCTGCGTTGACTCTGCCTTGCGGCCTAATGCTTTTATGTGATCAAATGGGCTTGCCTCGCCCTTCCTTGCCTCGCCTATATTCAGTCATTATGGGCAGTCGTGCTATACTTGCCATTAATTGCACTCTAATATTGTATGACGGAATGAACAGGGGCCTGAGGCCGCATTTGGGCACGTATGGGTTGATTTGGGTTCAAGGCACCCGTAGCGGTCAAGGTGTGATATATATGTGAAACCAGCACCAGCTTCAGATACCCACGGCAAAACCTATATTTTCCTTACGTCGTTTGGATCAAAGAGAAGGACTTACGTGATGGTCTCACTCAAACCCCACTTCCCCCCCCCTTCCCCTCCTCCTCGGCCCTCATTCTCCGCTACCGTCCCCCCACACTCCCCAACCTGTGCTATGAGCTTTTTACGAACTAGATTTAGACCCCCGCTGGTATGACACGGCTGTTCGCATTAGGGTCACATGGGGACACCACTGCACTCACCTGTGTCGGTGACTCTTCCATTGTTGACCTGTCGTCCAGTTGAACCGACATCCCGTCACCGTGAAAGTACTATTGAAGAGTGAAGCCAGGGTAGTTCCGGTTATTCTTCCATGTTAGGGCGAACCATTGTTTCAGTATATAACTCAGGTATTACTCATGGCTAAAGAGTTTAAAACAGTAATGTAAATGGTTGTATAGTATAAATTATTTTTTTCTGATATTTGCTGTTGGGTATTTATTAGAAACGTGATTGTAGGGCGTAAGTTATATAGAATATTTGCATATCCTTTTCAAACATTTTGTATAGGATGGTTTCATCATCCAGTAGGCGCCATATGGCCCAATTCAGCCTTATACTGTTCCTAAATATGGCATAAAACACCACTTATCATTATCAGGACATTCTGGGTTAAAGTACCCAATATGTGTACAAAGGTGGCTCTCAAGCACATGATTATTAATGCAGTTATTTTATATAAGACGAATCCTACGTGGCAAGTGTTTTAAATGAACGTTTCCGATTGTTACAGTGACGAGAAGGTAGTCTCCATTGACCGGCTGGAAGCCGCAATCCGAACCTCTCCGACAGCGCCGGACAACACTCACGGAAACACCCGAGCCGCGAGCCAGCCAGCTCCAGGCTCGTTCCCTACCTTGGCCGACCGGAAGCCGCTGGTCGTAGCCTGCTGCCACTATGTTGCGTCTCCAGGGGAGAGTGTTTCAGCTGACGGAGACGGCGCTGGGCGCAGTCTCCAAACAGACCAATGGCGCCCTGGGCGGCCGGCTCCGGCCTGGCTACCTGCTGCCGTCCTCCCTGCAGAGCATCAGGGCCAACAGCGCCGCGGCGGCACCACCCCCACCCGCCTCCGCTCTCATCATGCCCGAGTACAAACCCATCAAGAAACTGCTCGTGGCGAATAGAGGTCTGTGGCGTTTTTGGTTACCTTTTATATTTTCTTTACGTTATTGCCTAAAATTATGGTATATTAATTAATTATGTTTTTTCTTTTTCTCAGTTTGTACATTATAAGTGCGCAATGCCATAATACGTATACATGTACATTGTAATGCGTAGTAATAAAGTGTATACATCTATATAGGTAAGGGGAGGGTTATGTAGTTCATTCGCTCAAGTGACCTACCCAGCAACCATGCAAGAGGGCTAGCCCCGATAGCTCAGTGGGTTAGAGCGCTCACCTGAGAGCCTAACGGCACGTGGGTCGGTGGTTCGCGCCCCGCTGTGGCCTTGTCTGTGTGGTCGCAGGATACAAATCCCCGTGTCCTTCTTCGCAAAGAGTAGGGAGTTACCCTGGGGACATGGCTCCGCTCTTCCTTTCCTTCTTCAATTGACGTGATGCGACAAGAATTGGTTAAAGCGTCCTGCATATACAACCAACAACCACCCAGCAAGAGGGGTATTCCGGGTTTTGTGTGTGATGGACCAGCAAGAGGGGTATTCCGGGTTTTGTGTGTGATGGACCAGCAAGAGGGGTATTCCGGGTTTTGTGTGTGATGGACCAGCAAGAGGGGTATTCCGGGTTTTGTGTGTGATGGACCAGCAAGAGGGGTATTCCGGGTTTTGTGTGTGATGGACCAGCAAGAGGGGTATTCCGGGTTTTGTGTGTGATGGACCAGCAAGAGGGGTATTCCGGGTTTTGTGTGTGATGGAAATGCTAATTTAAATAAAATAATGTAAGTTGGTCAGTCGGTATTCACCGAGAACGTTGCCACGAAAAACGCACAGTTCCGTCAGTTGGCAAGCTGTCGTGTTACATTTTGTATATTTTTTGCAGGAGAGATCGCTATCCGAGTGTTTCGCGCCTGTACCGAGATGGGCATCAGGACAGTCTCCATCTACAGTGAACAGGACAGCAGACAGATGCACAGGCTCAAGTCGGACGAGTCCTACCTCATTGGCAAGGGGCTCCCCCCAGTGGCCGCCTACCTCAACATTCCAGAGATTGTACAAGTGGCGCTGGTAAGTGGCAGGGGCCAGCTGACTGATCTGTTGGTCTTTCATCTCTTGTTCATAAGAAGATGGTTGGCCCGGTGTTGCCTATCTGTGCACAGATGGGGCGTAAAGTATGGCATTGGGTTCATTGATCTGCCGGTCCGGTACGCGAGACTGGCTCAGATTGGTTTCATGTATTCCTTTACTCATTATTCATGAGATCCATCTACCCACCCGTCCACTGATCCATCCACCCATATCCGCACATCTGCCCACCCACCCACCCATCCACTGATGTATCCACCCCACACATCCACCCATCCACCCAAACCAATCCACTCATCCACAGATCCGTCCATTCCACTTGAATGTCCGAAGCCCGATCTGTGCTATCTGTAATATGTGGCATATTTCTCCCAAATCATTGCTCGTCCCCGGAGGTTGGTTAGGCCTAATTTCTAGCCCTCATGCGCCACAAAGCAATGACCAGTTAATTTCTTGTCCCTCCACTCCCTCCTTGCCTTCGTTGTGCAGGAGAACAACGTGGACGCGGTGCACCCTGGGTACGGCTTCCTGTCTGAGCGCGGGGACTTCGCGCAGGCCGTGGTGGACGCCGGCATCCGCTTCATCGGACCGCGCCCCGAGGCCATCCTCAAGATGGGCGACAAGGTCGAGGCCAGGGAAGCCGCCATCGCAGCGGGTAAGGCACACTCACCTCCTGTAGTATTATTTTATATATATATTTTTTTTTTATATATATTTTACTATATACTTCATACATTTTACTATATATTTCATATATTTCACTATATATTTCATATATTTCACTATATATTTCATATATTTCATATATTTCACTATATATTTCATATATTTCACTATATATTTCATATATTTCACTATATATTTTGCTATACATTAACTTTCTTTTACGGCTGGCGTAGTATTATTTTTTCTTTTTTTCTTTTATATTTTATATATTTTACTTTATTTTACGGTTAGCGTAATATTGTGTTACATTTATTATTATCAAAATATATACAACCATATGATGATGGTTTAGAGGCAACCGTGACAGCGGATAGGGTACCGCCTCACCAATACAAACAACTCCGCCATGTCGGCTGCATATTATTGGCGATATAATAAAAGCAATTTTAATATAATTGTGTAGATTATACTACATATTGCTTTATTTAGTATTATTTAATGCCTTGAGACTGCGTGGAGTGTGTTACACGTGTGTGGTTTGGCTGTGTGCTGCAGGCGTCCAGGTCGTGCCGGGCAGCCCGGGACCCGTGACTGACGTGGCGGAGGCCTTGCAGTTCTGTGAGCAGTACGGCGTCCCCGTCATCTTCAAGGCCGCGTACGGGGGTGGCGGCCGCGGCATGAGGAAGGTCACCGAGATCGGGGTCAGTGCCAATCTCCCATTCGCTAGGTGGAGCTCCATTCAGACCGCTACTGTCGACCGGGAACTCATTTCAAGTTCTTGAATAACAATCAAATCATTGATAATTTTTCCAAAATATTTGTGTTCAAGAATATATTATGTATTGTTAGTTTCTTCTGTGTTTTAACACCGGGTCCGTCTTTATCAGTCAATGCACACGATTTGGCGGCGCCACATCCCTTGTTCTGTATCTGTCGACCGTGTGTTACTTTTACCTAGTGTATTCCATTACTTATCTAGTACATGCATTGTAAAGCGTTGTGCAGTCTCCTGTGATATGTGGGATCAGCTCTATGAGCCGATACAATATCCTGTTATTGCGTAAATTACTTGAAGGATATTTACTTATTCTTGACATTTTATTTACCCTCCATTTTTTTCAGGAACTGGAGGAGGCCTTTGAACGTGCCACATCAGAAGCGCAAGCGGCTTTTGGCAATGGCGCCCTCTTCTTGGAGAAATTCATTGAGCGGCCTCGTCATATCGAGGTGCAGATCTTGGGTGAGTGTCTGAAGTCTTGAAGAAGGTCTGCACAGAGGTGTGGTATGTTCAGAGCCTGTGGAGACAACCATACATATAGGCTATTTTCACTATTGATCGCAGTAATTCATCCATGATTAACATATTTTTTATGCCGTGATTTATGCAAATTGAGTGGTCTTACTTCTGTGAATCCTGTTTTTGTATCGCTTGGTGTTTGTGCCTTCTTTGAGAGGCGGCACAACGTTTGAGATTTGTCGCTGTTGATGGTTAAAAAAGGGTCCTCGTAAACGTCATTGACTGAGAAATGATCTTTCAAGGTAGTAACGTATGACCCTCTTGTCTGAGCATCCATTAAAATTTCTATCTTACGACCTGTAAGGATACTGAATAAATAGTATACGTAAATAATCCCCTGGTTTAGCAAAAAAAAAACTAACTGAGATAAAGTCGCTCAATACGACATGAAAACAAGTATGCAATCGGCCAAACAATGCTGTCTCAGAACTCAGCTCCGCTTGAAAAACAGCATACACAGAAGCAGCCAATGCTAGTAAGGTGTCTTATCATCGAAACTGGACCTAAACTAAAGCTCGAATATCATCATGAAGCCGACAAGCCATGAGTAAATGAAATACTTTATCTTCCATCAACGGTACTTGTTAATTCTTAAAAAGTCAATATTGGCAAAATCTAAATTTTAAATTCATTTCACGTAACGACGCTTCCACCCAGGCGACAACTACGGCAACGTGGTTCACCTGTACGAGCGCGACTGCTCCGTGCAGCGCCGCCACCAGAAGGTGATCGAGGTGGCTCCGGCGCCCAACCTGCCGACCGAGATCAGGGACGCCATGACACGGGACGCCGTGCGGCTGGCCAAACACGTGGGCTACGAGAACGCCGGCACCGTAGAGTTCCTGCTCGACGAGAACGGGAAGTACTTCTTCATCGAGGTGAACGCTCGCCTCCAGGTGGAGCATACCATCACAGAGGCCATCACAGGGTGAGGGGACACGTGACGTCATCGCAGTTCCCATTCGACTAGGGGCTCTGCTGTGACGTCGCCGATTGTTCTTTGGTTATGACGACTTTACGTTCTGCTTGGTTATGATAGCAGAGGACAATGCTGTGATAATTTGAAATATGGAACATTTATGGTACATTATTACGGCTTGCCTGTGACCCTTTATTATTATTATTATTATTATTATTATTATTATTATTATTAGCGTTATTAGTGTTAGCATTATTGTCGGCTTTTGTTCATTATAATTTTTGTTGTACTCATAATCTGCTTCTCGTTTTTTAGCGGTTTATCTGCACCGTACGAACTACTAATGGCGCTATCCATGCGATGCCATTAAACGCACAACTGAAACCTAACTTTTCTCCCACTCTAGCGTGGACCTTGTCCACTCCCAGATTCGAATCTGCGAAGGCAAGTCATTGCCGGAAATGGGAATGTCGCAACACAATATCTTCCCGAGCGGCTGCGCCATCCAGTGTCGCATGACGACGGAGGACCCGGCCCGCAACTTCCAACCCGACACCGGCAGGATAGAGGTCAGTCAGTGCTCGGGGGGCTCAGGAAACTCAGGACGGTGGTCGACAGTTAGATATGCCTCCAGATGTATTTAGGTCTCCACGACCGGTCAAGCTGACTACATGTGAAATCCCTCACCACTGCTTCTTCCACGTGGATTTAAATCATGATTTGTATTTAAATAATGATAGCGCAACCGCAAGTTCTAGCATCCCAGTTGGATCCTGATTATATCAGCCATAATATAACCACCCCATTAATGTACGTCATCACATTACTGTAATATTATATCAGCCATAATATAACCACCCCATTAATGTACGGCATCACATTACTGTAATATTATATCAGCCATAATATAACCACCCCATTAATGTACGTCATCACATTACTGTAATATTATATCAGCCATAATATAACCACCCCATTAATGTACGTCATCACATTACTGTAATATTATATCAGCCATAATATAACCACCCCATTAATGTACGGCATCACATTACTGTAATATTATATCAGCCATAATATAACCACCCCATTAATGTACGTCATCACATTACTGTAATATTATATCAGCCATAATATAACCACCCCATTAATGTACGTCATCACATTACTGTAATATTATATCAGCCATAATATAACCACCCCATTAATGTACGGCATCACATTACTCTAATATTATATCAGCCATAATATAACCACCCCATTAATGTACGTCATCACATTACTGTAATATTATATCAGCCATAATATAACCACCCCATTAATGTACGTCATCACATTACTGTAATATTATATCAGCCATAATATAACCACCCCATTAATGTACGGCATCACATTACTCTAATATTATATCAGCCATAATATAACCACCCCATTAATGTACGGCATCACATTACTGTAATATTATATCAGCCATAATATAACCACCCCATTAATGTACGGCATCACATTAAGGTAATATTATCAACTACCGCCGCATATTCTTTGAGCGATTAAAAATGGTACAATACTAATTGTTATGGCAAGCACGAACTATTATATTTAAAGTTATCATTGTAATGAAACCTACGCAGATGAAATGTATAATGACCAAGTGAATCAGACCTGGTTGTAATTGGCTTCATTATACCGTTGACGCTGTGTCGTGGCAGGTGTTCCGTAGCGGAGAGGGCATGGGCATCCGGTTGGACAGCGCCTCCGCCTTCGCTGGCGCCATCATCTCCCCTTACTACGACTCGCTGCTGGTCAAAATTATTGCGCATGCGCAGAACCACGAGAAGGCTTGTGCCAAGATGGACCGCGCACTTAAGGAGTTCCGTATTCGTGGCGTGAAGGTAAGGACGCTTTGTACGTTTTACATTCAGCAGTTGTGATATCTCATTTAATCTGCTCTATAGAAGACGTTCGATGACTTTGCTTTGGCTCCGTTTGCAAACCAATTCATCTAAATATGGTAAAGAGTGCCTAAATCAGACAAAATATGCATAATGTTATCATTTCCTTTTGACATTTTTTTTTAGTATAAACATATCTATTCCTGGTTTCCGTTTTTTTTTCTTGAACTATTATGTAACAGTAGTCCCATGTTTAATCGTTTTCCTATTCGTCGTCAATGTCCTGCTATGTCCGAATTTGTCTTGATGTGTGTGTATGGGTTCTGCCTCCATGCACTTGGTTTCTGAGATGTTTGCCTTGTTGTTGTTCTCCCACAGACAAACTCCCCATTCCTGATGAACGTCCTACGCCATCCCAAGTTCCTGGCGGGCGTAGTCGACACTTACTTCATCGACGAGAACCCGCAGCTCTTCAAGTTCAGTGCCTCCCAAAACCGGGCTCAGAAACTGCTGTACTACCTCGGCGACGTCTTGGTGAATGGAGCCTCCACGCCCCTGGCCACCGACCTGCCGTCCTCCAGCATTGCGCCTGTCGTGCCCCCCACGCCATTCAGTGAGTAGACCTTACCTGTTCATTTTTGAGAGCCTCCAACCCCTCCTATCACTCAGCCCCGCTCACACACACACACCCCTATCCTTGAGATTCGAACACACGATCAACCCGAGCCCATACCCTTTAGGCCGCCAGACCTAGACTGCGGTAGAACGGCCGTTGCGTCTTCATGCGGTGTGCATGTGCAGGACACAAAAGGCACGCCGTTTGGCTATTTATAGTGAAGCCGGGGAAGAGGTGGGTTGGTGGGTGGGGGGGGGGAGCAGTAGCATGTCGTTAAATGTACTGGGGCACGGTTGTGATGAGTGTTTGTGTTTGTCCTTGCATGTAACCAGTGCATTAGGATGTATCCTATGGGTAGCAGTCTGGTTCAGTTACTTCCTTTTGCGGTTGATGTCGGTGTACGGAATAAGTAGTGTCTTTGTACCTAAAACCAGTTGCTACTCTGTCAGGGAAAAATGTTTTGCTCTTTCCCTAAACAGCAAGTTAAACAAAAAGATCAAGTTGAATTACATGGATAACCATTCATAACCCATAATAACTGCTTAATACTTCCTAGGTCATCTTGATAAAATATCCATGTGTACCGTAAAATCTCTCGTAGCCGGTATTCTGCATCGCATAATGAGATCACTTACGCCTTGGCGTACCCGGATATGAAATTCAACTTCCAAGTTCAAATATTTTTTATTATAGTGACATGCCAACATATATACATGATATACAAACAATAGGAAATATCAAGTTGGTCCAGCCCTACGGGCTTACAAGTCACTTTAGTTTAAGAAAATCTATTAGCTTTCACAAATTTAGTTACTTTGATATTGTGCGAACTTCCTCTATATATATATCCAGGGCTGTCAAAGCTGCGTCTCTGTGACCCGTACTTGACCTTGGCTTCCCCTTTTTCTCTCATCATAGGTGACAGGAAGGCTGGTGAGCCGCGTTTTGTGATTAGTGTATATGACGTGTGACTGGAGTGCCTGCTTCTGTTGTCATAGGTGTGCGGCTGGTCCGGCTTTCCCTGGTATCTGTCTGCCTGTACAGGTGACATAAGGGCATATTTCTCCAATCCAACGGGTCCGGTTTCAGATATCCACCTGCAAATTGTTATCTCCAGATAACATTTTGTTATTATTAAATATCTGTGCTTCCCGTGTCTTTACATTTACGCTATGTTTGTCAGCTGTACTGTTTTGTGGGAATGTGTCTTGATACGTGATATATCTGTACGGTTCACAAATTCACAAGTTTTATCCTCCCCTGGACTATGGTGTCGCCGTGACTGCATGTTGTCCCTGCAATTACTATGTATGACAATGGCATAGCCGCTCTCAAAGTATCCTTTTCGCCAGGCAGTTGAATTTTTCTTTCGAGCTTCGTTGATTAATTTATGAGAATGCATTGGCATTAATACCTCAGACGGGCTTCATTGATAGAGACTAACATGAAGCGACCTGTTGTTATTATTGCCATATTGTCATGCCTTAACCGGGCCATCAGTCTGTAGCCTATAACTTACAGCTTATATCTTCTCGTATTATTTCGCTGACTAGACTATCTAGATTTTGTAGCTGGCTTTCGGATATATACGCTGCGAAGTGCGATGCATGGACACTACGAAATTCCAATACTGGCAATTTTATGTTCGGCAAATACGCGTGTTAACAGAATGACAGTCGTGTGTCAGAGTTAATTGCTTCCACGCTTGGTTCAATATAGCGAAACGGCTTTGAGTCGCTCACGCAGCACATATTGCACAACTGTCTCTCGAGACTATACCTCAATTTACCATCGTTAAAAGTAACATGCGGTAACATTGGAATTGTAAAGCGAGAATGAGTTACTGAACGTGAATGTTACGAAGTTCCACTGCCAGTTAGGACTTTGTGTCTTTATTTTGCATCCCTGGAGTTGTCTTAGAAAAACGCTGAATGTCATTTATCTTTCCTTGTTAATGCGTCCTACCAATTGTAATCATACGGCCTCTTAAACTTTTGGTTATATATATTGATCTCCCAGGCTGGTGATGTCGTTTGCTTGGCCTTCGTGATACCGCTTTAGGCTGGGTTTTTTTGTCCAAAATGTTTTTGTCTTTTTTCGCCAATTTTGTATGAATGAGGCAACTCTTTGCTGCCTTGTTGTTGATATTATGTGGCTGTTTTGTATATGGATAATGTGCTCCTGGCAGGTGGGGTGGTGGAGAAACACATTATTTAGCCCGTGAGTTTTATGTCCGTGATTTATGAGACTGGGCATTGCACCTTGAGACACAACGAAATTCTGGCAAATCGGTTACAGATTGATATTACTAACTGCTACACATGACTGGCTTACAATCACATGTGGCAATAACTAATAAACATTACTTGTAGGTAATAGATATTAGTATTTTGGGTCTATGCCAGGCCTATATGCCATAGCAGGCCCAGGAGAATGCAATGTATCTAGTCTCTTTTTAACATGACTCATCTGTGCCTTTAATCAATGGATATACTATTCTAGGGCGACGGTATTGTAAATATGCATAGGTGTTTCGTTAAAGGGAATAGTTATTTAGTAACTGATACAATTATAACCACTTGACTAAATCCACGCGTCCAATATGCGCCTGTTTGCTTGCCTTGCAGCGACGACCTTCCCACGTGGTTGGCGGGACATCCTGAAAGAGCAGGGGGCGGAGGGCTTCGCCAAGGCCGTTCGGGATCACGATGGACTGCTCCTGATGGACACGACGTACAGGGACGCCCACCAGTCGCTGCTCGCCACCAGGGTGCGCACCTACGACATGAAGAAGATCTCGCCCTTCGTGACTCACCACATGCCGCAGTTGTTCGCCCTGGAGAACTGGGGAGGTCCGTGACGCGTCTACTTGCTACGTCGGGGGATAACGTTGTTGCGACGTTGCATTTTAACATGTGTCTGTATTTATCTACCTGTGTGGATTTGTCTCTCTTAACATTTACCTGTAGAATCTACATGTTATCGATTTGAGATATCTGCCAACGCTACATATAATACAAATACACATATACTATCGACTCCTTGGCATGCGGGGTTCTTTTAGTAATTGATATTTGTATTCTGTATCGTAACAATGGTTTGACGCTAATAATTACAATAATTCTCGTAACTCCTAGATATCAAACGACACTTAACAAGATGAGTATATCAAGTTAAAATACGTTGATGTATTTACCAACATACGGAGATATGATACAGTTGCCCATCTCCGCAGTCAGTCGTCCCAAGTTTCCACTCTGGTTTCCATATGGCGTTCTCCACCCGTTCCCCAGGCGCCACGTTTGATGTTGCCATGCGCTTCTTGCACGAGGATCCCTGGGAACGACTCCGAACGCTGCGCCAGCTCATCCCGAACGTCCCGTTCCAGATGTTGCTGCGTGGCGCCAACGCCGTCGGCTATACGTCATATCCCGACAATGTTGTCTACAAGTAAGTGTCTCCTAGTGTAACGATTCAGGCTTCATGTCCTTACAACACGAATCTTTTTCTTCGCATATTAATATTCAATTATTTGGTGTTTTGCGGGCATCGGGCAGCACTTAAAGTTGCTCTTAAACAAATTAATACAGAAGGTCGTTCTTCCATGTTAAGGCTAACCATGGTTTCGGGATGGCTCGCGTATGACTCAAGCCTAACTTTTACTACAATAATCCATCTCGTAGGCTTCAAGCGTTTAGAGGCGGGCGCATTCAAACGCGACCGGTCACTGACTCGTCTCTATGACGACTGGTCACTATGACGACCCGTATCTATGGCGAACGGTCACTACGACGCCCTGACGTCACTATGAAAGCCTCTAGAGTATCGGTCCGGAGATCGCAGGGTTGTGCGTTCAATCCCCGAGGAAAACGTTGGGTTTACCCCAGCATGACATGTTTATTGTGAAAAATATGTTCCTTCCCACGTTTGGGAAGAAAGATTCAGCATGGAAAGACAATTCTCGATATTCATCTGATTGTATGACTGAAAGAAAATTCTCGATATTCATCTGATTGTATGACTGGTTCACGCAGCCCTGCCGGGTCGTTTGTTTACATTTTGTTATAATATGATCTTTAGGACGCGCAGAATGCGTCATATATTTTACTATATTTGTAAACAAAAAACATGTACCGGTAACGAAGGGGAGTTATTACAATGGCGGCATCCTGTAGTCTTGTGATCACTGTTTTGTGTCCCAGGTTCTGTGAGATTGCCGTGAAGGAAGGAATGGATATTTTCCGCGTGTTCGACTCGCTGAACTATCTGCCTAACCTGCTGGTCGGGGTGGAGGCTGTGGGCAATGCAGGTCAGTGGCAGTAACAACCGACGAGAAATCAGCAAGAATTCTTTTTATATATTGTAGTAAATTTTCATAATGGCCACCCCAGGGCCTATGGAGTAGCGTGTTCGGTTAAATGTGTCCGTTCGTTCGGTTAAATGTGTCCGTGCGTTCGGGTAAATGTGTCCGTGCATGTTTCGAATCCCAACTGTTTGTGCGGGATCAAGCTCCCAGGTCTTTCTTCGCCAAGAGTAGGCTAAACGAATGACGTAATGGAACGGTTTAGGCTGAGAAGATGAAATGTCGTCTGCTCCCAGGGGGCGTTGTGGAGGCCGCCATGTCGTACAGTGGGGACGTGTCCAATCCAGCGAAGACCAAGTACACCTTGGACTACTACACACAGCTGGCCGACGAGCTGGTCAAGGCCGGAACACACATCCTCAGTATTAAGGTAGGACACCAATAAATATTTATATATTGCACAATTCACTTGTCGGGTCAGGAGCCTCCCTGGCTCAGGTTGGTGAGCAGCAGATCAACATTTCAACCCCCATTTCGTCGTGCAGTGCCAATTCTAACACCTACATCTGGGGCAATTAACTTTCATCCAAGCCCCATTTCGTTGTCCCGGGAGGTCTCATTTTCGCAATTTAACTTTCATGTGCTCATAAAAGCGGTCTAAAGCGGTCTTCCTCTACTACCCATATCCCAGGACATGGCGGGCCTACTACGGCCTCAGTCCGCTCGGATGTTGGTGGGTGCGCTGAGAGACAAGTACCCGGATCTGCCGATCCACGTGCATACGCACGACACGGCTGGCGCCGGTGTGGCCTCCATGCTGGCAGCCGCCGAAGCCGGGGCCGACGTGGTCGACGTGGCCGCCGACTCCATGTCTGGTATGACGTCACAGCCCAGCATGGGAGCAGTGGTGGCAGCCGTGGAGAGGACCGAGCTTGATACAGGTTCGCGAAAACTAAATAGTGCTTAAATAGTTCTGATTACATTAATTAGTCTTTAATATTACTGTATTTTTATATTAGTATTATTCATATTATTGTTTTTTGTTGATTCTCATTATTATAAATATATATTATAATCGTTATTATATTTGTCGCTTATTATACATAGTAGTATTATTGCTATCATTATTATGTTAGTCAACGGTTTTGCTCTGCAATCACCAAAGCGGTCATCCGACACATAAATGTATGTATACCCATCTCTGTGCAAATTATTCACCTAGTAAATGTGTGTATAAGAAACACTGTGATGTCGTAGGCATTTCGCTGGGTGAGGTGAACCAGTACTCGTCCTACTGGGAGCAGGCCAGGCGTCTGTACGGCCCTTTCGAATGCACAGTCACACTGAAGAGCGGCAACTCCGACATCTACGAGAACGAAATCCCAGGTAACGGTTAAGTCGGGAGGGGCCGGCCCGGTAGCTCAGTGGCTTAGAGCGCTCGCCACCTGGGAGCCTACCGGCACGTGGATCGATGGTTCGAGCCTCACTGGGGCCATGTCTTGTGTGGTCGCAGGATAAAGATCCCATGTAATTTTTTGGCAAATAATAGGGGGTTACCCCCGGGATATATGGCTCCACACTCCCTTCCTTCTCCCATTGACGCGATATGACCACAAGTGGTTAAAGTATCCTGAATATACAACCAACCAATCTAAATCAGGAAGGGTCGTCTAAGAAATGAATGTTACCAAGCTCGGAGACGTAGATTGCGCGTAATGGTGCAGCAGCGATATCTCTAAAGAAACAACCGTGTGTGTATCGTCTGCGCGTACAATAGGATGTGTGTGTATTATTTAACCCTGTCGAGATCCCGGCCCTGTGGCGCACACATTCGGTAGTTGTAACAACGCCTTGTTTCAGGGGGTCAGTACACAAACCTGCAGTTCCAAGCCTACAGCTTGGGACTCGCCGACCAGTTCGAAGAAGTCAAGAAGATGTACAAAGTGGCCAACATGATTCTCGGAGATATCATTAAGGTACGTTACACAGTACGTCACAGTACACCACACAGTGTGTCGCACAGTACATCACAAAGTACATCACACAGTACGTCCCAAAGTACTTCCCACAGTACGTCACAATATATCGCACAGTAGATCACAGTACATCACACAGTATATCACACAGTAGATCACACAGTACACACACAGTACACACAATAGATCACATATGACATCACACAGTGCGTCCCAAAGTACATCACACAGTAGATCACACAGTTGATCGCAGTACATCACAATAGATCGCACAGTAGATAACAGTACATCACAAAAGATCACACGGTACATCACACAGTGTGTCCCACAGTACATCACACAATTCTAAGCACCCATTATGTCACTCAGTCCGGCGGGCAGGCGGCCACTCAGGATGTCCCGTAATAAAAAATATCCTTTACATACACTATTGTTGAAACGGCAACGGCATTGTGTTAGGCGTTCGTTGTAGTCTGACTTCAAGACGAACTCTTATATGTACATCCAAATAACATATCCTTACAATATTCACACGGATGAATATATAACTATAACTACTACTCTACTGTGATACTAATATTCTATAATATACTGATGGAAAAAATGATGAGGTACAAGATCAAAACTAGGTCTAATGATTTCCGCCCTCTCCGCTAGGTGACGCCATCGTCCAAGGTGGTCGGCGATCTGGCCCAGTTCATGGTTCAGAACAAGCTAACGGCGGAGACGCTGGAGGCTCGTGCCGACGAGCTGTCCTTCCCGCAGTCCGTCATTCAGTACATGCAGGGCTACCTGGGCGAGCCCTACGGCGGCTTCCCCGAACCCATGAGGACCAAGGTGAGACACTGCTGTCTGTCTAAAATGTGTAAACTGGTACAAATCGTCGTTGTGCGTTTGCCCTCATGTGTACAAAGGCGGCCTAGAACACCCGACATTTCGTTTTATTTCTCTTCCTCGACCCTTCCCGGTATGACCTACATGCGGTTTAATCGCATCACGTGTCCCCGCGCCCAATCCTGGTGTCTGTCATTCAGATCCTGAAGGGAGCGCCGACAGTGGAGGGGCGTCCTGGAGCCACCATGGACCCCCTAAACTTCGGCGAACTGCGGGAGGAACTGGAGGCGAAGCACGGCGACCACATCACGGAGGCCGACTTGGTCAGCTCAGCGCTCTACTCCAAGGTGTTCGACGACTTCCAGGCAAGTTCCCAAAGTGGCGGGTACACTATGTAACGGTTAGAGCCTCCAGTATATCACAATTGAATGTTCTTGGCCCATTGTAGCCTGTGCGGGCACGACAGAGCAACATTTATAACATTTATTCCATGTAAATGTGTTGCAAAGACCATAATTATTATAACTTCTCGGTGTATTTGGCCATACATATGCTGTAAATATGCAGCAAGGACTCGTGATTCATGTAATACGTACAATGATAAAATATATATACAATACTAATGTACATGCAACATCAATGACGCTTCCTCGACCTCCTTGTTACTAGGAATATATATCCGATATTTCTATTGGTCATTAAATGATGCCTTTGTCCCCGACTTTGATGGAATTAGTGCACGATCCCTGGCCCGCACTTAATGTCATCCTGCCGTCTTATTGGTTACAGGACTTCCGGAAGATGTACGGACCCGTGGATAAGCTGGACACCCGCACCTTCCTGATGGGTCCAGAGATTGCTCAGGACTTGGAGGTAATGTCAGATCAAAACTGTCAAATATATGTTCAAATATTATATTTCAATTACAACTAGTTAGAATAATGTTGTATTATGTAGTGCTATTGCGCCCAGAGAGACTTAGATCTCAGAAATAATTTAAGAGGATAGTCCGGGGTGGTATCATACGGGCTGTATATCTGTGGTAGCAGTCTTCAGTGCGCCCCTCACTGGCCGATATCTGTCTGTCAAGGTGGAGATCGAGCGCGGGAAGACGCTTCACATCAAGACTTTGGCGAAGGGCGACCTCAATAAGGCCGGACAGCGCGAGGTCTTCTTCGAGCTCAACGGCCAGCTGCGAACAGTCATGATCAAGGACGAAGAAGCGATGAAGGTCAGTAGAGATCAAATACGATGGCCACTTCATTATGGGTGAGAGGTATTCGGCGTAATGCCATTGGGTGTACCGTTATTTGCTAACGATGGTATCAGCTTGTTGTGGTAATTTCAGCTGGTATAGTATGAACTGAAGGACCTATGGGTGTCCCGCATCATATACAACTATCATCACTGGGTTTGTACACCCCAGCTCTGTATGTGACCAGGCTGAGCTGCGGCCTATTTCACGAGAATAGTTTAGCCGGCTACGGGGCTTAATCGGCCAAAATCGTCCATCGTCCGTCATTTACATGATAACTTTAGTCGACTAATCCCCGTAGTCTGATAATCTGCGTTCGTGAAATCCGCCACAGTTCCTTGGTAAGAACCACGGCACCTGCATCTGTGGCATACGTCATCCAACCCTATTTCCGGTTTCTTCACCCATATTAGCTTCCATCTGCACCGACAGTGGCCTAACCATACCGGTTTTTTATTTGTCTCGTGCATGAAATCATTGTTAATTCACTGTTCACTGATCGCGTTGCCTCCGCAGGAGATCCACTTCCACCCGAAGGCGTTGAAGGGCGTCAAGGGCTCCGTGGGCTCCCCCATGCCCGGCGAGGTGCTCAGCGTCAAGGTCAAGGCCGGCGACAAGGTGGCAAAGGGCCAGCCGCTGGCCATCATCAGCGCCATGAAGATGGAGATGGTGGTGCAGTGCCCCGTGGCCGGCACCGTCAAGAGTGTGGACGTGCAGGTCGGGATGAAGCTGGAGGGAGATGATCTCCTCATGGAAATAGAGTAGGACGCTGCGACGGCGCATCCTTCGGGTCAGGGACTAATCGATTCAATGTAAATTAAAAAGGATATTGCGACCGTGCCCTCCCCCCACCCCCCGGGAGGGGGGGGGGTACCACTCGGCGTGATTCTGGGCGTGAAACCGTCGTCTGGGTATCGCTATGACGACACACACGATCTGGATATAGATGGCATATGACTATGGAGGATGATAAAGGAAAGACAGCTGCGATCCGCTATTAAGGGGGCGTATATGCACAGCGGATCCTAAAGAACTATAGCTTTGGGCGTGTACAGATGACCCCAGAACAATAGATATCCAGATGAACATATTCATATCCGCGTCTATATTAACGATAACTAGTACTGGTGGCGCGCTGATGGTCAATAAGGATTCTCGTCATGATGGAAAAAAGCGCTTGTTCCAGGTAGGGAATCCAAAGCCGGACGAGATTAATCTTTATCAACAGAGCATCGGTTCCGATGCCGGATGAAAACCTCTCCACGCCAGCTTCGGTTTGGTGCGGAATCCACATAGTCTTAATCTTAATGCCCAAAGCAACATAAACAAACAGAGAAAGAGATCCTGAGATTGAGAGTCCGATCCGACCGCCTGGATCAGACACGACGCGACATGGTTCGGCCGATCCAGACTTGACCCAGATCACCGGTACTGCAGACGGGCTGTGGAGTAAGGAGTATTTGATATGTGTCTGTGATCCAATCCCCTTCCCCCCCCCCCCCCATGTGTCGGCTACAATACACAACGCACTTTACATTTAATATATATCACATCTGCACTTTGTTTAGCGTGGGGGGGGGGGGGGGACTAACCTTGTATTCCCTATCGCAGAGGGTTGCATTATTCTATTTGACACATGTACCAGAGGTCTCTATTCTTGACTGCTATTGGCGTTGATGAAATGAGATGACCATCTCGAGGGAACAAAATGACAGTACTGTATCGTTCTACCTGTATGATGAAATGTCCGAAATCCTGGTAGTGCTTCTCACCTATCTTACACCAGCTATTTTGCCACAGTCGCGTCTTGCTGATACCGTTCTAGTGCCATTGGCTATCTGCCGGCTTTTGTCGAGCACGTGTTTCCGCAATGTCAGTCGTCATTCCGGGGTGCTTGCCTCTGGCATATTGCAGCGCGATTTCCGTAGACAGCAGCAGCCCGTCAAGTGCTTCAGTGTGTCCCTTGTGCCTTTGTTCTGTCTGTCTATAATGGTGTTCGCCTTTACGACATAAGCGATGGTGATATCAGAATCGAGCCAACCACTTAAACTTGATAATAAGGTTTAACCTGCTGGTTACGTCATTGTTACCACTGACAACGCACCGCATCGGATTAGTAGAACGTCTGTGTATATATCGAGCGCTGAGGGTTTGTATTGGACAGATTTAACTTCATCCAACTTGTAACAACATTAATGCAAATTCCTTAAGCGTCTCTCACTCTCTTTCATGGAGAGGAACTACAGAATGGTTGCCCCGGATAAGTGTTCCTTGTTATGTAACCGTGTCATTTTCATTTTTAAGTATATGAGCAATGCAATAGATACTTATATGTCCGTTGCGTTAAAGCAGCACTGCCGTGTCGTCAGAACGCTGTTAATTTTGTCACCAGCGTAGACGATGTGTGTTATCAGTATTAGCCCGGCTTTGATCTGGCTTCCAGTGAAGCGCTTGCTGTATCGTGTGTAGATGACTGTCCACTATAATCATTTGCTGTAGATATAATTAACATTTGTATAAATTGTAATCCATACGTGTGGTGCGTAAATATAGTAAATATCTGGCTGAAATTTATGAGTAAAAGCTTATTCGGTGGATTGTTATTCCGATTATACGTAGCCGCAGCTATAAGAGACTGTTTTCTAGTAGCTTATGCTATAAAGTAGAGCACAAAGAAACTTTTAGAATTCGCATATCATGTTGTGAGGGTGTGGTTGCTTGCAAAGCGTAAAGGCATTAGTAGATGCCAAACAGCTGAAGGGTTAGACGTATATCGTGCAGAAAGTTCGCTATGTTACTGATCTGTAATAGATATCAATGGTTGCATGATTCAACGACTATTTCTGGTAGATCTTATAAGATAATCAGACCAATTATTAAACTGTTAAGAGATCCGTGCGGTAACCAGTATGTTATTGTAAAAATCCGTTGTATTACCAAGTGTAATTTGTATTGCCAAGGTGACTTCACACATTCAATGTTATTTGTTATTATTACGCCTGGGGGTAGAATAAAATAACATACCGCTCAGTGTGATTATGGTCAGTAACGATCATCGCGGTGTATCTTGAGGAGATTTGTTAAAGGGAACCGCCAGCTTGACCTCTAACGCTGTTTTACCGATTCATATAATACCCAATTATCTATCATCCAAATTACAGAATTTTTTTTTCTATCTATAGCTCACAATAAAATTTAGAAGTGACCGCCGGGCACGATTTCGCCGCCTACCCAGGCGGCAGCCCTTTTTGGAGGTGTGTCCGCGATTGACCAATCAGGAGGCGATACTCTAATTTATTCAAACCGGAAATTGCGCCTATTGTGTGAGCAAAACAAGAGCACGTGATCATCGCTAATATAAAGAGCTGCGATTCTAACTCAAATTCTGGCATTGTTGCGGAGTCAATCGTCGCAAGACGTATATCAATTTGTTTAAATGGTACATTTCCATAAAATACTAAGATCATGTGCTACTGCGCGGCTTGGAACTGCCGCTGTTCATCTGTAAATCGCGGCCCTGATCTCTCTCTTCGCGAGTGATAACATAAGGCGGTGCCACATGAATAGTCACAATACGCGTCACTGCTACCGGCAAAATGGCGGTCTGCTAGACATTGCTGGGGGCGGGTTGCCTTAATTTTTTTCTCCTTACCAGTCTGCCGAAACGAAGTGCTAACACTCGCCAATTTAACTTTAAGATGTAAACTTTCGGTGCAGATCGCGATTAAATTAGGTTGGACACCCGCTTTAAGTATAATTTGAATGAAAAAAAAGTATCGCATAAACTTGCCGGACTTGTTTCGTTCCATGGTTGTAAGCTAATTGAACTTATAACGTATATGGGAACCGTTGGTATTTCGTTCAGTTGTCTTGCCATATTACGATTGATTTCTGTGGATAAACCGAAAGAATACATGGATTAAAGACTGCCTGTTTTAGGTTCTTGCATTTACATTTATGTTTATTGAACTTTCGAAGTTCAGTTTTTTTGACACCATGTGTCATAAACGCAGTGTTAGGAAGAGGTACAGCGTTGTTTAATTGAAATGAATCGTTGATTGCCCTGAAGTGTAACCGGGTAAGGATCGAGGATTGGCATGCGCACATTGCACATTTTTTTGCCCAATGAAAGTTTGTTTTCGGGACTTGCAGTGTTGCTTGCACGCAAACGCCATAACGAACAGTTGTCAAGATATTCACCAACTGACCAAGTCATACGATATCTAAATAGGCATATATCGTTGACCATTAACATAAAAAATATCAGTTTTAAGGCTATTTGAACGGTTGATCATTTATTCGCAAAACTGCGTTGTCTAGTTGTTCGAAGATCTTATAGTGCGGTGTGAATTGTATTGCCCGGCGCTCTGTACCTAGGTGGGCTCAAATTGTTTTTGGCGCTAATAATAATAAAATATCGTTGACCAAGGACATAAGAACATAGAGCGGGTATAGTTTGTTGTCAATGTCCGAAGCTGGGTCCGGCGATAAGAAAAGAGAAACCCAAAAGAGGAAAATGACATTCGGTAACCGACCGTTTTATTGAGGGCTGTTACATCACCTCAAGCCGTATACCACTGGATCAATACAATGTGATCATTGAAAGTAATCCTGCGGGTTATCATTTCGACTAGTAACAATCTAACCAGAGCCTCATTAAAACATATAACGAGACTGGAAGGGTATCCGGCGCGCTGACTGATATTCATTATTATACACTGTATAAAGTAAATCAGTGGACACTTTAGGCAATTACCGACTTCGGGTAATCAAGTTGTTGCATTTCTACCATGTAAAAGTAGTCCCTTTGTGTAACTAGCCATTACAGTGCTCCGCGGAGCAAAAACATCCCGCAGGTTGTTTGTTTCTTTTCACGCGTAGATATTATTGAGGCACGATGATGTGGAACATAAAGATGGAATGTTTCTTCGCCCTCACTCCTCAAGGAAAACTTCCAGATTAAAGAAACTCAATGACACCCCCCATCGTGTAGAACGCTTCCACCAACATTCACCTACCAGGGACAATGTTATTATCTCCTATATATCAACGAGACTAATACATAAGAGGGATATAATCATCCACATATGCGTCTGTCTTATTCTAAATTCCGTCTGCATTTAATACTACCAACAATATAATATCTATACATAACCTATCAGCTTCATGGCAGTTACCTTACTTGGCAACAGTTGGAAACTAATGACACATGTTTAGTAAATACAAATCTGAGGAGCCATAATTGCACTCTGTACAAAATAAACAAATCAACCTACACGCAGTAATGAGACGGGATAAGTGCCATTATTGATATTCTGACCTTCCTTCCCAATCCTCTTTTGTCATGACAAAAAAAAACATTAATCTAGTACGCCCTCAAGCGGCGGAGAATGGAACACGGGTGGCGCCATCTACTGGCGGTGTCAGTCTTCAAACAGCAGGTCCTCGTCGCGCTCGTCGTCGATGAGGTTGGCGCCACTGTCGACGTCCACGCCACGCGCCTTGAGCTCGGCCTTCAGGGTTTCGGCCGCCTTCCGGTCCTCACCCTTCTTCTTCTGGACCTTCTTCAGCCTGCAAAGCATTAGTTGGTTGCATATTCAGGACGCTTTAACCTATGCTGGTCATATCGCATCAATGGGAAAAAGAAGGGAAGAGGGGAGCCATATCCCCGAGGGTAACTCCATACTCTTTGCGAAGAAGGACACGGGATCTTTATCCTGCGACCACACACAATTGCCACAGCGAGGCTCGAACGACCGATCCACGTGCCGTTAGGCTCTTAGGTGGCCAGAGCGCTCTTACTGAACTATCGGGGCGGCCCTTCTGTACAAGACAAAGAGTTACAATGGGAGCAAGTGGGGGTGGCGGAGCACATAGAGGGTTACGGAGAGAGAGATGGAGAAAATATTTTTTCCTTGAGAGTATGGGGATATAGTAACCTTGAGAGAGGGGTAGAAACCATAAGAGCGTGGGGTGGGAGCACACAAGTTACCAAGGGAGCGCGGGAGGGAGGCACAGTTACCATGACATGGGGTTTGGGCATAAAGGGTAACAAAGCAGAAGGATCAAGTATAAACAGATACCATGAGATTCAAGATTACATACTTACAGGCGCAAACTGCGAAACAGAGCCAATAGAAAACTATTTCAGACACGACATGAGAGCAGCATCAGAATTAATGTATATTTAAAAAGACTTTACCTGTAGAATTCTTCTCTTTCTCTCTCGTCTAGTTCTTGAATAATATAGGCCAGCGTTCGCTCTATTTTAGGAATAATAACTGAAAGAAACAAATTCTTAATTAAATGCCCCCGTAAATCTCAATCGGCGTCAAATATTCCATGGATAAGGGTCTTCGCTCAATTATGTATAAAATAAATAGTTTTATTCAAACGCCGCATCGTTACATCTTCGTATCATAAATCATATACTGTTCAGTCTTTTCCATATTCTACTCCATTACTTCCATATTCTACTCCATTACTTCCTTGTCATATTCTGTTGCATTATTTTTCTACCAGTCTATTGCAATTAGTCGTAACCGGTATTTTATATTGCCATAAATTCCGTACAATATCCTTCATCAATAACTCACAGCCATATTATATTGCTTTATTTTATAAAGATTCTTTACCATATAAATCTCTATTATATTGCAAGATACGTCCTCATTATATATATACCGGTACTTCCTTACCATATTCTATTGCATTAACTCTTCGCTGAGTAATCTTTATTGCCTCATCTAGAGTAATGAAGGAGGTTTGTAATGAAGCCAGTTCCACCAGTAGCTCCACAGCCTTGGCATAGTTCCTCTTTAATTTGTCTATTTGTTGACCGCCTCGAGACAAACCAGTCAACTCATAGCCTAGACGAAAAGAAACAACGCAAATCGTTTAACACGTATTACTGGGTATAGTGAAAATGATATACTTCGACAATTTATCTACAGATATTTGTAATTTTTTTAATGTAATTTTAAGAAAATTAACTTACTGTCTGATCCATCTTGATAATGCTCAAAAACAGGTAGCTGCACGCCTGCAATGAAAAGAGACAACTCCAGTTACGCACCATAACGTTACAATATTGACAAGCTATGACCGCAAGGCATTATACATTCATAAGTTACGACAATTAAATAGGACACTGTATACGAGTCCATGTTGCACGTACATATACCGGTAGTTCCCGACATAGTATCACCAGATGAGTAATAGAATCATAACATACAGATTGCACACATCGAAACACACGGGTTCAACTCAATCAAAAACTGAATACTCCATGCACCTCAAAAATAGTATACAAGTGACAAGTTATGTATGCAAGTGGTTAAATAATCTATTTATTGTTCGCCCTGACGAAGTTCATTTTGCACATATAGTGAGGTCTACAATACAAGTTAAACTCATTTTTACCTGCAACATTATCTTTTTTGGAGCGAACTTTAATCTGTGCTTTGTTTACGTTCTGCAGGACTAAGTCGTTAAAGTCCCCCATGGTGAACTTTGCTTCAGCCAAAGAAAATGCAGCTTCCTTCATGACTTCACCCATTAGAGTCTTTGTCTGGAATGAAAAGCAAGTCTCACAGGGTTAATACAGTCAAAACACATCGACCTACATGAATACTTAACACATCTAGTGAACTGTCAACAATTTAATACTTTGAGAGATAATGTTAACATAAATCACACCTGAATCATCCTTACAATCAATTTTTATGTATTTAATGTTAACATACCAGTATATCATTTGCAAAAATGATTTTTAATGAAAGTAGATTGATGGATATAATGTTATAATACTTTGATACCAAATGGTCATCTTATGGTATGTTGAGGATATAGAGTAATTTTTCTCTTACCTCAATAATCCTCTTCAACACAGTCCTAAACCTAAATCGCAATGCGTCTGCTTTCTTTTTCAAGAGGCTATGTCCTTTCTGAGCCCCAGCTAGTCGGCTTTTCATTAAGGTTTGGGCCCTGGATGTAAAAATAAAGATTCATTTGTTAGAGATAATGCATGCATTATTAGTCAGAGAAGAAGTGATAGCCCTAGCTCAACAGAATGTGGTGGGAGTTCAAAGATAATTTTACTGATCATCATATATAATGTCACATCATTTGAACCCTTTTTTTTTATAGTTCTTTTCCACGACAAGATAAATCTAACTATATATATCTGGGCTCGCGCTAGGATATTTTTTTCATTAGCCAATTTGGCTAATTCCGTGGAAAAACATTAGCCAATATTTGTTCCGAGAATGTTCTGGTTCCATTTGTTGAAAAAAACATGAATAAAAATGTGTTTGTAGTTGAAATTTTATATTCGCCATTTTGGCGAGTGTCCAGGAAGTTCTTATCGCCAAATCCCGAATTTTCTCGCCAAATGGCTATTGGCGAATGCTAACGCGAGCCCAGTATATATATATATATCTTTATTCATACTCAAGGTACACTTATAAACATGGAATGAGCAAGTTAGGCTAAACAATGCCGTCCGCCTGAACAATAAATGAGTTTAACTAAACACTAAAACAATAGAAACAATTTTAACTAAACAATAAAAAGCTCAAGGTATATACATTCATTCTAGCCCACTGAGCTGTCAAGCAGGCCCTGCATTGCTACAGACAGTGAAGACATCAAGGTGGACTTTGAAGGCTTCTCAGCAGAGGAGATCAAAGACAAGAGAAATGATTGAAGGCTGACTTCTGAATTGCTTGATGTGCATATTGTGATATGATGTTTGGTTAAATAAATGAAACAAATGCTTCTAATATTCCATGATTTAAGTCTAGTTTAAGTCTAACTTTGCGGTTTACAAACTCATATGCCGGCTGACTTATCTGCTGGCCAGCACAATGGAGACCAAAGTGCAGCTCATTACTTGGTAAACAAGGTATATATTTATGCTGGAAAAATTACCTGTGTTAGGTGTCTAAAGCTTACAGTACACTAAATTCATTATTATCCTGGCTTTAAAGGGGTGTCTAAAAATATACAGTATCCAAAAATATCTATGAAAGATGGTATGTGCATGATTATATGTAATATTATATATAAAAACCTTAACAGATTAGCAAGAGGACAGGGCAAGGTGCTTGGAAATTAATAAATAATCAGAGAACCCCAGGGACAAGCATATGAAAGAATGAAACAGACCCAGACAGTATAGGCATATACTTCAAACCAGCAGCTTGTTAAACTGCAAGCATGCAATTCTAGATCAATAAACAAATACAGATCTGGACTTAATTTCAACTTAATTTCTGGGGTATAAGTTGCACCAGTGTATAAGATGCATCCGCCGATTTTGAGAAATATTGAAACTTAAGCCATATATAAGTCTCACTGGTATATAAGTCACACCTTCAGTGTGAGATTTGCCTGCACTTTGTATATGACAATATATGAAAAATATGACCGAACCAACCTAGTGTCAACATACTTTCTTAATGTCAGAAGATAGAACAAGATATATAGAAACTGTAAAAACTATGTTTATTCGCGCACACACTATAATAATAGCTATAGTCGAATCCCTACTAACATCTAAAGATTTTAACATTGACACCGTTGTGCCCCTAGAGAAGTGGTCTTGCCTATGCGGGCACTTGCGCCAAGGAACCGACCTGCCAGTCATAAATAACTCTAGGCTAGTTCTACAATGGTTTGTTATTTCTCCATGCTTCGATTCATATCAAGGCAAGGAAGAAATCTGTTATTTCAAAATAAGGCTGACAAGTGAATTTTGGTTCAGATGGGAAAATAGGTTTCTTGAACAGCGACCAAGTGCGATGAGTTCAGATTTACGACAGGCCACTTCATCACTCACAGGCTCGTACTAGGCCAGCTGTAGTAAAGTTCAGATATTACTTCTCACTGCAGTTGCACGTAAATGTATATTTCTCAAAATACTGCGCACCATGCAAACTGTTTGTATAATCTGATAATTATATGTTGAGTCATTTGGGCCTTAGCTTAACTTAGGCTTTCAAGACAAAATAAACCACAACAACCAACCACATTCTTCACTGATTGGCGCTGCACACTTTCTCAATTTTTATTTGGTATAACCTGAAACTGCATAATACTGGGACATGTTATGAGATAAATAAAATCTTTTAAACTTTGCAATAGCGACATATCCAAGTTGGGAGCGGACCATGTTTAATTTGTTGAACTAGCCATCACTCACTCAGTGACAGTGGCCTGTGCATGGAGGTTCAACCTGTGGCTATGTAAACATTGTAGTGACTATCGTACCTATGGCTATGGCTTAATTGGCTCTGGCCTTAGTCATGTTCGGGATAAACTGTATACTCACATTCGAGACGGAAACACGTTTAGTCTGTCTTTTGACATTTTGACAGCGGTCTTGTGGCACTGGCAATGAAATAAACAAATGACATGCGCGAAACACAGTCACGTGAGCTGAGGGGTGAGATCATGTGATCAATATGAGGGTAATATCGAAATGCAGAAAACATGCATAATTGGCATCCCTGTGGTGTGGTGTACGCCTACCGGCGCGCGTCTGTTGTTGAGACTCTTCACTTACAATAATAAGAACGCGATTAACTTAGCATTGCTCCATATTTGTACAATGCATCGACACTTTTAAAACAAAATAAATAACGATTTAACTAGATCTATATATTTAGCTATAAAAAAACTTGGGAATTCTATCGTTGCTGTATTGATCAGAAATGTACATCCAGTAGGCGGGATGACCTGCAGTAGTTCCATCTCCGAAACCTAGTGGCTTGTTGGCGGAGCGTGCGGAGCCACTAGGTTTCTAACAGATACTGCCGTTGTGGTAGTACATCATCTTAGGTAATTAAGAAAGGGGGCAAGGCGGGGGGGGGGGGGTGCGCTTCACGCGACCGTCCCCAATCGCTACCACCCTGTTCTCCCCCACCCCTATAGACCGGCCGCCACCTCACCCACCCTAACAGATACTGCCGTTGTGGTAGTACGGCCGTTATGACCCTACATCAAGGGGGGGGGGGGGTCAAACGACAGGTAAAACCCGAAGGAATGTTGGGAGTAGGTATGATGGAGAAGCCTAGACAGCCTGTACAAGAATGTCTGTTTTCCATGTAAGATGTACGTCTGCTTAATTAGTGATTCACTCTCACCCTATTGCATTATACTTTATTACTTAAGAAAAAAGTCGTGTGCTCCAACATTTCTTCGCGAAAATATAACCGAAACAACCTAGTGTGGACATCATTTTCACACTGATGTCAGAAGATAAAACAAGGTAGTAGAATACGTAAACACTATGATTGTACGCGCTCACATTATGATAAAGGCTACAGTCGATTCCCGACTGGCGTCTAAAGAACTTTGCATGGACACCGTTGTGCCCCTATAAATTTTTAAGCGGGCTTGCCTGGGGGCACTTGCGCCAAGGTTGGACCCGGTTCGTCAGTTATATGAGTTTAGCTGGCCCCGCGTCAAACGTAATTTGGTTTTCGCGTCATGTAACTGTTTTCGGCTTTTTGACTAGAACTAATCTTCGGTTATTATTCTGTTTTTGCATGACACTGACATGTGTGAAATACTGAAAGGGAATATTTCATGGTCTTGTTGTTTGTTTTGATATGTAAGTGCTTGGGTAATAGGTTAAGCTTCGTATCAACTGATCTGAGCGCCTGTGATGGTCCCCTGTGATCAAGCGGTACAAATAGAATTATGTTTATGTGTGTGTAAATTGTATCAATTATGACCATGAGACTGTCTGTTTGTAACTCCTGACATGATTTTGCTATTTTTGATATCTTCCACTTTCTTTCCCCAAAAAGTCCAAGAAATTTACCGATGTGAAGTTGGTTACTTATTCCTTATTCCTTATTTGATATCAAATAAGTAACTAACTTTCCTAGTTCCTTATTTGATATTCTCAGTTCCTTATTTGATATTCTCAGTTCCTTATTTGATATTCTCAGTTCCTGCTTATTCTTTATTTGATACTCTTGTAGTCAAATACGGAATAAAGTAAACCTCATGAGGTTATTGTTCTTCTGAACACTGTCTCTCCAGGAGTGCTGTAAAACAAACAGTGTACAAGCACCTGTTGAGATATATAGCCTGCAGCCGGAGATCGGCAAATACTAGCTGGCAAGTGAATCTATTGTTCATACATGGTATCAGTGAAGGCAGACCTTAGGCTATTGGAGACCTATTCAGCTCACAGGCGCTCAGATTTGTTGACAAACAATACCCCAAGGGGTCAAGCACCTATAAAGAAAGATGCTTGACCCCTTGGGGTATTATTTGTCAACAAATCTGAGCGCCTGTGATTCAGCTATTACCCACGAGACCTATGATAGGTCATAAGTAAGGGATATGGATCCCTATCACTGTGACACAGATAGCGTAAAGTGACAGAGGAGGGTAGGGGTATAAGGCATATATATGCCTATAGTAGCCCTGGTACATGCCAATAGTATACAACCAAGAGCCATAAATATAGCCCAAATTCCTTTCAAATATGAGACTATACCATATTTTGACCACTGCAGAGTAAATCTGAGTTGCCTCGAGTGGCGGTATTAGTAAGACATCCCTAAAGCCTGTCATCAGTTGCATAACACCTAATATCAAATTAAAGATCTAAATATAAACTCCAGATATCCTTAAGACACATAATTAAAAAATTAACAGCATAAATGTACCCTAAATTCCTTGAGAATAAGTAACTGGACCCTATTTTGACCACATTTATCTCAAATTCACCACTGGGCAGGGCAAATCTTGGTTCCATAGACTTGGGACATCCATTTTACATGTCTCCAAAGCCATGCATCACTTGCCAAACACATAATTTAAAAATTAATGGCATAAATATATCCCAGATATCGTTAAAATAAGGAACTGGACCATATTTTGACCATATTTATCTCAAAGTGACCACTGGGCAGGGCAAGTCTTGGTTCTATAGTGTTGGGACATCCATAATACATGTCTCCAAAGCCATTCATCACCTGCCCAACACCTAATTTTGCGAGGTCTAGGTTTGGTGTTGGTAAGAGTGATGCATGTCAAGATTTTTCGAGATCTTTAGGTAGCACCTACCCATATTACGAATAGGCTCTGATCGACTTTTATGTAATCGCAAATCAGGAAGTCAAGCCTCTTGCAACCTTACCTTGTAACAATCATTTTATTGCTAGTAATCAACAACAACAACAACAACGGGCAGCGTTCGCCACCAACGATGCGCGGTTCAAGTGGCCCGCGGTCGACCCATCCTGCGGTCGATGAGGCCGTACACCGATAGAGATATGTCTAATATTAATTGTATTTATTGCCAGTAATAGCAGATATGCCTGTCTTCTGTCTGCGGAAGTATACGTCATCTTCTTTGTTTACAAATGGCCACCAGGCGCCCCCAGCTGCCAGCACCTGTATATGTACACACATGTATACACAACTGCATAAACTGTAGCGCTATTTCCTGGTGTTAACAAGTCACCAAAGAATTAGAGGACAAAGTATTCCCCTTGTATAAAATACATGATATTGAGATTGAGATTGTTCCATATGAGTTTATACATGAGATTGAGATTTTTGCATGCGCATGTACGGGGCCTTTATGATAGATACATGGGGGGACATCTTCACACAGGGAACAATCCTTTTGTGAGCAATGCCTTGCAACACCTCAGGTAATTCAAGTGAGCAATTGACCTGTTTTGTAAGCCATGCCAACACCTCACTAGGTAATTCAATTGAGCAATTGACACCTTTTGTGAGTGATGCCAACACCTCAGGTAATTAAATTGAGTGATTGATACCTTTTGTAAGCGATGCCACAACCTCAGGTATATATAGGACTGCATAGACAATTTTACCATATCTTTCTACAGAAGGCAAACATACACAACAGTTTTTACGAGACTTCAGCAAATCTGTAAACATACACAACATTCTTTATGAGACTACCGCAAATCTGTAAACATACACAACAGTTTTTACAAGACTACCGTGAATCTTCAGCAACTCTGTATGCTCAATATGGCAATGGCAAAAACTACAGCCAAATGGCCTTCTGGAAAATGTGGCAGTGAGTGCAATGACAAGACCATCTACTGTGAGCAGTATGCCACTTGATTCCACTCGAGATGTGAAAACATTACGAAGTCACAGTTGGACCTGTTGGCAAATCATCCATTAGACTTCATATGCACCAGCTGCACTAATCCAGATGGTGTATTCAGTTGCAACCAAGCTTTGACACGCTTAGTTGCTGAGGGAAAGAAAGAATCTTCCCTGAGAATTGTGGCAGAATGGGAGATGATCCTGTTGCATGGCCTTCAGCCTTTCCTTACCACTACTGCCACGATGGGAAGTCACTTCCAAGTGGACACCCAAACAGCAGACATCCTAAGCAGAGTTGGGGGTGTCAGCGACCATCGTCCAGTTTCAGTTGCCGCAGATGGAAACTGTCTCTTTAACACGCTTTAAATGGCGCATGTATTCAACCGTTATGGCTTATTCCGCCCTTTTATGCTTCTACCTTAAAGCAGTCTTCTATATAGGTATAAGTGTGACCAGATCCCAACCGAAATAGACCTTCCATGCAATGCGGTTTTGGTTTATTCAGGCCAGTTTCGGTCAGTTTTGGTCGGTTTCAGTATAATGATGTACCCCAATCCAATGCAAAATCAGTATCGCCGCAGTGGCGTTTATCTATAGTTTTACCACCGAGATCCCTATGGGGCTAGCCAATGACAGATTTGAAGCTCTGATCGCAAAGAAATTCTTCTATGTCACGGGATAAAAACTATTTTTTATCCTGTGACAGGAAAAAAGTTACTTCAGACACTTGAAATTTGAAGAATATTCTTCCTAAAATAATGGTCTGAAAATGCACAGAGCACCTCAGATTTCAAAATGTTCCTCCATGGGCTGTGTTGCCTTGCGGCTTGCAGCTACCGCATCCACTCCTAAATCATTCCGCTTTGGCATTTCACAAAGTTGGGAGCTCTTGCCACAGGTATCCCAATGCTGTGTCCCCACCATGGTGTAGGCCCACTTTGACCACAGTCCATTTTGACCGCTGGGTGATTTGAGTGTGAAGGGGAAAGGGGTGTAGGCCTTGCTGGGAAATGGGACCCTGTCTCACTACTCCAGGCAGGCAGCCAGCTCATCAGACCCAGGGATGCCCAACCCGGTGGAGTGTGATATGTCTGCTAATAAAAAATCCTTGGACAAAAGGGATTTCACTTTGGCCTATTGCAGTTGCTGTTCACCATGAATGTGAAAGGTCGCTGGATTGATTCCAGTCAGTTTTAGGATGTCAAATTTCAACATCTATTTTGGCATGGGGCCAGAAACACTACAAAAGCAAAGACGTTGTATTTTCTACTGCTGGACAGATATTGCTCTTATCATTGATAATCAATGCTCTATTATAAACTACATATTTTTGGTTTGATCTATTGCAGCAAGAATGAAGATGTCGCCTGCCCCTGTGCCAGAGAACAATCGGCAAGAGTCACCCAATGACAGAGATGTTGAAGATTTTGTGCTGTCAGCAGTTGATCTGCCACCAGTTATATTAATGGCTAGCAGCTCTGACAGCGACAATGGAGATGAAGATCTCGGGCCAAATGTCGGTTACCAGATGTTACCTCAGGAGCCAGTGACCCACGACTCGGAGTCTGATAGTGATGAGGATGTGCACTTTGATCTATCTATCCCCAAACCTGCTGAAGATGCTGAAGATCTATCTATCCCCAAACCTGCTGAAGATGTTGAAGGTTCTGAGATTCAGTCTACAACTGATGCAGATGTTGCCGCCTCAGCTTCCAGCAGCCAACCCACCTATATGCAAGTATGTGTTAGTAATGCAGGGTATACAGTATTTTCTGAGCATAATGATTCGATATATACCTGATATATTGATATATTGATATGTTGGTTCGGTGAATGCCTGGCAGTCAGGATCTAGCCTTCATACTGAAAAGGCTCGTGTGTTATTTCTACCTGTCTTCGCAAAGTGTAGGTGGTAACTCCTGGAGACATGGCCCCTTACTGCCTTGGCCCTTCCCATTGTTTGCAATATGATCTAGCGCCATGTAAAACGTAAAAGTAAACATGCTGCTCTGCATCTCCAATCAAGATTTGCCATTACTAATCAAGAGGGTGAGGGATACTAAATGATGTGCTTTAACAATGCAAGCATCATGTCTTAGTTGCTTCCCGCAATACTTCCATCTTTTCATTGTCGAACAATATTTTATCTAATGCTGTGTTTACTGCATCATCTGCGGCCACCTCAATGATGATGATTATTCGCACGCGGTTTATGATCTTTCTAGGTTCCGCCAGTGGTCAACTCTGAATTATTGGAACGTAGAGAACTCTGGAGCTGTGGTCGAAGCCAGACAAAGCCGCTAAAGCTGGACAAAGGTATTACTGGACTTTAACTGAGAGGCCTGGGGATCACGTCACTAAGATTTCTTGCTCGTAGAAGCTGGGCCGATGGAGAAAAAAAAATGGTGAATTTATCACAAGTATGAATAACAATTGGTTTGTGAAAATAATATTGGCTAAGAAGAAATTTCACGAAGATAGCTGCACCATAAGAACCCGTTGTAAAACGCTTATGTCTGTCGCTAAATTGTAAAATGTAAAAGTAAAGGCTGTGGTCTGGTAAAGTAGCCGTTACAGCAGGTGTTGTGTGCAATTAATTGTTTCTGTGACTATTTATCTCACATGTACAATTTTCATGGCCTCGTTTTGTTGGTTGTTACAAACATAATTATGCAGGGAATAATCTATTTATTCATTAATTTTTTTATTTTATGTTCGCAAATTCGAAGTTTTTGGGACATTGTGCTGCCAAATGTCCATGTGTTAAGTCAACTGTCGAAGTAATAAGTGTATCTCACGTTATTTATATTGGAATTTACAGAGAACACGGAGAAGATCAAGGCAGCCATGGCGGGTTTCAGTCTGCCTTCCAACTGTGTCCCAGACTGGGCGAAAGCGGTGTCGGAAGACGACTGGAAGTGCAAATTGCTTTCTAGACTTAACAAAGGCGTGACGTCACAACCTCCGGCTTCAACGAATAGCAAGTCACACAGCTTCGCAACTGCGGCGTGGCACGCAACGGAATTGGAACGAAGCGATGCGACGGGCTCCAATAAACACGACGAACAAGATGAAGGTGTAAAGCAGAGTGATGCAGCGGAGAATTGGGCTTCAGAACAAACACTTCATGAAAAAACATAGCAAGCCATTTATTCTCGTGTGATGTTGTAATTATAGTGTATATCAATTGTGCTTCTTACTTTCCCAACGATTGTGTATAAGCGGCTCTATTAGAAAGGCTGTCGAGCAAATAATTGTAAATATTGCTGCTATGAAAGAGGAAATCCCGATAATACTCCTTCGTATCAGCTATACACGCTGCATTTGTGGATCAGATTTATCCTGCCAATAATGAAGCGGAACTACCGGTAACCGAGTTACATTTTCTCTGAAATGACGTGAAAGAAGTGCAGGTATTTCTTCTTTCACCCAAAGTTGGACCGATCCTGGCCCGTGAACTCAATAAGACCACGTGACCAGTGATGTCCGCGTGTACTGGTGCAGTGGAGTTGAGGCACCGCGGTCACGGTGTATAGTAAATTATGGCAGACATTGCAAAGGTAATAATTAGAAGGTTCCGTTTGTATTCATCATAAAGGAAAACAACTATTATTAATAAATGGATCATTTCGATATAGAAGCAAAATGCTACTATGTATAGTTCTGCCCCGAAATCTGTCTGGCAACCGAATAAATAACACAAACACTTTCCCTTTCTTGACATTCATTTGTTTTATTGTATAGTTGACAGATTTTTAAAACCACATTCCTCAAGACATCGGCAGTTGAAAGATTATATGGTATGGTACACGTTTCTGTTTCGTGTATTGTAAAACATAAAATATACAATCATTGAATAAGACTGGTACTGATATTTACATTTAAAATCATGTTACGCATGTACAAAATGAGCGCTAAGTAAAATATATTAATATTTTGTATATACATGTTGATTATCTCTACATTAAATTAGCGTAGACTCTCACTACCAACCTAAAATTACTTCTAATTCGGAAATTCCTATCAAAGATGATCCTGATTGACCTCATTGCCAAATGTCTCTTCATAAGTATCATAATAAAACGCATTGTTGAGAAAAAGCTGAATAAGATTGCTAAAAGCGAAACCTAACTGGTGCACACTGTCGAACCGATTCAAAGCTTCCCAAGAACTGTAAAGCACTTAAAACTTAAATACAAGCTTTCCTTTATCTTCAGTATATTATAATGTGTAAGTAAAGCAGACGATAATGTCCATAGAACTAAGTAAACATTCGATCTAAAAACAAAATATATCGATAAATTATTACTTTTCACATTTAAACTAAAAATTATTTTAACAATCTCAAACGTTGTCTTACATGGCCTTAAAACAGAACCTAAAACCACTTGAGAAGCACATGTTTTGGGTTTCCATGGTTCTTGCGGGTCGCGGGTTACATGGCCTATGACCAGACTCTGATATTATGGTGGCACCAACGATCTAGAATGTCCTGCCTCGTGACATTAGAATACAATTTGTCGCTACCGGTGAAAGTCTTCTACAGAAAACCCATGTTTTGCACCCCCGCGAGAATTCTGCCATCTCTGAGCGTGACCACACGGCAAGACCCCATCCGAGCCTTCGGGAGGTTCCTCCCAAACACCGGAGTAAATACTTCCATTTACTATTATTCACAAACATGTGGTACAATAACTACCATATCGTCACCGCCGACGCGCAAGCTTGAGTGAGGACTAAGGATGGGTTGATGATGGGAGACACAACGAGATAGAAATGATACGAGATTTGTTGAAGATTCACTCTACGATACGCTTTGTATGATGCAGTGCGACGATCGGCTCCGGGGCCTTTACCACTGATACAACCACTCGTGGAATGTAATCCAAGGTGGCCCACTCAGCTTTAACAGTGGCAACTCCTGTTGTGATACTGGACAAAAAAACAATCGGGATATAAACGCTGATTCCACTGATCAATCTTACACAAACCGAGGACCTGCGGATATCCTCCCGAAATCATACATATCTTTCATGTCCGCAACATTCCTTGTTCCACTCGGTATAACTCACGGATTATATCATTAACACTTGCTTCCATACTTTATTTCGTGGTGGCTAATATGAAAAATAGCCCCCTACTCAATTTCAATTGGTGAAACTCACTCCGTCCGTTAAACTGCGCTATGCATGCCGGGAGTTGAAGCTGAGGCGTCTCTGTTAATCTAAACAATATCCCGTGTCATCCTTAGCAACAGAGTCAAGCCGCTGAGATAACACCAAGCCATAGCAAGAATGTTAACTCAACCATCAATAGACTTCTCTATGTTCAGTGTAAAATGCACTTCGTTGTTGAGCCAGACTACTTTTAAATACAAATAGTCCACAATCTTCTTACTCTGGCACCTGTACCCTCCAGCAGTGGTATAACACAGGGAAGTGTGGCGATACAAGGCAATGATGGGATACTGGCAACTTTAAACTGCCACATACGAGCCTCATGTTCTTGGACAACGAGACTGGTTGTACGACGAGCGAAATTGGGGATGATCAAGATTCTCATGTCGGAGCCGAATTCCGTAGCAACATGTGGAACAGAGAGCTACCTGGTGAAGGAATCACCCATGCATAATGAGTCCCAAAGTCTGCCCTTTACGCATGAGATGACTGATTGGCTCGGCAAGTAGGGGGCAGCATTGGATTATACAGTCTACGGAATCCGGCAATGAAATAAAAATCATTTAACCATCCCCAAACTCAAGTCTCACATTGCTTCTACACAACTTGCCACTACGACTCCAGATAATCGTCTACAAACTCACTTATCCAGTAAAGACGCGATATATTATTTCTCTTTAACGGTACCATAAAATCCATCAAGATAAGTTCATTTTGACACCATTCTAGGACAATACAGCAAGCGCCCACGTCATACGGGCAAAATCCCTGTTTGACGATGAGCGGTAGTGATGAGTGAATATAACAACAGTCGCATTAAGCTTGACATTCAAATAATCTGCCTCATTCCGCCGACCTTTACCTCAACATTCGACCTTTGCAGTGACATTAACGAAGGAATGACGAGCTCAATAAGGCCCCTATTGAAACTCATCGTTAAACTCAGGACCAGAAACTCAGCAGACACAACCGTGACGACAAATAGAATGAAGGTTTGCCATCTTTGCCTCTGTCATAGCAATTTAACAGAGCGTAAAATAAATGGATAAAAGGCCTAAACGTAAAATTCGAGGGAAGTAAAGTACTGACCCACTGACACGTGATAAACATACATCACAATGACCTTGATGCAGACTGAAGTCACAGATTGGACAGCGTCGCGTAAAGCTACCATTAGCCTGATTGCAGTCAACATATATATTGCTGGGTCCGGGAGGGATCCGGACCTCGGAACGAATATTATGATCCGGACAAACAAGGGTTCCGCATATACACGATAAACAAAACATGAAGGCCAAACTTGGCAATGGACACGTGGGGCACACCGAAGACTGAAGCTATTAACATACATGACCCCTGATGAGCGTAAGTACAACGGAAGATAGCCCGGCTACTTGTTTGAATTACAGCGCAGCAAGAAGCATTGTGATCCCATGCCACGCTAGCTTGCGAATAATGAAGGAGGGTGATCGACGGTGAGAGCGGCTGTTTCCCTTTATTTCCAAAATTTGTCTATCGCGTACCTCCCACATCCCACAGGGATTTCCTAACCTTTTGCCCTGCCTCTTCATTCCTCCAATGTCTTTCTTACCCTGTCACTCTACTTCCGTTCCCGGTAAAACGCTTCTCCTTGCAGGACGACACAAATGATATGGTTTTGTCTTCATAACGACCTTGCAAGACCGCTTCAGCAGGCAAAGCCGGAAGCGTCCTTGACCTTGCGAGACCGTTTCAGCAGGCACGGACGGAAGCGTTCTTGACCTTGCGAGACCGTTTCAGCAGGCACGGACGCAAGCGTCCTTGACCTTGCGAGACCGTTTCAGCAGGCAAGGACGTAAGCGTCCATGACCTTGCGAGACCGTTTCAGCGGGCAAGGACAGAGGCGTCCTTGGCCTGGCGAGACTTGTCTACAGCAAGCAAATACCTCTCGGGGGGTTAACTCCAATACTGAAGCCACAATGACTAAAACCTATAGCAGGCAAAAGCAGTACCGACTGAATATGAATCACCTGGTCCCTTCTGTACAATAGAATGCATCGTGTACGTTGTTAAAGTCTTATTTGTGCACTACATAAGTATATAATATATATATTTAACCTTATACGTTTCACTAATATTCCCTCAATGACCTGTTGTATAATATTTCCATCGCTAGTTTTATGTTATTTTTCAAACAATAGTATTGTGTCATATGAAGAAGAAGAATTTGTTAGTACTGTAATAGACAAGATTGCTTCGTTCAGTTCATCTCCATCTGAATGTTATTTACACATCATAACGCCTATTGATACAAATATAAATTTTGAAACCAACCTGATTCCAGCTACAACAAAACATAATTTCCCGTGAATTTCATTGTACGTATTGTATAGAAGGTTTAACAGAAATAACACTCCGTTTGTACCTTTCTATCCCAGCAATCCCAAAAGAAACATCACGTAAGTAACATAAATATTGCAATTACTAACCCCAAGGCAATAATATTGTTAGATTAGGCTTCACATTCTGATTTACAACTGCCAGAACAAGATATAGAGCAGAGCCTGGAACGCAAACAAAAACAAGAAAATATTAAAGAAAATTAGTTAACAAATTATTTTACCCACAATTAAACCCCCCTATCGTGAAGAACAAAGATGACTATATCTGAGACGTTCCAGGCGACGCTTCTGGCTGTCTCTTGTCCCTAGCTCATACGACTGGCGAACCACCACTGGACACCTTTGAAATAAAACTCCATGTAAATCGCATTATGCAAAAGCACTAAGAGAGACACCTAGTAAGTAAAGTAAAGGACGCTCACAGTCCACAGCCTGACCTCTACTAATAGTAGTAAGAACTTTGAAGTGACTTTTCCTTCCCACCTTGGTAATATGAACCAAGATCCATAAGCCTTTAAGATGTAATTTTAAAACACCAGGAGATGATGGCACCGACACCCCGGCCAGCCACGTACCTCCACTACATCAGCAGATACCAGGCCCCGCCATTCTCTCATTTAAAAATGTGCATCAATCAAAATGTAATTTCTGCTGACTTTACTTATTGTAACTATTCATTGCGTCAGACATGATTCATTAGCCGGTGATAAAAATCCCGAAGCATCAGCGCAGACTACTAGGTCATCGAAAAGAGAAATGACGTAATCACATGTCTGAGCGTGCACCCTGGATTATTAAATCCGAAAGACTGCTTCGCTTGTTTCTAAAAAACAAATCTTACGTTGAGGTGTAAAACTCTCGCGATATCAGCGTCCAGGACGCCTACATGTATGCAAGTCTGCGTGGGATCACGTCGATCGTACCGCGGTTGGGGGGGGGGGGCACGTGCTCATTGTAACCATGGTGACGGTTGAGCACACACAAGTAAGGACAGCGCGAGAGAGCGGATCCCTGGTACGGTCTCCAAGGCGACCCGAGAGCACGGCCCAGACCACCCACACGGCATTAGGGCGGGGACGGGGGCTGGGATGAGGGTGGGGGTGGGGGTGGGGGTGAAAGGAGAGGAGAGGATGCGGGGGGAGAGGGGTGTCACTTGTTCGGGTGGCGAGCACCGCTGAGACCCAGCGGCGCCTACAAGTTGACTTCGAATGTCTTGGTGACGGTCCCGTCGCCTGCCCTGCCTTGGAATGGGTTCTGCTTGGCTGCTTTGGCGGCCCACGCCGCGTCGAACGGGTCCAGGGTGGTGGGGCCCGTGTTCATGAAGGTGGCGGCGCCACTACTGGCGGTGGGGCCGCCACCGGCAGTGCTCCAGTGGTTGTTGCCGGCGGTGCCAGTTTGTTGCTGGGACTGGAATTGTGCCACGTGGCCGCCTCGCTCGGTAAGCTGTCGCAATGTCGGCGTGCGCTGCTGCTGCTGCTGCTGCTGATGCTGCTGCTGCTGCTGTTGTTGCTGCAGCTGATGCTGTAACTGCTGCTGCTGCTGCTGCTGTTGCCACAGGACGGCCGTATCCACCGACTGACTCCGCACCTGACCTAGCGGCGGCGCCCTTTGCGCATGCGCCACGCCTCCCGCCCAAGTGGGGCCGGACACCGGCGGCGGTGACGTCATCGGCGTCTGGCCGAAGAGGTCGCTCTGCGGGGAACCGTTCATGGCGGCGGACGGCGGAGTCGCACCGGGGGTGGCGGCGTCTGGGGAGGGGGAGGCGCCGGGGACAGGGCTGCCGGAGAGCGCCGTGGCGGTCGTGTGCAGCCACCGCTCAGCCTCGTTGGGGGGGCCCGCCGCCGCGGGGGGTCTAGGGGTGGCCGCCGGGCCGACGCCAGTGGGCCCGTCCCATGGGTTGCTCTGGAGGATCGGCTGCACGTGTGGAATGTTGCTAGGCGCTTGATTCACGACTGGAAGGCAACATTCTAACGCCATTAATGCTGGGAGACAAAATCCATTGCCACGGATTAGGTTGCATCGTGCCATTGGCAGCGCATATATCACAAGGCCTTCTATATATTTATATATTGTATAGATTATTATTTACTATTATCTCAATTATAGTTAATGCTATTAATAATATACATGTATTATGAATTATGATTATTTATTTTATTTTTTATACTATCATTAGTTATCATATTTTCACTCATTTCCTATCATCTTTGTAACAATCATTATCTATCTATCGTTTTTACTATAATTATTATTACCTGCATTAGGATCAGCCGTGGCGACGGTCGTGGTGTGGGTCTGTTGTGTTGAAGTGGCTGAGGACGAGGCGGCTGCCGCGGCCGCTAGGGCGGCGCTGCGGGGCACGCTGGCGAAAGGGTCGTCAGTGGAGAGTGCGCCCAGCCTCTGGGACATCACCTGACACATGTGCGATATGGACTCCTCCTGCTCTTTGGTCGGCGATGCCTCTTGGATGGGGGTTACCGTGCCTAGCGAGGAACAAATATTGGATACAGTGACAGCTGTGGTGGAGCAAGTCGTGCATATAACACATATCTATATTTATATACACACCTAATGTCCATGTCAAAATCCAGGTTCTTTACTGCGCTTAATGTGGCATTGTATTAATCTTCTCAATGTAGTTTTGTTATAAGCTGCTCTGGCACAATTCGAAGTGCGCTTTTATAATATTGGTAGCACTGTAGTGGCCTAGGCCACTGTGACTGCCTTAGCTAGGCCACTGACCGCCTCACCCAGGCCACTGTGACCGCCTCACCCAGACCATTGTGATCGCCTCAACCAGGCCACTGTGACCGCCTCACCCATGTCACTGTGACCGCCTCACCCAGGGTACTGTGACCGCCTCACCCAGGCCACTGTGACCACCTCACCCCGGGTACTGTGACGGCCTCACCCAGGCCACTGTGACCGCCTCACCCAGGGTACTGTGACCGCCTCACCAATAGACCCTTTTGACCGCCTCACCCAGGCCATTGTGACCGGTTGTAATGCCTTACTGCCTTACCTCCACCTTTATGACTGCCTTACCTACGCCGTTGTGACTGCCTTACCCAGGCAAGTGTGACCTGTTATGACTGCTATACCTCAACCTTTATGACCACCTCACCTCCACCTTTATGACTGCCTTACCTACGCCGTTGTGACTGCCTTACCCAGGCCAGTGTGACCTGTTATGACTGCCTTACCTCCACCTCTATGACCACCTCACCTCCACCTTTATGACTGCCTTACCTACGCCGTTGTGACCGCCGTTGTGGAGACCGTTCTGGAGGACCTGGTTCTGCCGCTCCAGCGTGGAGGGCAGCTCATTCATGCGAAGCGACAGCTGTCGCTTGAAGGGCGAGGAGTCGCTCAGCTTGGTGAATGCCCGGAACGAGTTCTGTCTCTCCAGCATGGATTCCGAGGCGTGGGGCCGCTGAACGGCGTGTGGGTTATCAGCCTTCATCATGGGCACCGGCTCTAGAGGCACGCAGACCATATACCAGGGTCATTTTCGGAAATCAAATTGGTGAACATAGAGTACTATATATCCGTATAGCGTGCTCGCTACCGCCATGTTAACAAATAAAGTGTTATATCGCTCAAATGCTTATCAGTTTTATTGAAGTGAAATCCACGGGGAAGAGAAAAATCAAAGACACCCCAAGAAATAATGCCGCTTTATCTAGGTCAACCAAGAATATCGTCCAACGGTATATATATGACAACAGAGTAAGACAGCTGTCCTATTCAGTTGGAACATTCCTAGTGCCAACGCGGAGCCCCCCTGACTCGGTTGACAGGCAGGCTCCAGACCTACAGATCAAATGGTCGTGGGAATGATGGGAAAAGGCCGCTTGTGTGCACACAAACCTTGGCCAAGGAACCTCCTCCCATGATGATGAAGCATGAATGGATGAGACACGCCTGAGTCCGGATTCGAACCCAGTAACTATTGATCTGCGGTCTAGTGCGCTAACCACAGAGATACGTCGTGAGTCCGAACCCTGGCACCTGTATGAATCTGTGGCAAGTGCCAACCCCATTTATTTCATTACCCGGGGGAAGTTTCTTGACCCAACTTAGCCTTCAAGTGCACAAAAAACGGCCTAAAATCCCAAAATTACAACTCATGTCATTGTTCCAATGGGCACATAAACTAGGGAAGAACGGTCGGGTAAGCAGGGCGGTCCGGCGCATGCGCAGACCTGCAATGATAGCGCTCTGCGGGTCGGCTAGTCGCTCCGTCATCGTCGTCTGGCGGAAGGATCCCATGCGCGTGAAGCTCGTGCCCTTCTCGTTAAAGGTCACGGTCACTGACTCCTTCTCTCGCTTCTGCTTCCTCTCCAGACAGATGGCGAAGGCGCAGCCCACGGCGTGGCTCAGGCGCTCCCCCTGGTGGCGGAAACATCAACTCATATAGACGCCGCTCGGATTGGACACACATATAAATATATATAATATCCAAAAAAGACAGGCTTCGTGTAATTTAGGACGAAACGGAACTCGAACTACTGAGGAACAAAGCATAGGTTGCTACCAGAAACTGCTCGGATTTTGGAAGAAAAGTAACTTAGAAGCAACCACAATTAAAAATGGCGAAATTAATCGAAAGGTCGGAGAACCAAAAATGATTCCAAGTAAATTCCAGAACAAAAGTGGTGCAAATGGTAAAAAGGACGGTCGCTTTTGACGCAGGCATCTCTCATCTGCTGAATATGCAATATCTAATGAGGCAAGCAGATATAGGGTGAAGGAGCAGAGGAACTGTCAGCAAGACCTGTATGTTGCATCAGTGGTTCGCGTCCCAGAGCAACCTGGGATATCAAGGAAGTCTATCGAGAATACAAAGGTACGAAGCTTTCCAGTGCATCCGTAATTGTAAGCAAATTGATCCCAGTGAAATATATATATATATACAAGCAATATAAAAAAAGCAAGTTCATTTTTGTTCGTTGCGTCATCCCCGTCCAAGACGGGTGATAATTTCTGGTACATGCCCTGTGGTATAGCCCCTCTCCCTGTTGGTACGTGAAGCCCGTGCAGCTGTGTACAGGACAACATGCTTACACCAGCAACGTTGTGTCGGCAAACACCTTACAAAATAAGAACCTTACGAGTCCTCTCGGAACAAGGGTGTATTGTTTTGGGAAACTTACGTAAAATCGCTAGGCAAAAAAAGCCACAGTATTATTCACTGGTAGTGTTAAAAATAGTAATGTGCAGATCTACAAACGACGGTGAATTACATAAATGATAAATGGATTAGTGTCTAAACATCAGTTTAAACGCCCGAATGTGAACATTATATGTTCAGAATTTTTGCGACAAGGAACTTATGCTTTAAACTTTTAGCAGCGCGCGCAAAGTCCATTGGGTGACATAAATCAGTCCTCCATGCACGAGGCGACAAAAACACGTTCACAGATTTAATCGCCAAAAGGGTATGGGACAGATCGGGAAAAACTTGAGACGAAACGCCGATAAAGAGACTAAAACAACTTATGAAGAGGTTATGCGTGCTGACATCGTTCCGAGGATTCTCAGAATTTCACTGGATAGGAACTATGGAAACTGTAAGCCAGGGAAACAGATTCCGAAGAGGACGGTGTCGAGTTGAGGAAAACGTCTAACCACAAGATATAATTACTGCACAACTAATGAAATGGGATAATGAAGAAATCAATGGTAACTAGCTAATAGGCGACGTAGGCAATAATAGATAATAGAATCCGCGGGTGTTGTCATGGGCGATAATACAGGGATAAGTGGGTGCCGCTGTGGAGCAATAACGTATATGGCGACAATAGAAAGATCCATCACCTTGCCACACAATCTTGCCCAATAGATTTGCATGAAGCGATAATGCAAATTTAAGCGGAATGGACTATTTCAACCCGATTTCTCATTTTCGCGGGAGAACGGGAGAACAGGACCGCTCCATCTGCATAGGACAGAAGGTTTTCGCGGCCCAGAGCTTTATCATTAACGCACCCAAGCGAAGCACGCTACGCCCAACCAATGCACAGGGCTATAAAGCGTCTTGCAAGAAGAAACGTGGCACTACGCCAGTCATTTGCCCGTATAACAGAAAAGCCTATATATAGTGCCGACACAACAGCCACTAGAGGAAAGAAACATAATTATTGCTCAGCCATCTATAGCCACCTGTACACTACTACTGGAGGGAGAGAAATAATAACGACTAACAGAGGTAGTTAAAGAGGCAGCGGGGGTGGGGGGGGGGGGGGGTCCTGAGGGGCAAGGTTTGGGGTATCTAGGTTACAATTTGACAATGTATTGTATAATCTGTACCCAGGAAACAAATGCGTACTGCGTGGGGAAGAGGAGGGAACAAGCACTCACACTCTTAGCTAACACCACTTAAAAGGGTCTGAGACACAGAAACAATTTCCCAAACCTGCTCCATTATAAGCCCTGAAAGGCAACTAGTTTAGAGGACAACTTGCACAACCATCTCACACAGAACATGTCATATCTGGGCATATATGATATTGACAAGACTTAAAGGACCTCAACCCATCTACGAAAACAAAGCATAAACAAAGTTTAAAACGAAGAATCTTTTCTATTAGCGATAAATAAAACGATGCAGTCATGCAGTGTCAATCAAATAAGTAAAAAAAAACATCTTTGAAAAATCCCCAAAACACGGGTATTAAAAGAAAAACACGAGCAAAAACAAAACAAGAAAAACTGATGTTGATTTCCCTTGGGATTCAATTTTTAACGAAGAACGAGCAACAAACACCCATGCTACATGCTAGCACAGACAGACCTGCCCGCTGTCTGAAAGTCTTCAATAATGCCGGTCCTGAAATGCACCTACCGTCGCCGTTTCTACAGGCGAACTCTAAACTAACCCAATTACGGCTCCAAGAAACCGCAGTCAAAGCGTATTGACCGAACGTGCTTGTACATTCTATATGCACTACTCGTCGACCTGAGTCACTGACCGAATACGGTGATCGTTTTCACATAAACGAACAAGCAACGGCATAATGGTACCAACAACATGAACATATGCAAAAAGCATTTGAAGCCATTTTGTTCAGGAGCTGGCGACGCTACGAATCTATACATATGATAAGCCAAAGATCTTTCCATAATCCCACCGAAATGGTAAAAAGCTCAATTATTTTCTTTTCTTCATATTACTATTCGCAGGTCATGTGTCATGTCAGAAAATAAAATTACTTTTCTGTTCATAAATTAAAGTTAAGTTAAACACACGTTTGTCAGTGCTACCCGAGTGAAGCGAAAACGAAAGCAGATTATAACTTAAAAGTGAAACAAGAACACATGTTCACACATTGCCTCCTTGTTTGTCTAGAACAGAACACAGACTTTAGTAAATTATACATTGAAACACTTCTAAATTAACAACAAATATAGAAATGACGTCACATTTAAACAAAAAGGTACCAGAAAAACAGAACACGACAAAAGATAACAATGACAAGATTCCATTCTTACTTGTCACTCCAGCATTTCAGTCTTACACATCTTGGAACAATAGGTATATGTGCCCTCCCCTATCTTAAACAGTTAAGTCTTGTGTTTCGCATTATTACGCCATCTCCGTCAGAGAAAACCAGAATAAATCCCGGTGGAATGAGAAAGCATAATTTGATTTCCTTGTTATCCTTCAGGCTTTTTTCCATCTGGTTATCACGAAGACGTTAACACGGGACATATACAATGTACAGATCAAACTAAGCTAATTAGCTAATTATTAACCGATGCAAATATGTATTCAAATATTAATTTACAGATGCATTAAATAGTTAGTAAAGAAGATTATATAAGAGTGCATACTTCATCATACAACATAAATACTGCTATTTATATATATTTTGATGAAGATTTAGTCAATCTATATGACTGACAATCAGAGCGGTAAGTAGTGAAGCTTAAGAAGAACCACAGGGCACCACAGCCACAAGGCCTGACCCAACAACACACACGCACACTGTTATACAACATGTAGGACTAGGTCAGAACAGGACAATAGAACACTCTCGTTACATTGGACTTATATAACACCCAGGATGTCAGCCAAACTTTCCGAGATCATTTAATTTGGTGGGTGCGTCAGACCGATCGCTGGTCACGTCACATTGACCACGTGGTGGTCACGTTAGACCGACCACGCGGTCATGTCAGACCAACCACGCGGTCACGTCAGACCGACCGCTGGTCACGTCACATTGACCACGTGGTGGTCACGTTAGACCGACCACGCGGTCATGTCAGACCGACCACGCGGTCACGTCAGACCGACCACGCGGTCATGTCAGACCGACCACGTGTCAAGTCAGACCGACCACGTGTCACGTCAGATTGACCACGTGGTGGTCACGTTAGACCGACCACGCGGTCATGTCAGACCGACCACGCGGTCACGTCAGATTGACCACGTTGTCACGTCAGACCGAGAACGCGGTGATGTCAGACCGACCACGCGGTCATGTCAGACCGAACACGTGTCAAGTCAGACCGAACACGTGTCTAGTCAGACCGACCACGTGTCAAGTGTCAAGATTGACCACGTTTCACGTCAGACAGACCACGTGGTCACGTCAGACAGACCACGCGGTCACGTCAGACCGACCACTGGTCACGTCAGACAGACCACGTGGTTGTCACGTCAGACCGACCACGTGGTCACATCAGACCGACCACGTGTCACGACGTGTTTTGTTCACATTCCGAAAGATTCCTATATATATATACATACAAGGTCAAAAAATCAAAGCAAAGAGGATTTCGGTGAATAAACCTACTGCTATAGGATATATATATATATATGTGTGGCACGACTCCGCTCAGGTCTAGCTCAGGCCCAGGCCGTGTGGCTGCGGCGCCGCCGGGTTGCTTGGCCATGAGAAGAGCTGACACTAACACTTACTGTTTCCTTGACGGCCATGAAGCCGTGGCACATCCAGCGTCGGGTGGTCCCGTCCCGGCAGATGTAGGAGAAGCCCTTCTCCTGGTTGCGGTCCGGGGCGCAGAATGACACCTTCTCGATGGTCTGGTCCACGATGAGTCCCTGTGTGTGAGTGCGGGGAGGGGAGGGGGGTGGGGAATCGGGGGTTGGGGTAGGGTGGTCAAGGAAAAGGATAATCATTATTTATAGAGTTGTAAGGATAAAGACATTTAGATATGGCCGGCAATATCTTATTATTTAATATTATTTACTATTATTATTTACTATATTTATCATTACTTAATAATATTATTATTTATTATTATTTACTATTATTATTTAATATTAATACATAAATTCTAAATAAATAATGTTATTAGTCATTATTATAATTATTAGATATGTTGCAAATTGATTAAAATACAGAGGGTATTTTATTACGTATCACTAGAATATCCCATGTGATATATAATGTTCATTGTGAGGTGGTATACGGGACCATTTAACGGCGCTGGGACACCATGCTGCTTCCATTGACGTGAGAGTGAAACTGACGACTTTCCAAAGCCGACAGCATGCTGATGGAGGTGTGTGTGGGGGGGGGGGGGGGGGCAGAGAGCAGAGGGAAGGTATTGACGGCTTTAATGTCTTGAGGTATAAATCGTTGCTGATGGAAAAAGCCTTCCAAGGTTGAGTGCGCTATAGAATATAGATAAAATCACTTTTGCTTGGGATGGGCGGTAGCAGGGGGGGGGGGGGGTAAGTGGGGCTCATTGAGCTCGAATGCTTATGAACGCTGGCCGAGACTGGGAGGGAAGGGGAGGGTGGAGGTGATGACTGTCTGTGGTCCTAACCCGGTCCACCGTCCACACCCAAAAGGACCAATGTTCTCGAGACAGCAGAGGAGATGAAGACGAGGAGAGGCGGCCAGACCGCAGCTTCACATTGATCTCACGGCATCAAGGCCACTCCTGAAGCCCTCCTTCAGGCAGGCAACCACTGACTGACCAGTGACCGGCTGGCAGGGCGGACGACCGATGTGCGGCGGGTCTGACACCCAACCTATCCACTCCACGCTCAAATCGCTCCCAATAACCCAATCCAATAGCGCGAAAAAGCGTAAGACGAGGGAGAGCGCAAGACGAGGGAGAACGCAAGACGAAGGAGAGCGTAAGACGAGGGAGAGCGTAAGATGAGGAAGAGCGTAAGACGAGTGAGAACGTAAGACGAGGGAGAACGTAAGACGAGGGAGAACGTAAGACGAGTGAGAACGTAAGACGAGGGAGAACGTAAGACGAGGGAGAACGTAAGACGAGGGAGAACGTAAGACGAGGGAGAACGTAAGACGAGGGAGAACGTAAGACGAGGGAGAGCGTAAGATGAGGAAGAGCGTAAGACGAGTGAGAACGTAAGGCGAGGGAGAACGTAAGACGAGTGAGAACGTAAGACGAGTGAGAACGTAAGACGAGGGAGAACGTAAGACGAGGGAGAACGTAAGACGAGGGAGAACGTAAGACGAGTGAGAACGTAAGACGAGGGAGAACGCAAGACGAGGAAGAACGTAAGACGAGGGAGAACGTAAGACGAGGGAGAACGTAAGACGAGGGAGAACGTAAGACGAGGGAGAACGTAAGACGAGGGAGAGCGTAAGACGAGGGAGAACGTAAGACGAGGGAGAACGTAAGACGAGGGAGAACGTAAGACGAGGGAGAGCGCAAGACGAGGGAGAACGTAAGACGAGGGAGAACGTAAGACGAGGGAGAACGTAAGACGAGGGAGAACGTAAGACGAGGGAGAACGTAAGACGAGGGAGAACGTAAGACGAGGTAGAGCGCAAAACGATGTCGCCGCTAGGTGAGAAAGGTGAGCCACTCAGCGGCCCAATATCACGCTAAATTGAGATTGATATCGGAGCGGCCGGGAAGGTTCAACACATGACGGCTTGAGTGTCGTCTAAAAGCCGGAAGTATTTTGGGGGAACGCCCCAGTGATAAGATCCACATTAAGTTAATTGGGACTTCCAGAGCTAAAGGTAAGTGGCGGGAGAGGGGGATTTAGCCGTCAATCTCAAAACCAAAAAAACTATTCCGATGAAAGAACATAAAAAGATGAGGCGTGAGGAAGTCGAGGATAGTTTCGTAAGCACTTTCATTGACAGCCATCACGTGTACGCCGGACGTATATAACAGTGGTAACATACGGGTATTTACGGATGCCTCAGTATATTTACATAGTGGTAAATACAGGACGCGACTTGGGCGAGTCTTACGCAGTCCAAACACCCACTGATTAGTCGTCACTCGGCGCTAATTCGTAGTAGCACAGATACAAGATGAACAACGTTGGGTTACGGCTTGTATGTAGCACGGCGGTGTACTCCGCGGAGGCAGGTGATTTGACTGGGGCTTAAACGGCTCAGTCTGATCCCAAAGAGGAGCCGCTAACAGAAACCGGAGAAGACACGCAGACAGACAGAAAAAAACAATCCCTCCATAATCTAAATCTACTGAGAAAAGAAGTCGGAAGGCACGTGCCCGAAGTCAGTTTCACTTTATTTGTCTCAAAGTCACCCGTGAAGGTCACGGAAAGATCAAATGAATAGGTGTTTTAGGTAGCTTTAGATGGATCATACACGCCCCAGATTAGGTGTCATGGCTGAGATTGGAACCCAGGATCTGCGGTCTAGCGCGCTAACCACTACACCAGGGAGGCCCCCAGGACTATTGATCTGCACAGGATAAGTTCTCGGTGAAAAAGTTGTTCTAACTAGCGAAAGCGAGCCGCCCCGCACCTTAATATTAAAATTTGGACGCCGACTCTTCTGAAATAAGCGTTGATATCCGTAAATAATTGACACAAACAATTTATATTTCTATGTTTGGTTAGTAGATTCGCCCGCAACAAATGGCCTGCTGCATTCCGGGAAGAAATATAGTGCGCGGTGACCAATGTTGTTCACTAGCGTAGCTCTTTCACGGCGGACGTTCGCCGTGAGCGTACATGATACAGAACTCGACCCAGAGAGGCACCCAGCACGCGGGGAGATCAAAGGGCGCAGTACTTACCTTGCTGATTTCATCGACGACGCGCAGTGCGTCACCTGACACGTAGAGGATGGCGCGCTGGTACTTCCCCTTGCACTGCTGCAACGCCCAAAGAAACACGGCTCAACATAGGGCCTTACAGTGAATTAATGTACCTCATTATGACAGCATCCTGTATAAGTCTTAATGAAACGGCTGGAAAGTGGCTGCTTCCGCCTCTGAGGGCCGCTCTATGAGATGACTACTACTGAATAGCTATATTTTACTAGTGTTTAAATTCGGGGGTTGATACAGACCATTAATTATGTAACGTCATAACAACGATGGGAAAAATCAGTTTTCACAACGGGACATCAATAAGTCACATTAATGTCGCAGAGCAAACAAATAAAAGACTTGACGTCATCAGCACTTCAACGAGGTGCGGGGGGAAATAAATATACACTTATATTTTAGTAGCGAGCAGGGTATATTGTTAAAACAGAACGGTAATCAATAAAATTAGATTAAACTACAGTACTGGATATTAGGAAACGAAAATATGAGTCTTAACTATAGCCGGTCTAGCACTATAAAATGACGATTGTTAAATGCTGAAAGATAATCAGAGAGAGGTCGATCACAACAGAACAATGTACAGGTTAGACATTTGATCGGAAAGGGCAATCGGCAGTGTCAGTTCGCGGTCTTAGTGTAGAGTGTAGAGCTAGCGCGGTGTGATGCGGAGCCTTGGTGACACTCAGGGCTGAAACTGCTGCTATCATTGAATTGAGCCGGCAAAAAATGGTTCCTCCACCACCTCAAGCGATACTTGAGAGTTATTCGCGAGCGGATTTTCATTAAAGGTAACGTGTGTTGCATCGATTATCTTCTGCATACCTGCCAAATAAAGGCTGCGGAGAACATAATATTGCAGCGGGGTAGAGTGCGGGGATGCTGTTTACAACAATATGGTTAGCACCAACGTTGGATCAAGCTTCTTCACCCAGATTCCTACCACCACCTATTCAACCATAAATTCGTTGCGACTCCCAAACGCATTTTGTCCAGAAACAATGCAAATCAAAATGTGAAACTTGTCGAAGAATGTGCAACTTGTAAACAATTCCAAACCATGATATTTACGGTAAAAACTTGGAAACAAATTTGGCACTGATAGGGAACGGTCACGGAACGCCGCTACATTCGGATCCCTATTGAAATATTTCTCTTAAATACAACGGACGCAAATTGTATCAAACAAGCATGGCAGCTATTTCCTTCACATTACCGGAAGAAGAAATATAAAATATTTGAGAGTGTATTATTGGTTCAACTCTAATTAGATACGAATCGATTAGAGGTCAATCATATTAGGTGTAAAACAGTAGGCCATAGGGAAGCTAAGGAAATATGCTGGATTCCTTCGAATAAATAACAATTTAGCCAGGAATGCCTAATACAGAAAATTAAGCGTTGATGCTTTGTGCATAATTAGATATGCACAAAGGAGGCCACAATTGGGCCAAGATCCTCGTGAGACAATGCAATGCCCTTAGAGATTGAGGACAAACAGTTGCATCCTTCACTGCCCATATGACCTTTGGCGAGTGGGTTTAATTGCAAAGCAGCACAGCACACAAAGGATTATGCCAACTCATTCATACCGCAGCGATAGTTTTGTCATCCACGTGGTCTTCTGGCTTCAACACACAATGGATGCAAACCGGACATGAACGTCAGAATAACATCTTCAACCAGGCCATTACGCTACGGGTTAAATACTCCGGGCATTGACAGACGGACACGTAACTGTTTCTCATATGCGCAACAAAGGGTTCTCATTGATACAATTTTAACATACAAACTGACGTACATGTACTATTATTAAGAACGGTAATAAGCCAGTTTACATATCGATGATCAGTATGGGAAAAATCATTTTCAAGCGATACCATGATAGATATTAGTAGGTTAATGTACACATTGGGGAGGAGAAGAGTTACTATCAACATTAGCGTACCAGAATGAACACTTGAACAGTGAACTCGTAATAACGATATAGTACTGACGTCGCATATCTAAATTGACAGCTGAATTAATCACTTAATTTACTGATAAGGTGACCAGATAACCCCTCCCCCTTCACCCCCCCCCCCTCCTGGGGGTACTGGAAAAAGTCTTCGCTACTATCAACGGGACGATCGCCGTGTTATTCTAGCACCTGGGAACTGTTAAAGATGTTCCATGTCCCTAAGCCAAACACACATGGAAGTAGCATGTGTGTCATCACCAAGACTAGAAGTGTACTACTGAAATAAATCCACCCGGCCAAGCAGAAGTAAACAACTTGGTCTACCAGTATTAATGACTAATACTACCGAAAACATAACATGGTGAAAATCCTCTACATTATATCCTCATTATTTTCCATATTTAGCACTTTCCTCCACGCCAGAAATCAGGTCCAAAAGGTTAGTTGTTAGTTGACGATACATCCATTCCCTATAAGATGCGTCGCAATCGCGTGCCTGTCTTTGTTATACACAGAGTTTAGTACCGTTATATATACTGATATATCATACAGAATTTTTATAATAGGGAGTAGTTACATGTGTGGAATATTAACAACAACGGAATAGAGTACAATAATTTACTATATAATTTTCTATAATAATTTATCATACGTAGGTTTTTTGATACTCCAGGTTATCAATTTAGTTAACCGTACAAGAGCAAAAAAATCATAACCTTTACGTTAGTGATTTAAAAGATCTACAAAAAAAAGCAATCCTGTGTAAACAGTCCCTGGCCGGTACAATGCACACGATTCCATCACCGTGACGTGCCATCCGTTACCTGATCAGAACCACTGTCCCGCTTTTTCTTGCGCATCGACATTCGCTTCCAAACGCTGCGATGGTGCTTCTGCAAGGCACACACGGTCAACATGCATGAGAGGGACGCCACCTGGGTAAGGTCAGGTCAGGGTCAGGGTCGAGGTCAAGGTCAAGGGCACGCCGCCAGCCAGCAAGCGTCATCGCAGTCCTTCGATGATTTGGGCCCGACGCGGATTGTTGACGGGTCGCAAGTCGCTTTACCGTGATTGGCCGGTGACGGTGTGGGATGGGGGTCAGAGACCGGATATGGAGGTCCGACACCGCGGGACGACGGAGAAGGCACGTGATTCTCGCGCGAACGCACGGATATACAGAGAATATGACGCTCCTCACAGGTAGTATGCGTAGTATGCGGGGATGCAACCAAACAGATATTGATGCCTTTTACACCACGAACGAAGTTTCTCGGATAAGTAATACCGTATCAGGATTCGCTTAAAATCGTTTTCTCATTCCCTTCAGATGCACACATTAGAAGTCATAATCTACCCTAGCCTAGTAGAAACGAACCGTGTGTACCGTTTGCAATAAATAATACCCCCCCCCCACCCCCACTCCTCTCTCTCTGTCCCTTCTATCTCTCCATCTCTCTCCCTCGCACCCGTCACTGAACTGCTTAATGATACAACGGTAGCCGGCGTTTAGCAGGTCAACAAAGGTTCAACATTATATTATTATTATGTTATATTACGTCATGAAAACTCAAAACCGAAGTACTTCATTTCACAGGTTACGTTAGTCAAACAGTGGTCAGAAACTTTTTAAATGCCCAATATTAAATATATTTTATGCAATTGCATTGGATCTAAAGATCTGGATCTGCGCTGGATCTGACGAATGAACACGACGCTGATAGTGGTTGTGATGTAAATATAGCCTGCTTTATGACCTATCTTGTATTAAAGATGTGACTATAGTGTGGGGAACACCTAAGATCATGGTTGAATGTGCTTCTCTAGGGTAACGACCAATAAGCCATAATATGAGCCGGGTTTGCCAGATCGGAACAGGGTTGATAAACGACCATTTAAAGTTAGAAAAATGAAGAACATTTAAAAGACACACAATAAACTGAAATGAAATACAGCAATGTTTTCAAAGATATAAAGAAAATCTGTAAGCAAGGTAGCATAAATTTCCGTTCTTCGACGAAAAGAACTTTAGTAGCTCAAGCTCATGTAATCTTTATGTACATTAGACTTAACTTGCAACACCTGCTACCTCAGAAAGCCTATGGAAGCGGTTCTACTGGTGTAGCTTCCCGACTGATTGCCCCGTTCTCAGAGACCAAAATAGCACAGAATGACATCTATTGTTTAACAGCGTTTTACATCTAACGGACACCAAAAGCACATTCAAGCTATCGAAAGTACGACATTTTCACGACAACGCATTGAGCGTCATGCACACATTTTCTTTAAAAAAAATAACGGACAGAGAAATATAATATATCCTTTGCAAGATGGGAAGACGCATTGCCGATTGCGACTGGTTCGTCTATGAGACCCTGAAGGTCATTGCAAGGATATACATGGGGGAGATGGAAGCGTGATCTGCCGCTGGTCACTTACAGATTTGAGTGCCTTTACCGCTTCCTCGCACACTTGTATACCGCGGGATTCGAAGACCTCAATGCAGCCCAGGTACTGCAAGGATAACAGAAAGTCCATCAGTACGCGGTGCGACACCTGATGTAAAACTTATACATGTTATGCATGAAATACACTGAGCGCGTTACCTGACAAACATTGCATGTTACAGCAATACCTCTGATAGACGGTGTTTGCAAGCGGGCTGGCCACATAGAAATGATAATCATGTACCGAAGACTTGGGATAAATATTGCATCGAAAACTATTGATACAATACATGAATAATATGTTTGCGCAATGATGACTGTCAAGTCAATGTGATGTCACAGTATATTCTACTCTCATTGCGTGTGCGTGAAGATTTATTTCGTTCCTTTCGTCGAGACCTAAATGGTGCACACCACAACCGTTGCGATTAAAGAAACATACCTTTTCAACGTAAGTATAAACATATAGTGACACGAGAACAGAAATTGGGCTTATATTTTTTCTCAACCATTTTCGACACAACCAAAAACTAGCCACACAATCCGAATCGATAGCACTGGTTTTACTCTAGACATGGGGCGGTGAGTGATGTCAGGCCACTGAACGGCCCCAGCCCCAGCCCCAGCACCTGCCCCATCCCCAGCCACCGCCCCAGCCCCAGTCTCAGCCACCGCCCCAGCCTCAGCCACAGCCTCAGCCTCAGCAACAGCCTCAGCCTCAGCCACAGCCACAGCCTCAGCCACAGCCTGTTTCAGCCTCAGCCTGCCTTAGCTACGGCCACAGCCTCAGCCACAGCAACACCCTCAGCAACAGCCTCAGCAACAGCCTCAGCCACAGCCTCAGCCACAGCCTCAGCCACAGCCTCAGCCACAGCCTCAGCCACAGCAACAGCCTCAGCAACAGCCTCAGCAACAGCCTCAGCCACAGCCTGCCTTAGCTACAGCCCCAGCCTCAGCAACAGCCTCAGCCCCAGCCTCAGCAACAGCCTCAGCCACAGCCTCAGCCACAGCCTCAGCCACAGCCTCAGCAACAGCCACACCCACAGCCTCAGCAACAGCCTCAGCCACAGCCCCAGCCACAGCCCCAGCTTCAGCTTTAGCCACAGTCCTAGCCTGCCCCCGCCTGCCTAGCCACAGACACAGCCACAGCCTCAGCCACAGACTGTTTCAGCCTCAGCCTGTCTTAGCCACAGCCGCAGCCTCAGCCACCGCGCCAGCCTCAGCCACAGCCTCAGCCTCAGCAACAGCCTCAGCCACAGCCTCAGCCACAGCTTTTTGTCAGCCTCAGCCTGCCTTACCTACAGCCTCAGCCAGAGCCTCAGTCAGAGCCTCAGCCACAGCAACAGCCACAGCCTCAGCCACAGCAACAGCCTCAGCCACAGCTTTTTTCAGCCTCAGCCTGCCTTAGCTACAGCCACAGCCTCAGCCACAGCTTTTTTCAGCCTCAGCTACAGCTTTTTTTTTAGCCTCAGCCTGCCTTAGCTACAGCCACAGCCACAGCCTCAGCCACAGCCTCAGCCACAGCCTCAGCAACAGCCTCAGCCACAGCCTGTTTCAGCCTCAGCCTCAGCCACAACCTCAGCTACAGCCACAGCCCCAGTCCCAGCTTCAGCCACAGTCCTAGCCTGCCCCCGCCTGCCTAGCCACAGACACAGCCTCAGCCACAGCCACAGACTGTTTCAGCCTCAGCCTGACTCAGCCACAGCCACAGTCTCAGCCTCAGCAACAGCCTCAGCCACAGCCTGTTTCAGCCTCAGCCACAGCCTCAGCTACAGCCACAGCCCCAGTCCCAGCTTCAGCCACAGTCCTAGCCTGCCCCCGCCTACCTAGCCACAGACACAGCCTCAGCCACAGCCACAGACTGTTTCAGCCTCAGCCTGTCTCAGCCACAGCCACAGCCGCGGCCTCAGCCACAGCCACAACCACAGCCTGAACCTCAGCCACACCCTTAGCCTGTCTCAGCCACAGCCTCAGCATCAACTTTACCCTCAGCTTCAGCCTCAGTCTCAGCCACAGCCTCAGCCTCAGCCACAGCCACACCCACAGACAGCCTTAGCCTCAGCTACACCCTTAGCCTGTCTCAGCCACAGCCACAGCCTGTCTCAGCCACAGCCTCAGCCTCCACACCATGATGCCGTTGGAAATGAAATGTTTTGCGCCGGTCGCCAGAAGACAGACATCGTGTCTGGAAGACGTGACAGTGAGACGATCGCCAAGGGTCTGGGGACGAGGAAACCGGGTGAGGGGAGGGGAGGGGAGTTGGCGGCCAGGCGGGGTGCTGCGAGTAGGAATAGGGTGGGGAGGGGGAGCGGGGTGGAGCAGGCTCATGAGGTGCGACGAGGGGTCGTGTGCTCCAGAGAGACGTTGGGGGGAGGCCGGAGAAGACAAAGCGACAAGGCTGTGGAGGCCCGACCGCGCTAGGGACGAGGCCATTAAAGGGGTTATCCCCACCGGCCACGCATTCCTAATGGGCTTGGCGTTCAATGTGGTAGCGGGAATCAGGACTAGCTATAATAACAAGCGTACCGAGCGGACCGGTGGGCCAGTGGGTGGGCGGGGAGTCGCGTGGCGGGGCGGGTGGACGGATGGGCGGGGAAACGCGTGGCGGAGCGGGGAGGCGAGTGGATGCGGGCAGGGCCTGTGTCTTCAGAAACGCGAAATCGAACAACGTATCGACAGCAGCGTGACTGTCATAAGCGTCACAGCGCGCGTAGCACTCAACCTTGCCCGTAGCCAAGACACCCGGGGACGTGGTAGGTAAAGCACTGCCGAAATATGCGACGGCCATAGCATATGCATATGCATGAGCCGCTCTACCAGCTCCAATGGAGGTCTATATCGGAGAGTCCACAGGGAGAAGCAGACCTATAGATGGCCATTCGGTCATGTAATCTCTATGTTCACCCCTTTGTAATTATAAATGGATTATAACTCCTGGTGTATAGGAAACACCAATGGGTCGGCTGACAAGGCCGCTTTACAAGAAGGATTAGAACCCAGGCCTCTCGTGAGCGAGCCGCAATCAATGAGAATGCTAAAGGGAGGGGCGGGGTTTGAAGGACTGTACGCCCTGATGGAGCAGGGTGTGTGAGGGGGTGGACGTGTCTGTGCGTGGCGCCACGGGTGCAGGGTGGCCAGCCAAGGGGAAGTGGGCGGGGGGAGGGGGGAGGGAGAGGTGTTTGGTCATTTTGGGGTCTGAAAGTCTCTGAAAGGCCTCTGGGGCCCGTTAAGACCACGAGGACTCGGCGACCGGTGATGGATGACCCAGCTCACCAGGGTGCGGGGAGGGGAAGAGAAAAGGGAGGAGCGGAGGAAGAGAATGGAGAGAGGGAAGGGGAAAAGAAGAGAAAGGGGGAGGGGTAGAGAAGGGGGAGGGGTAGAGAAGGGGGAGGGGTAGAGAAGGGGGAGGGGTAGAGAAGAGGGAGGGGGAGCAAGAGAAGAGGGAGGGGTGAGGGGATGAGCAGAGGGAGGGGGTAAAAGAGAAGAGGGAGGGGGTGGAAGAGAAGAGGGAGGGGTGAGGGGATGAGAAGAGGGAGCGGGTGGAAGAGAACAGGGAGGGGTGAGGGGATGAGAAGAGGGAGTGGGTAGAAGAGAAGAGGGAGGGGTGAGGGGATGAGAAGAGGGAGTGGATAGAAGAGAAGAGGGAGGGGTGAGGGGATGAGAAGAGGGAGTGGGTAGAAGAGAAGAGGGAGGGGTGAGGGGATGAGAAGAGGGAGTGGGTAGAAGAGAAGAGGGAGGGGTGAGGGGATGAGAAGAGGGAGGGGTAGAAGAGAAGAGGGAGGGGGTGGAAGAGAACAGGGAGGGGTGAGGGGATGAGAAGAGGGAGCGGGTAGAAGAGAAGAGGGAGGGGGTGGAAGAGAACAGGGAGGGGTGAGGGGATGAGAAGAGGGAGCGGGTAGAAGAGAAGAGGGAGGGGTGAGGGGATGAGAAGAGGGAGTGGGTAGAAGAGAAGAGGGAGGGGTGAGGGGATGAGAAGAGGGAGTGGGTAGAAGAGAAGAGGGAGGCGTGAGGGGATGAGAAGAGGGAGTGGGTAGAAGAGAAGAGGGAGGGGTGAGGGGATGAGAAGAGGGAGGGGGTAGAAGAGAAGAGGGAGGGGGTGGAAGAGAACAGGGAGGGGTGAGGGGATGAGAAGAGGGAGCGGGTAGAAGAGAAGAGGGAGGGGGTGGAAGAGAACAGGAAGGGGTGAGGGGATGAGAAGAGGGAGCGGTAGAAGAGAAGAGGGAGGAGTGAGGGGATGAGAAGAGGGAGTGGGTAGAAGAGAAGAGGGAGGGGTGAGGGGATGAGAAGAGGGAGGGGGTAGAAGAGAAGAGGAAGGGGTGAGGGGATGAGAAAAGGGAGGGGGTAGAAGAGAAGAGGGAGGGGTGAGGGGATGAGAAAAGGGAGTGGGTAGAAGAGAAGAGGGAGGGGTGAGGGGATGAGAAAAGGGAGGGGGTAGAAGAGAAGAGGTAGAAGAGAAGAGGGAGGGGGTAGAAGAGAACAGGGAGGGGTGAGGCGATGAGAAGAGGGAGGGGTAGAAGATAAGAGGGAGGGGGTGCGAGAGAAGAGGGAGGGGTGGAAGAAAAGAGGGAGGGGTGGAAGAAAAGAGTGGGAGGGTGGAAGAGACGAGGGAGGGGTGGAAGAAAAGAGGGAGGGGTGCAAGAGAAGAAGGGAGGGATAGAAGAGAAGAGAGATGGGGTGGAAGAGAAGAGAGAAAGGGAAGGGGAAAGACGCGAGATGGAAAGAAGAGTGAGGGGGTGAAAGAGCCGAAATAGGGAGTAGAAGAGAAGAGGGAGGGGGTGGAAGGGACGAAAGAGGGGGTAGAAGAGAAGGGGGAGGGGGTGGAAGAGACGAAAGAAGGGGTAGAAGAGAAGAGGGAGGGGGTGGAAGAGACGAAAGAGGGGGTAGAAGAGAAGAGGGAGGGGGTGGAAGAGACGAGGGAGGGGCTGCAAGAGAAGAACAAGAAACCTGTTTTGTCTTGTTACTCCACAGACCCCTCTGAAGCAGGCACTCGGCCGGTACAAGGACCTGGTCAGATAGCAGGAGGACGGCTCTCCCGGGCTACATGAGAGGCCAGCTGCAGAAGAACGGGGCCATCTTAAGGCAGACAGAACAGACAGACCGACCGACAGACCCGGACAAAACAGGGGAGCTGACGTGGGTGGATGTGTGGCTCGGTTGGCGGAGGAGAAGGGGTGGGGGAGAAGCGGGATATACGGGAGCTGGGGTGCTGTGAGAAATATGCCACAACAACCTGTGCCTATGAAGACCACCCACTCACGCGCCTAGTCATTAATGTGAATATTCGCGCTGAATCTATGCTGACTAACTATTCGACATTCAAAAGAAAATGTATGCATGGTCATTAGCTGTTTTTGCTCTCATTTCTCATGCACATTTCATTTTATAACGTTGATTAATTGCAATGGACGGACACACTTAATGTTAACAAAATCAAGAGTATCTGTTAATCAGTGAAATATAGGAAACGCTGATCATAACACATGGCGACAAAGGAAATGAAAAGGTGGTCACCACTTTTAGGCACAGGAAGGTTAAAGGTGGGTAAAAAAGGACTCTTGGGAGAACGAAATTGGATGGAACATGTCTAGGTTGTAGGTGCCAGGGTGCGAACCCATGACCTGTTGATATGCAGCCCCAGAGATGGGAAGTTTAGTGCGCGACCCCTGGGACGCCACGAGGGAATCACAGGCTTTCGGGTACGATATCTTCTTGGCCCGGCGCCCGATATCAGGCCATCGCTTTATGGCCACATCGCGGCGAAGTCTAAACTGCTGTTTGGGGTGAGAGATCTGGGCCCGGCGCCCGATATCAAGCCTTCGCAATCCCCCGTTTCCGGTGGAAAGTCTAAACTGCTGCACGCCAGAGACAGACGGCAAGCTGATGTGCGGGTTAAACGCGCGACCGTACCACCCCCACCCCCTTCCGGCGCGACCACCGACCGGACTCTCTATGTACGTACGTCACAGCCACGTGATCGATATTGACCAATGCAGAAAGGAAACGACATTCCAGCGCAAAAGGTGAAGGTCGCGGCGCTGCTGCTGCTGCTGCTGTTGCTGCCCCTTCGCCATGCTGGTCAGAAGGGAAGCAGTCCTCCTGGCAGGAGGGAGGCCAGGGGACCGAGGGAGGCGAGGCGGCCTGGGTATAAACAAACAGTCGTTCCCTTCGGGGGAAATGTTAGGGGCGTTGAGTTACCACAGATCCGCGCCAGAAGTATTGATTGCACGGCGAATGGGAAAACGCAATGCCGCTCCTAGGCACAGGGTTTTCCTCCAAACAGGGAGACTGTGAGATATGTGTTTAACACGACAGGGCTGATGGAGGGAATGGGGGTGGGGGGGGGTGGGGACTGACAGGTAGACAGGTCTAGGAAGCGTATCGACGCCGCGGTACGGACGAGAGGATCATGCCCGTTCAAACGAGCTGAGACGAAAAACCAGATCAAATGAGACAAGACGGAAGTCAGGCCAGATAAGCGGAGACGAGACGATACTGGAAGAGACGAGATCCGATCAGACGCCACCAGACAAGCCGAGACCAGCCCCCATCAGGCCGTACGAAACGAGACCATATCAGACGCGACCAGACAAGCCGAAACCAGCCCCCATCAGGACGTAAGAAACGAGACCAGATCAGACGAGACCAAGCAAGCCGAGACTAGCGCCCATCAGGCCGTAAGAAACGAGACCAGATCAGACGAGACCAAACAAGCCGAGACCAGCCCCCATCAGGCCGTACAAAACGAGACCATATCAGACGCGACCAGACAAGCCGAGACCAGCCCCCATCAGGACGTATGAAACGAGACCAGGGCCCGCAAGTTCGAAACGGCGGGGGCCAAATATTTCGCCCCGCTCCATGCTAATGTTCTATTCTAGGGCGAAATAATTTGCTCCCGCCATTTCGAACTTACGGGCCCAGATCACACGAGACCAGACAAGCCGAGACTAGCGCCCATCAGGCCGTACGAAACGAGACCAGACAAGCCGAGACCAGCCCCCATCAGGACGTACGAAACGAGACCAGATCACACGAGACCAGACAAGCCGAGACCAGCCCCCATCAGGCCGTAAGAAACGAGACCATATCAGACGCGACCAGACAAACCGAGATCACCCCCCATCAGGCCGTACGAAACGAGACCATATCAGACGCGACCAGACAAGCCGAGACCAGCCCCCATCAGGACGTACGAACCGAGACCAGATCAGACGCGACCAGACAAGCCGAGACCGGCCCCGATCAGGCCCTGTCAAACGAGACCAGATCAGGCGAGACAAGATCAGACCAGGCCCGATCAGTTCAGACAAGGTCAGACGAGAAATAACGGCACCAAGCCAGGACCACTTTGGGCACTACAAGGAGACGAGAGTCACAAGTATCCACATAGGCACAGAAAAACGACGGAGGTTGCTGTAATCGACGCCAGACAAAAGGCAAATCAAGATTTAAGGACCCCATACAATCCTGTCGGCGTTGGACTTGACACTAAACTGGATCTAGTGTTTAAGGCAGCATAGTGCCCAGGCCTCAGTTTAATTAGCAAAGCAGACAACAAACCACCTGTGACAACTACAATCGCGCTATAGTTGTATAGCAATCAGCCCTGTCTTTTGGGGGACACATTTACACAATACACTACTTGACCACAGGTCAGAAAATCTGCAAAATAGGCTCAGCGCTGCATATCTTTTGGCCTAGAAAGGAGGGGAGGGGGGGGGGGTAAAGTCGACTCCCGCTGCATACCGCATTCAACGAGTGCAAAAAAAGAAAAAGTCCTGCACTAAGATAAGCACAGATATTCGGATATCAATTATATAAATAGTACCTCTTTACACCCTCCTGGTATCTCAACCCATATCCTCCTGGCGGATTATATCAGAGCAGTATTAATAAGGTTAGCCGTCCCCCCACCCCCTTTCACCAGCCTCGGCGGCCCCGCTCAAAGTACAGGTGGCGGTCGACTGGCAACACCATGCCAAAGTCAGCACGTGGCCGAAACACACGCCAGATCGCTCCGGGAGTATCCTTCCGTCATCCAGTCGCACACGTCACAGGTGTTGCCAAGCTGCCGTAAGATGGATGCCGATTATTTCGACATCTGGTTCACCAGGGATGGCGTCGCCCGGAATCGGGCAAGATGAGAACAATCAGCGAATTAGGGAAGTAACGAAAATTGCAGCGAATCGGGGAAGTAACGAGAATTGCAGCGAATCAGAGAAGTAACGAGAAGTGCAGCGAATAGGGGAAGTAACGAGAAGTGCAGTGGATCAGGGAAGTAACGAAAAGTGCAGCGAATAGGGGAAGTAACGAGAAGTGCAGTGGATCAGGGAAGTAACGAAAAGTGCAGCGAATAGGGGACGTAACGAGAAGTGCAGCGAATCAGAGAAGTAACGAGAATTGCAGCGAATCAGAGAAGTAACGAGAAGTGCAGCGAATAGGGGAAGTAACGAGAAGTGCAGTGGATCAGGGAAGTAACGAAAAGTGCAGCGAATAGGGGACGTAACGAGAAGTGCAGCGAATCAGAGAAGTAACGAGAATTGCAGCGAATCAGAGAAGTAACGAGAAGTGCAGCGAATAGGGGAAGTAACGAGAAGTGCAGTGGATCAGGGAAGTAACGAGAAGTGCAGCGAATAGGGGACGTAACGAGAAGTGCAGCGAATCAGAGAAGTAACGAGAATTGCAGCGAATCAGAGAAGTAACGAGAAGTGCAGCGAATAGGGGAAGTAACGAGAAGTGCAGTGGATCAGGGAAGTAACGAGAAGTGCAGCGAATAGGGGACGTAACGAGAAGTGCAGCGAATCAGAGAAGTAACGAGAATTGCAGCGAATCAGAGAAGTAACGAGAAGTGCAGCGAATAGGGGAAGTAACGAGAAGTGCAGTGGATCAGGGAAGTAACGAGAATTGCAGCGAATAGGGGAAGTACCGAGAAGTACAGCGAATAGGGGAAGTACCGAGAAGTACAGCGAATAGGGGAAGTAACGAGAATTGCATCGATTTGGGGGAGTAAAGAGAATTGCAGCGAATAGGGGAAGTACCGAGAATTTCATCGATTTGGGGAAGTGACGCGAATTGCATCGATTTGGGGGGGTAACGAAAATTGCATCGATTTGGGGGAGTAACGAGAAAAAAATGAGGCAGTAACGAGAATGGCAAAGAAATGTGGAACGAATGAGACTCGGAGGACATCGGACAACGACCATCGGTCTGCTACCCAGACAGCACGTGACCATGGTATTCGCCGTTTTAATCAGTAAACCAATAACGGATTGCCATTGCAGTTCTGAGTACGTTTTGAATTGGTGTTAAATATATTATAATATCTAACCGGCTGTGAACTATATTTTGTTCGTTTTTCGTTTAGTAAAAAACGACCTGGTACCTATCGCCAGCTTAGTATCGCACGGGCCCGATCACGTGATATACACAACATGACCTTGTGACGTCAGGTGATTGTTCGGACCACGTGTCTTTGGCTAAGCCGTTACGCACCAATCTGAGTCCCGGTGCAGTTGTCACCCGGACCGGGGGACCGGTTTATCAGGGTTATCGGCGGGGTATCTATTGGCCGTGGACCCCTGGAGGGGAATTGCGCTTGACGTTCCGTCAAAGCTGAATGAAAACAACCAAGGATATCAGGGTTTGGACTGTTGTTTATCGCACACGGCGGCTGAGCAGGGAAGGGTTCATGGCCGGGAAGAAGAGCGGGGTAAGGCCAGGCCGGGCCGGGCCGGGTGGGGTCGGGTCGGGTGGGGCCGGGCCGGGCCGGGCCGGGCCGGGCCGGTTGGGGCCGGGTCGGGTGGGGCCGGGCCGGGTCGGGTCGGGTGGGGTGGGGCACGAAACCGGGGTCGGTGCGAGCCTGGTATGAGGTGCAAGGACGTAGTTGGTTGGAGCGGGGGCGAGAGGGGGGTGGAGAACAAGATCCAGGTCGGGTTGATGTGTGACAAGGTGGGGTGGGATGCGATGGGGTACCAGAACGAGGGTGGGGTGCGATGGGGTACCAGAACGAGGGTGGGGTGCGATGGGGTACCAGAACGAGGGTGGGGTGCGATGGGGTACCAGAACGAGAGTGGGGTGCCGGGACGGCCATGGTGGGCCGATACAGGCTGGGGGGGGGGGGGGGGGGTGAGGGTGTCTTCTCTCCAGCTGAGCTCAGCTTGCTGGCTTGACCTTCAATCACGGCCCTCCAGCTCAGACCATTCACAACGGCCCCGTGGCTCCGCTAGCACACGCCTGTGTCTGCAGGCATCAGTCATTGCCCAAGGCGAGGGAGGGAGGGCATGACGATCTCGGGTTCTGGCTACAAAGCTACCTCACCGTGGCGACATCCACCATGGCCACGATATTAACTCATCTAAAGGAATGAACATTCCCTCAGGCATTACCCATGGATGATCAAGCAACACAATTTGCGATTTAATACATATATACATGGATCGAATATTACTGCTTAGTGGGTACTCTAGTACGTCATCACATTACCCTAATCATGGCGAACATGTATACAACACACACCTACATAACATAACTGTCATTTCACACTGAACCCTGTCCAGCACTGAGCTATCACTGGCTCCCAGACACATCAAAATGCGGGTTCTTTTGACGACGTCGAGGCTGTAAGCATTAGTCAGCCACCCCAACGGCTGTAGGCCACATACGCGCGTACACGCGAGAAAGAGACCATGCAATTCCAGCATAGACCAGGGGTTTAGAGGCAGGTCAAGAGCGGGCCCTCCACCTTAATAGAGTGGGTCATAGATAAAGTCTCATGCGAGTCCAGACGGCCGGGGTTTGCCCGCTGATATAAGCAACCGATGGAGGTGGGGGAGGGGGGAAGGGGGAGGGGTGGAGTGGATCGAGGGAGGTACTGATATATCCCGATCCGTGCCATGCGGAGAACAGCAACCAATTACTATAAGATTCCACCCTGATTCCACCCACACACATCGCGGCCGAGGGAGGGGGGGGGGGGGGAGGCGCTCTCTTCGTTCCCAGACCAGACTATCCAACCAAAATAGCCAAAAAAACCGCCACAGCTTCCAGGAGCACAGAACAGCTGTGCGGATTGACTTTACCAAACCACTCCCTTTCATTTCTTTTTCCCACCGAAACACTCCCCCCACCCCCCTACCCATCTCTACCTTACTTTATCCACCCGTAGTAAAACCTATTATCTCCAGTTTCAGTCTTTGCCAAAGTATTAGGGAAACCCTTTACTATTTCATTTCCCCTTTTTTCCCCACCCACTAACAATGGGTGTTTTCCTCCACCAGAGTAGCAGCCACGCCACATGCCATTACCTTTCGGTTCCGCCACACAAGGAACGGCCGCCGCAAAAAAAAAACATTCCACGGTCTTATTACAATAAAACCGGACTCTCTCAAGGCCTAGGCATTAGCCCCTTATGTACGCTTCAACGTTCATTCCATTTAACACCCCCCCCCCGCCCCCGAGACGCTGATCCTGCCAGGGTAGTTGTCACCGCCACATTCACGACTCGCCCGATGACCTGTTTGGCTGGTTGTCAGGAGACGGAGGCAACGACTGGTCGCCATGTGTGCGACTCAGGGTAAGAAATGCAATATATTTATATATTAAGTATAATTTAATTATAAATATATTACACGTGTAATTGAGTATACCACGTATACTTGTATAAATGTATGTAAGCTAATCTATGTACGCACACCGTACTGACATACTTGTATAAATCCCTGCTAATTCCTGACAAGATCTTATCGTGAATTCTATTGACATAATCACCGGACTGTTGTAGCCGGGTAATTAAGATCTAAGTAAGCTCTTGTACTTTCTAAATCTCCCGACGAAGGTGGATAAGCCGTCTACAGTTTCTTGTCAATCTAGGTCAAGGGATATGATTACTATTGCACTTCTGGACATTTTAGATTGTGTCACTGGCATGGGAGATTTAATTTACCTCCCGTTTATTGGCTTTGTAGATGCCACCTGGCTGTGATAAGATTTAAAAAAAACAAATCACACGCATGAGCTGGCCCAAGGACGAACAAATGACGTAGACTTCGTACATTTAGACTTAGACCAACTTACATCGCGCATTTCTACGGACCCTCCATCCGAGACCCTTCGTCAGAGACCCTCCATCAGAGACCCTCCATCAGAGACCCTCCATCAGAGACCCTCCGTCAGAGACCCTCTATCAGAGACCCTCCATCAGAGACCCTCCATCAGAGACCCTCCGTCAGAGACCGTCCATCAGAGACCGTCCATCAGAGACCGTCCATCAGAGACCCTCCATTAGAGCCCCTCCATCAGAGACCCTCCGTCAGAGACACTCCATCAGAGACCCTCCATCAGAGATCCAGTGAGCGAATTGTTCCTGCTCCCACCGGACGACTCCAGCAGATGTAAATTAGCACCCCCCCCCCCCCCCCCACCTTCCGGCACGTGTCTGGTGGCCCCCACATCGCGAGCCAAGCGATATCACGACGGGCATCGAATGACATACGGTCGACCGCCAGATCACGGGCAGAGGCCGACCGCCGCCGACCCACGGATCCGGAGGCCGCTAACCGATCCAGACACCGCGTGGCTTGCGAGGAATGCGCCGTACGGACGGGACGACAGGTTCTGGATACAGCAGGCGCGGGCCCAGAGCGGCGGCGGCGACGTGGGGGGGGCCGCCATGACCCGGGAGAAGGGCAAGCTATGGTCGGTGGGTGGGGGGGAGGCAGTGAGACGGTGGGGCGTTGCTAAGCAGGCGGGCAGGGGCGGCATTCGGTCTGATAGGGAGGAGAGGGGAGGTGTGTGTGTGTGATGGGGGGGGGGGGCGGGGGCGGTCGGCTGGCGTTCCTTCACACCCGATGTACATTTATACATTTACTAGCCGCCGTCTAGCGTTCGTATTATTAAGCGAAAGAAATAACAGTATGACAGTATTTTGTTTGTACAGAATACTCAATTTGCGGCTAAAGCACGCTAACAAAGTAATATCAGACCAGTAAATCTAAGGCCCAAGCTCATACATTGATTGAGTAAAACAAAGGGGCTGTTTCCCGCCCGTTGTTAGTCATTTAACATGACTTCAGTGGACAAAATTTGCTACTGATGGGAAGTTGTGGACGCGAGACAGTACGGTATTTGTTTGTTTTGATGACGGTTCGGGCGATAAAGCGTTGGGAAAAATATTATTACTGTTGGCACCAAGCCAGGTATCCCGCCGCAGACATGGTCACCATGCGGGAAGCACCCGAAGGCGATCTATTATGCGCGGGATAAGATGATAAGCAAGTGGTAGTGTTGACACATGCGATAGCGTTGACAGTGGTTCGGTTGGATGTAGGTTCAAGGCGGCTGCTGAGGCCAATGCGCTCTTGCATGCAGCGGCATAGTGGGACAGACAGCTTCATTTTATTAGTATAGATATTGACTGGTGGGTTCAGCTGAATGGCGCATCTTGGTGACCTGAGCGAGGTCGAGGTGCCGGTGCCCGGCATGTAGTGGGAGGATAGAAGGGGTGTTGCGAGGGCCTACGGGGGGGGGGGGCTCACTATAAGACGGGACGACGTGGTCAGAATTTCCCTCCATATTCAAATATAATAGATTCGTCGTATAAGATTGGTTGGGTTGGCAATATATTCAGGACGCTCCTGGTCATATCGCGTCAATAGGAGGAGGAAAGAAAGGGAATGTCGCCAGGGTAAACCCCTACTCTTTGCGATGGAGACGGGATCTGTATCCTGCGACCACACAGACATGGCCACAGCGGGGTTCGAACTACCGATCCACATGCCGTCTTATAAGAAAGGGAGACACATGGTACTCCACTAACGTGATGTCGGGACATAATAAACATGGTACCAACGACTGCAATCGATGGATAGTTCGTCTGGCGGCAGATGTGTAAACTTATAGAGGCTAATATGTTAACAATGACAGAAGGGATTTGCAGTCGAGAGCAGCTAGGTACACAGATCAGCGCATCACCTCTAAAGACACCCCAGAAACCATACGTGTACATTGCCCTTCAGCAACACACGGGTCATTGCGTCTACTTCATGTTCCGGGGAGTAACCCCCTACTATTAGCGACGAAAGACCTGGAATCTTTATCCTCCACAAAGACGGACATTTGCAATGGTGGCGTTCGACCCACGCACCGACCGCTTGGGTTGATCTGGCGCAGCACACTGGACAATAGCTGAATGCGACACCAACTAACTAGGTCACTGGGCGAACCACGATGTGCGTGCACTGAAAAGATAGGGGCTGCAGCACTTTCGAGCTGGGAAAAGCAGAAATTGCGTCCTTGTCGTGTTTTGGGATGCCACTTGGGATGCCACTTACATATACAACATGAATTTACCGCATATTCGCTGAGCCCCCCCCCACCACTCCCCTCCCGACCTTCCCGTCATCGGCCTAGAGGGCCCCCCTCCCCGAGTCTCAGATTCCAACTTCTGAAAATGTCAGTACTGCAGAAGGCGGTGGTGTTGGCAAAGCATCTTATAGCCAAGAGCCACAGACATGACCAGCAGCGGTAAACAGATGGTCCTCAGTATTTTGATCTTTGAGTCCCCAGGCCGAGCCACTGACCGATGACGAGGAGTAGGTACGGCGGGACAATAATAACCAGCATAGCTGTAATGGGCGCATTATGGTGTTACATAACGCTGACCTCAGTACGCCTGCTGGCTAGGATGGACTAACGACTGGGTTATCGAATGACGGTGCAATTCCCTGAAGCCTAAGGTGCTTTAAAATATATGGTATATATAGGTGGTGTATGATACTTTAAAATATATGGTATATATAGGTGGCATATGATGCTTTATAATATATTGTATATATAGGTGGTGTATGATACTTTATAATATATGGTATATATAGGTGGTGTATGATGCTTTATAATATATGGTGTATATAGGTGGTATATGATACTTTATAATATATGGTATATATAGGTGGTATATGATACTTTATAATATATGGTATATATAGGTAGTGTATGATACTTTATAATATATGGTATATATAGGTGGTATATGATACTTTATAATATATGGTATATATAGGTGGTGTATGATACTTTATAATATATTGTATATATAGGTGGTATATGATACTTTATAATATATGGTATATATAGGTGGTATATGATACTTTATAATATATTGTGCATACGTGGCATATGATACTCTATAATATATGGTGTATTGATGGTACATGTCTGTATATGAGCCAAATGTCAGGCAGACATCGCACCTTCAATCTTTCTTGTCGTGCATTCCACGATCCACCTTGCGCGTTTAGTTTCTACTGCGGTAGGGTATGGCGGAAGGGTAAGGCGGCAGGGCAGAGTGGCATGGTGGGGCGGCAAGGTGGGGTGGCCGGATGGTGCGGCAGGGTGGGGCGGCAGGGTAGGGCGGCAGGGTGGGGCGGCAGGGTAGAGTGGTATGGTGGGGCGGCAAGGTGGGGTGGCCGGATGGTGCGGCAGGATGGGGCGGCAGGGTAGGGCTGTAGGGTAGGGCGGCAGGGTAGGGCGGCAGGGTGGGGCGGCAGGGTAGGGCGGCAGGGTGGGGCGGCAGGGTAGGGCTGTAGGGTAGGGCGGCAGGGTAGGGCTGTAGGGTAGGGCGGCAGGGTAGGGCGGCAGGGTGGGGCGGCAGGGTAGAGTGGTATGGTGGGGCGGCAAGGTGGGGTGGCCGGATGGTGCGGCAGGGTGGGGCGGCAGGGTAGGGCTGTAGGGTAGGGCGGCAGGGTAGGGCTGTAGGGTAGGGCGGCAGGGTGGGGCGGCAGGGTGGGGCGGCAGGGTAGAGTGGTATGGTGGGGCGGCAAGGTGGGGTGGCCGGATGGTGCGGCAGGGTGGGGCGGCAGGGTAGGGCTGTAGGGTAGGGCGGTAGGGTGGGGCGGCAGGGTAGGGCGGCAGGGTAGGGCGGCAGGGTGGGGCGGCAGGGTGGGGCGGCAGGGTGGGGCGGCAGGGTAGGGCTGTAGGGTAGGGCGGCAGGGTGGTGCGGCAGGGTGGGGCGGCAGGGTAGGGCTGTAGGGTAGGGCGGCAGGGTAGGGCGGCAGGGTGGGGCGGCAGGGTAGGGCGGCAGGGTGGGGCGGTAGGGTAGGGCGGCAGGGTGGGGCGGCAGGGTAGGGCGGTAGGGTGGGGCGGCAGGGTGGGGCGGTAGGGTAGGGCGGCAGGGTAGGGCGGCAGGGTGGGGCGGCAGGGTAGGGCGGCAGGGTGGGGCGGTAGGGTAGGGCGGCAGGGTGGGGCGGTAGGGCACGGCAAGGCAGGGAGCAGCTGCGAAGGCGCACCACGATCAGCGGGGTGGGGTGGGGGAGTCTTGACATTTAGCCGACACCCGGCGGTCTGGGGAGCCGACACCCGGCGGTCTGGGGAGCCGACACCCGGCGGTCTGGGGAGCCGACACCCGGCGGTCTGGGGAGCCGACACCCGGCGGTCTGGGGAGCCGACACCCGGCGGTCTGGGGAGCCGACACCCGGCGGTCTGGGGAGCCGACACCCGGCGGTCTGGGGAGACGTAAACCACGGTGGCACAGGTTTTCTGAAGAAAAGACGTTGCGCAGGCCGCGGGTAGGACAAACACCGGCTCCATCGAAAATCGTGGCAGCATACATCGCGAAGGAAAAAGGACGGATAAGACACCGTGGATAAGAGGGAGAAACAGAAAGGGGCAACCTTTATTAAACTAAACCAAAGAACTACACTTTTTATGCCGAATCCTCACGCAAACAGCAAATCACACAAGTTATACACCTAAACTCGACCCCGCTATTTTCAGTGCATGTTTAAATAGGCACATTTTATATGTTTCCGACAGAAGCCTTTACATAGTTTCGGCTCTTATAAGACATTCAGGCCGCATGACCGCTTGGTTTCGATTCAGAGACTACATGCTACACCACGGGCGAACCTATAAGCGTACCTACTCTTGTTCCTCATTGTCCATAACGAATGGACTAATGGCTCCAGCACGGAACAGCGATATAAAGGTGCACAGACCGCTCGGCTAGGCCGTAGTTTAGATGAAAAAAAAACATTTGACTGTCGAATATTCGTCATCGGAGGCAGTCTAGGTCATAATTTATCGCAAATAAAGTAATGCAAATCACGCAGCCACAAATAACTAGGTGGTAGATGTGATTACTTCCGCTGGCTATCATCATTACACCAGCGCTGCTCCAGCAGTGTACGGATCGGTTATTCCCGTTGTTGCGCGGGATGACCGCCGAGCAGTCGTACCACGTGGTTTACGATACAAATAGAACGACAGCGAACAACCAACTGACGGCTTGATACTCACGCTGGGTTCACCATATGATCGGAGCCATATGATGGCAGCCATATGATCGGAGCCATATGATGGCAGCCATATGATCGGAGCCATATGATGGCAGTCATATGATCGGAGCCATATGATGGCAGTCATATGATCGGAGCCATATGATGGCAGTCATATGATCGGAGCCATATGATGGCAGCCATATGATCGGAGCCATATGATGGCAGTCATATGATCGGAGCCATATGATGGCAGTCATATGATCGGGGCCATATGATGGCAGTCATATGATCGGAGCCATATGATGGCAGTCATATGATCGGAGCCATATGATGGCAGTCATATGATCGGAGCCATATGATGGCAGTCATATGATCGGAGCCATATGATGGCAGTCATATGATCGGGGCCATATGATGGCAGTCATATGATCGGAGCCATATGATGGCAGTCATATGATCGGAGCCATATGATGGCAGTCATATGATCGGAGCCATATGATGGCAGTCATATGATCGGAGCCATATGATGGCAGTCATATGATCGGAGCCATATGATAGCAGCCATATGATCGGAGCCATATGATGGCAGTCATATGATTGGGGCCATATGATGGCAGTCATATGATCGGAGCCATATGATCGGAGCCATATGATGGCAGTCATATGATCGGAGTCATATGATAGCAGCCATATGATCGGAGCCATATGATGGCAGTCATATGATCGGAGCCATATGATGGTAGTCATATGATCGGAGCCATATGATAGCAGCCATATGACAGCAAAGGTCTTTTAAATCGTTTTAACCGTGCCAAAGCAGTACTTGCCGACATCTCGTCGAGATTTCGTCGACCCTAATATGGAACGCTTGTGGACTGTGTGAGAAAGTTTCACCAGCTTCATCCCATTTCATTGAGTCACAAATGATGACAGGTGAGCCTCGTATTGACAGTCTACAGACGGCGTGGCGGGGCAGATTAATCATGGCGGACTCCTCCTGTTTTTCTTCCAGGGAGATCTACGATTCCTCAGGAATTTGACGGCTAAGCACTCATTCTGTGGATGCCATTTTTGCCATTGTGTTTATGTTTGGCTAACAGGGGGCTCTATACATCACGGGAATGAGGGAGGGTGGAGAGGCGGGGGGGGGGGGTGCCCTGATGGGGCACTGCACGGCTTGGCGTGATGCGTTTGCTCCAGTGGGACGGAAGCCATAATGCCATCGAGGAGAGGAACGAAGCCGTGGCGGCCGGACAGAGACAGACAGAGAGACAGCCACTGAGTCCAGGCTACCGGCCCAGCCACATCCAACCACACCGTGACACACACGAGGGCGGGGGAGGGGGGGGGGTATACCAGACGGGGCGCCCTGGTCGTGAAAACGGCTATAACAGGGCAGTGCGTTGTAGGTCAAGGCAAGCAAATTAGCCAGGATGAGTCGTATGACTTTATACGACGCACTCGGACTGGGGGGGGGGGGGGGGGGCGGCAGAATCCTCCGCCAACGACACCGGCGCCGTGATTGAAACACCAGCCGGAAGGGAGGCACTGGGGGGCGGAGGGACGGAGGGCGGGAGACAGGGTGAGGGCGGGGTAGAAGGGTGGGGAAGCCGGATACGTTCTGGGGTCACGGCATCCGTCCGTGCGGGCAAACATGACGTCACAATCGGGTGCGGCCGCTACAGCAGGACGAGGGTGATGGTCGCAATCAGGGTTAGAAGCATTAGAGGATGGGCCCCGGGCCATCCCCGTGGCCGTACATACCCGGGGCCTGACGTCAACAGGTCCTCCCTATATATAGACTTGACGGGGAAAACAAGACGGACGAAGCTATAATAAAGCAAGTAATGAAGACGACAATATAATGCGCATCTTTTCGGGAACTCCTGTTTCATCCGTTGCCAGTTTTAAATGAGATTAGTTTAATGTCGTCATAGAGAAATGCCATTCCACAGCTGCTATTTCAACAATGCAGTCTTTGGCTATCCTGATCGAGACGGCGTCTCTCTGAGACAAGAGCCTTCAGCCGTGGTCTGTCTTTTGAAAATCTTAGCCTTTGCCTGTCGTCTCAACTATCTATTCAGCTCCAGCCTGCCTGGCTACCTGTTGGGACAGGTCATGTGACAATGGTCCATCTCGATTGAATCACAATCCATTAGAACCACCGGAAAAGACGGCATGGCTTCACCAGTCTGTCGTGCTTGATTGACGTCACGTTACTGCATCCAACGGCCTGGCCTGACCGCCGTGAGCCTCAACAGCCCAGCGGTCTCCTCATCCAACGGCCTGGCCTGACCGCCGTGAGCCTCAACAGCCCAGCGGTCTCCTCATCCAACGGCCTGGCCTGACCGCCGTGAGCCTCAACAGCCCAGCGGTCCCCTCCTCCGATCGATAACTCGGCCCGAAAGGCTGATTTACCAATTCAATGCCAAGTATATATAACCAGTCGTCTTTACTGCCACCCATGCAGAGATGCAGGGCCAGCTTTGCGAGCAATGGTCCAATACCAGGATCAATTTAAAGCAATATATTCTGGAATTTTTGTGTATTACTAACCTCTTCCCCCTGTCAAATAAGTATATTATGTCTTGAATTTAAATACAGAAAGTCTGTGGGCTATCCAGAAACAATTTGGTCACCGGCGCAGAAGTTGGTGGCCGGCTTTATATCCCTGCGCGCCTGTTCGCTGTTCGGTATTTTGTGTGTGATGTCGAACCGCGGCTCGCTATAACGTCCGCGCGATATAAATAAACCGCGCAGTTTTATGTTGAAATTGCTGTTTTACAGACCCTCAGAGATATAAAACATATATGCATCCTAATTTTGAGATACTTTTAGTCTTGATTCTAAAATGTAAAAAATCTAAGATGGCGGATGTAAGTTGCAACAGCACATAGATCACAGGCTGGGCATGTCAATGATGGAATCATAAAAGCAAGATATAAGAAAGCACTTTCCATACGTTCACTTTGTAGTGTCACTGATCAAGCGCGAACATGGTTTTCATCACTGAGCTACAGGATCCGCCATGCTATCGCCATCGTTACATCAGAATGGCTCACGGATTACTCCCCAGTATTGGCCACTACTTCTTAAATGATGTCGTGCAACATCGAGACACCACACGATAATTGATGTTTCACGTCACAACGGCTGGCACTGTTCAAGGCGAATACAAACATCGAAGAGAACAAAAACCAGTCTCGACATTAGAGCCAATAGAACAGCCCTAACACCGAAGCAGTATAATGGTTGAAGCGTTCACTGACCCGGACTTGGAAGCTGCAGGTGCCATCGCGAACCTTCTTCTCGTCCTCCTGCCATTGGTGTGGCTTGCTGCTCTCCGGAACCCGGTCCTTCTTCTTCCGAAAGCTAAACGTCCGTTTGAAGCGCTCCATTCCTCGCCTGCGTCTGAAACAAACATCGAACAATACATAATGACATCAAATAATGAAAGCAAAGGAAACAGGATTTTTTGTGCGGTATAAAAGTCATCGGTGATATTCGCTGCAGAGGTAAACGCCTCTTGATGGGACTAGACACTGTGGTGTAAATTAAGCAGTGCGCGTTTTGGCCCCGCCGATGAAGACGAGACATTTTTTTTAATTATCATGACATAAATTGGTTCTTCATGCCACTTTTGTGCACACAATGGCCGAACTGCACCAGGGAACCTCCCGAGACGATGACGGATGAAACGTGCCCCAGATTAGGTGCCCGGGCCCGGATTCGAACCCAAGACCTACCAGCGGCCTAGCGCGCGAACCACTACACCACGGAGACCCTCCTTTAAAATTATAAAGTAAATACTGAGATCAATCAATTTCATACGATACGCCTGCAAGTAAAATCAGGAGCATAGTGAAATGTCGACGATTCACGTTCCAAGATAAATAGAAAGCGTCAAATCCAGTATCTCCAGAAGTGTTGTAAAGCTGTCAAGAGTAAAACTGCTTTTCTTCTCCTTACTCCAGTTTCCCCTTGTTGAGCCAACCAACTTCAGTTTCCCTCCAGGGTTAAATCATCAAAGTTGGCTCAGCTTTAAACAAAGCCGACAAACCCACCCCTCGAAACGCACGTGCCTTATAGATTAGCCGTTGACTACTCCCCAGAAGACCGCCCTGGCCACAACTATCCAGCCAGGGAACACGGAATGGTGGAGGTGACAGGCGCCAGTGGCTGATAACAAGTCGATCCAGGCTTCTGGATCACTAGCTGCCTTCCTGTGTTAGTACACAAACACCATACGCCCAGTTACACACCAGTAAACTGCCAAATGAAGTGGGACAAAAAAAAACACCTGGGGGGCAAAATAGAGGGGAAGCGAGCATTACATACCCGCATTAACCGCTGACACTACTGGCGTAAGCAATCTCTCGCTGGATTAGACTCGAACGTGTTTAAACTGAGGCGCCACTTCACGTGTGCAGCCCCAGCCAACCTGCACCCTGTACAGCCCCAACCTGCACCCTGTACAGCCCCAACCTGCACCCGGCGCAGCCCCAACCTATCTGCACCCAGTACAACCCCAACCTGCACCCGGTACAGCCCCAGCCAACCTGCACCCGGCGCAGCCCCAACCAATCTGCACCCAGTACAGCCCCAACCTGCACATGGTACAGCCCCAACCAACCTGCACCCGGCGCAGCCCCAACCAATGTGCACCCAGTACAGCCCCAACCTGCACCCGGTACAGCCCCAACCAACCTGCACCCGGCGCAGCCCCAACCTATCTGCACCCAGTACAGCCCCAACCTGCACCCGGTACAGCCCCAGCCAACCTGCACCCGGCGCATCCCCAACCAATCTGCACCCAGTACAGCCCCAACCTGCACCCGGTACAGCCCTAACCAATCTGCACTTGGTGCAGCGCCAACCTGCACTCTATGCAGCGCCAACCTACACTCTGTGCAGCCCCAACCTGCACCCGTTACACGGGGATCAGTGTCGAGCCTGGCACAATAGCCTAAACAACGGGTACATAAGAGCGGTTATCTGAGGTCCGCACTATGTGGAGAGCGGCTTGCTCCCTGCCAAGGTAGATAGATATACTAACACACCAGCTAAAGTGAGCAGCACCGACACGCCGCGGTCTAGGACACACCGATAAATCAATCAAACTTGTGAGGTAATAGCGCCTAGACGACAGGGTTACAAGAGCCAAATGCAGGGGAAGCCTTCGATCCATATTTAAAACGGTGACTATTAGGATTTAACTGCTGACCAAGAAGGAAGCGTCGATCTCTTTAACAAATGTTAACATACTATTTACGCCACGGGAAATTCAAGTTTAATCTATACACCTTCACAACGATCACGATGGATTCATTGCAGTAGGTAGGACGTTTTAACCTTGGTATGTCATATGGTGACAACGAGAAGGGCCAAGAACGAGAGAAGGGACGCCTCCGGAAGGAACCTCATCATCTTGCGAAGAAAGATCTATATCCTGCACACACATAGACATTTGCACGGGTGAGATTCGAACCTCGCACCGGCCGCATGGGCCTGGACGCCCAAACGTACTACCAAGTACCAGCCACGCGTTGACGACAGTGACGGTGGCGGTGATGAGGTTCAGGTACGAGCTGTCATGAGTGTGAACCAAGACACCCCCGTCTACTGTTCACCGTACTTAAAGGACACCACATTAACGGCCAGCGCGGGATGAAATGGCCATCAAGCTCAAGCGAATGAAGCTCTTATATGACAACTACCTATAGCTGCAGACTACGCGACCCATGAGCCCAAAGAAATTAAAAGAAATTAAAGGAAAAATGTCGTTTTTTGCCAGTTTTCTTCTCTTTTTTTGGGGGGGGGGGGGGCCGAGGATTTTTTTTTGGTGGGCGCTGCAGTTTCACCGACACAGGTTTTCCAGGAAGGCTGCATCAGGCCCGGCTCGGTATTCATTGCACTACGCGATAGCGACCCGATACCCTTATCTCCACGGGGTGGTTATCCCTCGCACCTCCAGCGGGGCGCCGCGTCCCCACTCAAACCCAGGGCGCTTGGCCCACTCCACGCACTCACGAGCACAGGAAGCACATAACTTCCTAAACACCTACGCAATTCAGGGGGGATGGAAAACTATGCATTGATCGAAGGGCGATGGGAAACTTATCCACGGGCCAGTATAGGCGCAGTGTCATTCTGAAGAAAGAAATGGTATTAAAGACCGAACAAGTTGTATGGGTTGTTCATTAAGCTAGTAGATGCGTAATTTAGCAGGCAAACATTATCAGGAATTATCTCATTCGATAGCGGATCACAATAACCGTTATTTCAATTTACTGGGCCATTCCGTTCCAATGCATTTCCAGTAAGAATGGCAAAGTGTTCACTTGTCCGTGACAGTTTGAGTGGGATTCCACAAGGGTTAGGGGGCGTCTGTCCTGAATAGCTTCGTGTATAGTGCCTGTATCACTGAGCTCGTTGGTATGAAACACAATCAAAAGTGGGTGTTCTAGGCAGCCTTTGTCCATATGAAGGCCTTCCGGCTAAACTAAATTGAGTTGATTCTGGCCCTATAAGCAAGTGATAAGGATCGTACCCAGGACATTGTGATTTGCAGCCTGCTAAACAACTGAGCTAGGAGGGGGGGGGGGGGGCATCTTTGTGGTTCACACTGAACACTATTTATGAAAGGTGAAAGGTGGCATCCTAGTTCCAGGTTAGGGCGGAGGAGGTGGCATCCTAGTTCCAGGTCAGGGTGGAGGAGGTGGCATCCTAGTTCCAGGCCAGGGTGGAGGAGGTGACATCCTAGTTACAGGTCAGGGCGGAGAAGGTGGCATCCTAGTTCCAGGCCAGGGTGGAGGAGGTGGCATCCTAGTTCCAGGTCAGGGCGGAAGAGGTGGCATCCTAGTTCCAGGTCAGGGCGGAGGAGGTGGCATCCTAGTTCCAGGTTAGAGCGGAAGAGGTGGCATCCTAGTTCCAGGTCAGGGCGGAAGAGGTGGCATCCTAGTTCCAGGCCAGGGTGGAGGAGGTGGCATCCTAGTTACAGGTCAGGGCGGAGAAGGTGGCATCCTAGTTCCAGGCCAGGGTGGAGGAGGTGGCATCCTAGTTCAAGGTCAGGGCGGAGGAGGTGGCATCCTAGTTCCAGGCCAGGGTGGAGGAGGTGGCATCCTAGTTCCAGGCCAGGGCGGAGGAGGTGGAATCCTAGTTCCAGGTCAGGGCGGAGGAGGTGGCATCCTAGTTCCAGGCCAGGGCGGAGGAGGTAGCATCCTAGTTCCAGGTCAGGGCGGAGGAGGTGGCATCCTAGTTCCAGGTCAGGGCGGAGGAGGTGGCATCCTAGTCCCAGATCAGGGCGGAAGAGGTGGCATCCTAGTTCCAGGCCAGGGTGGAGGAGGTGGCATCCTAGTTCCAGGCCAGGGTAGAGGAGGTGGCATCCTTGTCCCAGGTCAGGGCGGAAGAGGTGGCATCCTAGTTCCAGGCCAGGGTGGAGGAGGTGGCATCCTAGTTCCAGGTCAGGGCGGAGGAGGTGGCATCCTAGTTCCAGGTCAGGGCGGAGGAGGTGGCATCCTAGTTCACAGCCAGGGTGGAAGAGGTGGCATCCTAGTCCCAGGTCAGGGCGGAAGAGGTGGCATCCTAGTTCCAGGCCAGGGTGGAGGAGGTGGCATCCTAGTTCCAGGCCAGGGCGGAGGAGGTGGAATCCTAGTTCCAGGTCAGGGCGGAGGAGGTGGCATCCTAGTTCCAGGCCAGGGTGGAGGAGGTGGCATCCTAGTTCCACGCCAGGGGAATTGGTGGGCATCTTGCGGGTTGACATCCCAGGTGGGGTAGAAGAGGGGGGGAGGGGGGGGGGGGGGGAGCGCGGAGTCTCGAGGCCATGATGGACGGACCCAGGAGGGAATCGACCTCGCCTCCTTTTTACACAAATGCTGATGCCGCCGCCGGGAAAAATCCGACGTTTACCATCATTCTATGCGCCAGCCCTTAATCCGTTAAGACGCAACAGTGATGACGTCATAGACGCCGCGGATCAATGGGCCGCGTTGGACTGCTTTTATGACCACCAGGCCCTGCTAATGAATGCCCCCCCCCCCTCCCTCACCAACTACGTTCAGTCTCCTTAACAGTCCAGCACTCACGTTCGCGGAGGAGGTAAAAATAAAATCACACTCGAGATAGCCAGCATTGCGACTGGCCATCAAGTGAAATTGAATTGTGGCGTTTGCCTCAGCAGCACTCAAGGTCGGACACATAAATATGGGTCTGCCTGATGTGCACAAATATCTTGACGCTGTCACTTTGCTCGGCAGGCCCTGTCATCGCCAAGGCACTAGGATGGACATCGAAAGCAATGCGCAACTAAGTCTTCTGTCGCGTTCTGTTGATGGGTTACCGAGCACGGACTATGAACTCTATAAAATATATAAATGGGGCAAAACCAGAAGAATCCATCATGCCACAAGACCAGATATGCGCCCTTAGATAGATAGAAAAAACAGTCAGGAAGGAATTCGAAGACAACAAAACGCATCGCATAAAATAATGCGTTAAATTAGTTCCAGCCCACCGAAGTCATCCCTAAAAAATCTGGTCGCAACAGCAAGTGAGTAAAACCTGTCGGTCGATGTCACGTCTGCGTAACACACATCCAGCATGGAAGACAATCTCCGAGGGGAAGACCAGACGAGAGACATTCCTGGGATGGGGAGCTGACTGCTGGCCCGACGCCACGTGTTTTTCATCACAGCCATAAACATGTGTAAACAGTGAGGAGTGTGGGGGTCACCCCAACGAAGCGAAAGAGGTCGACCGCACTGAGAATAGGACATTTGGAGTGGGTGGGAGGGAGGGGAGAGCCGGGGGAGCAATCGTCCTAGGACGATTACAGACATTACACTAGCCATGCGGTATTCGGGATAGCCTGGTTCCGCGGTCCCAACTGGTGTTAACCACCATTAACGGCCTTGACCTTCGTGGGGGCAGCTAAAGCGGTGCCAGGCCGCGGCGTTATGTCAGTGAAGACTGTTCTCTAATTTTGAAGGTAGACAAACATGTCAGGCGGCAAACGTATTCCCCAACGTATACGTATGGATTATTAGCCATAAATATGCATTGATTGAGTGGATAAACTCACTTGTGTGCTACATTTGCGCATCCATGTCATATCAGTTCGTGACAGTCCAGAGAAGCATTGTATTGGTGGGAATGCCACAACTTTTAAATGCTGCAGAGTTCTTAATATTTAATATAGATGCATAATATTTTGCACAATTGAAGTTCAATACACCAGGTTTCTACAACATTCCCTGTAATCAGTTGACACAGCCTCAAAAGAAAATTATTAGCTCTCCCCTCTCTGATATATATTTCATTAATGGCTGTGCATGAAATGGGTGGGAATGCCACTTAGAAATGCTGCAGAGTTCTTAATATTTAATATAGATGCATAATATTTTGCACAATTGAAGTTCAATACACTAGGTTTCTACAACATTCCCTGTAATCAGTTGACACAGCCCCACAAGAAAATTATTAGCACTCCCCTCTGACATATTTCATTAATGGCGTTGCATGAAATGGGTGGGAATGCCACTTAGAAATGCTGCAGAGTTCTTAATATTTAATATAGATGCATAATATTTTGCACAATTGAAGTTCAATACACTAGGTTTTTACAACATTCCCTGTAATCAGTTGACACAGCCCCACAAGAAAATTATTAGCACTCCCCTCTCTGACATATTTCATTAATGGCGGTGCATGAAATGGGTGGGAATATCACTTATAAATGCTGCAGAGTTCTTAATATTTAATATAGATGCATAATATTTTGCACAATTGAAGTTCAATACACTAGGTTTCTACAACATTCCATGTAATCAGTTGACACAGCCCCACAAGAAAATTATTAGCACTCCCCTCTCTGACATATTTCATTAATGGCGGTGCATGAAATGGGTGGGAATATCACTTATAAATGCTGCAGAGTTCTTAATATTTAATATAGATGCATAATATTTTGCACAACTGAAGTTCAATACACTAGGTTTCTACAACATTCTATGTAATCAGTTGACACAGCCCCAAGAGAAAATTATTAGCACTCCCCTCTCTGACATATTTCATTAATGGCGGTGCATGAAATGGGTGGGAATGTCACTTAGAAATGCTGCAGAGTTCTTAATATTTAATATAGATGCATAATATTTTGCCCAATTGAAGTTCAATACACTAGGTTTCTACAACATTCCCTGTTTTCAGTTGACACAGCCCCACAAGAAAATTATTAGCACTCCCCTCTCTGACATATTTCATTAATGGCGGTGCATGAAATGGGTGGGAATGTCACTTAGAAATGCTGCAGAGTTCTTAATATTTAATATAGATGCAAAATATTTTGCACAATTGAAGTTCAATACACTAGGTTTCTACAACATTCCCTGTAATCAGTTCACACAGCCCCACAAGAAAATTATTAGCACTCCCCTCTCTGACATATTTCATTAATGGTGGTGCATGAAATGGGTGGGAATGCCACTTAGAAATGCTGCAGTGTTCTTAATATTTAACATAGGCACACAATATTTTGCACAATTGAAGTTCAATACACTGGGTTTCTACAACAGTCCCTGTAATCAGCAGTTGACACAGCCCCACAAGAAAATTATTAGCACTCCCCTCTCTGACATATTTCATTAATGGCCTTGCATGAAATAGTTGGGAATGCCACTTAGAAATGCTGCAGAGTTCTTAATATTTAATATAGGTTGACACAGCCCCACAAGAAAAGTATTCAGTGGATAGAACCTTTGAGGAAAATAAGTAACACTCCCCTCTCTGACACATTTTCCTTATGGCAGTGTATGACAATGGTGGGAATGCTACTTAGAAATGCTGCACAAGAAACTAAACAACTCCCGTCTTTTACATATTTATTGATGGCAGTGTATGACAGGGGCTGAGAATTACCCGTCCCCCAGTGAGACATCCTGGACATTGTTTAGGTAGGCATGAAACAATTTTAAGATGCTGCTGAATTTTTATTATTTAATATAGGTGCATAATATCTTACGCAAATGAAGATCCTTCACAATTTTTTTTATAACACTTTCCTGTCTCACACACTTCAGTAATGCTGGTGCATGAAAGTGGTGCGCAATGCCATTTAGAAATGCTCAGATAGACACTCAGATTGGTTGACAGAGCCTCCCCAAAAAATAAATAAATCTCTGACACATTTTTATTTTATTTTTATTTTTAGCAATGCAAATGCCACTTAGACAACCTGCAAGTACTTGCACATGATATTATGCACTGTATAATATCAATATTCTATTGACAATTCCCCTCCCCTCCCAAAGAAAATGATACCCCAGCCCTTGCAATTACTTGTACCATCTCTAATATTTAGTTCATGTACTGAACTGTAGGTGTTAAATTTATCAATCTATAAACACTTATGCTACATCGTGACAAACTATACTTACACTGCATTGTAAGAAACTATGCTTACACTAAAATTTATAATCCTATTATCCTAAGATATCTTTTGGACCAGTTCAGTTTATGCTTGCACACAATTAAGTAGCCTAATTAAAAAACCAATCCATCTATCCATAGTGCTTGAGGAATACCTGCTTGATCACGCAGTAACAATATTTGGTGTTCCATGAGATTATGCCCAGGGCCCAGTTCATCGCCGATGCAGCACTTTAGTACCAAAGATGATGTGAAAATTGAAGATGTGTAAGTTCTACCGGTACTTATTGATATGGAAAATATTTTTTGGTAAATCATTTAAATATAAATATCAATGAAATGTAATGTATGGAAAGAAAAACAGTGTATTAATTTTATTTATATAATACAGCAAAGCATTCTTGGGCTTGCAAATATTCAATTCCTAATCTATGTAATGAAATATTGAACATTCTTAATTATAGATTTGATACATATGATATATTAAATTACATATCTCTTCTCAATTGTCTGATACATATTTGCTCAATCCATCATAATTACTTCATATTTGACAGCTACTCCAAAAAAAAAAGGATAAACGTTTGAGAGTTGTACGTGAGTGGTCTCCCTTTGAGGCCTCCGGAATGGCCTGCAACTGCTTTGGTCTCAAGTGGTTGTACTCCTTTTCTGATTCTATGTTCAGTTTCACGAGAACCTTTCGCACATTCACGTACATGCCGTACAATGATCTAAATTCTGAATTCGCTCGTTCATGTTAACACTGAGTAGAGTAGTGAAAAGGGTATCCTGTATCTCCGCACAGGGGAACCAGTGGGAGTAGTGCGTCACCTATCGGGCAAGATAGAAATGCCGTGACCTTGACCTACGCGCAATACCTAACACCCGCTCTTACTTGTATGAGTTTGAGCGGCGGTACCAGCTTATATTCGGGACAGGAGAAAGCCAACACCGGGCCACGGTGTCGCAAGCCAGAATGGTGAGCGGATATCGCGCTAGTGGAGGAGGCGGGGCGGGTGGATTTATATATGGTCATCCATCAAATTTCAGTGTGCGCTGATATGTCACAAGTTGAGATATTAACTCATATATATTCAGGTGTTTAAGCGCGATCGCTGGTGTCAGATTTCCCGAAGACACAGAATACTGATGGCCCCCACGCACCATATATCCCTGACATATATACGCCCACACCTTGCTGAGCTGGAAACATCCACACCTTAACAAAAGCCTCCTTGCTCACACATACAACATCTTGCTGACATCTAACACCCACACCTTAACAGATGCCTCATTGCTTCCATATACCAGACCTTCGCGATATCTAAACATCCACACACTAAATCATCTCGATGCCTGCACTAAAGCAATGTTTTCACAACATTACTTTGAGTCCATAAAATTATTGTTTAACGCTATTTATGCGGCGCAAATCAACTCACTTTCCACATGTTATGTGGAAGAGGCTTACAGATATCAGATGACCGAGCACGCAACGTTTTATGGAGAGCCAGGTGTGCTGTCATCTTCATTGTTCACAGTTCTTTGGTACTGCGAAAAGAAGAAAACAAAAAAAAATCGATCACCCACCGTTTATGATGGATGAACGACGTACGCCGATTGCAACCTCCGTTCGCTTAACAAATGATTCATCCTCCGCCCCGTCCATGCTTTATCCGCGGCATGATAATTCCATCGGCTACTCACGTGAGCGAAAGGTTTGGTGTCAGCAGTAGACTGCTTTCAGATGCAGCGTACTACAGTACGCACCTACATGGAATGATTATATGCTGTCGATCCCAATATTAAATTAGCAGACGCAAAAAGACCAGTGCTCAGTCCTGTCAGCCAGCAGCTACCAACCCTTTTCCCCTCTGTTCTGTTCCGTCGCCATTTCTAAACCAAAGAGTCTGATTGAAAACAAACCACTGCGTCTCGAGGTGTACAGGTCTGGGTAGCCATGGTTTCGTTGTACGATTCTTCTCATTATTTCCCCGATCCCGGCTGTAGAAAAAGCAATCGGCGCAATGTTACGTGACTATAGGATTCAGCGAATTCGATCATGTCGCTACAGACACATGGGCACCCGGAGATGCGGGTCGACTGATAATAACAAAGACCCCCGCCCCCACTCCTTCCACCCTTTTTTTCTATTCATTCCCTGGCGATATAACAGACCCAATTAGTAAAGCCATCCGCCAGATTCAGATGCGACAACATATATAAAACGTTTTAGACGTAAGTATCCAGAAGCCATCTGCGTCCTCCTCACTATCTATGGTGTAGGGAGCACTGGCGCAGGATATATCGTAAGGCGCTGTCACCCAATCATTCACGGTTATACATAACAGAGGAGAGATCCATCTTGGTCGCCTAAGGTGAGGGCAACACTTTCACAAACCATCATACCCGTCGGTACAAGTCCAACGGCAGAAGTAAAGGCCAGAAGGAGACTTTTTTTGCGGAGCAGGAGGCGTCTGATTGAATCCCGGGGAAGGGGCGCATACAACAAATCTTTCTCCTACGAATTCTCGAATTACGCCGTGCCCGCAGTATGGAACAAAACGCCTCAGACATAACAGGCACCCTGCTGTTTATCAACCATAAGAGCCTCTTCCCTGATGTTCTGGTGACCATTGTCCGTAACATAGAGATTGAATCCATTCCCTGTTGCCCTGCGTTAACTCCCTTCTTACCGCCCAATTATACGGTAGTTATATATCCGTAAACCAACGATTGACAGGTCGTGTTTCAACGTGTTTTAGGCCCCCGGTGAGCTTTATAGTAATAAGGCTAGCTTAGGACCCCCCGCGGTTCAAGTGCAAGTACGAACAGTCCTTTAAAATCAAGTGAAATGAGTTGGAGTTTCAGTGTGCTTTTACGTCATAATGGCTAGACAAGGCCAAGGAACCTCCCGGGACGATGAAGAATGAACGGTTCAAGCATGCCCCAGCATGGGCCCGAATTAAAACCCACGACCTATTTATCTGCGGTCTACATCAGGGGGCTTCGAACCAGCAATCAGCTACGTCTCGACCATGATTCCCGAACATGTACCACATTGTGAAAGGGTGAACCACAATGATACCATTATGAGGCTGATCAACAGCTTACTAACATGGTTATGGGGGCCTTCTGAGACAAGCTGTAACCCACCGGGTGATACACAGACAGACGCGGGACTGGACCCCCCAGTCGGCGTCTGAATCTGGAGATTGTGTCTACATTCCACAGTCTATATGTACAGCCACAGGTGCCTCAATCGTGGGTCGGTAGGGCGGGAGGGAGCGGCCGGCTTCACACATATGTCATATAAAGAGCTTTATATGACATATGTGTGAAGCCGGCCGCCCCCCCCCCCCCCCCCCCCTCCCGCCCTACCGACCCACGATTGAGGCACCTGTGGTACAGCCCATGGAAGGAGAGCGCGTCCCTTCAATACGACACCGATCCGTGGGCATACCATCAAGCCCACCGAATAGTAACTGTAACAGAAGCATTGGGGTCGAGACGTGTCCCCGGGATAGTAGCCCCTCCATGTCTTTCCTAAGAAGGAAGGGCGAATGGAATCTTGCAAAATAAATATATAAGGATAAGCTGGTATCACAGCCCCGAAAATTTAATCCAGCATGGTGCAGGCTTGCCTGGTGGAGGGAGCCTCCCTTGGTCAGTAGCCAAGTAAACAGGCGAAGCTGGAGATTAAAAACAATGCGGGACTCGCACCTTGGCCTATTCATATGTTTCAGTCTAACTCCTGTCAGTGTCTCGGCAGGGTTCGTAGCACAATTCAGCCTTTATGTTTCTCTGGTGGAGACCACTCGACAAGCACACGTGGACCATCACCATGGAACCGTGACCCCAGACACCATCGCATGGTCGGGTGGTTCGCGCCTAGCCCTGTTGTATGCCCCTCCCTGGCTTATCCGCTCTGGGGAGCGGGCCGGAGGGCCATGAAGCCAGTGTCGGTTGCGATTGTTGATTTAAAAATCAGCGCCCTTCGGCCGTCGATTGCAGAAAGTACAGAAATAAACGGTCCTTATCAATTTGTCAAATTGTTCTTCATACCTTTATAGTTCATGGCTCTCTCTCGTCTCCTTTAGGTGCGAGGTCAAGAGAGCCATGTGTCAAGGCTAGTTCGCGCCCCGCTATGGTCATGTCTGTGTGGTCGCCGGATAAAGATCCCAAGTTCTTCTTAGCAAAGATTAGGGGTTGCCCCCGGGGACATGGCTCCACTCTCTCTTCCTTCTCCCATTGACCTGATATTACCAAAACTTGTTAAAGCGTCCTGAATATACAACCAACCAACCAACCATCGCACGGTCTTCACAGACAGGGTTCATTCAAGTCCACCTCAGCGGCTCTTGACCTACCTAACTGACAATGGATTACAATACCCTTTCGCAGAACAAAGCAGTTCGGGGTTTGCCATGGCCGGCACAGAGATGACAGTACCGATGAAATGCGACTCTTCGCCCTTTGTAACGCGAATATACGGGGGCACGGACCCGGCTACCGAGGACACGGTTCACTAACACACATCTGCGTACATACCAACCAGGATTTAATGAAGCACGGTATGTATAGATAGTCCCCGCGTAGAATACCGCAGTACATCGATCAGGTGGTTGTGCGGGGTATTCTCAATGTGACACGGGGAGGCCCCCGTGGCGGACATTCAACCCTCGCACCCACCTCTAAGTTGAGAGAGAGCCAGCCTACATATGTATGCAGTACGCGTACGGGTGGGTAGAAAAACACCGTGATTTGAGATCGGTCGGGCCACGCCGAGCCGGTGTGAGCAGACAGGTGAGACACCCTCACGGCTCGACCTGTGGTACGTCATGCACACTGACCCGCCTCCACCACTGGTCCCTCCGACAAGTGACTCTCCGGCTGCCGAGCGCTAACGGAGTGTTTACAAGGGGGGTTCGGCCTACAAGCCGTTTATGGAGGAGACGCGGGGTTTGCATATGCGGGGGTTGCGTACCCACGCTTCACGGGAGAACTAGAACCATGATGCATGGCTTATTTATATAACACGATACATATTATACAGCCACAGGTTCAATACAGTTACCAGGCAAGAGAAGTGTAAGCAGTGAGTAAGGTATTCCGACACAAGGGAAGCCAGTTCTGTGTTTAATCAATGTGGTAAAGAGTTCTCTCTCCTCTCTGTGTAAGTTGCAAATAAAAATAATTAAGAAAGGCTGTTGTTTGACTGAATTTTACATAGAAGACTACTGAGAAGAGTAAACATAAAGCTTGATTGGACAGTTTGGCAGCCTAGGGCTCAGCTGACTGCCAGATAAGACTAAGTCAATCTACTAATTGGGCAATGCCTCATACAATGGTCACAGCATTATTCATAATATCCTAATAATGCATGAGAAGCGCAGGGGCGGATTTAGGGGGGGTGGGGGTCAGGGAGGACTGGGGAACTTGAGAATACACTGTAAAGGTCGGGTTCTCCAAGCACCCCCCCCCCCCCCCCCACTCACCCGGTCGCAAGTTTTCAGAGAGCAACCCCGCCTTTGCAAATTCCTAGATCCATCCCTGGTAGCCCTGGTACATGCCTCTCTGACCACGCCCGTAAACGGAGCAAGGGTGAGATTGCTCCGTTTACGGGCGTGGTTAGAGAGGCATGTACCAGGGCTACATCCCTGGAAGCTGATACATAGATAATGAATGGGTGTACATTAATAAAGTACTTGATCAGTTGATGACCTTGATAAAAGCTATAATGCAACTGTGGTTATCAGATATTATTACTCTCACTATTCTTCATGTTCATGGTGACAGTATCACATAGCCTAGCCTGAATGTTCAGATGGTACACAATGACTCCTTATGACTGTACAGTCATATGAACAAGTGTCAAGACTGTATTGTCTGAACTTTCAGGCTACACATAGCCATAAGATATCAATAAAATGCAGAAAAAGAAATCTACTTCACATACATGCTTTATAGGACTCATATTTATATATGCAACCATATCCCAACAGACAGCTCACCCCTACTGCCGGACTGACAACTATACAACAGAGCAATCTAAATCAAACATGATGAATCCCATTCTCACACTCTCTTTGTCCAGCTCAATGTACTACCAGGTGTAGGATTAAACCAATCTTGCACTCTGAACAGTTGTGTGCCTGGCAAATCAACATCAGGTTGCTAACATTAATCATTTGTGAGGTAAGTTCTAATGTCTGTGTAAGGTAGTGATGGATCGAGGTGGGGGGAGAGAGAGGAAGGATGACAAATTCTTTGTCAATAAAACTGCTCTACTCTGCTTTGATATCCCTTGTTACAAACTCAATATAGAGAGACACTATAACACAAAAATTGATGACATAGCCAAACTGTATAACCATTTGAATCCCAAAAATTATCAAATTGACACCCCCTTGAGTAAAACAACTTCACATGTCAAATCACTACTTAGCCCAGTTTGATATTATTAATGGTTGATGCAGACTGACAAGCTGTCCATACTGCCACAGGTCTCGCCCTGCATATTGGGTAAAAATAAATGGTAAGAAGTCACAAGTTGCAAGTTTCACACTGAAGAACCAAGCTAACACGGGGTAACCGCCCTTGCAGTAACTTAATTTCATACAACAATGCCTTTGGACTCAAGCTCTAAAGCTTAAAACAGAGAAGTTAGAGGTTAGTGTTTTGCATCTTAGAAACCTCTAGCTAAAATTGCCCATCATTTACATGGTAACTTTAGCTGACTAAGCCCTGCAGCCAGCTAAACTAAAACTATGCTTGTGAAACAGGCCACTGGACCACCTGTCTGCCCCTTTCTACTATGCAGGCCCATGGGTTGGGCCACCACATGGACCCAGCAACCTCTCCCTGCTATAAGTGACCGTGGCCAGGGCCACTTCACAGACGTGTGGCCCCTGGACAGTGCCACCCTGTAGACCCAGCAGCCCAGCCCTACTATGAGTGACCCTGCTCTGTACTATGCAATGCCCCCAGCCCAGGGCCACCCTGCAGACCCTTCCCCTCCAGCTACTCAGCATACCGGTAGTCTATAGACAATTCAGCCACACTAGCAACTCATCCATATGCTTCCACTTCCCCTTGGCATAGGATGAAGGGGGCTAATGGGCTATTTAGTAGGTAACGGCAGAAGCAAGAGCTATTATCGCTGGGTGTGAATGTTATCGGCTTAGTGATTGTTTGCAAAGACCAGACAATGCATGCTGGAGGATAGCTGTGGTTATTGCTTTACTATTAAAATATTGAAAGTTAAATTCATTTGACAATTTGAAATCAAACAACCGTTGTCAAGAAGTTGTCAGTCTTGCTTGTCCTATGAGCATTTGTATGCATCGCTATAACATTCAGCATACAGCTCACCAGAGCCATCTAATTACCGTAAACTGCCTATTAGAAGCCCGCAGCTTATATTAGGAAGTTGGAGGGTCAAATTCCCGGGTTTTCGTCGGAAGTCAGGGTGCGGCTTTAAATAGGGCCTTTTGCCGATTTCAAGTGAGCATGGCAGGACAGGCGGGGGCTCGATCAAAGGTCTACCACCGCCAGGGAGCCTCTTCGAGCTGCGCGGTCTAACAGCCATCTCAGATCGCTTTTTCTTCCACTCTCGGACTTGTTTCTCATTGAGACCAAAGTGCTCAGCAGTAGCTCTGTTACTCTGAGACTCAGTCGCATGTTGAATAACCTTCAACTTGAAAGCTGCGTCGTAAGATGTTCTTTTCCCAGGCATTGTGTTACCCGGGGCAATCAAGACCGACAATGAGCTACTTATGGTTGCGTTATTTATTTATACTGCCACGTGACTCCCCCCACACCTATTGTAGACCAATGATCAGAGGCCAGGTTTCAGGTGGTGTAACTTGATATGGCTGCCGGATTCATAAACATGCTGTAGGAGCCAGCCACTGGTGTGACACTTGATAGGAGCAGCGAACGGAGAGGGACAGGTGAATGTTGTTAGTAGTCGCGACTGCTTGTATATACAATTAATTGGTTTGGTAAGGTCCAGGAGAGCCAGCCACTGGTGTGACACTTGATAAGAGTGCCAATGTAGCAGGGGGATCCTCGGACCAATGCCCAGTAACACTTCGAAGTGCACCCCCACCCCTGCATCATTTTTCCTCGGCGCCGATGTAAATTACCCCCCACCCCTGCATGCCGTCTGAGCCACCCACCGTTGCACGCGACCACACACATATGCACCCCACCCCCACCCCCCTTGGTCTGCGAGACTTCGCACCTGGCGAGATTACGGCATGCCGAGGAGGCAGCCATTTGAGCTGAGGCTGCCAACAGGAACGGTTTATACGCCATAACACACTTATTCGGATACCAAATTCATTGGACTTAACATTTTCTGTTTCTCTGAGGTAGGATCTTTGATAATAATGTGACAGATTTTTTGTGGAAGCCCCCCCCTGCTACATTGGCACTACATTTTTCCTCAGCGCCGATGTAAATTACTTCAGACAAAATATCCGGGCCCCAAGAATCTTATGATAGAAAGACAGTGTGCAGTGAACTCGCCACAAGTGAACTCGCCACAGGGCGGGTGAACTCGCCACATTTTTGGGATAACTCGCCACACCTACAGGTTAAGTCGTTCCCTAGGTTGTGAAACGAAAATGTAGGTACGCATGAGACCAGGGTAGTCACCGCTATCTTTGAAAAACTATAATTACAATATATTTAAATTATGTTCAAATTTAATTCAAAAAACATGCATTCTTTATTAAACAGCATATGCATGTTTAACCCACTTCTGCATAATTATTAATTAATAACAAATTTTTTCGCTAAAAATTGCAAGCATCAATGCAATAGCGTGAAATCTGCCCTACACCAATATAGAAATATGACAGCACAAAACATTGTTGATTGCATTTTGCATTAACATGATCCTCTCAAATCTGCAACACTAATTAATCTTTAAATTCACCAATATTATATATTGACCGACATAATATATAACTACAGCAAGCCTGTAGCGACTTCGCCCTATGTAGCAAACATGCGATAGTAACAGGAGATAGTAACCAGTATACTAAGAGTAATAACTATAGACAGTATAGTACCATAAAGGCCTCAATAGTAATATACTAAAGCCTGTGACGATTCACCAGGAGATCTGGCGAGTTCCCCAGAAAATGTGGCGAGTTAACCAAAGTGTAACAAGTTCACTTGTGGCGAGTTTGTGGCGAATTCACTGTAAACCTAGAAAGACACTTCGACAGGGGTTCTTACCAGGGCCAGGCAGATTACGCTAAATAAGAATACAAGGACACCTTGGTAGCTTCGTTTTGATGTTGTGACTTCGCCCCTGCTATTCCGTATTAATTAATCCTTTCATTGGGAAGTACTCCTGTTTGACGAAGCCGCCAACTATGCCACACAAAACAGATCACCGTGGTTTACAAAGAATTTAAAATACGGGAGTCGGAAATTAGTCACTCCATTCACCGACAGACTCCATCTCGGTGACAATGCACTGCGCATGCGCGAAATATGGACGAGAGCGCTGCTCAGTGCTGCCTTCTTTCGAATAAGGCGCGCACTATAGCCACCAGATGGCGCAGTCTTACGGACGCCAAACCAATTTTCAGCCTCTGAAAGCACTCCCGCCCTTGATGAATAGGTGCTACCTAAAAAGTGCGAGCGTATATTTATTAATTCAGATATTCCGAGGGGATACATCTCGCCATAAAGAATATCTTTGGCGGGATGACGTATACCATCCACTTGGCGCAAGTGCCCCCAGGCAAGCCCGCTTCTCTAGGGGCACAACGGTAAAATATGTTAGAAGCGGGCTTGCCTGGGGGCACTTACGCCAAACCATGCACATGCTTGTGGCATATCATTCGGTTCTCTAGGAACTCCCATTGTGACGTCATGTTTATAACATTTTGACGTCACAACTACTCACTATGACAGCAGCCGATGGACGGTCACCAAGAGCGCTCTGCTTGGCAACAGACATTTACTACTTTAGCCCGTCGCTTATAAATTAACTTTAATTTGAAGTATACATCCAGTGTTAACATTGAATAATTTATTCGTTAATTTTGTGGGGCGGCTGATTTAATTATTAAAGACATGACATAATAGGTTTCGTATGGAATGATATTAGGGCAGCAATTTGGTACTGGTAAATTGTATCCAGGTGTGACGCAAATCCACATTCTCTCAATGATGATGAAACAAGGATCATTTATAAAGCTAATTAAGTTCAATTTCGGAAACGAAAAATGTGTATTTAGATCTATATCTACGTTATGAGTGAAATCAGATTTTACCGTTTTAGGCTTGGCGTGCCACTAACGGAACTACAAGGATCCCTTTGCAGGCAAAAACCAACGGTCAGGGCAGGATAGATCAATGTAGTACAGCATGGTGCATGTATTACTGATCCAGGCCTAGATAATCAGAAGAACATTATAACCGCATGTACATGTACTTAAATCACTGCACATATATGTATGGCCATAGTTTAATAAGATATCAAAGCCAACACCAATTTCAGGCATTCATGCGGCGCAGAGCATGGCGTCAAATACCGCGATTTGTTTATTTCAGGTGAAATACAAGAACTACTATAAATAATAATAAATATGTATAAATAAGATGTAGTACTGTAAGTACTATATACGTACAACAGAATTCGGTTATGTGTTGGAGAACGAAATCCCTCGCTATGTATTCATACATCCCTTTAACCTTCAAAACATGGAACTTAATTACCACAGCGCTCGTTTAATACATCAGGTCACTGCCGGATACATGCATTGACATAGACGCAACGGGGAATCCTCAGTATTGTTTCAATGTTCCGAGACTTAATGGAAACTTAAAAAAAACCGTGTAATGCCAAAATGTTACGAACCGATTTGCATTTTACATGTCACAAGTAGCAGCACACATGTGGGGTGTCAGAACTGTAAGGTAATAGTTTTATATTCTTGCAGCGTTGGAGGACAAACATTGCTTAATATGTGTTTGCATCTCCCAAGACAAATTACAGGTTTATGCTCGGAAACAACATCCAGTGGGAATGCGTGTGACATGCGTGTGAATAAAATGAGACTTTCTCCATATATTTCAGTGGTGAAAGCGTCCACAGCGGTCAGGGTATCAGCCCACAACGCCCTGTCCCAAAGGTCTCTTCTGTGCCTCCCGCACACGTCTCTCCGAGAGGCGGCGGTAACGTTCCAACTCCTGGGGGATACAAGAGAAAAAACAAGGAGTGAACGCAAAAGCCCAGAAAACTGATAAACCGACATACAGTTCAGTTACAGTAACAATAACATGTCTTTCAAAGAGAGATCACAAGAGTTAAGAAACTACACGTTGCCTCAAGCCGCTTATGTATATGACCTTGTTTGCGTTGCCCTAACAGTTGGATACATCGTATAATCGAGAACTTCTGTATTTTGCAACGATTTATTTATTTGTAACTATTATAAATCAATCAAATGAATTTAGGAGGATATAACAGTTACTATAGGTTAATGTCATAGAACAAGTGTATTTCAGCGCCTCCAACCTCGTCTTTCTGAACTCTCATTGCGTCCACCGCGGGTTCGCGGTATTGTGGGTCCTTTGCTGGGTCCTCCACCGACGACGGTTCACTGATATTCTGTTAAACAATCAAATATCAAAGTGTAGGATGTGATTGGCCGAGGCAAATCGCTCCGACCACAATGGGGCGACACTCTTAAGAGGTCTGTTGGGGCATATGGCATCTATGTCGCACATGTTACATTTGTAAATGTCACTCTGCATTGTAATCATGTAATAACCGTAATGTAATGTTATATGATAAGGAAACAATTTAGGCTGCATATTTACCTCCTGAGGAAAATACGAGCCAAAAGCTTGCTTCCACAAATCCATTGGTGTCCTGAAGCAAACAAAAGAAGAATTTATTAATAATGACCTTTGATATACGAATAAAACAAAGATCGCAACCAATGTCGGATGTTGATAACTTATTCCACAAATTTTCGAATTCGCTTAGTCGCAGTATTATGTAATGTCACCAACCTGGCAGTAATTTTTCCAATGTCACCGTCGGGGAGTGGCGGATTTCCTGTAACAAAATAGAAGCCGGAAATGTCCGGAGGACATGAAGTACAATGAAAACCATGTGTATTTGCTTCACGGAACAATCATTACTGGCTGTGCATCTAATGCGACACCTTAAAACTGCAAATATTTTAAATCAGATGTTACTAAAGAAGTTTACCTATCAATTGCATGGAGTCTTGGCCATAAGGTACAGTTAGGGGACTGTTGTAGTCGAGCTGAATCAGCTTCCTGAAAATTGATCAAGAAGTAATAATTGAATGTCCTGCCATATTCACATGTACACAAAAGGCGTTGGAAGGATCGATGTTTCAGGCCATCCTTTGGCACTCATGAACTAAACCGAGGATCAAACTCTGGGTTGTGCGTCTGAAGCTCACAGCTACGGAAGGCAGTTCTGTGTCCACAAATGTGGCTATGTTGTCGTGACGTCAGAATAAACGACGTAACCCATCCACTGTTGATTACGTATCATTACGTAAACTAAGTTGTATCACATATTAGGTAAACCCATCACGATGATGTTACAGGTAATTGAAAACGATGAAAATGCAAATCTGTCATAATGGTTGAGTCGCTTGAAATACAATTCATGAACTTACCCTACATTAGTATTGAATACAAGATGACTGATGATGTTTCTGCCTTTCGTCATCAAAACTTCCTGCTTGGTGCTGAGAAACTATTTAAAAAATAGTTTTTGAACGAAAATCAACAGGTGAGGTGTAGATAACAAACAACACGAGCTGTTCTAGTGATAGACGTATGCAACCGACAACGCGCATATTACTTTAACCTTTAACTTTAACAAAATACGTTTAACTTTGTTGTCTGCAACATTATGTAGTCATTACAGAACAACGATCAGAAAGTACTTGCCTGAAGATGAGCGCCGTGCACATGAGCCACGAACCTCAACGTCTTGCACAATACCTTTCTTTTCTCGGGATCAAACTCCTAGTTCAGTGAAAACAAGAGGAAATCATGTTTAAGAATATCAGGTATATGAAAGGATAATGTACTTATAGTCTTCATATACACAAGGAAGACTTAATAACCTAGCCATATTCGTTCAATTTCGAAAGACAAAGCTTTACGTCCACGTTACTTGATCTTAAGATAATAACTATATAGATATCAATGATGTGTCATTGGCCTGATGCATGCCATTTGAAATAAAATAATTATAATTATGTAAGCCAGGAAATATCATTCTGGTCAACCAAAAGTTAAAAGTCGTCGGGTTGTTTCAAGATCTGTCTGACTAGCTGGATTACGAATCGTGTGGTCAGTGATCCCAAATATAATAAAAAGAAGTGCTGTAATAAACTATGCGGCTACCGACAACGAGGACGCTCGAAGGGCCTCTGTACAATCATTGTCCGAGAGGCCAGATAGTTTTAACTGTACTGGTAGTTGCAATGCCCATCAGTAACATTAAGCATATATACAACCACATCAGTTAAGATTGCAATATTTTTTGCCGACACTACATTTCTTCAATAGCGGGTAAAATTGTTAGAAGAACTGACAAATGCAGCTCATGAGGTCCAGAAGATACAGTTTCATATATATATCCTGAGGAAAATACATCACAAAAATCTTGCTTAGCTGCTTGAACCAAAAGCCGCTCCCGTATCGGACCACTTACCTGAAATAGGTCATACTTTCCTCCGATTATGACCAGGGGCACCAAAAATAGATCCAGTAAATCCATATCCTGCAACAAGGAAAAGTATGGAAGTATAATAGTGAAAATGTCGGAGGATATCATCTGCATAAATATTTCCTTGAGTTAACTGCAAATCGCTTTAACGATGGGTAACTATAAGTGAAAGGCAACCTGTAGTTTCCCACCATTATACGACTATTCTGCCAGTTATATTACTACAATACTAATCACGTATGGTCACTGCTGCATTTGCCGGCCACCCCGCTTCGTTTCCAAGCCACGTAAATATGCCATCAGTCATACAATACCCAGTATATACCATCACATCTAGTCACTAGTTTAGATATACATAATTCTTTAAAAAACATACAATGTGTACGTTTGATCGATCATTGAAATATCTAATTTGTCCCCAAAAAATTGAGCAGATTATTGACATTTTTATATCCTTTCATACTAAAGTATAAACAAAATATTCATATTGCTTCTGTGGCATTTCCCACAACAATTGCGAATTGCTATTGTTCTTCCTTTTGTGCTATCGTTTTTCCTTTTGTGCTATAGTTTTTCGTTTTGTGCATAATCAGATAGCTTACTGTGTGTTCTCCACCAATTCTTTCTTTGGCAGCTGCCTTGAGTTTTTCCTTGATGTTTGGCTTCTCGACACGGGCCTCGTTGATAACTGCTTCCATGCGGGTCTTGCAAGTTGCAAGCAGCTTCTCCAGTGTGGCCCACATTTCATTGGGCTTAGACAGATCCAGGATGATGGCAATAGCGAGGTGCCTACATGAAATGTCACGAGGTTGAAAAACAATACAATAAATAAACTAGGTATCGTGTAAATAAGGAAAGAAAAACAATCTAGCTGATTGTCAGTTGTAGTAATGTAGTGGCCAAACAAGCTACAATTTCTTATTACATCACCACCATAGTTGTAGGAGTTATATTCAAATTATTTTATATGTTCTGGTCGATCCAGAGCTAACGGTAGGCACACAATTAACTCACTCAATGGTGTCCGGGGTGACAGGGATGTCAATCAGTCTGGATAGCCATGTTCCACCTCCTAATTCCCACACATGTCCTACATCCTTGGCCTATAGGTAAAGGAACAACATTGCACATGAAATGTGTATAAACTGTATAAAAAATTTTCATTCAAATTATTAAACCTTAACACTGTACAAAATTTAACGGCAGAAAGTGCATGCGAAGTGATTTAAGATGCAACAGAGCTATAGACCTCTTTCCAAAAATGTTTTGCCATCGGTCAGAATTCTAGAATACAAATTTATTAGTTCATCCTTGGACTAAATGTGTGTAAATTAAATTGCCGGCCACCAAATCTTAAATGTAAGAGGACGATATGTTGTACCAGTAACATAGGTTGGTTGCCACAGTTTTACCAAGTTATGGCCTTTGGCACGTCGACCAAACGTGTATTCCAGGGCTGTGGTGGGCTTGGGAGGTTCATCTCTTTCCAGGAATCTCAAAATTAAAGAAGTCTTCCCCTAAACGAAAAAAAGGCAAATTTATTAAGCAACAAAAACTGTTATTGATGAATTTGATCAAGCTTAGTTTATCAGCATAACTCAGAAAGCACTTACAGTTTCAATGAAATATGAAAGTCAAACATCCGGAAACCATTGAATTGACATATTGCAGGACATTACATTGGAATTATAGGACCGAAGATAAATTACTCACAGATGCTTTGCTGCCCATGACAAGGAGTGAACCCTCATCGCCAGTGTTGTCTCCATCTAACACAAAAATTTAATTCATGCATCATTTAAATAACAGGTCAATCTTCAGCAAGAAACTTCAGTTTCCCTACTCAACTAACTGCTAAATTTTTATGGAAAACAACCTGTACCAAAATGGTTATAATACTGGTAATGAAATTTAGAAAAAAGTAATCAGATATAATTTACCTAAAGTTTATTGTACAATTTTATGAAGAATATGTTGTAATAATAAATGCTATTAACTGTTTTCTACCTAATATAGGTGAAATAATACAAAACTGTGCACCATTAAATGGCAGACACAGACTAACCTTCACTTGCTTTGGCATGGTCTATGGCAAAATCCCATATACTCTTCTCCCTAATATTAAGTAAAAGATTAAATTTAAATGATAACACTGTGAGCGTGAATGAGTAAAATGCAGTGAGCTAATCTTAATTATTTTATCTTAGTTTCTAAAGCTATAACTGATATAGCAAACAGATTTATGAGATAAATAAAGAATATTGATCAAGCATATTTTCTATCACTATACGTTAATATTGAAATGCTAAACAGTATTCACTTATAGTAAACAAAAATAACAGGTTAGTTGTATGTATTTCGCAAGTTAGATCCTGGTATTATATATGCAGAAGTTTTTTGACAATAAATTTTTTGAATTTATTATTAATCTCATTTACACTTTGAGGTTACTGTATAAAGTTGTTATATCCATTAAAATGTTAGGACTGCAATGGTTTCAGGATAATAATTAGATAATTAGATAACTGACATATTAGTGTACTATAAGATTTTGGATACCAGCTGCAGGTTATTTATTACATTTGTAAATGTTCTGACTTTCAAGTCTTTTATAACAAATGACTCATTATTATGGCATAATGATTATAATTCACTGCTTGTGACCATAAGAGACTGGGGAATCGGCAGCATCAAAAAGGAATTGATAGATCTACTATTTTTGACTTTGATTTTTTATGAATTTTTCCAAACTTAAACAAAATACAGTTCTGTGCATGGACCCATGGTAAATATAATATGCTGAAAGATGCTGGTATGCTGACCACAGTCCTCTTTGACCACCAGAGGATTTGACAGCAGAGGGGTGGAGGGGGGAAGGGTGTGATTAGGGATTTAGACCTTGTGAAGTTGTGGGCCTCATGTGCGGCAGTGAGGAATGGGACCCTGTCTCGCTACTCCGGGCAAGCAGCCAGCCATCTCATCAGAACCCAAGATGCCTGGCACCATATCCCAGCTGCTGGAGCTGACATCACTGCAGCTGATGCAATTGGAGCTGACATTGTAGCTGATGCTGGTGTTTGCAATATACTGGCGATTGGAATGATTTTTCAGCTGACCAATAAATAACAGCCATCTCAATTCCCCTTTACCAGGGTATGCCTCTACCTCCAAGCCATCATTTATTTAATCTGCCCCACCCCCCTAGGGGGGTATGGACAGGACAGCCATACTACCAAAACAGCTGTATGGGGTAGGGTAGGTGGGGTGGCAGTCTATAAGGATGGGGGGAGGGGTGGAGGGAAGAGGAGTGCCTGAAGCTAGCAGCCGGGTCAATTGGAAAAGTCTGGGGTGGAGGCAGGGGGAGGCTTACACTGGGGTTGGGTGTAAAAAGGGATTAATGGGCATTCTTTGACAACAACTCAACCCCAAAAAGATGATCCAAGGATATTTCAACTCAATATTTTATAGATATTTACAAGACATACCTTTCTGGGATCTGATGATTCCAATTCAAAGCTCTCCCGGCCCCCTCCTCCCTCCACCCCATCCATACTAAAGGGTGGGGAGACCAGAAGGCCATTCTGGTAGTACAGCCATTCTCCCCCCCACCAGCCCTCATGATCAAATCGTCCAGTGGTCAACAGCGACCAAAGTGGGCGTAAACCACTGAATATATTTGTTGCCTTGGAAGAGCGGAGTGGAATTCATCAGATGTAACCTTAATTCCATACCTGAAATGGCACAGTTCACTGTCACTCCTTATTTAAAATAATTAATGGCATTTTCTGCAAGGTCTCATATATTTATTAAAGTTGCATGCGGAGTTGTTTCACTGTTTTTGAATGCCAAATTTGAGTATAAGAAAACAAACCTAAGGCCTTAAGGTTCATAACAGACAATAAACACCTACCATATCGCTCACCAATTATCTGCCAATGAGCAAAACATTTCAAATTCATGAATTGTCCACCACAAAATGAAAATTTGTGCTGATTTGAAATATCATAAACGTGTGTACACAAATAGTTTACCGGTGCCACCGACAGGGGGCCCAAGCGCTAAATTATATGAGACAATAGAAGCGTCCGGAGCGCCACTTTGACACTTTGACACTGCTTGTGGTTAAAGGTAACATTTCCTGTTTATGTTTATTTTGGTACAGCTGTTGCAACGGTCAGCTCCAGATGTAACTTTAATTTAAATATTTAGAGGGGATACATCTAGATTAATATTCAAAATTAATTTTACTTTGGCTTGCCATAACACATGTCTTTGCCTGGATGAAGTATACTGCACATGTACTTTTGACATATCCTTCGGTTGCTTAGGAACTCCCATTGTGACGTCATGTTTATAACATTTTGATATCACAATTACTCAATATACTCTGCTTGGAACTTGGCAACAGATATTTAATATATTAATTGCTTATAAATTAACTTAATTAAATATACATCCATTGTTAACATTGTCATTGAATAATCCATTCGTTAATTTTGTGGGGCAGCTGATTTAATTATTGAAGACCTGACATAATATCCTTCGATCTCTCTTTGCTTGAATATACTTATGTACAGTTGATTTTTACTCCGAATCCGAAAATGTCTCATGGGGGCTGTTATGCGAAATGAAAGTCCTAAGCCTATGCTTGAAATGGACTTTGAATATGCATGCATGTTACCTTAAGAGCTCGCTTGCACTCGCTATTAATACTAGTCCAAACCCCCGACAATATGGCTATTTATGGGTTCACGATATCATGAATATGACTGCGGGCGATAATAGGGGTCGTTTGCAAATCAATTGCACAAACGCGGTATGCAAATCCGAAACTTCATAAAAAAAATCACGGTTATACCCTGAAGACATGGCGATAACTGTCACTGTGTGTAAATATGTTGTTTGCCACTGATTAGGGCGGCAATAAACTCTGCTTTTTCAGCTATCCACGACAAGCTTGGTTGACAACCAAAAATGCCGAAGTACCGTATTTGTCCGCCAGGGTGAGCATGCGGATGGTTTTCCTCAAGATTGTCCGCAACAAGGCGCCACTAGGCCTACATACCTATCTTGTCTTTTGGCGCCACATCTTGGCCACGTGCAGCACGATGTCGTATGCCTGTACATATCAGCAAAGCCGGAATTTGCAGTACAAAAAGCGAAAGCCATGCAAGTTCTTTTATATCAGCGAACCATGGTGGTACAAATAAATCCAGTACAGGGTTTTGTTGGGGAAACTGACAATCAGAACGGTTGGGATTCTGGAGGTTTGGCCAGTGGATTGGGACGCTGTAGCCCATCAAGGCCCTCCCGCCCCAAAACATGCATGAATGTTTTTGTTTCAAATTGTGGAAGACTACACAGCAATCTCATGTTTTTTTGCGTTTTTATTTGCGTTTTTTCATCTGAATAACATGAAGCGCTTGTTTGGGGGTGAACCCTTAATGAAACGACACACGCTCAACATTCATTCCAATTCCGATTAGATCTATTTTTACATAGCATACAGCATCTAGGGATATGGAAGGGTAAATGCTGACATGCGACATTGCCGTCTGTCAAAAATCGACACCCGAGATTGGCATTCAAATCCGACATTGATAATTTCCAAATTCGACACCGACACAGTTTTACAGGACTTTTCTCGAGAATACAATAGCCACGCCGTTATTGGAAAAATCGACACCGAAAAAAAGAAAAAATGGACACTGGACATGACCTCATCCTTCCAACCCGTATATGTTACAATTGTTTTTAATCGCATACATCGCACTATAACGATCAATGAGATGATTGAAACACGCTGAAGGAATACAGACAGTGTCATTCACCCCTTGATAGACTTAAGCCCGGTTCCCACGATGAAACTTTTCCACGACACTCGCCTTCTGGACGATATCTGGTGAAAATGTGTCTGCTGAAAATTCTCCGTTCACACGAGGAGATTTGTCCACGAGATTTTATATGACCTTCAAATTGGCCATCTGTTCTTGAGGGTAGGGCTACCTTCTGGAATATTCGCAATTAGGTGGCGAGGGAATCACGCAGTCCCTTGACACCAACCAGACCCGGGACCAGACCCGGCTGCGGCTCTCTGATCTTGTCGCCTGGATATAGAGCATGTCCTATTTCTGGACGACGTCGCCTGGGTCGTGAAAGTGTCTTAAATCGTGTCTTGAGCGCCCGTTCACACGGCGAGATTTTCGGCAAAATCTGTCGCCTCCCTCGAGTTTCGTGGAAAAATTTCATCGTGGGAACCGGGCTTTACAGTAGCTGTCACATAGAGCCCCCGGTCCGCCTCGATAGCTCAGTGAGTTAGAGCGCTGACATTCAGCGCTCTGGCCACCTGAAAGCCTAACGGCACGTGGGTCGGTGGTTCGCGCACCCCTGTGGCCTGTGTGGTCGCAAGATAAAGACTCCATGTCTTCGTTCGCAAAGAGTAAGGGGCTACCCCCGGGGACATGGCTCCACTCTCCCTTTCTTTTCCCATGAACATAATATGACCAAAAGTCGTTAAAGCGTCCTAAATCTACAACCAACCAACCAACTAACATAGAGCTCTGGAGTGGGGAAGGGGGACTGGTGGTATGGAGGGCGCATTAGAGCGATAGCACGCATCCCGCTAGGCGTGGAATTTGTCCCCCAAATGGTCATATGTTGGATCGACGACTGTTTTTTCCTTTTTATTTCTTGCCCATGAATCCAATGAAAACTGGAAGAATTACTAGGTCTCATATGTCTTACAATGTATTTAAGGCTGCTCTTACAGAAACTTTCCATGTTAATTAAAGTGTCAATGACTTTCAAAGCATATTTTTTACAAGTCCTCGGACGTATGGCCAAACCTGAAAAATGCACGCTTTATTGTATGGCAACAAAACATATTGCTAGGTGAATGTAATTCTGCCGGAGGCTGCATAAAATCACCCAACTCAATCCACAGAGCGATGGATACCCTTTTGTCCCAGCTTTCCGTTGTAAATGTGTACTCAATGTTTCCCCCCCCCCCCCCGCTCCCCTCACCTGTCTAAGGCAGGGTGTGATTGTCGACTCCAAGTCGCTCTCGTGTTTGCTAACCAACAGGCCCAATGGATGGTAGGCGTGATGGCCCCAATACCATACCAATATCAATGGCCATAACATTGACAAACTGATAATGGGAATTGGCAAACACGCAGTTGTAAGTTCTGACATGTGGTCCTCAGACCTGGGAGTGTTAGGTGCATACATAGCGGGATACACATAGACATACACAAAGTCCGAATAAACAAAGTGAACGGGTGAGGTGACGAAGGCTAGCTCGCCCGGACCGGGTTTGCTCAAGTGGAACTTGCGCCGCTTGCCTGGTTGCATGCATGTTGCACGACCTACATACTTCTCCCATACGCTAGCTCAATAGTGACGCCGCGTGGACACCGCACTCATGGTCGTAACTTGTGCAGCTCTGCAGTGACTACAGACACGCATGTTGTACGTCAATTGAGTACAAATAACAACACCACAGTACAGTGCTCGTTCTGACAAATAGAAATACAGGATCGTGGTTGATATTGGGCTGAAGTGAGACCATCGCAGGGTTGAGAATTTGTAAGTCCACTAATGACTGCCACAAGCGACAAGTTCCAACAAACTCTCAAGCTGAGACGGACCCAATGGTTAGTTTACATGTATAAATACAGTGATGTTGATGCTAGACTAGTTCATTGTGTTGTGTGTCATGTCCTACCAACCCTGTATGTAATACAATAGTCGCTCTTCCCTGTCAGTGATGTTTGGTGTTCAGTGCCACTCTTGTGCACCGGCAGGGCAACTTTGTGCAAGGAATGCCCTGGGACACCAATGATAGGGTATACGTCATAAGTATACACTACCATTGGGGACACACCAGTGAAATGATGAAGTAACAACAGTGGGGGATTGAAACGTGAACATTAGACTGCATTCCAATACGCCACCTCTCGACCACATCGGTTCGGATGTGACAAGAGAATCAGTGCTTCTGTATAGCTCATATAATACTCACGCCTTGCAATTTCTACAATGATTAATTTCGTGGTTGATGGCCGTATTTGAACTATAACACTGCAATTATAACAATATAGCAGCATCGTTCTTCCATGTTAGAGCGAACCATTGTTTAAGCATAGCTCATGTACGACTCGCGCGTAACTTTACCACAATACTCCATTTCATTGGCACTACTGAGTATGGGGGAAAAATGAAAAATCAACGGCAGGAACATGTTTTAATTTGAAAGATTTACTGTGTTGAATATGTGTATAATTGTTCGTTTCATGCATCAAGGTGAACCGTGCATTGTGCTTGTAGGCGCATCCATGAACTTTATTTTTAAGGCAGTCAAGGCTTGTGATTGAACTCCCAATTAGAAAGGACAAATTCTTTAAACTAAGTGTACAATGACACTAAAAGCGTGTCGAAAAACTATAACCTGGTATTTTGGGCAATTAGGTTTGGATATGAAATGTGGGTACAAAAAAAGAGGTTGACAAGCTATTGACCTCTTTATGCCTAATTATACATATCTCGTGTTGGAAGTGGGAGGCATGTCTCGTGGTGGAAGTGGGATACATATCTCGTGTTGGAAGTGGGAGGCATGTCTCGTGGTGGAAGTGGGATACATATCTCGTAGTGGAAGTGGGATACATATCTCGTGGTGGAAGTGGGAGGCATGTCTCGTGTTGGAAGTGGGAGGCATGTCTCGTGGTGGAAGTGGGATACATATCTCGTGGTGGAAGTGGGAGGCATGTCTCGTGGTGGAAGTGGGAGGCATGTATCACACGCAGGACGTGCGGGTGAACTATGACTTGGAGGAGTCGGGGTTCGGATGCATGCCTCTGTATCAGTTACAATATTCTGCACTTGGGCGAAACAGGGTTGGTTCGCACCCCGCACCGGCCTAGCAGCTAGAGCACGCTCGACCATAGGCATGCTACCGACCTGGCCACAGGTGCGCCTGGTTCGAAATGAGGTGTGAAACGCGCAATGTATTGTGTGGTAGACGATGTTTTATGGAAGGGCGATTAATATGGGTTGCAGTTACCAACAGAGTGTTTTTCTGCTATTGAACAATTACAACAATGATGCCAATGCTATGCCGGCTATGCCAAATTCTCCAAGAATAAAGGATAAATAACAAGGTTATAATGCCGATAAAGTGGTAGTCCTGGCGAGCAACATGCCGCCGTGTTGATGCTAACGCCCACTAGAAGCGGAACCAACGAGGCGGTTAATTCGGATCCGGTAGCCAACGCCTATTGGACGCGACCCGTCGTGTGGTGGTTCTCTGGCCACAGTCGCCACGTTAAAGATCCAATGGGCGTTAGCACTTATAGAGTAGAACCTCTATAAACCGGCAGACTTTGTCTGGCTTGGGATCTATACAGGGTTTCGGTTGATGAAGGTTTCATGGTCGAGCCTGGTAGAAAGAATTGGGTCATCAAAGCGACGTTGCCATATGGGGGCTATTAGAGAGGACCTTGTGTAATCAACATTGAACAGAAATGTGAAACCTTTGTGTGGCCTTACTTACCATCGTAGTTGATAATCATAACAATAATAATATACTACCTTAACCACCCGCATAACGGGAACGATGTGGGCTCGTGAATGAACCATGCATGGTATTCTGTGGTCTACCAGCCAGACAGCTTGCTGATGCAGGTAAGCTTAAATTATTAGGTTGTAGTTGCAATGTGGCTATTTTATTGTACATGCATATGAAATGCACTCAAATGATGCAGTCAAAGTAAAATGTTTATGTGTACTGATCTGGCATATTTCTCCCCGGATCTCTTGATTTCGTTATCCATGGACGGTATATTACTCAGCATGCAAATGTGATACACGGTTGTTCCAGTCTCTCTCAATCACTCTCTCGACAAAGTTATTTCTTTTTGGCTACGTTAATATATGTTATGTGTTGTTTTTTTGTCTATGATATGGTGCTTTTTTTTGCCCATGCATCCACGCGCTAACCAAACACTGGGCGATTACATCGTAAATGTAATCAATTACGAGTGTACTTGAGAAATTAAAGATTACGATTACATGGTGATTTCAATCTATCGCCGCTGTAGCTTTACTCATAGGGTTTCTATCTCCGCTATAACCGTATTCAGAATGTTGGCAGCGCGTTTGTATTTTGGTCATTCTTTGCAGTTGATTCGTCCTGTTTTAAGTTTTTCAAGTGTGTCAAGGCAAACCTTGACACACTCACCAAATCGTTATTCTGTTGTTCGGTCTTGATCATCACGCATGCGCCAACTAAGCCACACGTGTTTTACTTCGGTCTTTACTTCGTGAAGCGCATTATTTGCATCAATACATAAGCATTCGTAATGTGAAACATCACATTCTTTTTCATATGCTCAATCAGTTCTGCATGTACGAGCTATATCTAATTTTGCAAGCTCATACTCTAATTTAACTATGATACAAATTTAACCAGATACGACACACATGTCACCAGTCAACGGCTCGAAAATACACAGGTCGTTGTTCATTAACTAGCATTTATCTGAGGGTTTCTGATGTTTTATTGTTCAGGCGAACCAGCTCGCATGATAGCCCTGCTTTGCGACCAATGAAACTAAGATGACTCCTCCGGCAGTGATGTCACCTCCGAATCTAGAGAATGTGACAGGTAAGTCTAAAAAGGTTTTCTATGAACTAGTGAATAATGTCAATTTGTGGGATTTTAAATTTTCTGCAGCCACACATAGGAACATTTGCAATAGGATAATGCATTAATTTTGTTAGCAATATATCCATATAGTATCTCCACTAGAGAATCTAACTTATCGGATTGGCTTCAAAATTGCAAAGTAATAGTTGCAGAAAGAGCATGTTGTAAAGTAATAGATGACAATCAAAATCCCACACAACTTCATATATATTCATTCGTATTCGTTATGTCTTCTAGTACGACAAATATTAAATGTCACATGGCATGCATGGCGCAATTATTGATACCTTTTGGTGGGTGTCACATGTGTCACATCGCGCATTCTCGCTGACAAAGGAAGCAAGACATGCTAGAAAGAAATTGCCATTTGAGTCAGGAGTGGAATGCGAGTGGCACGAAGATTGATTCATATATATACATGTCATCTCCCTAGAAGCTGTGATCGAATAGACATTTTGCGTATTGGCAACCATATTAAACACCATATGCTTGATTGCGAGACATGAATTCATCCATCTAAGCGAGTAACCACCTTTCCTTCGTATCATCAACATCCGTAATTGTCAGGGTTCTCTTGAATGAAGTTAATAAACAATGCGCAAACAAACTCCCGAAGCCATTTTTACAGCCATCCTGGACGATGACATGTGTTACAAGTTTTTGTTATATGATAAATAATGTTAAACAAATTGGTAAATAAATGCTTTAAATCACGAGGACAGGAACGAGAATCTAGCAACAGACAGCAACATCTTGTTAGCGACAATCGGCCATTAAAATAGCAAAGAGAAATGTTGTTCGTGAATTGTTATCTTTTGGCGGCCACTATGGATGTCATGTTTGACTATCAAACGAGCATATGTTTTCAGTCCCAAACGAAACCAACGCCAGACTCTTTGATCACTATACCGTTATAAAGACTGGGATTTGAAACCCAAATGTACTGTGTAATTGGTGTAGAGCCTCACATTTTCAGGATACCGACGTTTACTACCGTCTCGGGCGCCATCTTGAATTGTGACGAAGTATATAGCTCGATGGGGTTAAAATTTGTTGTTTTCTAAATCCACATATATTGTTACATAGTAATACACCCCTGAACTGTTTAACTTATATCATATATTTTTTTAACAGAAACGAAAACCTGTGCACTAGTAACAATACTAATTGAGGTTTTTCAAAATCATGGCGCCCAATTTAGAGGCCATATTGGATTTTCGGCCAATTATATATCATCCCCTTTGCCCTTATACCTAGCAAGATTGTTTAATCTCAACAAGTTATAGGCACATCCAAAGACTTATGTCAACTACGTTCAAAGGCAACCTTCATATGTGATCTAAGAAGTCTCTCAACTAATAAAATGTTGATGTCATCTTAGCCACCAGCCAACTGCGGGATTCTACTAAGAGTTCAAAATTCGGATTATTTGTCCAAATTTACTCTAGAATGGAGACACGAACCTCTTGGACTCGAAAACAAATAAAAAAGTCTGCGGGCTCTTTGACCACTGTGACTAGATTTGACCAGATTTGAGATAATTGGCATTTTTCAGATCGCTAATAAGAAGTCTAACTGAATAAACATATGATTTCCATCTAATTTCCACCAAGTAACCCATAAATGACATTTCAAGGTCAAATCTAAAGTGGTAGGTTCGAAACCTCACATCATGTAGATATTACTCCACAATGTACTAAGGTAACCACTTGCAACAAAAAATGCCTTTAAACGTTAATTTTAAGGTCTTGATTATGAGTTGGCCGGCGAACTATACTGACTATTCTGTGGCACTGGTTGGGATGCATTAGCTATTATGTTGCAGCTGTTCCTGTGGCGGGCGAGGCCCACGACCCCTACGTGCTGATGGTCTGGGCCGCCTCGTGTTCCAGTTTGACAGTGGTCGTCTTCCTCCTGTCGACGGCACTATACATCAAGTGAGAACCGACTTTCACAACCATTTTTTTAAATAATTAGAACATGAGCAACCTTTGGCATTAATCTAAACAGCAATTTCTCACCTACATTGTGATTTTCAAGATGTTTTGGATACCTTTTATAGAAACTTGGATACCTTATCTGACAGCGTGGGTCGTACTCGAAACAGACACTTTTAGATATATTATATTTAAAAAGGTAAAAAAAGTCGGCAGTGATGAGTTTTGAATATTGATTAATGTTTACAGCTACACGATATATGCACCAATGTGGTCAGAACACGTGGCTTAGCGACATACCCTGTTATTATCTAAGGGAAATGTTTTTCAGTATAAGTAGCTTTCCAGCATAACTGCAAAGATGGGGCCTTGCTAAAAATCTTTTTTATCATAATAATGTATCTCGGGGGAAGTATGGATTTCTTGTGTACTACTTCTTCAAAATTCATTCCTGCAGTTTCATGTTTCGAAATTGCCCCGGGTCCTACCTGTTGTAGTGGCTAGCGCACTATGCCGCAGATCACCAGGTCGTGGGTTCGAATCCGGGCCCGGGCACCTAATCTGGGGCATATTTCATCCATTCATCGTCCATCGTCCCGGGAGATGTCGTGGCCCAGTTAGCCCTTGTGTGCACCAAAGCGGCTTAACACACCAACATTTCATGACCAACATTCCCCAATGATGTCACACGATGGAGGTCCCAGCTGTGACTGAGGCTATTTCCAGTAGAGGAGTGGGTGTGCTGGATTAGCAGGGTCGATGATTGGAACATGATTGGCTTGAGGCCGGTTAATATAACCAGTTTGTTGGAGTGGCAGTGATTGCGGCGTTCGTAACCTTGGAGACGTCAAGCAGCGACCGCTGGCCAGTCTCCGGGAACCGGGACCGGAAGAGGATATCCAAGTGTGTGTGTGTGTGAGGTTGCGGGGGGGGGGTAAGCCATCTAACTCGCAGCATGTCGCCGGGACCACTTCACTGACTCACGAGTGTTTAATCAGCACAATGATTTAGCTTTTGACCTTTATCCATTAGAATAATTAACCAGCCACCTCGCCATCTTCATGTTCCGGGGTGTATGGAGAGTGAGGCAGAGAGGGCGGGGAGAGAGGTGGAAGGTGGGGATTGGTTGCGGAGGGAAAAACCATGGCATCCACCCACGCGACATTACCTGATTACTGGTCTGTCAGCATGAGGACGGTATGAACAATATATGGCGGTCGGGCCAGCTCATCGACAAGCCAAGCTTGGCCCGCCAACCACGGTAGATAACATTTGTGTAATTGTTCTTTTGTGGTGAGGTCCTTTTTTTTACGGCTTGCAGGAAGGTGATGGATAGCCCGAGGATGAAGCGGAGACTGAAAAAACGCAGGGAACTAGCGAGAAAAGGTATGACACCGTAAAGCCGCCAATAAGCCGACAAACACGATGTATCCATAACGTACAGTGCACATAATTTGAGTATTATTATTATTATAAGAGGCTTTATTATTATGGACAGACAGATGGCGTGCCATATTCCATACATATATATATGTAAGTCTTCATATCTACAACATAAATGTGTATAGGGTTTCTTATGCTTCTCTTCGGCCGTGTGGTAGAACACTGGACTGCGGATAAACAGATTCCTGGTCCTAAACCCGGTCCGAGCGATCTACGCTGATTCAGAAGATTCTTTCATCCATATCCTTCAATGTCCATGAAGGTTCCTTGGCCTATTTAACATGTTTAAGCCTTCGTGTACACAACACGGGCCTCGACTTAGATAGATGACTCGATTTAGCCATCCTCCCCAAACGAAAATGTACGACTGTATCGCTGTATGCTACTGCTATTGCGACCGAAAAGTTGATCTGGGAGTTGTGTTAGGCTAGCCCTGGTATATTCCTTTCTGACCACGCTTTTAAACAGAGCAAGGGATCGAGAGAGACATGCCATTCACCAGCCCTGTAGCTAAAAATCGATTGGCGGCGCATTGAAAACGAAGCGAGAGGTGACAAAAAATGTCTGGATTATAAGAAAAGACATTACAACCAATTAGAAATGAAAGTCCGACGAAAGTCATAAAAGCTTCAGAAACCTAGTGGCGCACATTGACGGTTAGGCACTGCATATTTATTCTGTTAGGACCTTCAACTTGAGCCACCGGTCCGCGATTTCTAATTATATGTCTGGTAAACAACTGGGCTGTCTCCCTTGCTCCATTTACGAGCGTGGTCAGAGGCATGTACATGGGTTGGGCTAGGCCTACCTATTATTTTACCATTTGTACAGAAGCCTAGCTAGCCTCGATCTCCCAGCAGGGGGAATAAGTTTTCTGATGCATCTCTTGTAACATTCACTGCGCTAAACATATCGTAACCCACAAATTGTGATTGAAGGCCAAATTGGTCATTTTTGAATGACCTCCATTGTGGTCGTATTATAGTAATATGACTTATGATACCAGAAACCTGTCATACCGCCATACCCGTTGAGGACAACCTATTAGGTGACCGTTATGTCAGACAAAGGCGATACGTGGGAACAAAGCGACCTCTGCTTGGAAAGTGGTACAGCCTAAAGTTCCAATATGTCTATCCCCAGGTGAATATTCCCGCCAACGACAACATGATGAACACACACGGAGTATGCGCCCCCCCCCCCCAGCCCCCACCCCCACCGTCCCGTTTATCCACACGCCTCGAGGCTTATTGTCAACGTTAGGAGTGGACGCTACTGAAGTGTACCACGTGACTGCCTACCGCAGCCCGACACGCGCCCAGGCAGAGTCCGGGAACCAGCCAGTTCCGCCCCGAGGCAAGCCTGGCCCTTTACAGGCGCCTGGCGCCAGCGAATCATCACGGCTGATTGGTTCCGGGGGCTGGGTGGTGGGAGGGTGGAGCCCCCTCTGCCATACATAGTAGCTTGTGACAGATAGGGTGCGAGACGAGCGTTTATTGAACGGCATTCAGTCGCATCACATCCTGCTATCAACAATGATTTATCGAAGATTTCGCTCGAAATGAAAGGTATTGGTGTCTTAGGCCGCTTTGCAAAGGAATCCCGTGTCTGCTTGAAGGCATGCAACTGGAACACGTGACAGTCGCAAGACTTTAGCACACATTTTGTGCAATTCTTTGGACAGAAGAAATGCGACCAAGTGAACAGAAGATTGTATCGCTCAAGGATACAAACGGCTTTCTAATTATCTTTCCACATAAGTAGTTTTGTTCCAGTCATGAAGAAAATGCATTTCCTTTACCCATTAGTGAGAGAGGACCGCTACTTGGCAGACGTATCAAGAGAGGCAATCCCTGTCGGCGAATTCCTCAAGGAATCCAAAACTCGCCTCAAGAAAGGAAAGTTAAGCTGGGAATTTCAGGTGAGTGAACACTAAGGGCTGGGTAACTGCGATATATGGACAATTAAGATCGCAAATGTCAAATGAGTGAACAGTTTAAGTCAGGGATCTCGTTTCAAGTTCGAACAGATAAGGATGTGATCAATTTTGATGTATGAACAGATAAAAATCGGATCAAGTTGTTTCAGGTAAGAACAGATAAGGATCGGACCAAGTTTCAGGTAAGAACAGATAGGGATCGGATCAAGTAGTTTCAGGTATGAACAGATAGGGATCGGATCAAGTAGCTTCAGGTATAAACAGATAAGGATCGGATCAAGTTTCAGGTATGAACAGATAGGTATCGGATCAAGTTTCAGGTATGAACAGATAAGGATCGGATCAAGTTTCAGGTATGAACACATAAGGGTCGGATCAAGTTTCAGGTATGAACACATAAGGGTCGGATCAAGTTTCAGGTATGAACACATAAGGGTCGGATCAAGTTTCAGGTATGAACAGATAAGGATCGGATCAAGTTTCAGGTATGAACACATAAGGGTCGGATCAAGTTTCAGGTATGAACACATAAGGGTCGGATCAAGTTTCAGGTATGAACAGATAAGGATCGGATCAAGTAGTTTCAGGTATGAACAGATAAGGATCGGATCAAGTTTCAGGTAAGAACAGATAGGGATCGGATCAAGCAGTTTCAGGTATGAACAGATAAGAATCGGATCAAGTAGTTTCAGGTATGAACAGATAAGGATCGGATCAAGTTTCAGGTATGAACAGATAAGGATCGGATCAAGTTTCAGGTATGAACAGATAAGGATCGGATCAAGTTTCAGGTATGAACAGATAAGGATCGGATCAAGTTTCAGGTATGAACAGATAAGGATCGGATCAAGTAGTTTCAGGTATGAACAGATAAGGATCGGATCAAGTTTCAGGTAAGAACAGATAGGGATCGGATCAAGTTTCAGGTATGAACAGATAAGGATCGGATCAAGTTTCAGGTATGAACAGATAAGGATCGGATCAAGTAGTTTCAGGTATGAACAGATAAGGATCGGATCAAGTAGTTTCAGGTATGAACAGATAAGGATCGGATCAAGTTTCAGGTAAGAACAGATAGGGATCGGATCAAGTAGTTTCAGGTATGAACAGATAAGAATCGGATCAAGTAGTTTCAGGTATGAACAGATAAGGATCGGATCAAGTTTCAGGTAAGAACAGATAGGGATCGGATCAAGTAGTTTCAGGTATGAACAGATAAGGATCGGATCAAGTTTCAGGTATGAACAGATAAGGATCGGATCAAGTTTCAGGTATGAACAGATAAGGATCGGATCAAGTTTCAGGTATGAACAGATAAGGATCGGATCAAGTAGTTTCAGGTATGAACAGATAAGGATCGGATCAAGTTTCAGGTATGAACAGATAAGGATCGGATCAAGTAGTTTCAGGTATGAACAGATAAGGATCGGATCAAGTTTTAGGTATGAACAGATAAGGATCGGATCAAGTAGTTTCAGGTATGAACAGATAAGGATCGGATCAAGTAGTTTCAGGTATGAACAGATAAGGATCGGATCAAGTTTCAGGTATGAACAGATAAGGATCGGATCAAGTTTCAGGTATGAACAGATAAGGATCGGATCAAGTTTCAGGTATGAACAGATAAGGATCGGATCAAGTTTCAGGTATGAACAGATAAGGATCGGATCAAGTTTCAGGTATGAACAGATAAGGATCGGATCAAGTAGTTTCAGGTATGAACAGATAAGGATCGGATCAAGTTTCAGGTAAGAACAGATAAGGATCGGATCAAGTTTCAGGTATGAACAGATAAGGATCGGATCAAGTTTCAGGTATGAACAGATAAGGATCGGATCAAGTTTCAGGTATGAACACATAAGGGTCGGATCAAGTTTCAGGTATGAACACATAAGGGTCGGATCAAGTTTCAGGTATGAACAGATAAGGATCGGATCAAGTAGTTTCAGGTATGAACAGATAAGGATCGGATCAAGTTTCAGGTAAGAACAGATAGGGATCGGATCAAGTAGTTTCAGGTAAGAACAGATAGGGATCGGATCAAGTAGTTTCAGGTATGAACAGATAAGGATCGGATCAAGTTTCAGGTAAGAACGGATAAGGATCAGCTCAAGTTTTAAGCATTAACAGATAAACCTGATACCATATCAGGTTAGTGAAGAGTTAATTCTCAGATAGAATATTGGGAATGTCAACAGTAGTGTTCTTTAGTGAGCTTCAGAAGAGAGAACACATGCTGTGAGTATCACGTGATCTATATGTGGAAGGGAAAGGCTCATGTCGAGGATGCAAGATGAGAGTACATGTATATGAAGAACTTCTCCCGGTATCATTATTCATGTGTCAAATCGTACCCCAAGGGGTTTAGACAATCGAAGCTTCCGTCAGACGAACCAGCTGGTCCCATGGATCAACATGGGGCGGAGTGTATTGAGTGTGTTGGGTGTGTGCGTGAGGAGGTGGCGGGGGGAAGGGGTAGGTTCGGTCTCTTCCTTTACAATAATCCATGTTAAGACAGGGTACGAGCGATAAGCGTAAGCAACAGACGCCCGCCCCGATCTATGCCTTTCCACTGTTACTTTCCATTTGTTGAAGCTTAAAACGGCGTCAGTCACGTGACAGCTGTAAGCCGTCGTCATGGGCCCAGGCCTGTAGCGAAGTATAGTCACTGGTAATAGATCATGTCACAAGGGGTGTGTCGTCCTTATCCTTGCTTCCCTTAGGGAAATGGTGCGTTCGCGGACTCACTGTCCTGGTCATTCATTTGTACAAGCGGCACATCTTACAATTGTTTGTTAATTCTTGTGGACCGTACGTACGCTGTTCGATTTACCATTGAAAGATCCGGAGTGAGGGAGAGAGAGAAAGATGAATATTCATGACGCATTGTTAAGTATATATTGCTGTGTTTCAGGCTTTAAATCGCCAAGTGATCGATAATAGCTGTGCGGTGGCCCAGAAGGCGCAGAACGCACTACGGAACGCCAGTCCTGATGTCCTGCCATGTAAGTTTGGGATCCTACCTCAGTAGCTAGTCAAACAGATTTCAACCCCGAGCCCGACTTCGCAGTCTGAGGATTATATCTGGCATATCATCATCCCATTATCAATAGGAAGAATAGGCATCACCTGGCATGGTTGACGCAGTTCCATGGCCACATCGCATACGGTAGGCCGACGGTCAGATTCTACTTCAATACGGATTCGTGATATCACTGTAATACGGACTCTCAAGGAGAAACATGTTCCATATGTGCGACAATTGCGACCAAGGTGAAATAGATACATATCCGGATGGTGCTGGGGTCCCCTCCCATACCCTTGCCACACCCTTCTCCTCCCACCACGCCAGAATCGACCGGTGATTGGCGCTAGATTGCTCGTCACTTTTCCATTTTTATGACATTATGTCTATATATATATCAAGATTCGCTCGACCACCACCGTGGCTTGTCTATCGCAGATGACCACTGCAGGGTTTTGTTGGAGGCGGACCCAGCGGACCGTGCAGCAAACAACTACATCAATGCCAGCTATATAGACGTGGGTATCGCATGATGGGCGCCTGCTTACTATGTCAAGAGCTATTTGATTAATCCGAACTTACGCAGTTGAATACATATCGTTTGTCATTGACTAGTTCGGGTTTAATGTTAGGGGTCTGGAAGGGGCAAATGGCGACACACCACATTGCCTTTTTTGAAAAATCGACACCCGGACACCCAAATTCGAAAGTTTTACTTTGAGTAGTTTCTTGAAAATCTGACAGCTGCACTTTAATTGCAAAAATCGACATTGGGCACTGTGAAAAATGTACGCTAAGCAGGGGGCCCCCTTTTCCAGACCTTTATTGTTGGCGTGAGCGAACCGTGACTGTTCATGAAGCAATCTTAATGTAATGCTTGATTCGATGTGTGCCAAGCTAAGTCCTATATCTCGCGTAATAGTAATGTCTGGTGAACTTTACGTTTGTTTAGCGCATTGTATATATATCGAATGGATCTGATGTAATGAGTATGGCCTTGCTTCGTTCATTACTCCCAGTCATCCCAGAAGCCAAAGGCATACATTGCAACTCAAGGTAAACATTATGGGTTACTAACAATTTGTAACGGTCCAATGTCGGTAATGGCGTATATGAACTTTTAAGACCGTACCCGCCATTCTGAGACTTAAAACTAAAAGAAAGATCGATATGGATCATGTAGATTTGTGTTGTAACGTACACAACATTGACATAAAATATATGGAGCCCATATACATAATGCCAGGATACGATCCGTTTATGAAACAATTCCCCGCCATATTTAATATAATGTGACATTTAACAGAGTTGCTCACTATTCTGTCAGGGCCCAAGCGGGAGACGGTGGGAGACTTCTGGCAGATGGTATGGCAGGAGAACTGTCGCTGTATCGTCATGGTCACCAATCTATTTGAACACGCCAGGGTGAGATTCTCGTTAGGTGTTTTCCCGTTCTGCATCGACAATAGTATGTTTGTGCGGTCCACTTTTATGGCGACTTACTGTTCTAAAACTCACTGACCCTCCGTATAACACGCTCTTTTCTTTATTTATCGGATACAATCTATCTGAATTTATTGCAATAACTATGCATATACATACATGATTTCCATTAAAAAAATATGATTGTTTCAGCACTTTAAATTTGTTAGTGTTAAGGTTGTTTCGTTTTTTGTTCTTCTAAATTGATGAATGTAAACGCGACCTGTTTCTTGAAGAGTGTGATGTGTTCGAGAGTGCCTCGCGGCGACGATACAAGACCATTCAATGGGCGCATTTCTCTGGTAACTCGGGTATATCCCCAAGGTGGACCGAATACGCACATTACGCATCGGTATACCGACATTTCTTTTACCTGGGTCGCGTGCACGCGCATTCATTCGGTATGCCGATGTGCCCCGTTCAATAGAGCACGGGACATTCGCGAGAGGACGGCGGCTGATTGAAAAGTGAACGTCTAGGCTGGTTCTATTACCTCTAAATGAACCGGTGTGAACATTTAATTGACATTAGGCAGGTCGGGAAGACATATATCGGGCGGCCTTCCGGTCTCGGCCCAAAAAACGCGCCCAAATAAATAATGCGGCGATATACTATGCCACAAATCACCTTTTGTTATGAGTATTATTGAAAACTTCATTAGATTACAGTACCAGTGCATTAAGGCAGAGCGATCGCTCAAACTTTGAATATATGGAGGTGTTTACAGAGAGTACGAGTTTGCTAATTTGCGCCTTAATTGCATGTACTGAGCTCCTATATTTTGGCACACATCCGCAGCTACAATGTGAGAAGTACTGGCACAACCAACACGGTAAATACGGCAAGATCCACGTGTGGCTGGAGTCGACAGAAATATTGGCAGAGTTCCACATACGGACTTTTAAAGTGTGCAAGGTATGTCCTTACCTCAAGCTGCCCAAACAGCATGTTTCCCCGTTCTTATTAAATAGAATGTATACATGTTATTACATGTTAATGTGAATGTTTAGTGTGCGGTTAAAGTGGATAAAAACTAGAGCATCTCTTGTTTTTCCCTGGTTGTGTTATGCAAGTCGAAACGTCATTTGGCTATCGCAGTTTTTTTTTTGTAAAAAAGGGAAGCTACATCTTTTGAACTTGCTGGAAGTATCAGTAATTGGTGTTATGATCAACATACACAGCCTGGGGAACAAGAGGAACGGACCGTCAAGCAGTTCCAGTTTGCCAGCTGGGCAGAGGATCAGAACCCCAAGCCCAGCGCTCTCCTCGAGTTCCGTCGCCGCATACGGGCATTTCTCCGCCACAAGCCTGGACCCATTGTCGTGCATTGTTCGTAAGTCGCCTAAACTAGCTTCAACTGAGAACCGGTGACCTTATTCTCTTCCACGCCGCGATTTACGCATCAAGGTCCCATGTTGGTTGTGGGGCCGGCGCGACAGCTCAGTGGGCTAGTAGAGCGCTCGCATTGAGTGCTCTGGTCACCTGAGAGCCTAACGGCGCGTGGGTCGGTGATTCGAGCCTTGCTGTGGCTATGTCTGTGTGGTCGCAGGATAAAGATCCCATGTTTTTCTTCGTGAAGAGTAGGGGGACATGGCTCCACTCTCCCTTCCTTCTCCAATTGACACAATATGACCAAAAGTGGTTAAAGCGTCCTGAATAACCCACCAACCAACCTATGTCGGTTGTTGACGTTCGTTAAGACGAAAATGATAATCACGTCATTTAATCACGGTGTAAATATATTTTGACGTATCGGGCCTATAGGTGGCTTGTACGCCTCGTATGAATTTTGCAAATCGCCGGCATGGTTTGTATGCCAATAATTCCCAAACATTAACATTGAACTTAGCATCTTGGCTGGAAAATGATCTCCACAGTTTTTTTTATGAACGCAACAAGTGAGACACATTGCGTAGAACACTAGTATTAGGGATGAAGGTCACAGCAAGGTCTCTGTCACGCAACGTGCTTCCTCGCGTAACTACGTTATTATTGGGTTTAGAGAGCTACGGTTGGGTTGAGAGTATTCCTCTATGAGAGCCGCAAAAGTATGTTTGTCTCAGATTGTTTCTTAGAATTATAGTTTTCCAGTTATGGGTTTATGAAATTTTATTGTTGTCAAAATTGTCAAAAATTACTGCGACTACATCAATGAAGGTAGATGGCCCATATGCAGCGGAGTATGTACCAATGTTTGTGAAATCATGTGTGCCAAATGGCATCGAAATGAAACGAATAGTTTGCACGCAAGAAGGAATCAAACTTTAACATGGCCAATCATTTTATAAAGCCTTGATACGCCAAATGACTACAAAGTGACGTTTCGGCCTATAACTCGGTCGATATTGCATGTTGAGTCGCAGTCGGTTTTAAAATGTTGCGTCATCCCTTTCAAGCTACGCTTGACGGTCTCGCATTATGCTTTGAATGTACAGCGCATTCATAACCTGATAGCCATAGTCATAGTCATTCTTAGGTTGCCGAGCTTGCGCATACTCTCCGCCGAATAATATCAACGATTTCATCTAAACCATCAGGAGTGTATTGCCGTAATCCAAAAAGTTCACAATTTTAGACCATAATGCCCCAGTTTATGGTTTAAATTGGATTAAATTGCGTGCCTTCACGTGGAACCGGTGCAATTGTTGTTGGTTTCAGAACCGGAGCTGGGCGAACGGGAGTTTTCATCGCCATAGACGCCTTGCTCGAAAAAATGGCGATTGACAAAAGCATCGACATATTTAACTGCATTTACTATCTCCGCAACTGTCGCCAAAAGATGGTAAAAACAAGGGTAAGATCATAATTTGAATAACAAAGTAATAATTAGCTCAGGCAAGTGGATTGTTTAACGTCATATATAGGTGAACCCATATAGTATCTTATACGAACTGGAAGAAATCTAGCTAAAATGTGTCGCGCTCTATGTAATATCCGTTCATGCTAATATAGTCAACGCTAGTCTTAGTATTTCTTAATATTTTCGGTTTCAGGAGCAATACGAGTTTCTTTATGAAACAATTGCCGTGTTCCTACAATGTGGAGTGACTGTTATAAGCGCTCAGGACTTACCCCAGATGGTCCAGAAATTGTCCGTCAGACATGCAGAGTGCAAGTCAACCGGCTTCGAACATGAATTTAGGGTAAAGTATAATACATTATACACTATGCATTTCGAATATAGTTCAGATAAGCCCTTTGCTTGTTGTTCGTCTGATACAATCATTGGAATATCGTCCAGTTAAATTTGAAATTTCAACTGGGACTAACGTGAATCGGTGGTTCGCGCCCCGTTGTGGTCATGTCTGTGTGGTCGCAGGATAAAAATCCCCTGTCTTTCTTCGCAAAGAGTAGGGGGTTACCCCCGGGGACATCGCTCCACTCTCCCTTCCTTCTCCCATTGACGCGATATTACCAAAAGTGGTTAAAGCGTCCTGAATATACAACCAACCAATCAACTGGGACTAAACGCAGTTCGCTACCAGACTGACCGGGCGAGAAACAGTGGCGTATCGGTAGTTATGGGCCGCCGTGAACAGTGAGAAACAGGGCGAGCTGCAAATCAATAGGTTCTTGCAGCTGGGGCCAGTTTCATCCAACCGTAGTTTCATTGTTCCGGAAGACATCCTTGCCCAATGTAGCCTTCATGCAGCATTGCTCTGCTTGGTTCCTGCAGGCCCTGCAGGTTGTGGTGAAGAAGCCCACGGTGGGTGAGTGCGCGGGCGGCCACCGGGCCGAGAACAGACGAAAGAGCCGTGACATCATGGTTCAGCCACGTGAGTTGGCTTCAAGACCTAAGTATATTGATGACTTTCAAAAGTAACATGCAACTGGTTTGCAATGTGAATTTAACTGTTTTGTTTATCATACCATGTAGGCCAATTTGCGGCAACAAATGCATTTATTCCCGTATTCAGAATAGCGATTCAAGCTTTTTAATGTCATATTCTCCTTTTTTGAAACAAATTGCATTGAAGGAATTTAATTGGGAATAAATGAGTTCGTGATGTTGACGCTGCTATGGTCAATAAGACGGTTCTCAACTTGCAGCTGAGCGTGCCAGACCTTACTTGATCACTCAGGACAACACTGACGAGAGCACGGATTACATCAATGCCGTGTATGTTGATGTGAGTGTTATCCACCCCCAGCCCCTTCCACTCAAGGTCAATGTCTGAGGCCTGTTGAGGCTAAACCGCATCCTGTTGCACGCCTGTGCGATAATAAAACCATAACCCCAACCCCACCCATTAACCCTAACCAAGAACCCAAACGTGCCTCGTAATATGCAGTCTAACCTCTTTCCCTCTGAAGGTCGCGCGCTCGGCTATTGTTATGTGTGCGCCGACAAGAAGATGCTAGGCCGGCCCAAGCGGTCGGTGCATGGTTCGAATACAACCAGTGCAAATGTCTATAAAGAGAGCCTTTCTTCCCAACTATTAGGAGTTACTCAGGAAGACATCCTTTCTTCCTTGATCTGAGCGGTTTTGGGTCACAAACGGCCAGCTAGGGTCATGTTTGTTTCTGTTTTATTTTTGAGGGAAGATTTATTTATCTCACTGGAACTATTTAGACACATACCGACATTGTACAAGATGTAGACGCAATGTATGTCCAATTAGAACGGATCAAAGTTTCAGAAAGTTCGATCCTATATACCTCGACCGGTCCAGCACGATCCAACACAATTGAAAAAATACAATGTAGGACCTCAGATTAAAAAAAATTGTTGTCAATCAAGAGATACACATTATGGATTTGATGCCAAATTATAAATATATAATTCTACTTTTCTTGTAGGAGGGACATATTTAATTGTTAAAGTTACCCGGTCTGTCTCTTCAGGGATACCGCCACACAAACGCCTACGTGGTGACCCAGTGGCCGGTCAAATCCACCGTAAATGATGTGTGGCGCCTCATATATGACTACCACATACCCACAATGGTCCTTTTGGATGACGTCACGCTTTCACGGGTAATGAATTAGCGGTTGGGCGTGTTTTTGCATCCTTTTTGATTTGGATTGAAGGAGGATATTATTTAGTGAATGAACTCAGATTACGGTAGCGATAACTTAACTCTAACTAAAATTATACTTTCCAGTCTAGACGATTTATTGAAGAGACATTTATGGTCGCAAGACGTTGTTTTACGGCCCATTGAGTATTATATTAATATGCCATTCATGGGCAGATCCAGGATAGTGGTTTAAGGGGCCTGCAATCCATGTAAATTAATTGATGTACATTGTTCATCAGCCCCTGCCAGCAACGGGACACAATCCTACTATGTGGCGGTAGTTATATTTCTTTCTCAATTTTAGGTGATTCCCAATGGCAATGAAACATAATTAAACCGTTTATTGTAGAACTATCCTGAGTTCTGGCCGAGAAGCACGCAAGTTGAGAACACCTTCGGGCCGCTGACTGTGGTGATGAAGCAGGAAGATGGCGATGATAACTTCGTCACAAGGCTCTTCACGGTCAAAAAGGTAAGATAGGCGTTTAGTTTATCCAGTTTGTCTCTTATTAAAAGGCCTACTTCAATTCATAATAAAAGATTTGTCGAACCGGTGCGACTTTTATGTAATCTGTGTCTTTTCAAGCAAAACAAAATCGGACGAAGCTGCACACTGGCTGTGCCATTATCTTTATTGAGGTTATGTGGGTGGGGTCGTGGAAGAGGGACGGGGGTCAAAACTGACGATTGGGGGAAGGACGCCTCAAGCAAGTTAGACGTTTCCGACGGGACTACAACAGTTGCTGTCAATATATATGCAAAATATATATCACATTAATATTATTTACACTCATTAAAACAAAAATATCTGTAATAATTAGCAATAATGTAACTTGACACTGTTTTTTTAACAACGGTTTGTTTCGCGTTCATAACATATTTATCAGTTTAACCGTTACGTGGGCCTACGAGAGGAAGTACTACGCTACCTGTACGAGATAGGAACGCTCTGCGACTTCCCTAACGTAGGCCTAATTAATCACCTTTTTATAAGTCAGAATTTTCCCCATTGCATATTTTTGCATGCGATGAAACTCTCACTTTAGGAATGTTAGTTCTGGTAAAAATATATTTATGCATTTATTGCATGAGACATCCACGAGGGCTATATCATGTGTATGTTAAGTTATTATATCACTTTCAACTACTGTTGCATGGGTCTGTTTTGCATCATACCGAACAGTCCCGAAAAAAATCGTGCATTGATTGGTGAATCGCCTCTGTCATGTTATAAAGTTGTGGATATAGGCAAATTATTTAGTTTAATGGAAGTATCGGCCCACCACGTTGGCTACAAAGTCGACTAGCATACATTAATTGCATACTTTCACCCTTTTAGCCGTTTTTAAATTGGACATGGGAGGCGATAATTGAAAGCAATTAAATTGAAAGCAATGACGGTTGGCGAAGACTACACTATTTCATATACATATATATATATATATGATTTGCACCAGTGATTTTTTTTTTGGCATCCAGACCATGAACAAAGAAACTTCTCATGAAACATAGGTTATGTCTATATTACACTCATCACTTGACAATTCCACGTTATAAACGAGTCATATTCATTTTGAGTTTTCAAAGCCATAATTGTTCTAACATGATCGAAGGATGAACCAGATTGATAGTTATTTCGGGTTTAAATTTCTTTGCTATGTCGGATCACGGCCACTTCTTGTCCAAAAGTATTAATTAGTCCCTCGTAGGGAGAGTAGTTCAGAGTGGTTCTTGCAGCATGTTCGGATACTTTTCAAGTTTCTGCCATTAGAAATGTATTTCTATAAATATACTTGGCGCAAGTGCCCCCAGGCAAGCCCGCTTCTAGGGGCACAACGGTAACAATGTTAAAAACCTTCGACGTTAGTAGGGAATCGACTGTAGCTTTTATTATAATGTGTGCTCGAACAATCATAGTGTTTACGCATTCTATATACCTTGTTCTATCATCTGACATCAATGAAGTGTGTCGACACTAGGTTGTTTCGGTTATATCTTCGCGAAGAAATGTTGGAGCACACAACTGTTCTTAGTCCAGCCACACTAGCCTCCGTGTAGCCACGGAGTCTAGCTGCCGACCCTATTCACGCCATTAGCAACGGCTTTCGTGCGACCCCCCGCTGACTTCACCGGGTTCTAGAAGTTTGATTGTTCATTGAATAATGCCACTGTAAGACTAAGAGTGAAGAAGAAGGTTATCTCAACACGATTTAGTTCTAAAAACTACAATACCTTACTGAATAAATGTGTGTGCGCCCATTTTCATTTGTTTTCGTAAAATTTTGAGACATCCGCTGTGGTGTGGCAATGGGTGAAACACGCGCCAGTGCGACGCGCACTAAAATACGAACCACCCACGCGCACAAACGAAACAAGCTCCTCGCACGGTGGCGCTACGCAAGCGACGAGCCCAAGCGGAGTGAGCAAATGAAACTGCGTGGAATCGACTTGCCGCTGACTGTTCTGTAAAGGTGAGTTGAAGAAATTGGTAGGACGGACACATTTGGATAGCATAAACGTACGGATAAGTACATATAACCAGTACTTTTTCATGTTCATATTGTTGCACATTCATTAGACAAATGTTGTTTGACTGTAATTACTGAGGTAGATAGGCGTATGCAGTGGCCACCGGCTCGGCCGCCCGCATGCGGTGGCGGCGCACTTAGGGGCGCACCATTTCATATCGGGGGTGGGGGGGGGGTGGGGCCTAGAAAAAAAAATTACCATGCAATTTTTTTTTTTTCATCAATATATTGACATTTTATTTATTTTTTTTATCTTGGTCATCAAAATATTTATTTCTTTAGACACCCATTCGAAATTTCTTTATATATTTTTTTCCCCCAAATTTTTCCCCCAATATTTTCTACGCCCCCCCTGATGTGAAATGGTGCGCCCCTTAGCCAGTGACTGCAATATGTATTTGAAATATGGTTTTTCAAGATGATGGCTATTTCATGGTGAATAAGGGGGGGGGGGTACATTTAAGATTGAAGTATGCATGGTAATATACACTATACAAAGTTCAGCCTCAGAACATAGAGGACATGTTAATAAAACGACGACACACCCATTGCATAAATTGTTAACCTTACACTGAGTTTTGGGCGTACTGCCTCGTATCATAGAGTAGGCAAAACCCCCGGGGGTCCCTTCCAAGCATCCCTTCCAAGCATAATACGGAGGTGTAATACGGGGGCTTCACCGCGGAACCATTTCCAAACCCCATTACGTTGATGAAAGTTGTACGCATGGCGGCTGTAGTTTGTTGTGGCTTTACACTATAATCATTGTTACTTTGAACTGAAATTGGAGTGAGAATCAATCACATGGCCAAATCGAGGTATAAAAACATTGAGCACACACAGAAGCATATGTAAAGACAAACACTGCAAGGAACTTTATTTCTCAATATTTCCGTAATAATAATTTTCTAAAAATAATAATAGGCACTTGCTCCGTGGTACACAAACATAGAAACATAACAAATCTATAAACATGGTTTAATAGACGATTTTAAAGGACGGCCCTTCCATGTAGTGAAGCGGCAGCTAGGGGGTAGTCAAGGAGCCACGCTTACTGGTAGAACGGAAGAGCTGACAAACAACTAGGGCTGGAGGGGGGGGGGGGGGGGGTACCGCGGTAAAGCCTCCCCTACTTCAACGCCAAAATCCCGTCGGTCGGGGCGTTTTAATGCCAAAACCCGCGCAACCCCCCCCCCCCCCCCCTGGCCCCTCACTCCCCGGAAAAGCTGTCAAATCCCTCTGTGTGGCAGACGATATATACTTGTAATGTAGACAGGCAGATTTTACATGGTTGTCTCAGAGATCCAGTGAGTTTGGGGGTAGCGTGGGAATTCGTCATTGGTCAGTCAGTCCGGCCCATATATATCGTACCAACCCACGGATGCCACGACTGTGACCTGAAATCCACTCTGATATTTTGATACCCCCAACCTCAACGAAAGCGACCACGAAGGAACCACGGCTGTATCAGCGCTACTTATTCTGATGCCGTGTCTCCCCATAGAAGCACGTTCCCTACATGTTGGCCTATGCGAGTGCATGAGGCGGGAGTGCAACAAATGGAACAGCCTGCAATGTAATTTGCATACCGGTATGACGTCACATGAAATAGTTTTTGTATCGAGAATGATCGCGAGCGTCTGAATCACAATGTCATGGCTTGCGTGAGAGTATTTAGTGCCTCATATCTTACTAAATAAATGTAACTTGACTTTGGGGCATATACAATAACAAATAACAGGAAGGTTGAGGCCAAAGCATGAGTGTCAGACGGTACACATGTCATTCCGTATTTTAGAACTTTATCGACGCGGCCTTGACATTCATATAGCGCCGTTGTAACAACCGAGTGGGCTGCGGCCGCGCAAATTTGATGGGGCTGCATGAAAATAATATCGCAGAACCTTACTCATGTCGCATTTTGCTTTTAATTTAAGCTGAAACAAAAGCTAAGATACCATTCTACCGGAATCTATATTTAATGCATTCATTTCCATGCTTAAATAAAGGTAAGCGACCCGCTTATCTCCCGACCTGAGTCAGGTCGGAACTCTGCTAATGGAAAAGAATAGCGAGGATATTAAACGTTGGTGCGCGACACGTTGGGAGCGGACCGCGTTTAATTTGTTGAACTAAACTGTTCTCAACCAGCCGTCCGCCATATTTGTTTTTGGCGGATGCCGGTACCTGTGAATGCGACTTGGTTCCTCCTCTCCGTTATCATATGACTCTTCGCTAGAGGGCCTTGTCAATCTCTCACTTTGAACTTAAGGACAACAGCAGCGCCATCTTTCACAGGTCATTGACTGTTACAAAGTTTGGGACCCAGGCTATAAATGGTTCAAATGGTGGCGAGATTCGCCAGGTGACGCTGCATACGCATAGCGGTTGGCAGGGAAAAGTCGCATGCTCCAACATTTGTTCGCGAAAATATGACTGCAACAATCTAGTGTTGACACACTTTCTTGATGTCAGAAGATAGAACAAGGTATATAGAATACCTAAACACTATGATTGCTCGAGCACACATTATAATAAAAGCTACAGTCGATTCCCTACTAACATCGACGGATTTTAACATTGTTACCTGTGCCCCTAGAGAAGCGGGCTTGCCTGGGGGCACTTGCGCCAATAGATATACGTGAAAAATAAGAAACAACGAACCATCCTTCGCCATCATAATATTGCAGAAAAAGTTTTATGATGGAGAAATTGAGGCTGATTTCAACGAAGACGTGGAAAACCCGGTATGATCTAACATGAATATCTTACCAATGTGTATGCAACCCATAATATATACATAGGCTTTATTAACAAGGTGATACTTCATCATAAACAAAAGCTGACTGTGTAGATTCATTCACTTTAATTGTTAACGTAGGAGCTATGTAGCGTTGACCAATTACCTAATATTCAGTGATGTTCTTCCATTCTTTCTTTGCTTATTCTCAAACTTTTCTCAAATATTATATGTGCGCACCCTAGCTGTTATAGTCATGTAACCGGCCACGTGTTTCCTACTATCGCTCGCTTTCATTGCATGATATCCGCTTTAGATGAAACGCCTTCGACGGCCTCGCCGTCAATCTGTCACCGTAGTGACTGCGATAGTGAAATGTTATCTTTAAATACCGGTTCAGCATATTATATTGGTGAAGGTTAAAAGGCTTAGTTGAACTTATCACTGGGGTCGGCCAGCGCCCAGCATTGCTTATAGATTGTCTGTGAAGTCCGGGTTGAAAATTACAATCGAATATGAGATACAAATACTTATATTAACGTCGAATTTAGTCAAATTACATAAATATATATTTGCATGAAAAGTCAAAAGAAACTTCATTTCCATATTATAGCTTGATTAACAGAAATCCAGATGTATAGAGTCTAGGCCTATTACTTTCATATTATTTCCTAGAGATTATATTTTGAACCTTAGGTATATCTATTTATCAGCCAATGCCATATCGAATGAACTTGCTGCATGTTAAAAGTAGGCTCACTTCAAGATGAATATATAGTTAGGCCTACCGTAATGGATGAAATAAACGAGCCTAATGCCTATAGTGAGTTTACTTACAGCCCTGATCTCATTATTTCTTTCCATAATAGATTCTATGCCTTTAATAACATTCTATAATCCGCTGGTGCAATAGTATGTCGATCCTCTAATCACTTAATGCTTTGACTATGGCATTATTCTGTTAAAGGATGTATGATGTCGTCAAAAATTGAGCACTTGTGTACATGCAGTTTAAAGCATTAAAATGTTGCGAGAACACATAGCTAGAACACAAACGTGAACAAGTGATTGTCATAATCTCGTCTTGTGTGAAAGCCCAGAGATAGACAAGAGTTCATAGTTTACAGTAAACTAATATGTACAAATATACTCGAGTATCTTCCAAAAAAGAACTTTATACCTACAATTCAATTATTAATTAAATTATAGATAGTTTACTATATTGAGGACACGTGGTCTGCAATGGGGGTCGTATCTCATATACCTCATTGATGACACGGGGTCTGCAATGGCAATCGTATCTCATATATCTCATTGATGACACGTGGTCTGCAGTGGCAGTCGTATCTCATATATATCATGGACGACACGTGGTCTACAATTGCAGTCCTATCTCATATATCTCGATGACAATGGCAGTCCCATCTCATATATGTCGATGACAATGACAGTTCTATCTCGTTGATGACACGTGGACTGCAGTCGCAGTCCTCAGCGTCAGTCTTGTCCAGCCCACCGGAGGAGGCCGAGAGGACGATCCGAATGTTTCAGCTGCGCTGCTGGCCCAACAAGAAAAAAGTTCCCTCGTCCTCCTCCGCACTCGTCAAGTTGCTCACACGGGTCGAGGACTGGCAGCTGAACTGTTGCAATGGTCGCATCCCCACCCTGGTCATGTCCAAGTAAGTTAATAACATGCGTGTTTATTCCAAAGAAACATGGGATAGTCATTTGTACATTCTTTACATTACATTACTTCACTTTACTTTTTTACATTACTTTACATTTGTACATTACTTGTACATTCTTTAATAAGCGCTGGAAAATGTTATTGTTTACAAAAGCAAGTGTCAAGATTTCGCTTCTGTCACCTGCTCTATTGTCACAATACAACTTTCGGCCATTGTATGATAATAAGAACTACATGTGATTGGGTTGATGTATGTACGTGTAGCTTACTTGGGTATGATGAATGGTCTGTATGATGAATGTGTGATCTCGGGTGCTGTATGATGAATGTTTGACCTATGTGTCTAACGCATTGACGCTGGTTGTCCATGGCAGAAACGGTTTCACGCGGTGCGGCGTCTTCTGTGCCGTCAGTATGACGTGGGACAAGCTGAAGTCTGAGGGAGAAGTGGATATCTTCAGGACCGTGCAGATAATCAAGACAAATCGGACACAGCTGGTGGAAAACATGGTCTGTATCGTAGAGCGACACGTCCCTATGCTGCCTAACCTATCAATGGCTTGGACGTATGTTAGGGCCCAAAACGTCATAGTGACAAAAACGTCAGATCACATGGTCTGAGCCATCTAGGAACAAATGTGCAGTTTCACACTGTGCCTCGATCGCAGTGTCTGTTGACGGGGGCTATGAATATATGAGGCAGTAACTCTTCAGTTTCAGATATATTTAAGGGCTTTCATAAACGATGGAATCTGGGTATCGCCCCCCCCCCCTCCCTCCGGGTCCATCCCTTTGAACCTTCTATTCCAAGAAACCTCAGATTTCCTTATTTTCCCGCGCCTTAATTCGCGAATTTCGGCCTCCAAGAGGTATCTAATTGTCAATCAATCAATCCTTTAGCCCCGAGTGGCCCCGCCCTGTCGCCTTCAAAAACGCCACGCCGGGTTGTGTGAGCGATAACCGGGATGGTTGAAATTAAACTTTAAACTGTATATTTCATTCTACCAAGGTATGACGTTTTGGTCACTATGACGTTTTGGGTTCTAACAGACGTATCCATATCGGCACTGTGTCAGTTACCATGTTGAACATATGTTGAAAGAACATTACCTCATGTAAAATATATCAGTATTGATCTACCCAGCGCGGAGCTATTGTAATAACTATAAATGAATAATTGATCATAATAATAATATCAGAAAAAAACCCCAGGCGATCCTACGATGCTGCTCGCCCGTATATTGGATGAATTAATTAAAATATCTATAATAAACATATCATTAATTAAGGATACAAGAATCTTATCAATGAATGTACTTAGACGGGATGATTCAAATGCAGGTTTTAATATATAGTAGGTTTCATCAATATGTTGATCATCTGTGCCATATGTTAATGTAAAAATGGCATACAGACCAGTCAATGTTGAAGGTTAGTTATTGTCATTATCATGACCGTCAAGTAAATCTAGTTGTCAATTATAACCATATTTAAATCTATTAGTTAGAAGCAAAAATGGCCCATTGATTTTCCAGAAGGAATACCGTCTCATTTACCTCGTGGCTCGTCAGCTCAGAGATATTCTTTGCCGACCACGAACCGCTCAAAACAACAACGGAATCCTCAAGCAGGGATCTGGCCGAGGGTCGGCCGAAAGCAAACTAATTTCCTAAGATAGAGCGCAGTGGTGCAGAATATATCTAGGGTAACAAACAGATTCAAAATTCTCACTTAAAAGTAGACTTGATTTAACCCCTAGGCTCAAGCGTAATATACTTACCTGTGCTTGTAATATTTGATGCCGCTTCCCAATATATCTCGAACACCCAGGTTTAGGAATATTAACTTCAAATTTCTTTAACCTAAAATAATCTCCACTTTCGAGTTCTATATATTCGGGGAGTATTACGCAAATTCATTTGGTTCGGATTCAAATAGATTTCTCCAATTGTATGGTAAAAACTTTGCCATACGTCGGTGTACGTATAAGTAATGCTATAACACTCACACACTTATCACATGCAACTACAGGATTCCTGTGGTAGCTAACAATATTTGGGCATTAACATTACCATGCTTGCTTGCTGTATCAGCTTCGGAAAGGGAAGTATTATCAACTATCTTTGCCCTAGTCACAGTCTTGATTTTTTCGCTCCTCACATCATATAACCTGCTAGTCGTAGTCGAGATAATGTATCACATATCATTACTTCATTGTGATAATTGATCCCGCATGGGTATTTCACAGCGATAATAGAGACCTCATCAGTACTGCCACGGAGATAATGCCATAGGTGCCTCCGTCGATATACTTGATCCTGTTTCAGTACTTCAGCTGATATGTACTTGATCCCGTTTCAGTACTTCCGCCTATATACTTGATCCCGTTTCAGCACCTCAGTCGACATACTTGATCCTGTATGGTACTTCTTCTCCTCGAAACTGTAAATTCTTTACGCTAGTTCACTTCTGAAAGTCACATTAATTCGACAGCCGTACTTTCCCCGAAACATCTTTGCCAGCACCAGTGTCATAGCAAGCGGTATAGTATGGTTATGGTTCCGCGCATAATGCTATATATTATGCCGACACATGCAGTTTATATGCAGGTCTCTAATCGTGATATTTGGTGTCATTATATGCGGGTTTGCATCATTTATATCGTGAACAATAACGGCTTTATTCTAACCATAACGTCGATTATGCGATAACGTCGGTTCGAACTTGTGTATCTGTCGTATGTATATCTCACCTTTTCATTCTCATTTCAAGTCTTTCGATTACCATTAAAATGTTACCACATTTCACTGTAGATAACGAGGAGCAAGCCTTGCAGTTAATATAAAGATCGTTGCACGGCCTAGCTGATCTGATCGATGTCGGGAAAAGCAGATTAAAATAGACGACTCGGGACCAATTATTATTATGTTATTGTATTTGCAACATATATAGCGCGATTGGGCCGTTGCGAAACATAGTATTGAGGCCCAGAAACGGGGCGGGGGCGGGGGCGTGGGTGCATGGGCTGGGCGTCCCCGACCCAGTGTTAGTACCGGTATGCCAATTGATGGACGACATATTCATATTATTTCGAACGAGTCCTATTTGAATATACATCTATTAGGTTATTATAGTGATATTTCTATACGACCGGTTGGCCCTGAGTAGACGACATCCACTGAAGTATGGAATATTCGAGACATGCATACATTAGCATATCGTTTAATATGGCATCAGCTTTATAAGTTGATGTTCGCCAGTTGCTCCAAAACTGCATTTGAATGGAAATATTTCAGATGGAGGGATACCGAATGTGCGCACGCAGGCCAGTGTGTTCCTACTGTAAAGATTACACGCGACTTGCATAATCGATATACAATTGATACGCATATTCATATAAATAAATTGCAAATTATGATTTGAAATATAGATGTCTACATACGAATATCTAAATACAGATATATATAGTCAATTCTACCTTCCCTTACAACGTTATTAAGAGTTATAATCGTATCTTCTTCATTGATTGTGTTTGTTTCCCCAGGCCGAGTACATGTACTGTTACACATTCGTCGCCCTGCTGGTGCAGATTCTGGCCAGTACCCATCCCTTTATGATTCCCGTCAACGACCTGCTCAGCGGTCTCTCCGAGGGCAAGGCTGGCGCTGGGCGAGGCCACCAGGGGCCGCCACTTCAGTACCAGGCCAACGGTGGGACGACAACGCCCTCCGGTCAGAAGGAACGAGAGGATAATAACACAGTGGTAGCGGCGACAGGGAACACATCCGAGTCGAAATATAAACCAGTAGACAGCGAAGCAAATGAGCAGGACATGTCGCCTGTCTGTAGTGCGGAAGTTGAGATACGAGCATCGGCGTTGATACCAGCGCCACCTAGCGGCCGACGATGCCATAAACCGGAAGTAATAATGGCGGACTCGATACTTTGGCCGACGGGTATGATGCGTCATCGCAGCGGGTCGTGGAACAGCACGGAGGACTCGGATCTGGAGTCCTATTACAGTGCAATGAGCACGCTCGACGCCATCTCGACTGGCGCCTTTCTGCAAACGAGAGGCTTCCCCGCGCCACCGGTGCAAGCCTACCAAGTTCACACCCATGGGGTAAGCACGGTGAAGAGTGAATGGCAGAGGCTTGATCGGTCCGGCAACCTTCTTGATATTACTGCGGCAGCCGTGGGTCGCGATATGAATCCCTGGACGGAACTGCGTCCCGGCAGAGGGCAGGGCGAGCGCTTCCGGTACGGATTGCACGTGAAGAGGGCTCAGGATATCCCCAACGTGGGTGCGCATGGAAACAACAACCTGGAGAAGAAACCGCTGGTGAAGCCACCATCTCCAATACCGCAGCCCACGGGACATTCAGATGACGACAACGCTGAGGACGTTGAAGCCAGTGTTCGATTTATCGAAGTTGATTCCGGTGAAGATAAGGCACCAAACGGTTCAAAGTCGCTTCCGTTTCAGTCGTATATCTAACGCATAAAGATTAGCTCAGCGGTAATATAACAATTTCTAATTTGCTCAGATAGCAGAACATGCAAACCGATTTACAAAGTAAATGTATATATTACATGTACAATATATAATGGTAGACGTCGGTTCTGACGAGTCTTGACATTCATGAAGAAATACATTAGGGACAACGTAAGTAAGCGTTCTACATTACTACATTGCACTTTATAATTGCATCACCGGTTGAAGCGTAAAGACCGTTCTATACGATTTTATGAAACTATGGTTTCTGATCTTGCTTAAGGTAGGTGTCTTGCTTCACTCGACCCTGCTATTGACTGCGCATTGGTGCGCATCTCAAAGGTTCGGATGTGAATAATACGCTACATGAGATCAACCGGCGAGGAAACTCGCGGATCAAAAGATTAATTAGATCTGAAATTACCTAAACCAATACGATAAAAACCAAATCAAAACCCTCGTTGAAGTTTCATTACTTTGTTTATTGCGACAGTACAAGACACGTAAAAATTCATGAGACAACTTCATGCCTTTTAGCAGATAAAGCAAAAACGACTCTGGTTTGGAATATGAATTAAACCCGCGAGTTTAATAACTTTCAGTTTTTAGTCTTTTCTTGAATGTAAATAGAGCGCACGCTGCGCGGTCGACCAAACACTTCAGATTGCCTCCTTTTCTACATTTCTTCTATTACATTAAAGCAGGTACATACATTAGCATATCCTTTATTGTGGCACCAGCTTTATAAATGTCGTATTCGCCAATTGCTCCAAAGGTTTATTTGAACAGAAATATATCATATAAATTCAAAACTTAGTCAGCTAAATGAAACGTCTACGGCCATCTCTGTGGGCCGCCATCTTGGTGGCTTTACGTGGGACCTTCGCTCACCTTGCACACCTTGGAAAAAAAATCCGCCACATTTCATCTACATTTGCACATGTGGGAGTCGAACCCATTTACTGGGCGCTCAGGGAGCCTGGAGCCGAAGGCGCCATCGACTGGACCACGGAATAAACTGCTCTTTAAGCCAACCGACTCGGGCATAAAAAACATCCTACCAGTTACGTGCATGCATGCATGCCTTGCTCTGGTTCAGGGTAGCTAACAACAGTCCCCTTGTACAATGATCGAATTCAAGACGCAGTCTGGAAGAACGGTCCACATTTGCCCATACATACCAATTACTGACCTTCCAAGCAGAAACGACCATATTTCGACATTGTTACCACGCCTGCGGTATTATACACACTTAGATTTCGACCAATAACCATCTACAGAAAGACTGGTATCGCACGCACGGAATACTGGAGCCAAGACCGTTATAGTCCTATAGTTTCATCGAAACACGCGTAAAGGGTCCTTAGACCCAGATTAAATGCAGCCATCAGAGAGATCACGTGACGTGGACGCGTAACGTTGGCAACGCGCCATTACCAAATGACAATTGGGCACGTGATGCGGCTCTCGCAACAGAAAGCTTTTGTTCCGATCTTTATCAGACTGAGACGGTCACTGCACATAGTGGTGAATGAACCACTACAAGGCGCAGGTCGTCCCCTCCGATATGTAACACAAACCAAACACCTAGAACGTTGTTCATACGTAAAACCTTTCTTTATGATTAACACGATATCCGATAGACATTACAAAAAAAGATCAGATGCAGAGTACAACGCTTATTACAATGTACGGCATTAAAAAAAAATATTCCTAAATGAAACGTCCTTCTTCAACGTAATACCAGTGACGTCCACACAGACAGCCCCGGATCCACGGGCCGTTAGGCTCTCAGGTGGTCAGAGAACTCAATGTGAGCGCTCGAACCAGCAGAGCTACTGGACCGGTCCCCATCCTCTGTTTGATCTCTATAAGTTACTGAGACCATTGATTGATGTACACAAGAGCTTCACATCACATCAGGACTTGTGGTATGGTGTTAGACATATTTTATATACCAATCACATGTTAGAACGCCAGGATGAAGCTGTGCAAAAGCCTTCTACCATTACGACCAGCGGGTCACCCCGACACTCACCGGCAGTACAACAGACGAATTGTCGATCGATACTTTGGAATCTAAAATAGTTGGACTTAAAAATAATAATCGGACATGAAACCCATCGAAAGTTGATTTAAAAACCCTGACAAATCAACAATGTGAATTGGTTGATAGTCGCCAGATCTTCATGAAAACAATCAAGGTAACTAACTTTGACGGAGATTGGCTTCGAAACTAAAAATCAGTAAAAACGCGATTGCATTAGAACTGTATAACATTTTCAATTCTCTGCTCTCGAACCAAAATAGTTCTTTTATTTGCAGCTATCATGAAGTTTTCTTTTCGTTAAACACAAGCCCAACAATTTACAACACAAATACAACATAAATACCTCGCTTTAGATAGTTCTCACGAATATCGGATCACAGTATGTGTTTCTCCAATACGTGCTCACTTTGTTACCGTGACGTCCATTTGTGACGTCACAGGTCCTTCACCAGTCCAGCACTTATGACGACAAGGGAAGTAGCTCCGCGACGTTGTCCTCTCTGACGTCACAGGTCCTTCACCAGTCCAGCACTTATGACCACAAGGGAAGTAGCTCTGCGACGTTGTCCTCTCTGACGTCAAAGGTCCTTCACCAGTCCAGCACTTATGACGACAAGGGAAGTAGCTCTGCGACGTAGTCCTCTCTGACGTCACAGGTCCTTCACCAGTCCAGCACTTATGACGAGTAGGGAAGTAGCTCTGCGACGTTGTCCTCTCTGACGTCACAGGTCCTTCACCAGTCCAGCACTTATGACGACAAGGGAAGAAGCTCCGCGACGTTGTCCTCTCTGACGTCACAGGTCCTTCACCAGTCCAGCACTTATGACGACAAGGGAAGTAGCTCTGCGACGTTGTCCTCTCTGACATCACAACTGTATCACCAGCTCAGCACAGCACCACGTGAGCGAACATCCGGGTCCCGCCACAGGAACGCTGTTCCAGCCACACGAGGGCACGTGCACAAACCTGGAATTGATATAAAATAAAACTGAACTAATATTCGCACGCCACCCAAAATGTAAATGAAAACAAATATTTTAAATAGAAAGAGAACGATCTTTTGCTTGATCAAAATTGTACGACGTATTTAGAAGCTGCTTGGTCTGGAGACGGTTTTCACGGCGAAGAATCGAAAATGAAACAAATTTTCATTTTCAACGTGCCATTATTGATTATCATTTTTGAACTATGACAACCACTGCCACGAACTGGTGAGGCCAAGACAAAAGGCATGTACTGTGCGTGATTTAAGAGATTAATAGTTTGCATACCGGATGTACAGGAGTACACCCTGCGGTACTTACCAGTGTGCCGGCGTCAGTTAGATGTACTTGGTCTGGTTGAGGGCTCGGTGGGCGTACGAGTCATCCGTCATCTTGGCCCAGTCAGTCTGACCCACCACGAAGCCGATTTCGCGCATGCGCATCTGTTGCTTACGTTCCTCCAGGTCTGCCCATCGCACCTGAGCGTCGAATAACAAGACATTTGCACAATTCTCGTCTCACACAAAAGTTACTTTTACCTTATTCTAATCTAACGTTTTTAGCCTCACCAATTCTACAATTCTCAATAACGATTTAAGTATCCTCTATATGTTCATCAGTCTTAGTTTACTGTAACTGATAGAAAACTCTTGGAACAAGTTGAGTCTTAAAGGCTAGCTTCTCTGTAAATTAATTAGTAATTAAGATAATATACCCACAGTAGAGTAAATATTGAAGCAATCTGGGTGGTTGTGCAAAGTATGTGGCTCATAATTTGGTTAGTGTGTCACATTTTAGTCAGGGAACTCGCACAGACTCGGGCATCAACTCTGAACAACCAAAGCCGTAATTTTCGCGCCAAGTGACGTAGATGCAGGTTCCGGTTTAATTGCTAAATATAGGCAGGTGAATGGTTTATGCAAATAGTCAGATGAATTCGTGTTTTTGAGAAAGGAGGTAACCAGTATGTGTTTGATGTGTTGAATTCATAATATCTGGAATAGCGTTTTAATCGGTGATGTTTTGTAACGGAAATACACATCAAAAGAAGCAGACTGCCCGCCTCATGGGTACAGCGCACGCAGCTCTTCAAACGGGAACCTACATTTACGTCACGAAACGTGAAACGTCTTTTGCTGTTTTAACGCATCATATGGGATAATGGTCAATATTTCTAATGTACACAAAAGCGGCCTAAACCACCAACATTCGATTTAATTTCAACTACAATCTCTGGGTTTGAAAAACCACCAGGAGGGGGCGCTGACTGACCCGCTTCTTGCCCGGGGTGGACGTCCTGGTGTCGTAGTCATCCGGGAGCTGCAGGTAATCCCGGAGTCCCTGGGGAGAGCTTTCCGACTTTCGGCGTCCATGTTTCAGACCATCCAGTTTGTCTGGAACGGATGCAGAAGAAATACCATGAGAAAACCACCAACGCGAGAGAGGCACATCAGGAAATTATACCAAAGAAAAAGTTCATACTCAATGGCATCCATTCTTGAATTAAAATACATTGATTTATCACTAGCCATTAATTAAATATGATGAACCATAGTAATAGCTATACGATTCGCTCTCATTTTCAACATGAAAATACATAATATAATTCAAACTACACAGTAATAATGAGGAGATATTAGTCTTCGTGGTATAATCCGAGGCTTTCGCGCAATTCGCCAAAATTCTCGACGCGTCCCAACGAACCAATGACGCGGCTGCGTTACATTCGTCGCGGTGGTTTTGCTCTCGGCGATGAGATGCCAAGATGTCGACACGGTCATACGGACAAAATCATCTCCTAATCAAGCCGTTGACAAAGCAATGGAACACGTTCCCGATTCAAGCTTTTATTTCATCATGCGGACGTTCTGTTTCGCTAACTTTGCGTGTGCCACAAGTAGAATTTATACTCGCAAGTTTATACGGATAGTTACAATAAGAAATACTAAAAAGAAAAAGAAAATAGTTAATAACAAACAAGAGAAACACGCCTCAGTATTACAATCTTCACACGATATGCTTAAATATCACTGGGCGCACGCTTTGAATCAGCAAGACCCATTTACGATAACTGCATATTTCAGTTGCCGCACCCCACAACCTCTCTGGCTCTGCTGTCCAACGACACTGACGTCCGCGTTGAAAAAATTCTCACGAAATCAGATGTAAAACCTTCGCGCTTTCAATATCGATTTCAACGTCCTTTGCCTTCACAAATCATGCTCTTGGATAAAACTGCGCGCGTCATCAAACTCCAGTGTCCGGTCGTACACAACCTTTTCTCCGGATGCGAAATACTTTTGTAATGTGTTAGTAAGTCTTCTAACCTTTGCAATTATAACCAAACAAGGCTGTAAAAGTACGTAATTTCACTTTTGCCAAACCTTAACATTTACCTGTTGTAGAGCTTCTTTCAAGTTTTATCCGAGGAGTTGAGAAATGTCGCTGTAAATATACGCGTTCCGTCGATTACAGTACTAATTTCGCGGCCGTGATTTCACGTGAAGTGACGGGACTTCACCAGTTCTCGTTGACGAGCTGACATTCCAGACGGAAAGATGAGGAAGCCTGGCTAATCTATTATTTATACGGATGGGCAGATTAATTATACTATTTTGACAACCTGTGAACAGCTCAAAGTACTGTTTTTTTGTAATCAATCTCACATTATTATAATTATTTATAATTTTATTAATTTAATAATTTTTTATACTCAAATCCTGCATTGTACAATACATATATCTATCTCATGGCGAATATTATCAAGTGAAGTTTTTTTTCTGATATTACTTACTTATTATTTCATACTTGGTCAAAAGATACTTTATTACCTATCCCTTAAAGTTAAACTAAATAAATTTGTGGTTGGAATGTGATTTGCATTTTTGATGCCTACTTCAAGAAGCGACAATGTAATGGTATACAACGTCACACCAATAAAGCTGCCCGGACAAATGCGTAAAGAGGACTCAACAAGCAACAGTTTATTATCGAAGGTATATATCACAGTGGAGAAAAATTGCTCCATCGAGAAATCGCATTGATTAAATAGATGTTAATGTCGTTGCTGAAATGGCCGCGATAATCCCGCAAATCGATGTAGCTCCAAAATATCGCGACTTCGATGAAAAATGTCGAGACATGAATAACTTCCATCATAGGTTTAATTTACCAGCGGAATGTGATGAATGAGGCTACTGACTCCTCGCGTGGATTAAGGTGATTAGGACAAGTACTGAACAAATATTACCGACTACGTTAGAAGTATAAAACAGGTCTCAAACAGTCCATATTACGGCCAGTCGCAAGAACGCCATTTCCAGCGTATAAAACGAATATTGCACCTTGATAACTTGATGGGAGGGGGAGGCGACGGGGAGGGGGCCGTGTGCATAAAAATGAAAAGGTTTACTTACCGAGGACGTCTCCGCTGGCCTCCAGCTCCCACTTGCTCTTGCCCACAGTCTGAAGCGAACACAAGTTGCGGGGTCATCAGGAGGATGAAACGTGCACAAATGAACCAAGTACCCAGAGATACACCGTTACTCCGCGTCTTCGTGTCGAAATAATGACACAAGTGCCACACAAATCTTTCCAGATACGATGGCTAAACTTGAATTATGGAGATTCTGATATCGAAATACCCGGGTAGCCACACTAAAGAGAGATGTCAGCTATGCTACTACACAGACAGAGACCATATGGTACATACATACTTCGACGGCCGCGTCAGATGTGCGTCCTTCCACGTCGGCAGGACATTGTATTGCTATAAAGATGTCCCGCTGACGGCCCTAACCGCGGACTATTTCCGAAGACATCAAATGAAGAACGTTACAGCAGAGAAAACGTAAGGCGCGCATAACTCTGGCTTGTTGAATGGACATATTAAATTTATATGTAATCTGTCTGACATCTCCCTTTATATATATAGAAAATGATCTGAACAAAAAACATGTAGAACTTTCAAGGAATACCACCGTCAATACTTCAAATATAATACGCGCAATGAATTTACTGCTTAACGCAAGCGAACATGTCCTTGCCTGTATAAATTCACAATAATGATACATCTGTTCTACCTTTGGTGATACAACGCTAGCAAACACATATGTAACTGATGGTCTTCCTTGTCCAACGTCAACGTTTTACTTAGCAACTAGGCCCGCAACCTATAATGACCTACATACCTACCTCTGGTCGGTGGTACCATCGACAGCCAACGGTCATCGCAATCAACACAAAGCGACACAAGACGCCACACGAGGCCAGGCCGAGACCAGTCTCAGTCTCAATCATCGCGTACCGGAGCCGGCACAGCCGTAAATGTTAAACCACCCAAGACCGGTCACGTGGTACTATTAACGGACGGTACGGGTCAGGGCTCCCACCAGAAAGACAAAAACAAATTCCTGGACTTTGCCCTGATTTTTTTCTTGAAAATGAAATTCCCTGAGTTGTCCCTGCAGGGAATTTCTTTTCTTAATTTTTCCTGTTTTCCCTGACCTGTGGAAACTGACGGGTATTTAAAGCATGGGGACAGGACGAATTCATAATCATGCCCGACAGCAGCATCTCCAGCCTGCATTGGTCTCCCCAGACCAGTCATATGTACGTTGGTACATGTATATGTGGCGCAGTCCACAAGGACACTATCGCTTTATGTGAGTTATCCAGTTCCATGGTTTTCCCCTCAGAAATCCCTTTGATGCTCCATAAAACCAACGTGCAATGGCCAACTTTAATAAGAATTACTGACATTACTTTACCCAAATATTGTCATTGTCACGTCGTCCGTTATCTGATAGCACTAGATATACACTCGTGGCAAAACTATAACAATGACATGTGTGACGACAAGCATATAGATCTCTATGGCGTTTGTTCCAGTGCGACATGGGTTTACCTCCGCACAAGTCTCCCCTCACATTCTGTACTTACCTGCAGGAGAGGGCAGGAGAGAGAAGATATGTGCAGAGATAACCCTTCTTCTCCGAGAAGCAATAGCACGTGCATGTTCTGGCACAACACTTGGTGTACCCTGCGAGGTTACAAATCGTAAGGTCTCACAAGCAGCGAGTCGTATAGTGCGGGATGGGTTTATACCGGACCTGGTGTCATAATCGGCCATAGGCAAGTGAATGCGAGACGCGTTTCTCCCAACTTGTATTTTCTAACAGTCACGTGTATTATTGAGCACGATGGTTCATGCGCGTTGTTTTACCCCACCTTTAACATGGCAACACTCTTTAAGCATAGAACTGGGTAACGAGTCTTTCAAATGTTTTATGAAGTTAATAGCATGAGATTAAACGACTCAATGCAATTGTAGACCAGCAACAATTCTCCTATACATTTTTTAATAAATCGTCCACAAAGATGATGGTGTTCGAGCCACTACTTATACCTTTCACGACGTTACCAGAGCCGTGTCAGTGGTAATGCAGTAAGACTGATATCATAACATTTGACATAATTGATATTAATATTGATATAATAAGATTATAATCAATCCTCACCATATTACGATGCCGACAAGACTCCATGGAGGCGTAATCAAAATAAGACCAGCACAAAATAAACAAGGTGGTAAACATTACCGTCTTCAAGACTATAATGTCACGTAATAGTGTCAATGCATGTAAAAACAGTGCCTCGGAATTAAAAACATATGTGACGTGACGCCTTTGTCTTAAGTGTTTATTATCTGAAGGGAGGACCGTATGTGGTTAATGGTGTAGGATATATCCTATTACAAATGGCTAAGTAAAAGCGTTGAATCCCTAATATTGCTTTTCAAGGGGAGTTGTTTTCAGGAAAGTTAGACGAGACGACGTGACTCTTGTGTGGGGCTTTGGAAAACAAGATTTTCAAAATGTCAACTTCCACCATGGCCTCCCACCCTTCACATTGACTGGTGCAGCAGTTGATCGGTCAACTTCCACCATGGCCTCCCACCCTTCACATTGACTGGTGCAGCAGTTGATCGGTCAACTTCGTTTTCTGGCAAACCGTTGTTTTCTTAATGCTCACTCATGTATTAGTCGTGGAGCGCAATGGATACAATAGTCGATTTCTTGTGTCCAAACATGGAAAATGAACCACACAAATCATGAGCAGAACTAATGCCTGGTTACAACAATTTGCTAAGCACGTTAAAGAACTCGCTGTCGTGCACAGCCCAAATAAAACACTCTAGCTCGTTTCTTAACTAGTACATCAGCCACGGCTGCATCGAGATCTGCGCATAATGAAGACATATAATGGTGATGATTATTATGTCAATTCCACTGCATTGTGGGAGTCACTGACGTCATCTCGTGGAATCCCGATGGTATGGAAAGCGATGTCGAATTAATATGTCAATTTGCTGTTGTGAACCCCGTAACATAAATAAAGTTTATATAAAGGCGTGTAAGGTTACTGAAAACACAGGGACCACAGCCTCGGGAAATACCCTTCGCATAGGTGTCTGAACCCAAAGAAGGACAAAAAAGGAAACCCAAAAGGGGGACCCAAAAGTGGGACCCAAAAGGGGATCCAAAAGGGGACGCAAACCTTGTATACTAGGTATCTAGTGTCAATATACAGCAATACGTAATATCTATGCCTCCACTCGAAGAGAGGGGGCGCAGGTATGGCCATCGGCTACCCACGTCTAATCGCCAGACATGGGTACGGGAGGCAGACCATTAAAGCATATGGCGCGATATATAACAATAAAAGTGTCGGGAAACCCCAATCAAATCCATGAAGCATAAACAGTATTTTGAAACCAGACCTCCGTAGTGAATAGCTTTCTTTCGTTCATTTATATTGATAAACAGTGTAACCTCCTTAATATAATGGCTTTTATGCAATTTCTTTCTTTCATGCAAAAGGAATGTAACACGAGTCTTGGACGCTTGCTTGCTTTTGTGCAGCCAAGGGCTAAACCGAGCCAAGGAATGGATGAAGCAAGACTTGGTGCCCGTGCCCAGAATCGAACCCAAGACCTACGGATCTGCGGTCTAGTGGGTGAACCACTAAACCAGGGAGCGCCTCCCCGCCCCCCACCACACACGCAGACTGGAGTCTGCAGGGACTTATAAAAATAAAGCGGGGTTACTTGACATGATAGTGAGTGACATGACGATGTATATCTTATATCTATACTAATAAAATTAACCTGTCCGCTTTCATGTAGATAGTTTTTACTTGGGATACAATGAGCGCATCATGTACATGTTGACACAACAGGTCGCGGACACACAACATCGGGTGATGCGATGGCTAAAGGTATGAACCAATGGCAATGATAGAGCCACTATTTTGGATATTGTCTGATTTACTTCGATTTTAACACTGGACACTGCAACTTTCAGCTCGCATAACCATACAGGATCAACGTTTTAAACAAACGACAGCAGTGTCATGTAGGTAAACAACGTTCGTGGGATGTAGGTAAACAAACTTCATAGAGTGTAGGTAAACAAATTTCATGGGGTAAAGGTAAATAAATTTCATGTGATTTAGATAAACAAACCTTATGGGATAATAAGACAGATGCCAACCGAAACCCCTACCCCCACCCCCGTTGTTGATGACGTCACATTTCATCCATGGAAACATTCCATCCGAACAACGAGGTTACATTTTTGTGAACTCGGTTTGATCCAATGATTCAAACATACAAAGAGCAAACAAACAAACGACTTACGGCGCAGTAGATGAAAACGCCTAGAAGAGTAGTAGATGAAAATGCACTGAAAAAACGCTTGAAGTGGACGCTTGACATGATCTCAACGTCATTTAAACTGGTTAATTTAACACATCACGTGACCTCTTTCCAACTAAGGCCACCCTTTCGGTTCGCAAGTTAAAAACAATGTTTCTGAATCTGACAGTTTCTGACAGTCTATTAGATGATTCAATACTACCGGAGGTCATAGTATGAAAGGGCGTCAGAATCTAAGAAGAATTTATGAACCTTAAAACTCCCCAAACGTTTTTAGTTCTCAAACAGATTCGATTCCATCCGATCTACTGCAAGATGCACGTGGTCAAACCGGTTCAGTCAGTGCCTCTTCAAAGTGTCTGGGTTTAAAATTCGACATCAAATGTTTGTGTTTTAGGCCGCTGTTGAATCTGTGGAGGGTATGGAGGACGGAGACAATAGGACATCGAACAGTTACTAGGGCCGTGGGATGACAATAACATCGCATACCGTTGATGGCGGGAGAGACGAAAGCTAGATATATGAAGAAAGAACCGTCCTTCTTTTAATCGCGCGTTACCAACATTACATCATTTGAGTAGGTGGATGGAATGAGCGATGGATTTGGCTGTTAGTTCAGTTTGCGACAAACAGTTCTTATTTGAATCCATTACTGCTTCTTATCCAGCCGCCATGTAGTGAGTAAAACCATATATTTTAGCAAGGCAGTATTTTAGCTTTGAACATAGTTGGTCGCCTGCGACCACCAGATGTTCGATGCTGTATAGCCCACTTCTGTCACACGGTACTCACCAGCACAACACAAATATATCCCCCTCCCCCTCCCTCTAGTAAGCCATTTCGTAGTTAACTGATGAATTGTTCTTCCATCTGTGGCGGTTACAACATTACAACGGTGCGACGAGAGAATACGGTCTGGTGCAGATAGCCGGCTGAGGGTCTCAGAATGACCGAATCAATAGTTATAGGAGATAGATAGCCTAGTTATAGGAGGGAAGATAAGGTCTCAATATGACGAAACAGAGGACTGCAGGGATAGGGGGAAAGCGGGGGTGACAGGCATCTTCCAAGCCCTCCATATCAAACCAAAACAAAAAGCTGCAAATCCATCGTCTTTTGAAGACGGACCCGTGCCAACAACTGACATCCATTAAACTGTCATCTGTCCCAAGGTTGTATGAACGTTATGTCATATCAATGCATACTAAAATATCGGACGCTTCCTGTTATCAATTGTATCTCTATTATCGCTCGTTAAAATACGTCAGACCGTTGGTTTGCTTCACGTGGCGGAGGCAAACGCGCCTTTATGTGCCTGAAGCCAAACAAAAGTCAAACTATTTAATTGCATCCCTTTGCTACCACTTTATTGGAAACATGTTTTCCACAGAAGTGAAACACTTCGCTAGATTGCTAGATCCAAGTGGTATAGCTTTCCTACAAGAGATGAATTAACGAAGATTAATGAAATATGAGAAAAGAGCCCCATTAGACAAATTCATATAGACTTCAAACAAAAAGACTGTGAGCCCCGTTCCTTAAGTAATCTTGTAACCACATGATGGATGAATGCATGGCATCAATATATGAAATGTACTGTGGTTGGTGGCCAACCTACGGTGCAAATAAAGTTCGTGTTTAACCTTGTTCAACAAACTTGTCATCAAGCCTCAATAGTTAATTTCATTTAAATGTTACGGGTGAGCAGTATCATCCGTAGCAATAGCACGTGGTAATGTTGCCTAGCAACCCTACGTTGCGTTATTACCTAGCAATGCAAACGCGTTTGGTCACATATGATCATGCGTCACAAAGTGGCTCTCACACTGTTTTTAGTGATACATACCGGTAATCCCAAACATTAGCTTAAAACTAAGAATAGTTCAATTTCAAATGACGCCCATGCATCTTAAGACAAAAAAGGCAAATTTATCCAGCATGCCTTAAAATTATGTAGTAGAGTATTTCTACGAAATATGGCGTACATTTTTTATGACATATTATTCATAACGTTTCAGTTAATTGAAGTTGCTATATAATATGTCATGCCCCAATTCAACAATCATAGCTTCACCTTGTCGATTTTGTTCAATAACAACCCATACGAAATTCAGTTCAATTCACATGACCCGAGGCGAGAGGTAATCCATCTAATCCATCTGATAAGCACACGATCAGCACTAGCGCTATCCATCTTGGACAACTATATAGGGCCGGTCGGTGGTCTTAAGTACGATGCTTTCACTTTTGTAGATCATATCGACAATGGAAAGGGTCAAGGTACAGAGGAACCATGTTTCCGGGAGTAATAGACAGGCTGCATTCTTCGATTCATAATAATAACATATACGTAACTAACAACATACGTAAGTCTCTCCTAGATTTGTTTGAAGTACTTCTTTGACATTGTTTGCAGACACCTGTCAAGTCTTTGAATGTGCGTGTACATATACCAGAGAAGGTTTCAGGGTGCCACAACCCTATATGTTCAAGCCGCTGTACGAGTAACGGGGTGAGGCTTATGGCGTAGGAGTTTTAACATGGCAGTTTGGGACAATAAACGCTTGTGTTGAAAACCCAACAAGGCCCCACCCCACTTGATGGTCAATGAGGATCCCAAAGACTTGCAAGCCAGGAAGTGACCAGTAAATATATAATTCCTCACCTACAAGGGTCTACTGTCTGCTCAACGACAAACAGTGGAGACACCAGTAGGTAAGAACTCTCGAACCCGAATTTTCTTTCCAGTCACCTGCCTTGGGTTTTAGCGCAACTGAGCTGAATCCGGCGGTGCAGTCCCCCAAGTGGTCACCATAGCGACAGCGTCTCTACTCACCCTTTCGTCCTCCTCGTCTTCCTCGTCCTCCTTGTTCTTCCCGTTCTCCTCCTCCTTCTGAGAGTCTTCCTCCGTCATATCCTCCATCTCCACCTGATACGGGAACCAGGAAACTACTTCAACACTCAAAAACATACCGAACCACCGTTTTTTCATGTGAGATTTAAATTCAGACAGCAGCAAACCGTTCATAAAAAAATCAACTTTCTGCACAGCTGCCCAACATCCGTAGTCCTTTCACCTTCCCACGTGTCAATGCAGTAATGCAGTCGCAAGACAGAACACGTACAAGACAACGCAAGCAGTGGCTTCTATACAAGAAATGCAATTTGTAAGCCATCATTTGACGTCAATATCTTCTTTTATATCAGTTCTAACTTATTCATCACATCCCTCATTTGGCTAAGAAGGAAGATTGTTCCAGTAAAACATCAACGACTTGCCAACCGTAGAGTTAAAACCCTGGCGATTCGCTCCAAGTTAATTACTTAAGCATGTATTTGACGGCGTATAAATTATGATTCTTGGGAAGATCTAGCATCCCAAAAGAGGGGATGGGCACATCTCGTGCGAAAGGGAATAGCACACCACGACGGGCCCTGGCTTCAACAACTTAATTTGAAACGTCAATGTAGGCGTCCAGTGAGTACTAACCAAGACCTGGCGACAGTTCATCGATGCGACGACTGCGGCAAGCTGTCCGTGACAGATAGGCTTATTCAGTCATAAGCGCAAATGCCGCGAAGCAAATCTTATTACTTAAACCAAAACAAAGCAGCAAGTCCATTGTCCTTTGCAGACGGACGGATGATAGCCATAAATTATTAAGAGCGATCAGTGAAATGGCGACTTACGTCTTCAATGGCGGCATCCTGCAGCAGCGAGCGGATGTCAAGCCTCAGGTGATGCGGTGGAGTCGGCTCCCACCCGCTGATAATCTGCAGCCCGCCAAACAATCCACGGTCATATTTAATGAATGTTACTAATTTATTCTTGATAAACGACTTTCCCTTATTCTCGCCACTTGTATTTATATATATGTATATGTAAAGAAATGTCAATAAACAGGTTGGTGTCATTAAATTCTCAAAGCTGGAGGAGAGGGAAAACATGTATCTTAACCAAATTCGAGGATTGTACAAAGAGTTTTGCCATATAACAAATTGACTAATTGACTAATTTACTAATAGTGGTTTATCAGTGTGTAAGCTTACACTTTGAATGTCTTTCAGCTTCCTGTTGTGGATGTTTCTCTTCAGACAGACGTTGGGTTCCGCCTGAACCTCAGCCACGTAAACCTGCAACACACCCCCGGCCATACAGGACCATAGAGTCAATATATGACAGTCAGTACAGAAGGCGGCACGGCTGCTTCAGGATAATATAGAAACAATACGATTGCCATGTACAAAAAACAACAAATGGATAACAAGCCATATGGATGTAACTTTAACCTGCAATGTTGCCTGATGAGGTCCTGGTTTGGGGCTGCATAACCATTATATTTACAACGTGGCAATATTTCCCACAAAATCGGAACACATCTTATTTCTGGTCTCACTGATTTCAAGTCACTTTTAACTGGGACACTGAGCCTCCTAAGATAAGGAGACAGGTGACGTGTGCAGCAACTACCATACACGATCTAAAAGGTCCCATGAGAGCGTTGGTACTACTTGATATATTTCGTATTTCAAACAAACAAATAACAGACCGACTGTTTTTCTGATTTCGACAATTAATAGAAAACATTAACACTTTCCAAAATTTTAAACATGCTCGCATTGGGGCCCTCGGCCCCAGGTATGCAGTTTTGTACTGGATGGGAGTTCCAAAGTGTCCGGTTCGATCATTAACTAGGACCAGCTGCAGACTCCGCTCTCCGGTTTATATATTTCCCGACCATTTTTTTCGGTAATGCAACACCGCTGAGTAAAATCTCCCGCCCACCGTCGCGTAGCCAATTCGTGCATAATTAAATGTAACAAGTGGTAGTTACGGACATCTTAGACCAACAATAGGTCATATTTGCTCTTGTCTATATTTTTATTTTCGTTCTCAGGAGGTTTTAAACCAGTTGTTGAGTCTAAAACACGGTGAACTACCCAAAATCAGTCCTATATGTCTCGCATGCACATATCGCACTGTACCTGGAAGCCCTTGGATTTGGCGTAGCTCCAGAACTCGTCCACCAACTTGGCCTTGTCGAAGACGGCGTCCACGATGAAGAAACTGTAGTAGCAGTCGTCGATTTGCCGTCGGAAACTCTTCAAAAAGCTCTGCATGTAGCTCTTTTCCATGTCCGCGTCGTATTCATATTCCATGACCTAGATTAACAAACATATTCACTGGTATAAAAAAGTCGCTGTTTGCCCGACAAGCCACAGATTCAAAGATAGGGTAGTTGGTTCATATACAGGACGCTTTAGCTAATGATGGTCATATCGAGTCAACGGTGGAATGAAGCTAGGAAGAGCGGAGCCATTACCCCGGGGTAACCCCCTACCAAAGATAACTTAGTGTTGCTTTTCAAATTGAATTGCATAGACGTTGATATGGCAATGATTGTGTAACCTCTTTTCTGATTATGTAACGCGTTTACTAGACAGGGTTCAACACAAGAAAACAAAGAGTGAAAAGGAGCATGCAAAGTGCACAAATATGGCATTAGAACATCAGCAAACAAATAGTGTAAACAGAGAAAATGTACAGACCGTTTTTTTTATTTGTCGGCCGCTATCTGCTTCCCGTTCCAACTTTTCGGCCTCCACCATGAAGTAATCATCAATGCACAGAGTTCGTGGAGCGCTGCCCCCATTGGCTAGTTCCTTCTCCTACGGTGGTAAAAATAATCGTTTTATTAAGACCCAAAAAGCGGAACTTTTCAATTATATTCTCATAACAAAAAGAAACATTGCTACCGTAAGAACTAAAACATAAACGGAGATAAACGTCGTTGTGTTAATGTTGCTCAAACAGTAAATAAAGACACGAAAAATAAGATTGATTTAGAAATATTTTCTATCAGACTGGCACAGGAAGATCGCGGACAGGTGGCTGTCTGGTGCATTAACTTATTAACCCTGAACCAGGTCATACTATGACTGTAATCTATTGATACAAAACAATTTCAAATAAAGTTTATTCAGAGAAAGAACTGCTGCATGAGTAACTTGAAAATTACATGTACAACAATAATAACGATTTGGTGGGAGGCTGGCATGGACAGTGGATCTCACCCCCCCCCCCCCCTGCTCTACCCCCACACGCCGTGACCAGCTTACCTTGAGCAGCTTGCTGACGTACGTCTTCCCGGCACCGGGCGGGCCTCGCACGATGACCACCAGGTGGTCGGGGCGCGCCTTCCGCCCGGGCTCCACCAGCAGGTCCTCCACCATCACGGTCTCCGCCTTGCGGGCCGGCTCCTCCGTCTTCACACCCCCGCCCGGGCGCCCACCCCCACCCCGGGCGCCCCCGCCACCGCCGCCACCACCATAGTAGCCACTGTCCCCCGCGGGGCCGCTGCCGTAGCCATCCCCGCCGCCACCCCCACGCGACCCCCGTGACATGTCGCTGGGACTCCTGGACCGTCTACTTCAGACGAGAGGATGAGGAGGATGAGAGAGATATACGGCATCAAATCCAGTTGCTTCACAAAAATCTAACATACCGTAATTGCAAGCATAAACTAGTCGCACCGGAAATATTAGTTGCAAGAAATACAAGTTGACGACATTCGCTCGCAATTTTTTTTACCTAGACTGATACACAGGAATATACGGTAAATTCAATCATTGAAGTAGAAAGTCACTTTCTAATGCAAACTGGTCGTGATATTTCTGTTTTCAATCACCGTGATCGATGCCATGACATCATTTATCGATCCCTCCCAAATTAAATAGTGTAAAGAGACAACCCTCCCAAAATATAGTGCTGACCATACGACCTTTGGAGGCCTTTGGAGGCGAACCGACCTGACTCGGTTCGGTCCGTAGATACGGTCTCGCTCCCTCTCCTGGGACTTGGCCTTGGCCTTCTCGCGCTCCCTCTCCCGCTCTCTCTCCCTCTCCTTCTCCTTCTCCTTGAGGAAGTCCCGGTCCCGCTCGCGATCCCGCTCGTACTGGCGGACCAGGATGTCGCTCTCCCGGTCCCGGTCCCGGTGCCGATCCCTGTGCACGTCCCGGTAACGGCTCTCCCGGTCCTGACCGCCGCGCGGGGCTCCCTCTGGACGCTCCGAGCGGTAGTCCCGATCCCGATCATTGTCCCGCAGTCGCATATCTGATACAAAATAACAAGAACTTCGTGACACACTGACAATGAGTATGAACACGTTGATCCAAACCGCGACGTTCTACGTTGATTATTAATGGAAATTATTGATTATTAATAATAATCTCACCAAGGACGTTATTGTATACAAATAGAGGGCCTTGATCGCATGTGTGAATGGTATATATGGGTGCAACATTGAGTTGCCAATATTGCCGACAGACACACTAGACAGTACATAGACAAGTAAGCGAAAGAAAGGACACACCTCTGTCGCGTTGATCGACGTCACGATTGGCGCCCCCCTCTCTGCCCCAGGGCGGTCCCTCCTTGCCCGGCCCCCGGTCCGTGTCGCGTGCGTCTCCGTCCTGGGCGGCAGGCTGACCGTGACCGTAGTCAATGACCTTGGCCGGCGCCGCAGGCATAACCTCGACTGGCGGAGTGCGCACGCGCGGGTAGTCCAGCTCACGAACCCGGAGGTACGGGTCGACGTCTGGAGGACCGCAGGGAGGGAGAACCAGAACAGGTTACACAAGTCACGGGTAATGACATTGCAAATAGTGCCTTAGGCTAGCATGGATGGTCGTTCATTCAATGTTAGGGCGAGCCATTGTTTCAATAGAAGTCATGTAGGGCTCGCGCCTACTCTTCAGTATAATATAATGGTAATATAAGCTATTCAACATGCATGTAGTTACAGAATAAAATATAAAAAATGTCAAGACAAATATCAGCATCACACCAACCACATCAAGCTATTGATCCGAATAAAAACATTTTTCACTATAATATTGTTTCACTATAATATTGCCATTGTTGTGCCCACTGCTGGCATTGTGTTTCCTGGATCCAGTGAGCCACTTACCGTCGGGGTAGGCGTAACTCAGAGGTCGGTATGCGGGTATGGCCGGCAGGGCCCCATAGTATGGATCAAGGCAGTGAGCCACTTACCGTAGGGGTAGGCGTAAGTCAGAGGTCGGTATGCGGGTATGGCCGGCAGGGCCCCATAGTATGGATCAAGTCGTGCAGCCTCCAGAGACAGGGCTCTGAAATAAAGTCCCAGCGGATCATTTCACTTTCACAACCAAGACGAAATAGGTCAGCGATATAAGGTGTACTGCATCGAGCTAACCCTAGCAATTGTTACATGTAAGTATTGGGCTCCAAATAGTTCTTCAATATCACATATAAAACAGGGCTCAGGACTGAAAGTCATGGTCGGTGATATATTTCCGTTTTGGCGAAGCCAAAGCGCGAGAAAGGCGAGAACGAATTTGTGCCGCGTTAACATATCGGTCATAGAAAACAGTTATAGATGCCCAACAAATTTTTCGGGAGCCGCAATAGTTAGTGGTTAACACATTAAGCTCTTCAGATCAACAAACTATAGTTTAACCCTTGCTTGTTTTGCGTAAGACAATCAGCGGATCACTTAAAAATGTTCTTATTCCTCTCCACGTCCTGATATGACGAGCCCATGCATGCCAAGAGATGGTTGATTGACTTATTCCTCTCCACGTCCTGATATGACGAGCCCATGCATGCCAAGAGATGGTTGATTGACTTATTCCTCTCCACGACCTGATATGACGAGCCCATGCATGCCAAGAAATAGTTGATTGACTGGTTTATGTTGGGCGATGTAGATTTTATCGCGCCAGCCGTGGAGGGTAGAGGTTGAGAGGATCCATGTCTTCGGGAGTGTCCCCCTACTTTTTGCAGAAGAAAGACAAGGATTCTGTATCCTGCATCAACACAGAAATTTGCACAGATGGGATCCAAACCACGCATGGCCCCTGTGGCAGGCCACGAGGTGACTCATTGTGGCAGGCCTCCTGTGGCAGGCCACGGGGGGACTCCCTGTGGTGACCCCGTGTGATTGTGAACGCACCTTTCCCTCAGCAGACGCTCCTCCAGCAGTCTCTCCCTGTAGGGATCTATCGGATCCCGGCGTCCGTAGTACGGATCCAGCGGATCCAGGGCGAGGCGTCGTCGCTCTAAGACGTCCGGTGGGAGGTACAGATCTCGTTCCGCGCCTGGCAAGTGTCGGCGCCCGTACGGGTCATCATACGGGTCCCTCTCCAGCTCGGGATAGCGCAGCCGGTCGAAAGAGGCTCTGCTGGCCGGTGGTTCCTCCAACCTCCCCACGTCCCCCCTGTAGTCTCGTACGGGGAATCGCTCCTCCTCATACGGCCGACGCTCCTTTAAGTCCTAAAAATATAGAGATTATAATAAATGCAAGCAATTTATTTTGCTAATACGGCCGAGGCTCCTGTTAGTCATAAAAACGAAGAATAAAGAGACTATAATAAATGCAAGCAACTGATTCGGTGATATTGTCATAATATATATACATAATCGTCTAGTTATTTGTTCATATACTAGCTTTTTTTTTTCATATTAGCTGCATGATAGCGTATGCGATTTTAATTGGCTTACATACCTGACGCTCCACGTCACTTTGTTGGTTACCCTGCAACGAATCATTAACAATTTGATTACACAGTTGCTTCCCGAAATCATGTCGGTACATTTATAGCCTGATTATTGCAAGAATGATACATTCTTAATCACTACAATACCTTGCCTGGAAAATGCTCAGCATCCCTAAAATGGTAAATACATTGGTGATGTGCACACACACCTGTGACGTAGTTCCTGTAGCTTTGAATTTACGAATGACCGTCATTGGAAACATGTCCTTTTCGGTCAGATTTATCGTTACATCATAAAGTGACTGTTAATTCTGTTAAACGCGAATGCTGATCTTTCGTTGTAGTATCCAGATTTTGATTACCAGACATGCCAGTACGATATAGTTTTTCATTTTACTTTCAGATATTAAGAGACAATCAAGTAAAAAAGCCGCAGCACACAAAACTTCAAAATTGCTCGAGACAGCTACATTGACCCGACTAGAGCAGTGCACGTGGGGCACTAAGGGCCCCGGTGTCTCACCCACACCTCTTCATCCCCATACGGCAGCAGTGCCGCCAACTTGGCCTGAGCTTCTCTTTCATCCGCACGAGGCATTTCTCCGGCCGATCGGTCTCCTTGACCTTGTCCTTGACTTTGAGCCTGCTGTATCCGCTTTAGCTCCTCTGCCGCTTGTCTGATAAGGTCATGTTGGTGTTGAGATAGTACCTGTTCGCGAGAGGTGAGATACAAATGCGATATCCATCTTTCATCCTGTTGTAACGATAACGGCTAGACGGTAATAAAATGAGACGATGGGTGTGATCACAGCAGTCCTTTAAATCACGCGGAAGTTACATCAATTGCTGAATCAATTTCAAGTGCGAGATACATTTCGATTTCAAACCCTGTCAAAGTTTCTTTTTGCAAACTTGATGAATACCTATGTAAGCAATCATATAATGGTGACTAAGGAATATAAGACTTTAATTGGCACTATAAGTCGGTCGGGTCACACTTACGACGGATGACTTTTCATTGTTACTCTCGCCGCTGTCCTCCCTAATGGAAATAAACAAAGAACATGCTTGTTACTCTCCTGGAGTAAATTAGACCATACGATATTCCAGTTTAGTGTCTACCAGTCGATTAATGTACAATACGAAAATTGGCTCATATTGCTATGGAACAGTGATTGATTGATTTAAAGTAGCATATTGACTTAAAGTTATATTGCGATCATGGGAAGGGTCAAGGTAGGGACGAACAGGGTCTCCGGGATTGACGCCACGCTCGTCGCGAAGTAGGACACGGGACCTTTTATCCTGCGTAAATATAGACATTTGCAAAAGTGGGATGCGAAGCACGTACCGGCCGAGTGGGCTGGCCTAGCAAAAGACACTCGACAATAGGCGAACGCGCTACCTACTAGTCTGTGGAGTTCGCAGAGGCAGTAACGAAGTGCGTGTAATAGTCACATAGTTTGTCCAAAGTATTATTAGAGCAAGTGGCATAGATGCTGCATGCAATATTCTTACCGATTAACAATAAACTTTGGTGTTCGCTGGCATACGTCCATTTGCGAAAAGATGGGACTGATTGGATTAACTTTGCATGAATTTGAGAAAAAGGCCTTATATGGAAGCAGGATTTCGCTTACCTAACATCATCATATTCAGCTGGTCGCCTGTCGTCTCCGTAACGCTCGTATCTCTCCGCGTCCCTCCCGTAGCCCTTCTGCCCTGGACTGTCCATGTGTTGTTCATATCGCGATGCCATGGGTTTGGACGACTGCTCCATGTAGCCGCGCTCTGCCGACTCGCCCCGGACAAACATGGCTCCCCCCTCTCTGCCCCTCTGCGGGTAATCCCTGGCCTGCTGTCCGGGGCCGTGGCCGAGGAGCCCCATTGGAGCCTCGGACTCGTAATCCTCCCCTTCCTGGTAGTCGTCCGGAGCTTCCATGCCGTCAGCCCTTGCTTCCTGGAGCGAGGGGTGTTCTAGGGGGTATCTCGGTTCACCTGGCCTGGGTCCCCTGGGGCCTTGGCCCCCCGGGGCGCCGGGTGGGGGGCCCCTGGGCCCGACGCCTGCAGCACCTCTCGGTCCTCCGGCCGGGGGTCCCCTTGGCCCCCCCTGAAGGCCTCTAGGACTCCCTTGAGCGCCCATAGCACCCCCTTGCGGGCCTCTAGGACCTCCTTGCGCGCCCATAGCACCCCCTTGCGTGCCCATAGGACCCCCTTGCGCACCCATAGGACCCCCTTGCGCGCCCATAGGACCCCCTTGCGGGCCTCTAGGACCCCCTTGCGCGCCCATAGGACCCCATTGAGCGCCCATAGCACCCCCTTGCGGGCCTCTAGGACCCCCTTGTGCGCACATAGGACTCCCTTGCGTGCCCATAGCACCCTCTTGCGCGCCTCTAGGACCCCCTTGCGCGCCCATAGGACCCCCTTGCGCGCCCATAGGACCCCCTTGCGCGCCCATCGTACCCCCATGCGGGCCCCTAGGGCCACCGGGGGCGGCACCCCGGGGGCCTCCTTGAGGCATCCTTTGGCCCCCGGGTGGACCTCTGGGTCCTCCTGCTGGGCCCCTGGGTCCTCCAGGGGGGCCTCTTGGGCCACCTGGCGGCCCCCTAGGACCCCCGGGGGGACCTCTGGGGCCGCCATACGGACCTCCCGGAGGGCCTCGGGGCCCCATTTGTGCACCTCCCGGATACATAGGACCGCCTTTTGTATCTGCTTCTGCTTCCTGGGGATTAGGGGAGTGCCCGGTATCGTCAGAACCCACATTTGGCGACGGGCCTCTGGGATCACTTACGGGCCCTCTGGCGCCCTCCAGGGGGTCTGGGGTTCCAACACTTGGCGGCCTCGGGCTTATGCCTGGACTGGGAGAGGGCCCCCCTGGGCCAACCTGGGGGCCTCTGGGTCCGGTCGGCGGACCCCGTGGGCCTGTTTGAAGACCATCGGTGGGTAGCAGAGGGCCGGGGGACGCCCCCCTAGGGCCGGTCGAACCGCTAGGGGGAGGCCCTCTTGGGCCAGTCTGAGTAGCAGGACCTCTCGGACCAGGTGGAGCGCCTCTTGGCCCACCCTGAGGCCCGCGCGGGCCCCCCATGGGGCCCCTGGGGCCGCCAGTAGGCCCCCTAGGGCCGCCAGTAGGCCCTCTGGGGCCGCCAGGAGGCCCCCTGGGTCCCGGCGGCGGACCTCTAGGACCACCCTGAAGGCCTCTAGGACCGAGTTGCGGGCCGCCTGGGGGTCCCCTCGGACCACCCTGTGGCATTCTTGGCCCAGGGTGAGGCCCTCTTGGCCCCCCTGGGGGGCCCCTGGGCCCACCTTGCATAGGCCAGACTCCCCCGCGGCCTCTGCCCGCCAGCGGGGGTTGAGGGTGGTCAAAATTCTGCGAGGGGTCTTGGTCCGCTGAGGTCTCTTCTTCATTGGGCAAGTCATCGGGGGCCACCTTAGCCGTCTGGTCCGGGTCAACGGCGAATTCCTCTTCCTTCTCGTGCCCATCCTCCGCTCCCGCTTCCTCCGGCCCCTCCGGCGACTCCATCTCGTTGAAGTCAAGGCCCAGTAGCGGCCGTGGGCCCCTCGGGTTCGGCCCCCTTGGGCCCGGCCCCCTGGGACCCAGGCCTGGGCCCTGCGGACCTCGAGGACCCCAGGCCGCCTCTCCCCCCGGCCCGCGCGGCTGATCCATGCGTGGGCCACGAGGGCCACCGGCGAATTGCCCTCGAGGGCCGGGGAAGCCCGGTCTGGGACCCCGCATGCCTTGGGGCCGCGGGAAGCGCGAATTGCCATCAAAGCCCGGCCGCATCTCGCCTGGGTCGCCAAACCTGGCCCTCGGACCCATGAGTCCCCCTCCCCGCCCGCCGGGAGGGAAACGAGGCCGATTGTCGACGTCCTGCGTCTGGCCCATGAACGGGTCCGGGATAGCCTCCCCGTCCTCTTCTTCAAGCTCCATGACGTGGCCAGCCCCTTCTTCCTGCACCCCATCCTCCTCCTCCTCCTCCTTCTCCTCCTCCGTCGCTTGCAGCAAAGGGGTCTGCAGCAGCGGGCGGGGGCCCCTGGGACCGGGAGGACCCTGACCTAACAGCGGAGATCTGGCAGGTCGTGACCCCGGCGCGTCAGGCCGGAGCTGCCTTGGCCCAGGCCCCCTTGGACCAGCACCAGGGTATCGCGGTCCCAGCAGGCCTCCCTGGTTACCGGTATTCCACTGTGGTGCTCTGGACTGCGCCTGTTGTTGTTGCTGATGGGGCGACTGCTGCTGGTGCATCGTCTGCTGCTGCTGCTGTTGGCGCTGGGCCATGTCTTTCCTGTGCTGAATATCCTGCTGCTTTTGGATCATCTGACCTTCATACTGCTTCCACTGCTGCTCATACTGAGCAAACTGTTCCCTGTTGGGATGATCTGTTGGAAACCATATAATCATACACTCTTACAAGAGTTTCACTTTCACTAAAATACAGCAATATTTGGACAAATATGTACAAAATTAATTAATCATCTGTATTTTGATTATATTATAATATATGTAGCAGAAATTAATTATCCTATGTTACATACTTCTGTTCTCTTCCTTCCAAGTGTCATATTGTTGCTGCCACTGCTTGTATTGCTCTTCAAACTCCTGCTCCTCAACAATGACCTGTTCTAAAGCGTCTGTGGCAGTCACTACAAAACAAGACAGTTACAATAACAGCTAATTCCCAGAAGATGCATATGAGAAGACATCTACCGGGTAGCTTTGAAATGTTTACTCTGAAACAAAATTCAAATACTGTCTGTGGCAGTCACTACCAAACAGGACAGTTACAATAACAGCTAATTCCCAGAAGATGCGTATGAGAGAGACATCTACCAGGTACCTCTGGAAAAAAATTCAAATACACAGGAGTCAAAGTTATGACTATATCTTTGCTTTAAGTTTATCAGATATGTACTGGAAGAAACCAAATGAGGAATGAACTGGGCAACACTTGTTATTCAACGCAATTGTTGCGTAGATAGTTACCATTTAAGAATCTTTAACTCTTTGTTACATGTAAACTCAAACAGACCTTTTTAGCAAGATTCCAAGTCTTATCTAACTTACCTTGAGGCTGGCTCCACTGTACCATGCCTGGCTGCTGGTAGGCCATCATGTTCTGCTGGTACTGCTGCCACTGCTGCTGGCGCTGCTCCTGCTGCTGCTGTTGGTGCTGTTGGTGGTGTTGATGATGTTGTTGTTGCTGCTGCTGCTGGTGCTGCTCCTGCTGCTGCTGTTGGTGGTGTTGATGATGTTGTTGTTGCTGCTGCTGTTGGTGTTTCTGCCATTGCTGTGCCTGCAGCTGCAGCGCTGTCAACTTCTCTTCCTCCTCCTGTGTCTTTGGTTTCATCTCCTGTTAGAAATCAATTAACCAAGTTAAGCATTCTTACACAGCATTCTTACAAAGATATTTACCAATAACTTTCCCCAATGAAAATGTCACACATAATTCATACCAATAGTGCATTTATCCTACAATACAGTGGTCCCTGATTTATACGACTTCCGTTCTGCCAACTCGAAAAGACTGGATAACGGAGGGAGCCATATAAATGAGGGATGCCCCGAGATGGGCAGCTTTTGCTTAAGTAACACAACGCACTCAAATTGGACCATAATACACTCATAACAGCACCACAACTAGTTTATTTACAATGACAAGCAGAACATCCAATGCTTATCTGTAGCCTGTCAAGCAATCTTTAGCTGTTGGGTTTACACAACGGACTGGCACTCGGCCAACAATGAAAGCAACCATGGATTCTGGAGCTGCAATGCAAAGTCTCTGAGCGAAGACAGCCCAACAGAAGCCTCTCTGACCATCCTGACAGGGACTTCATCCACCTCAGAAGTCCTGCCAGCATAGTCCCCTCAAGGCAAAACTCTTGTCGCTGTCCCCTGTCGGAGGCAGTCTCTCCATGAGCATTTTTCCCATTCCGCCTCAACTGTTCGTGTCGTACTGGTCTGCGTCTGCGTCGGCGAAGGTGTTCATATCGATATCACTCAAAATGGGTGTGTAATCGATCTCGACTGGCGTGGGCTGACTGTCCTTCAGAGGTGGTGATACACCAAAACTGCAGGCGGCGACACTTCTAGATGGTGCCCGGGATGAGAGAGTTCAATGCCACATTGATCCATGTGCTGGCATCTACAATGTTGACTTTCTTTGCCAGAGCGGTAGTGTGGTTAACGTCATCCATATCGATGAGGACGGTTCGCAGTAGCTGCTTTCCATGGAGCAGCCTAACAGCCTCGATGATGCCAACATCCAGTGGCTGAAGTTTTGATATGGTGTTCAGTGGCAAGAGCACCAGTTTGACATGGCTTATTTCGACATTAGAGTGGGCGCCGCAATTGTCAATGAACATCAGAATCTTTCTCATATCGCCATTGAGATGCTCCAACCAGTCGCAAAAGATGTCGCCGGTAATCCAGGCCTTATGATTGGCCCTATAAGTGACAGGCAGAGTGTCGATCGGATAATTTCGAAAACAATGAGGATTTGATGTCACCAAAGGTTTTAGTTTCTCTCCTGTTGTGCTGCATGCGCAGGGCAGAAGAACAGTGGCTCTGTTTTTTGCCTTCTTCATACCCTTGCAGTGGCCACCCTTTATGACCAGGGAAATCTGAGCAAGGGCTATGAAGAAGAGTCCAGTCTCATCTGCGTTAAAGAGGTCTCATAGCTTGAAGCCCTCATATATGTTGAACTTGCACACCAGTCAACAACCATCTCTGGGTCAACTTCGGCTGACTCTCCACTCAGCACTGATGCTTTTATATAGTGGCATCGTTGGAAGCTGTAAAGCCAACTGCTGGAAGTGGAAGAATAATCTAAGCCTAGGTCCAGTGAGTTCAGTGGTTCCCAAACTTTGAAACCATGAATTCTGTGACAGAGGCAGCGACCTGCTTTGTCATATAAATATTTCTCATGACGCACTTCATTAAGGTGTGAGGGGTACATGGGGATGCATTGTAAATATATATAAACAGCTGCGTGTGAGAGGGGTTTCTCTGCCCAGAATCGAAGCCTTACGCCATGCAGGAATGGATTGGCCAGGATCAGCTGCTGATAATGCAATGCATGTTAGAAATTGAAGGTAACTAGTACTAGCTATTAGAAACTATTATATAAACTATTAAACTAAACTCTTATATAAACTATTAAACTAAACTCTTATATAAACTATTATATAAAGTAATTATTTAAGGGGTTTGCTCAAATAATATAGCATACAGACTACGCAATATGTCATTTAAATTAAAGTCCCATCATTTTAAGGAGCCCTGGGACATTGGGACCGAGCCACTGGCGTAGGTATCAGAATCACTGCAGAGGGCGCTGCTGTTGTCCTTAACTGCAAAGTGTTCATCTGCCAGCGCCCTCTAGCTAAAAGTCTATGCTAACAGGAGTATAGGAACTAAGTCGCATTCACAGGTACCAGCATGCGCCAAGACAACTATGGCACCCAGATCAGACATTCTGTAATTTCCAGTGTATACATTTTTCATTGCGTCATAAATATATATAAATATAAATTAAGTTAATGTAGCACTTGCCTATACAATGATGAGGTCGTTTACACTTGAATCATATTGATACTTGCTGTCAAAAGATTCAATCTTAACTCAACTCTTCTCAGTTTTACTTGCATATATCACTATCTTGTCAATAGCTGCAACACATCCTCCATCAAATATATTGGTCCAAGTGTCTGATTATGTAGGCAAGTGCAATATAACTTAATTAAGATTTATATATATTTATTTCATGTAAGTAATGGTAGTTATACAGAGTAAAGTTATAAATGAAAAGGATAAAAATAATATCACAATTCGACTTATAAATAGAATAGCTCAATGGATAAGTATATACTTACATTTTAGGTAGCACTTATCCTACCCATGAATGGCCTCGCTTCCTCCGTCATTCTCACCCAAGAGAGAAGCCCCTTACCAGCCGGTGCGCAAGAAAACAAAGTCTTTAGACTGATGCTGTTCGAATAGTTTTCAACGGGGCTTAACTAAATTACGTCACAGTTCGTCCTTGGGTATTAAGTGGTGAGGCTGCTAAGTAATCTGCCTCATTGGTAGTCCCTTTATTGTGTATATGCAGAAATTCCTTCTTCAAGGCCCTTCCACCGATGGCCACACTGTCCGCCTCCATTCGTGTTGATCATTTGTACTTCCGGCCTAGTTCTTCGGGGTCAGTACGTAGTTCGCACATGAGGAATAAATTCATCGAACGCTCGAGTTGCAGAACACGTACACTATTGAACAGATTGAAAGATTCAGAAAAGGCGGCAACATAGCAAAACAGGCGTGTGACTTACTGGGCCATGATGATTAATGAAATGACGAGCTGGGAATATGTCAAATTTACAGAAAATCCGGAACCAGCCATATATCTTCCTTATTATGAATAGTTTCAATCGGAGACATATTACTTTAATTACCTTGTTTTGTATCAAAGGAAATAAAATAAATATGTCTGTTTTCCCATAACCGGTCAGTAACAGCAAAAACGTGTTCTTCCCGCAGTGTAGGGACTTGAGTGCTTCCATTTGTTTCGCCTTCAAGGGATATAACCACTATAACAACTTCACAACCACAACCAAATCAACCATCCTTTATTATTGGCTGCACTAGACTGTGATGGCCCAGCCAAAATGAGAACAATACGTTGGTGAAATACACGAAACAAATACAGACAATTTAGACGCACGTGTTCTGTAACTCGAGCGTCCAATGAATTTATTCCTCATGTGCTAACTACGTACTGACCCCGAAGAACTAGGCCAGGCAGATGGTGTGGCCATCGGTGGAAGGGCCTTGAAGAAGGGATTTCCGCATATACACAATAAATTTAATGGACCATCAATGAGGCAGATTACTTAGCAGCCTCACCACTTAATACCCAAGGACGAACTGTGACATAATTTAATTAAGCCCCGTTGAAAACTATTCGAACAGCATCAGTCTAAAGACTTTGTTTTCTTGCTCACCAGCTGGTAAAGGGCTTTTCTCATAGATGAGAGGAGGCGAGGCCATTCATGGGTACACATCCATATAACGGCATATTATCATTTTTTTAATAAAATTTTATTGTAAAGCCTATAGTCCTGCAAGCAGACTGCTGTGGCTATCGCCGACAGTTCCGCGACTGGACCCATATCGGACCAGACTATGTTCTGATGTTACATCTATGAAACTATAAAGCCTAAAGCTGTAAAGGAAATGTAATATACAAACCTCTTTCTCATCTGGAGGGGGATCAGGAGGCAATGGAGGCTTTTCCTCTTTCGGTGGCTCAACTGGAGGTGCCGGATTGACGCTTGGCGCGGCACTACCGATGGGAAGGGGAGGCTTAGGCTGGGGTGCTTCTCCAGGCAGAGGGGGCGGCGGTTGCTCAGCCTCGACGACGCTGACACCGGCACCGGACACCATAGTATTCATGCCGAAACGCGGATTGTACGACTGCTGCCACATTTGCTGCTGCTGCGGGTGCATCATTTGCATCCTCGCGCCCGGTACCTGTCCCCAAGCCCCTCCTTGTTGGTATGGAAACATGTTTAGGGTCCAATTTAGTCTCTTATTCTACAATAATAATCTCATACACACGCTCCATCAATCTCGTTATGTTCTCGACAGTTGCGCGAGACAAAAGAAACCATAGTTCGCTTGTTCGCGATGCAGCATCCGGGGGGAAGGGGAGGACGCGTAGTCCATGTGCACTGCTTGATTATTTTTACTTCAATAAACTTCATGTTAGTGACATCAAGTCTGTAATAGTCAGGTCAGGAGATAATTTGTGATTCCCGATTAACTTTACAGGTCCGATACGGATTATATTCTATCCACATTCAAACAATTAAGGGTGGGAGGGGGGAGGGGGGGGGGTCAACCATGCATGGACGCCCCCCCCCCACTTGTTCGAGTATATATGGGTCGTATATATATAATATGTAATATAATTTGTAAAAGTTATAAATATCATCAGGTGTTATATTACCTCAATCCCCGCACTCAATCCCTCTGATGATGAATTGCATGCTAAGATCACTGAACTTCAGTGATCTTGGCGGGTGCCGAGCCTTGCTAGAAAGAGAACACGTACTTTGTAATATTGTCCACCAGGGGACGCTTGGGCTGAATATACTTGCCCTCTTCACCTGCAGTGGCTGCAGTTCACTGTTGATCCCCGATAAGTGACGAGCTATACACAGATAGGTACAAGAGGGGACATTGCACTTTGGCTTCAAATCGTCTTGCAACACCCCGTCCAATGTATCGAAAACTGACTCAACGACTGATACTCTATCAAAGACACACTCCCAGTCACAGTGGCAGTGTGACATTCTACCAACAGATGTCTCTGCGGCTTGGGAAAGGACGCCCAGGGTTGTGTTCCCGCGCTATTTCCTCAGGAGGTACCAGTCATCCGCCTTCCATGATGATGAAAAATCCAGAGGACTTCAAGAGTGTCAAATATTGGGTATCTGATAAAGTGGCCCACATCCAACTCAACAGACCAGAGCGATACAATGCAATTGATGAGAATACACCTGTAGAACTTGCTATCTCTGTGGAAATGGCCAATTTGGATGATGATGTCAAGGTGAATTTATATAAATGGATATACATCTATACTTAGCCCTAAAACCTGCAGCAATGTCAAAATTTCCCACATAACATATACATTTTGCCAAAAAAGTACCTTAACAATGTCCTGTGAATTATTGCATACCATTTATATGTACTTATATATAACCCCCAAAAAATGGAAAACATCACTTTAATTTAAGACATTCAATACAGCATTGTCAAATTTCTCAGGGAAAATATTGCTGTATGAGTAATTAAGCTCTTATAAAAATAAAAACTGCATCATAATGCAAATGTGGGGATGGTAGAAATAATGTTTACAAATGTAAGTATATGATCAAGCTGGCCATGTATACATATATTTATAAAAGGTTAATTTCTGCAGGATATGAACACTTGTAAGATTTAGGGTGGGGGGGGGGGAGGGTGCTGTTTATGGTTCTTAATACTGTTTTAAGTTTCGAAGTTTTGGAATTAGTCCCTCAAGATAAATGCAACATTAGTTCTTGCACATAATGTAGAACACTTGTGATAGACCTCACACATATTCCTGTTTTCTATTTGCTATAGGTTCTCCTGCTCTATGGAAACAAAGTCTTTTGCTCTGGGTATGATTTAAAGAAGTATGGTGAAGGTGAGAGAGGCACTGTACCAGGCAGCCAGAAGATGCCCTGGGATCCATATGAGGACTACAAATGGATGTCAAGGTGTAACCAAGCCTGGATGACTCTGTGGCATAGCCACAAACCCGTTGTTTGTAAGATTCACGGCGTGGCTATAGGCGGGGGTAGCGACATGGCTCTGGCTTGCGACATAACATTTGCCGGGGATAATGCTAGGATTGGATACCCACCCACCAGAGTGTGGGGCTGCCCGACCACTGCTATGTGGGTGTATAGAGTGGGCATGGAGCGGGCGCGTAGAATTCTTTACACAGGGCAGATTCTTACGGGCAAGCAGGCTGCAAAGATAGGTCTCATCGGCGAATCGGCACCCGAAGATCAGCTCGATAAAACTGTCGATGATTTCATTAAGAGCATCGTCACAGTGCCGACCAATCAGTTGTTCTTTCAGAAGCAGGTAGTGAACCAGGCTATGGAACAGATGGGGTTGTTGAACACTCAGCGCCTCGCCACGGTGTTTGATGGAATGTCGCGTCACACACCGGAAGGAGTGGCCTTCCAAAAGCGAGTTCAGGAAGTGGGCTTCAAGAAGGCTGTGAGGGAAAGAGATTCAATGGCAGAAGCTGTGTGGTCTGATGTGGACAAATCTAAGCTTTAAGTAGGCGAAGCTCCTTTTCAAATCGGGATATATGTATGATTGTATAAATTACAATGAGACAATCAATTAATATGAACCACTTTGCGTATGGCACATGTAAACTTGTTTAATGTGAAGTTAAAATTTAGCTCTACTTTTAGCTCAGCTAGGTCGACATCGTCATCGCATTAATATGGAATTGTTGCCTACACATAGACTATATTGATCAAATTATAGTCACCTATATAATATGCATTCACAAATATGATTTGTTGTATAAAACCTAATAAATTACTTTGTAACAAAGTTTTGAGTTTTTCTATATAATTATGATTATATATAATCCGTCTTTACGGATGACTTCACAGCTGCACCGCACCCGCGACAGGCTTTCATGACGTCATTCTACTGTGCCTTAATCGTTTGTTCGGACAAGACGTCACGTGAAACCACAGCATTCAACACCAAATTACGTCATAATCAAGGTGTCGTCATCGGTTACCATGACAACGTTGTTGTTGTGCAGGAACACCCTAAACATGGTTACCTTCAACAGTTGTAACTTTTTTACGTGGACATGTAGGTCTGAACCCAACATGTGAACAGTGCCATTATAAATTCCGCAATGGTTTATGCGGCTGCATTAAAGGTATCGGAAAAATGGAGACTGATCCTTTGTTATGTTTTGGCAATCATAAATTGGTTGCTAATATTGGCCTCAGTAGGTTTAGGGGGTGCTGGATTTTACATACGCGCTTCTATTCAGAAGTACGCAAATTTGATCACGAACTACGAAAATACTCTGCCAACGTTACTCATCATCATTGGAGTGGCTTCCGCGATTGGCAGTGCTTTTGGCGCATCTGTGTGTTTCGCTTCTAGCAATCCAGAAAGGAGGCTGAAGTTGAAACCCTATCTCTGTGGATATATCGTTGCTTGTATGGTATTCTGTCTGTCACAGTTTGCAGCTGGTATATGTTGTTTTGTTCAAGTAAGACACTTGGATGAATCGTTCAAGGTAGGATACAAAACATGAATGATTTAAAATATATATATTTACGCCGCCAATAGGTGAATAGCCTGAAAACAAGACGTTGACAATGCACATGACATAGACCTGCTAAGGCAACTAATGCTTATTGATCATATTAACTGGCAGGGGGTATATCTACTAATGTAAAATCCGTACAACATTATTGCTAATAAACCGAACATATGGCTTGACCAAATCTAAGGGTCGTAAAATAGATAATCTTCTGTCTACACGTACTGCATGCGCAGTTAGACAACAAAAGGAAGGGACCCAATTTATTACAACCCTCGCTAAAAAAGCGAGTGCGTTTTCGCAGCCAACCCACTAATAATGTCTTCTGTGCCGAAACATTTATGCATCAATTCAACCCCTTCATGTCAAACGAGTTGCCATCCATATCTCAGTCGCTCCGGTGAGGCCTATATATGGGGTAGCCATGTCGCGTGTCGATTTTAAGAAAAGGTCCATGTCGCGTGTCGATTTTAGGAAAAGGTTCATGTCGCGTGTCGATTTTAAGAAAAGTTCCATGTCGCGTGTCGCTAAGTCTTATATCGCATGTCGATTCTAAGACAGGCCCAATGTCGCGTTGTCGATTTTAAAAATCGCCCGTGTCGCCGTGTCGAAAAAGCCCCTCTGGGGCCCTATATATTTGTATACTAATGTCTTCCCTGTCATTTTAGGGAGGCCTTACGAATGCTATCTCTAAGTACAACGACGATCAGATAATAAAAGAAGAAATTGATAGGCTTCAGATGAGCTTCAAATGTTGCGGCAACGTAAATTACAACGAGTGGTTTTTGAAACCCATCGGGAAACGGTAAGATTTACCGATGTCTTTGGACAAATGTAACGCGGCGATTTCGTTTCCTTTCAGATGTGCGTCTGGACCCAAAACGTCATAGTGACAAAAACGTCAGACCACACGACCTGTGCCATCTAGGAGCAAATGGACAATTTCACATTGTGCCTTGATCACTTCTTCTATCCAATTCCAGATATACATATATATTATATATGTTTTCATAAACGATCGAATATTTTGGTTATCGCCCCCCCCCCCCACCCCAACTCTGCCCCTCGATCTAGTCGTAATCCGCGATATTAAACCACTGAATCATTCATTTCAGAGATTTTATCACCACCTCTATCCCCTCTCCACACCATTTCAGGGAAGGCGATACTTGGCCCTTCGGCGTACCGTTCAGCTGTTGCGACCCTGCTGCACAAAGGCCTTGCGTTCACACAAAGTTGAGGACAGCCACCCTTGGGGAATTGGGGACCTTTTATCATACAGGCTGTCGAGCCCCATTGGTTTCCTTCTTCAAGACTGAAATTCTCGATCACGTGGGAATATATTGCATGGTCCTATTCTTTATACAAGTAAGTCGAGTCGATAAGTGATTATATATTGTCGCATGCTGTATAAACATATTAAAGATCGGCGTATATCATATAACCTTCAAGAACCTAATTAAGCTCCAGCCACTTTTCAAAATGTTACATGCCTTGCTGAAATGGAAGATTAACATTCAAATCTGACAAAACCGTAATAGGGGGAGGGGGCTGATGTTACCAATTCGTGTTAAACAGTGAATTACTGCGTGCGCGACGTATATGTAATAGAGATCTGCGCGGGCGCATATTCGCTGTCCGTGCCCGCCTTTTATTATTATTTTTATTTAAGTAGAATCGAAGTTTTGCAATAGACTCGAGGGCATGCCCGCCCCGCGGAGATCTCTAATATGTAATTGCTATTGGCCAGCGGAAACAAAACATTGTTCTTGAACTTTATTCACTCACGGGCGATCGATGTGCCATGTAATTAGTTAGATATTCAAGTTGTAATTGTCTTTGCAGTTTATCATCATAGTAGTGGCCCGTTATCTACAGACCTCCATGTTGGAGGCACTATACACTGGTGTGCCCACCATCAGTGCCAATGGTTACCTTTTGAACACAGCGGCGTCGGACTACACAAGGACCGGGTGCAGTAAAATAGGTAATAAAGGAAACCAATCTTTTACTAAATACAGAATAAAAACAACAACCATATGCAAATGTTTTAAAGCATGTGATGCTTTCATTATTAATCTGAAATGTCGTCTTTGATGTAGCATGTGCTGGAACATAATTATGGAAATAATAAATAAATTGAAAACAAAGTTTTACATATACAATTTAATCGCTGATTTCGCATTTACGATTCCACTTTCTACTTCTTTATGTAGCTCCAGTAGATGACGAACCTCAACTGCCTGAAGCCCATATCGACGTGTCCACTTCCGGTCTTCGCGAGAGAAAATCCCACGGCACAAGTTCTGGTTTCGTCGCGGGTGGTCCAAGTCGAACAGCTAGCTCAAGGGTCCAAACGAGGTATATAGCGCAAATTACACAAACCGTGAACGGATATCGAATGCCCGTTTGCGGTTGGATCAGTGCAAGTCTAGCCTTAATTCGTTTATTTTACCCAGTATTTGCCCCCAAGAAAAGTACGAGATGTAACGAAGAGTAAACTTGGCCAGCGAAGACCTTTACGTCACTGGCACTGGAACCACCCAGTGTTCAACTGCTATGTGTAATAACATTATTCTAATTATTTTTCGGGAGTTTCGTTAACAATTTGTACAAGACCATGTCGGATGCAATTAGTCGCGAGACATTAGAAATAGAAAACAGTGTCGTGATGTATTTGACGCCCATGAACATTTGGTAACTGGTAAAAATATAAGTCTAAGATACCATTCTTGACCTCATAATAAAACTTCAGGGTCTGCGTCCGCCAAGCGTCTCCATCAGGATCTCAACATCGACCATTGGCCAGTAGACTGTCCAGCTGCCGTAACATGGTCACGTACGGAGTGTCGCAGTCGGGCTCCGTGCCTAGGACCCCGTCTTATAACACAGCAGGAATGCCGCCGTCCGCACAATACCACGGCGCGGGAATGTCGTTAACAATGGCAATATCGCAAAGTCCCATGGAAAGAAACTCGCAACTAAGTCTGAAGCGTTCGTTCCGAAGGCCTAGTTCGGAGGCCCTGCAGCAACCAATGGGATTCGCCCCACCAGCTGAACTGCCTGCGCCACCACCAGCGGAACTGCCGCCACCACCAGCTGAACTGCCGCCACCACCATCTGAACTGCCGCCACCGCCAGAGAGACTGGACCCACCACCTGAAATGCCTCAAACGCCGATGGACTTTGCTCCGCCGCCTCCATCGCCGATAGAGGGACTGGACACACCACCTGCGTTAGAACTGCTTTGATTTGAGCGCCCCTCCCCCCCCCCCCCGATTACAATGACGCGTGTGTCAGATACACCGAAGGTCAAGGACGGTGAGTCCGCATTTATAAACATTACGGAATTGGGAGTAAAACGGATTTTCCTATTACCGACGGTGTTAATTACCGCTGCATCGTAACAAGGCCTGTTCATATTTTCTCATCTCGAATGCAGGTCTGCGTAATTTATTCTCGCATTCTGTCAGAAATAAAAGGCCGACATAGAGGGATTAAAGCACGATTACAAGACAGCAAAACACCAAGAACTACACTCTCTCCATTGCAGCGATCATGTTAACACTAAATATTATACATATAATTTAGTTTACCCGTACTAGATGTGAAATCTGCAGTACGAAACACATATTTTCTAATCAGGCTCTTACATACTTAATAGCATGAAGACCTTTCGCAAATGTTTCAAGCAATAAAGGCAATCGTTCGGAACATGTGGGAATAGTTTTGCTCGACCCCGTCAATTTAATTTACATTGGTTGGTTCTGTATTCAGGACGCTTTAACCACTTTCGGTCGCGTCAATGGGAGAAGGAAGGGCGAGTGGAGCCATGTCCCCGGGGGTAACCCCCTACTCTTTGCGAAGGACATGAAATCTTTATCCTGCGACCAAACAGACATGGCCACAGCGGGGCTCGAAACATCGATCCACGTGCTCAAGGCTAGCGTATAAACAAAAAGAAACAAACAAGATTTTATAAAAAAAAAACCCAACATGTTTCATATATACAAAAACTTTATTTGAAAGAAAGAAATCTTATACATTATGTATATATTATATATTAAATTATGCTAGACCGCGGAAATTTGGTTATCAAGTCCATTACAAAATTGACCGGTTTGAGAACATACGCCTGAAGAAAAACTTAAAGACTTAAAAACTTAACTTGATCACTCGGGAAGTAGGTGACGAAAATGGCTATTCTCCTTAAGGAAGATACAGCTTACTGTACAATATGGGCATGATGGGTCAACGTATGATCAAAAATTATGAACACGAATCAACAGTATGTTCTTTTATCGATGCATAAGTGAAGTGTCCTTCACGGTTTCACAGGAATCCATTACATTTCTATGTATGATGTGGTAGAGTGGAATTCTCAACGTCCTCACTGTTCATACTGTCCTCTGTTCTTCATCAGAAAAGCTGCAAGATAGTCTATAGGATTCGGTGGCCTACAAGAGAGGAAAGCCTGCTAATCACAAAATATTTCCTGCACAATCTACCCGTATATAAATATAAATAGATGTATTAAACACAACATACAAATAAAATAATTTCCTTAGGCCACCATCGGATTGTTTACTTTGTATGTAAAAAACAATAATTTACAAGTTACTTACAATAATTCTTGGTGTATATTATGTTCTTGTTGCTTTAAAAAATAAATATTTCCCACCTTTCTTTGGCAAGCGCTGACATGCCTTGCAGCAGAATTGGCACCACAGTTTGGTCGAGGTATGCTCGTGTAGGTAGGGATATCAAGTCCACCTTTTGTCGCTTGGCCGGAGATTCATTGTTTTCCTTCTCACTATTGATAATCTTCTGCAATGACATACGAAAAGATGTTATCCTTTCAATAATTTATGCAGCATCGATGTTACATGAACCAGTTATTCATCGGGTCGTCCAGGTTGTTTGACAACTGTAGTGACAGTAGCCCCATAGTGTGGTGGCTGCATCCAGACTAGCTTCGATAACAAACAGCAAACTTACATACTGTATTTGAAAGCATTTAAAAAAACATATTACCGGTCGGTACCTAAGAGCCCTAGTATAGTACGAACTGTCAACCCTGGTCAACAAGGTGAGAAGCCGGGACGCTCGGGCGCTTACCCTTCCTATCCCTGCACATGTGGGTGGGTCCTAATGTCCCAGACCGCCTTAAAAGTAATTATGGGACATCCGAAAAAAATAATGGGACCTTAATTTAAATTAAATATTGTGTTGTCTGTATACTATTTTATTTGAAGGAAACCCCTTAAATAATTACATATGCAATATAGTTTATGATACTTAGCACCCAGACCTAGTTACCTACAATTTCTAACATGCACTGCATTATCAGCAGCTGAGATTACCATGGCCAATCTGGTCCTGTATGGTGTAAGGTTCTGATTCTGGACAGAGAAACCCCTCTCACACCCAGCTGTCTATATATATGTACAATGCGTCCTCATGTCCTCTCCCAGCTTAATGAAATGGGTCATTTTAATTTTTTGTGCAACAAATGACGCAGGACGCGTACCTCGCCTCACAATCGCTGCATAGTCCTGACAAATGTCCCAATGGAAGGTATGGTAGTTCAAGCTTTCTTTTATAGCTTTCCACTGCATGGAGATACATGTACAAATGGATTACAGTACCTGAATATTATCTGTCAAGCCAAGCTCTGCATGCGGATTATCTGCCATTAGATCATCTGTAAGATTCTGGCTTGAACCAGTTAAACTCTGCTGCCCTGAAAAGGAAGAATTTAGTTTGTAGTACAATACAATATAATAATTATATTCCACCGAAATGGCCAACAATTTGCTAACACTTTGGCAGTGGTTGAGAACAACTTGTGATGATCTCAACATTGTAACAATATGGCTGCCACATAGTGGATACACTTTGACTTTTAAAACCTCATATGTATACAAATGCGTTTTCAATCCAGGTTTCACGTAGATCATCACATTCAAGGTTAAGGGAAATTACTTAATCTCAGTCAGAGAATGGGCTCGAGTAACATCAGGGGCAAATATCATGTTGCCGGGTAGTCTGAGCCGTTTTCGGCATTTAGTTTATTTATGTTAATTTTGTGCGGGGTTTCGCGGTCTTCCGGTGCGCCAGATTCCGGTGGTCCTCAGAGCGTTACTTGCAGCTGAGGATCCACAGAGAAAACACGCACATCAAGATTTAGTCATCAGGAAACTTCTTTTACCCGTTCAGACCACTCGGCCACAACTCCCGGTTTTTCCTCTGACCCTAAATAAAGTCTATGTCAATGCCACTTGGTTGGGTTGAATGAGCGAATCCGGAAAACAGCCGAACGACACCCCCTTCACCCCGTAACATGTTGGCGCAGTCGGCAGGATTACTCAGCAGCAAGTCAAGGTGTGGAGGGTGAGAGGAAACCGGGAGTCACAAGGACAGCATCTTGCTCACACTGGAGGAGATGCAGGCGCAGCTTGAGCAGCTGAAGGAGAGTCACGCACGGGCGCAGGCGGCCATGGCTGCCTCCGAGATTGCCAGGGAACGAGAGCAGCCCCTGCACATCCCGCGTGAGCGGAAGCTCGCCAAGTTTGGCGGGTATAGCGACGGCGGACAGTCGATTGAGGACTTTCGCGACGAGGTCAGTCATGTCGTCCGCACACGCCACCTCTCGGGTGCGGACGCTGTGGACTTCGTGTTGGCCCACTTGGAGGGTCCGGCCCGACTGGAGGTACTCCTGCAGCCGCCGCCGGGAACGCTGCCAGGCCTGATGGACACGCTGACCTTGGTGTTCGGAGAGGTGAGGTCAGTGGCGCATCTGCTGCACTGCGTCTATGACCGTCGCCAGAGGCCCAGGGAGACCCTGCGGAAGTACTGTACGAACTGTCAACCCTGGTCAACAAGGTGAGCAGCCGGGACGCTCGGGCGCTTGACAGCGCAGACGTCACGCTCCGCGACCAGTTTGTCGAGGAAATGGGGGATCCGTAGCTGCGGGGGCATCTCGGGCCGAGGTTACCTTCCTCGACCTAAGGGAGGACACCGTCGCATGGAGCGTGGAAGACCCGGACTGTCCTGCGGTGTCTCAGAGGGCTGAGCGCAACGTGCATGAGGGGCGGACCACAACCAGGGAAGACACTCTCTCCAACCCGACGGGCAACAGCAGGCGTTGCTCGACCTGTCGCACCGAGTCCAGCAGATCAAAGTGTTACCGCTGCGGTCGGCGCGGGCACCTGGCCCGGAACTGCAGCAAGAGGAGATGGACGTCGCTGTGGCTAAACGCGACTTGGACCCGAGACAGCCAGAGTACGGCGACGATGTATAGCAGGGTGACCCCGTCGACAAGAGAAATCGTGTCCCTGGGAAAAACCAGATTAAGGACGTCTGGCGACCGGACATACATCGCGTGACCGACACGTTGGGCCACAACGTGTATACGGTCAAGCCAGTAGATAGAGGCAGATCACGGATCCTGAACCGCGACAACCTTCGCCCTTGTCCTGCCACGGTGGCACCACAGCCGGTGCCGAGGCAGCGACCAGAACCTCAACCGCGACGGCGTCCGCACATCGCGGGCGAATCAGAAGATTCGGACAAGGCAGAGACAATGGTAGTTGCCAGACCAATCCCGGCACCCCGCCGGCACATCACCACCCGACCGGCACCCTGCCGGTCGGGTGGTGATGTCGGCGGAAGATGACGACGGGCGGCCAGAACACGACGACGACGTGCGGCCGGAGCGCGAGAATGACGCGCGGCCGGAGCCAGAGGACGACGTGCGGCCGGAGCTCGAGGACGACGGGCGGTCGGAGCCTGACGCGGTGCAGCACCGCAAGTCGCAGAAAGCAACGCGGGCCAACACCGTAATGTGCATAACGCACCTCGCTCTGCGGCCATTAACAGCCAGGAGAGCTGGTTTGGGTCTATGGACTTAGTCACACGCCTTTTTACTTTAAGAGGCGCTGGCTTTAGTTGAGTGATTTTGATTGTGTTTGTTCGTTAGCTGTGCTGAGATAATTCTCTTGTCCGTCACCAGGTCGAGACGCATACTCAAATTGAAGTAATCAGTATTTTCCTTTAACAGAGGTATCTTTTATCATTGATACTTCAGTTCTAGTATTTATGGCAATGTTACTTCAATTTGAGTAAATTCATGCGGGACTTCGTTGAAGTTACTTTAATTGAAGTAATAACTGACACTGCTAGAGGGCGTGCACAACACATCTGTGTCATGAGTCACTGGCTGATTCTAGAGTCTGGATGAGTGAAGTAAACAATTGCTACTTCACATGCAATTATGTAAATTGATTTCTTATTTCTACTATAGAAATACACAGCTTACGTTAGCAAATACTATTTGAAATATGGTTTAAACTAGTAATACCGATTGTAAAAACATTTCAGCACCTTCATATAACTTTGTAAAAATGTCAGATTACTGAGAATAAGGTAACAATACAAGTTTTACTTCAATTGAAGTATATTAAATCAATTTGAGTATGCGCCTCGACCTGATCACCGAGGGCTGTGACATAAAATGGGGAGAGTGTTGCTGTGTAGTCTGCGCGTTTTTTTGGCATTTAGTTTATTTATGTTAATTTTGAGCGGGGTTTCGCGGGCTTCCGGTGCGCCAGATTCCGGTGGTCCTCAGAGCGTTACTTGCAGCTGAGGATCCACAGAGAGAACACGCACATCAAGATTTAGTCATCAGGAAACTTCTTTTACCCGTTCAGACCACTCGGCCACAACTCCCGGTTTTTTCCTCTGAGCCTAAATAAAGTCCATGTCAATGCCGATTGGCTGGGTTGTGTGAGTGAATCCGGAAAACAGCCGAACAACACCCCCTCCACCACGTAACAATCATAAAAAACACTTCTCATACACTTTCCTCGCTACTAGACAGACCATACATATTGGAAGCTGCACCCAGATTTGGGCCTCAAAACTGGGTCAACTAACAACATTTACCTCTCCCTCTCCCTAGGGCCAGTTCAAGCGAGGGCCTGTCTGTGGCGCTGCAAACCAAGAGCGGTACCTTTCTTTCTATTATATGCAGTGCTTGGCGCAAGTGCCCCCAGGCAAGCCCGCTTCTCTAGGGGCACAACGGTAACAATGTTAAAATCCTTCGACGTTAGTAGGGAATCGACTGTAGCTTTTATTATAATGCGGGCGCGTACAATAATAGTGCTTACGTATTCTATATATTTTGTTCTATCTTCTGACATCAAGAAAGTGTGTCAACACTAGATTGTTCCAGTCATATTTTCGCGAACAAATGTTGGAGCATGCGACTTTTCCCTACCAACCGCCATGTGTATGCAGCGCAACCTAGCGAATCCCGCCACCATTTGAACCATATGTAGCCTGGGTCCCAAACTTTGTAACAGTCAATGACCTGTGAAAGAGGGCGCTGCTGTTGTCCTTAAGTTCAAAGTGAGCGACTGACAAGGCCCTCTAGCGGAGAGTCATATGCTAACGAAGAGGAGGAACCAACTCGCATTCACAGGTACCGGCATCCGCCAAAAACAAATATGGCGGATGGCTGGTCGGGAACAGTTGTGTGCTCCAACATTTCTTCGCGAAAATATAATCGTAACAACCTAGTGTCGACACACTTTTTTGATGTCAGATGATAGAACAAGGTATATAGAATACGTAAACACTATGATTGTTCGAGGACACATTATAATAAAAGCTACAGTCGATTCCCTACTAACGTCGAAGGATTTTAACATTGTTACCGTTGTGCCCCTAGAGAAGCGGGCTTGCCTGGGGGCACTTGCGCCAAATGCAGTGCCTGACAGGAAGGCGTTGTTTTTTTACTTTGGAGGTTCTGTCAGCAGATATCTGAGCACCTGTGATTAAAATGGTCCCTAGTGTTGCTTTCTCAAGTCAGTGATTTTCAGAGCGATCGCGGCAAATTCATGGAAAATATGGGCCGAAATGTTAGTCCACGGCATTTATGACTTCGACTTTAGGCTACACTCAACAGTGGCAGTGCCAGTCTCACTCAGTCACTGTCAATCTGATTGAGTGAACGGTCTGTGCAAGAGCAGCTTAAAGTTGAATGTCAAGCTCTTTCCCGCCAAAACTAAAGAAGTCAACATACAAATACAAATCAGTCCTTGAATCATTCAAGATTTCTTTTGTCTATACTCCACCCTAGTTCAACAAATTAAACGCGGTCCGCTCCCAACTTGGATATGTCGCTCACCTACGTTTAATATCCTCGATATTCTTTTCCATTAGCAGAGTTCCGACCTGACTCAGGTCGGGAGATAAGCGGGTCGCTTATCTTTATTTAAGCCTCCAAATGAATGCATTAAATATATTTTCCAGTAGAATGGTATCTTAGCTTTCGTTTCAGCGTAAATTGAAAGCGAAATTCGACATCAGTAATGTTCTGCGATATTTTTATCATGCAGCCGCATCAAATTATAATTATACGATATATCAATGTCAAGGCCGCGTGGGTCAACTTCTAAAATACGGATTGACAAGTGTACCGTCTGACACTCATGCTTTGGGCTACAACCTTCCGACTTCTTATTGTATATGCCCCAAAGTAAATTTACATTTATTTAGTAAGATATAAGGCAGTAAATACCCTCACGCATGCCATGACATTGTTGCTCGCGATCATTCCCGATACAAAAACTCATTTATGTGACGTCATACTTCTTGTATGCAAATTACATTGCAGGCTGTTCCATTTATTGCACTCCCGCCTCATGCACTCGCATCGGCCAACATGTAGTGAACGGGTTTGCAGGGGGAGATACGGCATCAAAATAAGTAGCGCTCATACAGCTTCCTTCACCGTCGTCGCATTCGTTCAGGTTGGGATATCAAATATCAGACGATTTTATGGCGGCACCCGCGTGGGTTGGTACGAACTGACTGACCAATGACGAATTCCCACGCTGCCCCCAAACTGTCTGGATGTGGGAGGCAACCATCTAAAATCCGACTGTCTGCATTTCTAGTATATATCGTCTGCACACAGGGATTCCACAGCTACTCCAGGGGGATGGGGGATTGTTATATAAATCTGGTTGGGGGGTGGTCCTCGGGTGCCTTGATGCCGGAGAGAGCACGCATTTATGATGAGAAAGATACCCATATAGAGCAGATATTTTAACACTTGCGAGCGGCGGACAGAGGTCTCTGGAAATGTTCGTTCATAGAGCGGATTGCCGAGAAAATACCCCTTCCGAGCGGATTTTGGCGGTAAAATGCTCAGACCGAGCGGGGGGTTCGTATTGTAGTACGCGTCGCACTGGTGCGTATTTCACCCATTGCCACACCGCAGCAGATATCTCAAAATTTTACGAAAACAAAAGTAAATGGGCTCACACACATTTATTGAGTGAGGTATTGTAGTTTTTAGAACTAAATCGTGTTGGGATAACCTTCTTCTTCGATCATAGTCTCACAGTGGCATTATTCAATGCACAATTAATCTTCTAGAACCCAGTGAAGTCAGCGGGGGGTCTCACGAAAGCTGTTGCTAATGGCGAGAATAGGGTCGGCGGCTAGACTCCGTGGCCACACAGAGTCGTGTAACGTGTCGTTTCGGCCCATATTTTCCACGAATTTGTCACGATCGCTCTAAAAATTACTGACGTGAGAAAGCAACACGTACAATTTTAATGACATCAAACTTACGTGTGTACTGCGATGTTATCCTTTTTTAAGACACAAACAATATTTCTCCATGCTGACACTCCATTGACAGCAAACGCAGTTCCACAAATATACTAAAGCATACGTCATAAGATGACGTAGTTGCCATGGCGCCGAGCGTGCTCTGAACAATATATGCTCTATATTTGTACCAGCCACGCGCGCCATGGCAACTAAGCTTATAGAGCATTTCATTGTCTGTGATTTAGTCTATTTGCGACAAATTGTCTGTTGGCAATGGAGTGTTAGCATGGAGAAATATTATTTGTGTCTTAAAAAAGGATAACCTTGCAGTACACACGTAAGTTTGATATCATTAAAATTGCACGGTGTTGCTTTCTCACGTCAGTGATTTTTAGAGCGATCGCGACAAATTCGTGGAAAATATGGGCCGAAACGACACGCTGCGGCATTTATGACTTTGACTTTAAATGCAACATTAACAGTTTAAGTTTTGTCTCCTGACTGAGACCTATCAGCTCACTTCAACTCGTAAGGTTTGTGTAACTTGCTACAACCAAATAAAATAGAAAATCCAATTATTTCCTTTCCTTAAGAATATTTGGTGAAGAAATTGCGCAAAATAAATAGCAAAGTTTGAATTTACCGTCAGCCATCCTGGACAGTTGTTAGGGAATAGCTCTCGTGAGACCACGAGCTGGTTCGTGGACTATTCCGCAGCAGCGCCATCTATGTTCTATTTGTCGCATTAGGAAAGAAACTGTAGAGCTTTCTGACAACCAGGCTGGTTCCCAGCGAAAGGCATGAGAGTGTACGAATGAAGATAGGAACCAGCTTGCCTCGGCGAGATCTCGAACCTTAGGCAATGCTCCATTAACGGCGCCCTGTCGTACGGAACCAAGCGGCCCGAACCAAGCACTCGATGGCAGCATGCGCACTCAATTAACACAATGTAGGATTTTAGATACAGTGAGTTCTATTGAGGGCCATATCTGGTTCTAGAACTAGAACCGTCAGTTCTGCGCGTTCGATTGGATGCCTGCACCAGAACTTCGGAACCGGTTCTCATTTTTCACCAGATATGCATGGGTCGCAGAGCGCATGCGTAAAGACTGTTCGCGTAGAAATTAAGATGGCAGACAGTTATCTGGTTATAGTGTTGCAGGCCTACGCTTGACAATTGTGAAGTCACATTTTTCAGTAAACCGGCTGGAATGTAATTGTGAAGTGTATTATTCACTACCTAAGACATATTTTTTGACAAAATGTAAACAACAAACCGGCCGCAGTCGCATATCGAGCTCTTTCCCGCCAAAACTAAAGAGGTCAAAATACAAATAATAATCAGTCCTTGAATGATTCAAGATTTCTTTTGTCTATATATCCACGCATGCCAGACTGCCAAATGGAGTCTCTTAACCTTGACCGTGGTATCAATTTACCACAAGTTTTCATTTTAGGTCATTTTAGTAATAAACGTCATCAGTTTGTGTGCTTCGCGATGCTTGTTTATACTTGAAGTACCAGTGCCGAGACAGAGTTCTGTGGTGTCCCGGGATAGACAAGTTTGCCACATCACAGCCGAAACGGCGATGTTTATCATGTTTCTGAATTCATAAAGTAAAACGGTCGAGTTTTCCGCAAAGTTTGATATAAATTTCGCCTGGGCTTACTTTTGGCGGGAAAGAGCTCGACATGCAACTTCAAACAGTTAGTTCCTACATCACAACCACGAACAAGGAGGTTTAATAGCAAACACACAACGTTCGCACAACGTTGGTTTGTGGTTGTACTCACGTCATCTCAAATTTAACATCAAGACAAGGTTGTTACAACGTTTGTCGCAAACATTGGACTAATATTTCCTAGCCTTTATCCCATAAAAATGAAACCTTTGCCATGTGTAGTGACTAACAAAACTTGGCTGCGTGTAGCAGTTGTTATAAATACAAAATTGTGAGAAGTCGAGAGTGGACGTTTACCCAACGTTAGGACAACGTTACCTGAAAGATTACTCATCATGAAAACAATATGTAATTGATTGTACTTGGCAATCTTGGCGCAAGTGCCTCCAGGCAAGCCCGCTTCTCTAGGGGCACAACGGTAACAATGTTAAAATCCTTCGACGTTAGTAGGGAATCGACTAGCTTTTATTATAATGTGGGCGCGTACAATTATAGTGCTTACGTATTGTATATACCTTGTTCTATCTTCTGACATCAAGAAAGTGTGTCAACACTACATTGTTGCAGTCATATTTTCGCGAACAAATGTTTGAGCATGCGACTTTTCCCTACCAACCGCCATGCGTATGCAGCGCCACCTGGCGAATCCCGCCACCATTCGAACCATTTGTAGCCTGGGTCCCAAACTTTGTAACAGTCAATGACCTGTGAAAGAGGGCGCTGCTGTTGTCCGTAAGTTCAAAGTGAGCGACTGACAAGGCCCTCTAGCGGAGAGTCACATGTAACGGAGAGGAGGAACCAAGTCGCATTGGGGCCACCCAGCTGCCCCCCCCCCCACCCCCACCTACGACGTAACCTCGCTGCCACTCCCTATGACGCAAGCTCCCGTCCCGGGTCTCCCCGCTGCCCCTCCCTAGGACGCAAGCCCCGCTATAGAAAATATGTTGCTTTAGAAAAAATGACATATAATTCCAATATAGTTAATTACAAGATGAAGATGAATAAATTATCGCATTATCTATCATACAATTGAGTTATGTTGGTTGGTTGCGTCAATACTTAGTAATCTGTAGTAATGATTGCGCTCCAAAGGGCCACCCCACTGCCCCTTCCTACAACGCAAGCCCCCGGCCGGGGCCACCCCACGGACTCCCGCGGCCTTCATTACCAGCTTCATGCCAGCCTTCACCACCAGTACCAAGCGAAGCTGTGACGAGTTAACGCAATAACACAGTGTGACGAGTCGACTGGTACCACTGTGCGCTTGTCTGCCAAGCATTTGTCCTGTCGGACAAGTACAGGGAAGTGTTTACTTGTCCGACAGGCGAAATCACTTGTCGTTAACGGCGTTAACGTCGAGCCCTGGAATTACCTAAGTGCCGCATGGATGAAATTAAGATGCCCATGCAGATGTAGGTTCCAGGGCGCGAACCCACGATTTGTTGCTCTGCAGCCAGCTGTTATGTGTCCTGTTCGGTGGCCCACAGTACTCTGCAAATAAAGTAAATACTTTTAAAATAAATTATATATGTTATTTGATTGCACGTTTCTGCACGTTTAATTAATTTATTGGTAGCCTAGGAGGTAGGGTAAACTACCCCTGTGTGTATTAATCTCGTACATGTTATACGCCCCTAACATTCCCATAGGTCGCTGCTTATTCTTCAAATCTCTATCACAACTTCCCACTGAATAATCCGATCCGGATTATTAACTTCTTACATGCGGGGACTACTGTAACAACTGAATAGATTACTTCAATTTGGATTAAGTTGGGTGTGGGGACTGAATATATGCATGATGCCATTCCGGGAGAACTGACTAAATAACATTTGAACCGTATTCCAATTTACAGACATTTTTAGACATACATATATACTCAAAAGCCAAAAAAATTCACCCACTACAGCAACCGATAAAACGTCAAACCATTAAATTACAGAATATACGCAACTTCTCTCATTACAACCGTGATTACTAAACATCTCTTGACACCTTGTACGCACAGTGATGATTCCCTTTACATGAATGACATTAACATAGACGATAATAGCCATCCAAAGGCCCGGAATACTAGAAGTTATGGCATTAAAAAGTTCACTCCTCCCAGACAAGACGCTGATATAAAGAATAGAAGCTTTCTGGTCTGGCCAAGGAATACAAAACACCCATTGACAGACGCTGTTATGAAGGAACACGGGGAAAATACAGCTTATAATCACCTTATAAAGAACGACGCCAGATATAAAATAAACCAGGAAAGAAGACCTGAATTACATATGTGGGTTATTAACACAAGTCAACACATAACTGAGCCCGGCCCACATACTGATACAACTCAAATCTCCAAAGGAACCGAGACCGTCATGCATAGCTGGAGAAGAAAGACTGAAATCGGGGTTATGGTACCAATTCGACCAGGTTATTAAAGTCCATGGTGCGGATTGGGGGGTAACTGGCTATTTGTGAAGCATTTTGGTAACTATTCAATATATCTAAATTTTTATATATTTATCTCCATCATAAAAGGCGAAAAAAAAAATATTTTCAATACTTTGCCGCTTCGGCCTCAGAACGTGAGGGGATTCCGGGGAGACCCGCGTGACGCGGGTCGAGGCACTCGTTTGGGGAAGCCCTATTAAGAGGCCATGTCAACATGGCTGCGGCAAGGATCAGTTCCGACGATTCAGATTCATTCGAAACGAACAGCGACAGTGAGTCTCATTCAGACGATGATTTAATGAAAACGACGGTATTAGTGGTGTTACCGTTCATGTTTGAGCCCCCTCACCAACACACGGCGACTGGGAATAAAGATGTCGGCACCAACTGTGGCAGATTCCCGGGGCCCTGGCCCAGAACGTGTTGGGAACATCGCATGGTGGTTTAAATCTACACATTTTTTTATTATGTGCAGTTTTGCACATAATATATGTATATTACTGTCGCTGGCCGAAAATGTTGTAATTGGTTAACATCATGGATTAGTTTATATTGCTTGTACATCTCAAATTATGTGATAGAACATGGACATTGTTTGGAAATCGCGGGACGCTTTGCGGGCGATAATTAGGAAGTTGGCCGCGCGACGAAACGGCCGCCGGTGTACGGGCGCTAGGTTCATGTAGTGGAAGCACAGGCACAGTAAATCAGTGGAGGGAGTGTGTGGTGGGGGGGGGGGGGGGGGGGGCACAACGTATACTAAACACAAGTTTAGTATACGTTGTGGGGCCCCCTATCCCGCCCTCCACTGATTTACTGTGCCTGTGAGTGGAAGTCCCGCAGCCTGTGTTAATGTGCATATTAGTGTATATATAGTATAGTAATATGTAGAAATACACTATATATAACAAGTTATTGTTATATAACACAGGGGCTGATCTAGTGCCAAGTTTGTGGTGTCATCGAAACTTGCAACAGGGAGGGGGGCTATGAACAAAATTGCGATTACGGGTGGGGGGGCGGGGGGAGTGTGAACGTTTTACATAGCATTCTTCCTGGAAATTTTTTTTCCCACCGACACACACACACCCTTAATGGAGGAACCCTGTTGAGTGCCCCGCAACCCGGAACATATACCGTCCTGTTCTCGCAAATAGTACGTTTATATTACCTTGATTTTAAAAGGGATGTTGTGGGCCTGCTCAGAGGCATTATACCTAATAGCCCCTTCAGGATCCACGCCATTCATTTATCACCGCCCAATCCTATGTAATCCTTGAACAGACCAAGGCCTATGCACGAAAATTCTCCCCAGGTCGACATATTTTCTATTTTACGCCTACTGAGCCCTCCTCAACGCTAAACCCCAATACGGCATAACAATCAGACTATGTGCAGAAGAACTACCGTTTAGTACGACATATATTCCCCTGCCCAGCTAGAACACGAAACCCGAAGTGCCAACGTGCGAGAATGCTTCTGTGGCGCTTTGGTTCAGTGCTCGCCTCGCACGCAGCCGGCTGGGGTTCGATCCCCGAGGATGCCGAATTAAGTTTTTGCTTTTCGTGAATTCAAAGACAATATTAAATTTACACACGCGGGATCTCTGTCCCCGCAATTTTGCAAACAAACTTTTTTTTTTACAATTTACACCGATCTGTGTAACAATATTTAAACCCAACCCTAAATCAGGTCTAAACGCCCGGACTGCCTTCAAGAGTGGCAGCAGACAGTAGATTTAGACTAAGTCTATATTTAGTTGCATGGACACATTGATGATGTGCTCATCCTTATAAAATTGAAGTATTACCAGATTTAGATATACAGTATATTATATATTTCTTTAATTCTAATAAGTTTACTTAAACTCCGCCAAAACCTGCCCGGCATAGTCGTAGGAATCCGCGGTGAAATGAGCTTCGCAGATGACTGCATGTGAATTGGGTGATGGAGTCTCAAAATCGGGCCGTTTCGTTTTCACAAACTTGACCCATGCAGGCTTATATTTTTTACTGTTGATCTGATTCGGGAACAAATGCACCGTGTGTCCAGTTAAATAAGAATTCCCACAACCATACACCACACAACGCTTCACCATTCTGACAAGTTTTTATGTCACAGACGCAGCCTGTGCTGCATGTAGGTCAACATGCATGTAAGGTTAAAGAAACGTCTGCCTCGGTGTCCAGAGGGTGACTTGAGTGACGTTACAGAATCCAAACACGGCCGATGGCCGAGGAACAGATACCCCCTCCCCCCCCCTCCCTCCTATGGCTTATGCTAAACCTTGGCCAAAATCGGACAGGACCCGTCCATCCTACAGCCATAGAACTAGGGCTTGGACCTATGCTTGTGTGATTTTCTTTTATTGACCGATTAGGGAACAAATGCACTGTGTGTACAGTTAAGTAAGAGTTTCCATTGACCAGTATTTAAACCACCACCACAAGTGATGACCACCAGCGAGCCGTTCATAACAATGCGTTAGTAGGTAAACCGACGCGGTGTACGAGCAGCGTGCGGGCGGGGTGCCTCGACTGACGTCACAAGGACTGAAACTCGCAATGTAAACAAAAGCACGTGTTTTCACCGCGCAGCGGGACAACCCACGAAACGCCAATTTTGAATTGAAAAAAATAATACTTCCCCGCTTTGATAATTTTTTTGATGGACATATATGGGGAGATTAAGCATTAATCTATCAATGTCCACTGATGTATTAAGGTTTTAATTAGTAGCACCTTGCACTTTAAGGCCCAACGCGACTCTCTACGATTTGTAGACCCGAAACGTTCTTTCGGTAAAATTATTCTGCGTATCGAGGCTACATGGCTACATCCCGAAATTTATACCATTTAAGATATGAAAAGAAAAAAGCTAGGCCATTACTTGAAACCGGCTCCCCCCCCCCCCCCCCCACCTTTTCCAGCACATCCGTGATTTGGCGAATCGAGGCTTTACAATCGGATTGATCATGTTAAAGTGTGATTATTTTTGCGTCACTAACATTAGTACATAGTACTCCACCGCATATGGGCATCCTACTGTTATCGGGAAAAATGTGAGCCAATGTCCCTTTTCCGGCTGTCTCTGCAAGAATACTCTCGAAGAGTATCTCTCTAAATCCAATATTAACGGTGTTAGGCGGAAAAACGTGTTTCGTGACCTTGACCGTGCTGTGACCTTGACCTTGGATGCGTGACCTTGAGCAATATAGTCATTTGTGCCCAAATACTAATGTTATGTCTTACGCAAGGTGTCGCATGTTAAAGATTTGAGACTTTGTTGCAGAAAAAGTATTAGAATTGAAAAAAATAATACTTCCCCGCTTTGATAATTTTTTTGATGGACATATATGGGGAGATTAAGCATTAATCTATCAATGTCCACTGATGTATTAAGGTTTTAATTAGTAGCACCTTGCACTTTAAGGCCCAACGCGACTCTCTACGATTTGTAGACCCGAAACGTTCTTTCGGTAAAATTATTCTGCGTATCGAGGCTACATGGCTCTCTGTGGGCTGCATTGCTTGCTGTAGGCGCTAAGTGTAGGGCTAAGATCTTCGAGATGTGAGCCTTAATTAAGGTAGATTGGCCGTTGTTGGCCCCAGTTTAGGTGAATTACCCGTTGTATGCCGTATGTAGCGTTGAAATAGCACGATGCGAACGCTTTCGAGGCTTAATAGCCAGGGGATAGATACACTAGTCAGGGGCGGATCCAGGGGGATGGGGGGGGGGGGCGACCCGGCCCCGGCCCCCCTTTTAGGGCCGAAATTTATACCATTTAAGATATGAAAAGAAAAAAGCTAGGCCATTACTTGAAACCGGCTCCCCCCCCCCCCCCCCACCTTTTCCAGCACATCCGTGATTTGGCGAATCGAGGCTTTACAATCGGATTGATCATGTTAAAGTGTGATTATTTTTGCGTCACTAACATTAGTACATAGTACTCCACCGCATATGGGCATCCTACTGTTATCGGGAAAAATGTGAGCCAATGTCCCTTTTCCGGCTGTCTCTGCAAGAATACTCTCGAAGAGTATCTCTCTAAATCCAATATTAACGGTGTTAGGCGGAAAAACGTGTTTCGTGACCTTGACCGTGCTGTGACCTTGACCTTGGATGCGTGACCTTGAGCAATATAGTCATTTGTGCCCAAATACTAATGTTATGTCTTACGCAAAGTGTCGCATGTTAAAGATTTGAGACTTTGTTGCAGAAAAAGTATTAGGGCGATTTCCAAAATTTAAACACTGCATAAGGTACCACGGCATGCAGTATCGACTGAGTTCTAGGCCGAAACGCAGACCTCGCGCAGATCCCGATTTGACCCTTCGGATCCATATTTGAGCTCTCAGATCCGGATTGAACACCTAGAATCGTAATTTGACCCCTAGAATCTGTTTCCGACCTCCTTTATCCCGATTGACCGGATTTGACCCTTATAATCCGGATTGACCCTTAGGACCCTCAGGTCTTGATTTTATCCCTCACATCCGGATTGAATCCGGATTCCATCCCTAGGATCCCGATTTGACCCATGATATCCGGATTAACGCATCAGAACCTGATTTGACTCCTCAGATCCGAACTGATCCCTAAAATCCGGATTTGACTACTAAGATCCGGATTTACCCTTAGAATACGAAATGAACCTTAGAATCCGGATTGCCCCTCAGATCCCTGTTTGATCCAGATTTGATGCTTCAGATCCCGATGTTACCCCTAAAATCCGGATTTGACCTCTAAGATCCGAATTGACCCTCAGATCCCGATTTGATCCTGTAGATTCAAATTTGATTATTCAGATCCCGATATGAGCCTTATGATCCGGATTGACCCATCAGATCCCGATTTGACCCACTGATCCATATTTAAACAATCAGATCCCGATTATATCCTAGAATCTCGATTCGCGGCCAAATTCCTGTGACTTGGATCTTTGACCTACATGGCGCATCTACGAACTTACCCTCACAATGGCCATGCGGAATCTGTTTGTGAACGCAGACAGACTTCAATATTCCATTTGCTTGGTTGTTGTAAGGGTCGCCATATAAATGAAAAACATAGTGTTAGTTGTATATTTAGGACGCTTTAACCACATTTGGTTATATCGGGTCAATGGGAGAAGGAAGGGAGAGTGGAGCCGGTTCTAGGACAGGCTCCCCCCGCCCCCCTTGGCCTTGCGGCCTCTGGCGGATAATGAAAATTGGCGGGCTGCTACAGCTGGATGTCGGGCCAATAAAATTGCCTAACGCACCGCTAACTGGCGCTATTGTTATATTAATGTATTCATCGCATGCTCCCCGTTACGATGTGTGTCTGTAAGGGCACTGGACCTCTATAAAAAGTCTTTGTTCGTGGCAATCACGTCACAAGGCCATCTGGTGAAGCGCCAAGATATGGATGGTTTGATTTTTAATCTAGTCTTGGGTATTGCAGCGTTTTGGTGTTTGTCCATGACGGACGTTGAGTAACTGGTATGGCATCAGTCTCAGGACATTATAAATTACATTTCAAAGCCCATAAAACAAGTGGTTCTTCTTGACACCCAGACGTTGTGGCACCTGGACATTTCATCTTGGTGTCGCTATTTAGACCTATTTAGGGCAACAGGTTGTTGTTCTTGTGCTCCGAACCGCAGAGGAGATCGACAAACTAGGAAAACATCGGTCATAAGCAATACAAATTTTACGCAAAACTGGTCTTGCGGGCCTTGCATACACTTTTAACCAGCCATTGTATCTGCCCATAGAGCAGTAACGAATTTATATTGGACTTTAAACAGCTTTAGCTCATTATTCTCCTGTGTTTAGCCGTTCAGTTATAATGGTAGGAGAGGGGAGTGACATTTTGAGTTTCACAGCTCCCTAGCTTAATTTTTAGAGCGAGGGAAGTCCCAACACAAACCCACATGCTTTTAGACTGATATTGTGATGGTCCCTTTTTACTAGCTGGAACTCAACGATAAGACTAAAATACACCCTCGACAGTAGATGCATATACAAGCATCAAGGCCTACAGGTCAGGTCAATATTGTGACATCCCAGAGGTAAACATAACGAACCGGTTTTCTATTTTGATGAATTCGTTTCTACAGATGCCATGGAACATAAGACTACACGCACATTATGCGTTTATCTGATAAAGGAGTGTTTTAAAAATCACGTTGCACAAACCAATCTCGCACCACGTACCGGTGGCTTATGCTGGCGGGAAGCTGGACAAGAGCCAATCGATCTACTTACTAAATAAAAATATCAGAAAATCACTTGTCGATTCTGTCCCATACTTTATTTATTTGTTTTTCCCGCACAAGACATAGTGGCACATAAATAAATGGATGACAATATTGACATAAGCAACCTTATGTCGGACGTCAGGTGCCTCTCCGTTACATGGCGCATCCACATCAGCTACACTTACAAACTACGCAAAAAAAAAATACAAACTACATTTTGATCCAGAGCGAGACATTATATGAACTTTACTAATAAGTCACGATGAATACTGAAGTGCCTAGATATAGATCTGTTTTCATAGTTAAGACACTTCGCATTAACACTGGACTGCTAACGATACACAGGTGATGGTAACCTTTTCAACGTGCAATAAACGAAATTATAGACCTTGGATTAGTTTAAAAACTAGATTGAAAATGCAGCGAGGACACAATTTGGGACATGAATAAGAACGAGAGGTGGCACCCATAGTGTGACTTACATAGTACAGGATGCTGATACATTGTTGTACCCGCATGATGACGCTCTGGCAGGAATGACGGACCAACCTACACGCTACACAGCATAGTTCCCATACCGAGTCTGGCTAGCAAAGACGAATTTGCTGAATAGAGTGAACTTTTCTTTCGGCTAGTTCTCCGCTCTTAGAGATCTCTGTACAACACACTCTAGGAACAAAACATCACAAAAAACTACATAAGCTATCTGTACAAGGCTCTCTGCTTTATTACACGTTAGAAAAGTTACAAAAAATAGCATATATATATCACAATCAACTATACACGCATGACGTACGCCCTTGTCACGCTTGTGGTACATCTCTGGTCGCAGCTCACCAGTTTCTCGGTCCAACCGGGACGTCATGGCCTGGATGTGTTAGGCCTCAGCTATCGCGGAAGGAGATGTGACATCACACTGACCAGTTACCTCCCTGACAACGCGTACCAACCGCCGAGGGCTATACGAGAGGCCTAGCGTCTCGGTCAGTGACGTCAACTGGGCCGAATATGTCGGATGGCGGAGTGATATCTCGCACAGCATTATGGTAAAAGGCCCTTTCGACAATTGAAAAATGGCCTCCGACGAGAATACCTATCTCACCATGATAAACTTAACTGTATTCTACAAAGTTACTAAATGCCTATGCTGCAAAACTGCTGCTGCGAGAACATGTTGTGATTTGGAACACCAGTGCAATCGGAAAGACCCCACGCAATCCCAGTGATACCGGGAGAAGGTCGGGCGGCCGTGGAGGGAGCGGTCAGGCCGGACTGTTTGCTATGGGTGTCGGTGGTTCACACGCTCACACCAAATAACGCGAGAGTCTCCAGTGAAAAGATGGCGCCGCCTTGTGCGACGCCTTGAACGTGACGTCACAGTTGCTATATGCAACGCAGCGGTCTTTTATGACTACCGGGCGTGTTAACCAAGCATCAGGCGTCGACGCTCAGTCCACGATGACGACGCTTTCAGCATTTGCGGTCAAAGGAAGCTTGACGTTCAGCTTACGCCATGGTTTGCGAGCCGCCCGCTTGAAATCTGGTCCATTCAGTTGTTTCCTCAACTTTCTGTAATCACACATCAGAGATAATTAGTGATATTTAGTAATATTATTCTAATGTGAAAAATGACACAAATTAATATGTGTAAGGAATAGAGATTCTGTTCTCCCTAAGCCTCACAGGATATATTCATCTGGAAAGAAAATATAAATAATCGGGTACCTAGCGATGTTAAGAATAAGTTTACTTTACCTAAAGTCAAATTCACAAATGCCATCTGAAAATCACTGAACCTAGTTAGCAACATGCACGGGGTTGTTTCCTCACGTCAGATAATATACGCAGAAACGGGCATTTATTTGACTTTATTATGCCACACTATTGGGAGAAATGTTAGCTCGTTCTTACTAAGTGGGACTTGGTTGGCCTCCGCACACTGACCTGGTGGCGTCGTTGGCGAGGAAGTAGACGTCGTCAGGTGTATCCATCCACGTCATCATCGACTTGCGGCCGCCCCGGATTGGCGGCTTGGTGCCACGGCCGTTCAGGTGGTTGATCACCGACCCGCGCACCTGTCAAATACCATCACCAGAATCTATAGTATACCATCGAGTGTCGGTGGGCAGGGACTAGATTGGACAGAGGGAGGTAGGGGGTGGGGTTACGGCCTTGGAGTGGAGGCAATTTCATCGTATCTTTTTGCGAGTTATTTTAAAAGGATTATTTGTTATTTACAACAGGTTTTTCTTTGCTTGTTGAACCCATACGCAAAATGTAACTAAATAGTCTTGATCCAGGTTATACAACGCCACTTCTATGTTGAAGTCTCACGGGTACATTGACAATGAACACCATGTTGCCATGACGAAACACGTACCTGGTCAAGGGCTGGCTTGGCACTTCCAGCCTGGCGGATCACTCCGACCGCCGGCCGCTTGGGGGCGGGACCTGCAGCCATAATATGTAAAGACGTCAATAAGCGTTTCCAAGTGACGCAGAAACTGTGACCAAAGCAGGATGAATCGATTGTTAATCTTATACTCAATGTTAAGGTAAGCCACCCATAATACGCCTCGGCGATTTTGACCGTGGTAAACATCGGCCCAAATTGGCGGGCTGAATCCCTGAGATTTTACGCAGTCTTAATGAAACAAAGCACAAATAAAATACAGCAAAAGAAGTGGTGACATAGGTAAAATGAATAGAGCATCGTATAATAAGCTTCGGCGATTTGGAGAAGACCTCGGTAAACATCGACAAACATCGGCGGATGTCAGTGAAAGGGGAATCTGTAATTCGTTACGTCATTCACAGGGGAATCCTCAATTCGTGACGTCATTCAACGGGTATTTCCCCGACAATTGGCTTTTCGTGATAAATTCGAAAATTCAAGAAAAGAGATCAGAAAACTTTCGGGTAGATCATAATTATATCGACCATTATATATCACCAGACTTATTAAAATGTGAACACAAGGCGTAAATTACTGATCATTTGTTTGAAATAAGCTGCGCCAAAAAATATTTGTGAAATAACATTTTCAAGTTTCAGAACGTGTTTCTCGGGAAATTTGCACCGCTACCTATATTTTTCTTTATTTGTATTACAAGAACTACGTGTTTAGAAGTTCTTAAAAGTGGTTCAGTGTCCAGATTTTCGTTTTTGATCAAATTATAGCCAATTTTTCGAATTTTGGCAAAAACTGTTCGGATTTTGCATAATTGCATTTTATTATTATTATTGTATTGCACTAGGTTTAAGCTTTCTAAAGAGCTATCACTGATGATAATAACTTAATATTGAGCTGAATTGTAGAAAAATTACATATTCGTGGCAGGTGTCAAGTTTTGGTCATTTTGTGAAATACTTGGAAAATAGAGAACATTTTTTTTAACGGGACGATAAAGTATCCTAAAAATTCACCAGATGGTGTGTAATTGGTTATATTTCCATAAAATAAGCACAAATACACAGTTATTTTACCTTGCTATCATGGGTAGCTTACCTTAAGACGCAAGTCGCGTCCTACAAACAAATACTAGGTCATTACTTTAGAAATAGTGCGTATCATAGCTAACTATATTGAAATAGTGCGCATCAGATAACTATATTCCTCAGCAGAGATAACTATTTCTCAGCATAGATAACTATATTCCTCAGCAAAGATAACTATTTCTCAGCATAGATAACTATATTCCTCAGCACAGATAAATATATTCCTCAGTACAGAGAACCTTATTCCTCAGCATGAGCAAACTTTTTAACCGAGTAAAGGAAAGTCTCATCTTACCGTCGACACCATTGGTTTGCTCATAGCCCCTTTTCCTCATAATCGACGGTTGTCCTGGCGACAACTGGGTGGGTGAGGGGGCCGGGGACGGTGCCTGTAACCCTATTTCAAAGAAAAAGCAAACATAACAATACTGTTTTGCTAAAGTCAAACACATGTACATCGGTCTACAAACGCATCGTAATAATGTAACTACATATTCCATGTAGCACCAGGAATAGTGGAAATACTTCAATGGTCATGGGACTTAATTGACGTAATTGCTAATACGTTGGATCAGCTGCAGCAATCTACAAATACCAACTAGCTCCCGACACTTTAGTTCAGGTCTCATCTATATTATACACAACAAAGGATCCGGCAACACTCACTATATAGATGGCGACACTTACTTGGCGGGTGGACGGTAGCGAAGTCGGGTCGCGGGAACATGACCTTCATGGGCTCCTTCTTACTGCCCCTCCGCTCCAGCAGGCTCGGCAGCTGGCCCTTAATATCTATCCCCAGACGGCCCAGGATGGGCTCCGACGAGGCGTTCTTCCTCTTCTTCAGCAACCGGATCGCCTTCATCACATCCGGAAGTCGCATTTGACCTGCGAGGTACCAAACAACGGGTAAAAGGCATACTGGTACATACGTTATTTATGTGGTATAGCTATCAGGACTAAAAGTAATTTTAATAAAAAAAAACATTATTTTTATTTCTAATCAAATAATTAAGGAGAAATGAAGAACTAAGTGTAAGTGAAAATATAAGTGAAAGGCTATATATTTTTAATTTTAATTTTTTATTTATTTAATTTCTAATAATTATGAAAAAGTACCTCTACCGTTGGCGCTGTGTGAGGAAGGACAGTCTGTGGGACTTGCAGCTAAGGGTTGAGAGCTCAAGTTCAACTCACATTCCTGCTTTATGAGCGCGATGTTGATTGGCTGGAAGGGTTGGCGCGCCGCTCGCCGTATCTGTAAGATGTCCTTGCACACCTGGCGCGAGATTCTCGTTAACGGCGTGGTTATGAGGCAGAACGCGGCTCGTGTTTTCATCACGGGTCGCGGACTTCCGGCCCTAATGGCCAGGCCGTGCGCAGTCGCCAGGTGGCGCGCGAGGTGCGCCTTCAGGCGGAACTCCTGCAAGAAGAAACGAAGAAATCCATTATAATGTAACACACATGTAGTGGATACCAGTTTAATTCAATAGAGATACAGTAAACCGTTACAATGTAATTCACATATAGTACATACCACTTAATAGAGCAACAGTAAACCGTTCTGATGTACAATGATCAGGGTAAACACCATAATAACGCATAGTGATTATGTAGAGGGTTAATTCGCCGCGACATGGAAAAGGAGTAAGCTGCAGGACGTAAGAGAAATGGTTGGTTGGTTGGTTATTCAGGACGCTTTAACCACGTTTGGTCATATCGCGTCAATGGGAGAATGAAGGGAGAGTGGAGCCATGTCCTCGGGGGTAACCCCCTACTCTTTACGAAAAGAGACATTGGATCTTTATCCTGCGACCACACAGACATGGCCACAGCAGGGCTCGTACCACCGAAGCACTGACGTAAGAGAAATGCTTTGAGCAAACAAGGGCTATACTGGGCCAACCATCATCCAGGGACATTGAAATGAGGTCACATGAAACATCCCTGACGCAGGTGCGACCTGTCGATCTGCAGCTCAGTCGTGCTTACGGACTGAGCTAGGGAGGATCCCTTGGGAGAAGTGGAGCAGGTGGATACTGGCCTCGCTGTCTCGCTTACCTTTCCACATCCGCCGATTGTACATCTGTGCATTCTCACGGCAGCCATCTGAGCGAGGCGTTCTGCGAGAAGAATCCAAGCATCAGGTCATGGCGGCATCAATTAGTGATCATTGCTACATTTAATGTTACCTCTTCAACGTAACTTTCCAGTTGATGGAATAAACACAACGAACAAATTATATCAGTTGGAATCACCATTTTTTTTCAACTTTTACCTTCATTTTCCTTTTACATATTAACCAAAAAAATATTTAATTTAATCAGCTAGCTGTAGCACATATACATGACACTTTGGCAAAGTTAACTCCTTGGTTGCATCATGCGAGACACAGAAAGCGACATAGCACCTACCAAACACAAACAAGTGCATGAGTAGAGAGTGAGTCGCACGATAATTGTGTATGAAACAGCAGGCTCAGAATGAAAAAGGCGATAGACAGCTATTTAGTCGGCGACTACATCGGATGGTGTGACCGAGAAGGGAGTAGATGGGTTAATGGTAAGGCTAAGGGGGCCGGGACGGTTCCAGCCTCACTGGTTCATAATAAAGCACAGGGTGTGTGTGTGACCTGTCAACAGCGCACTTGGACCCCCTTCAGATAAAGACAGAGCAGACATAGGAGCGAATTCCCTGTTAATCAGGTTTCCTGGGTAAAGTGATACAAAGATCTTTCGTCGAGACATCCATCGTATTAGGGCTACTGTAAGGACTCAAACGTTTATAGATATCCTTAACTGTCCTTTGTTGCTATATTCTTCCTTAGGGCAATTTGCTAATTATAACAATGCTATAAATGAACTTTGCGTCCTTCGAATGGTCTGGGATTTTTTTTTTAAGTGCGGCATATTGTAAATGGATTCAAAGTTAATGTAGATCTATTGCCAGGTAATGCAGTGTGTAGTTTTCATTGGCAGAAAAGCATGCAGTAAGTGAGATTTTGCCTCAACATCAAGCACCAATCGAGAGGAAAACATCGGAATGGTAGGCATATATTACAGTTTGAACACTGATAGCGAGAAAAGGTGCACACAAATGTTATCCGTCCAGACACAGTAAAGTAACAGGTAAAAGCGAACTATATTTACCAGTCTCCTGCGATCCTATGAGAGGCAGAATTGGAAGAGAAGGGAAGAGAAATGATTTTATACAATCAATCTTTTGCTTTCTTTTCACATTGGGTCTGCCACGCGGCCGGCGATGACCGAGAAGACACACTGCCAATGCTGGAGCGGGGGGAGCACGTATCACAACGCGCCCATCTAATTGGCTGTCTCTGAGACAAAACTACGCATATAGACGTTAGTCTATTATCATTCATGCGATTAGTCAACTGCTTGCTTATACAACTGCTCTGGGGGACAACAAATCAAACTGGGAGTTAGTGGCGGGGTTCCAGCATGACAGTGTCCCTTCTCCGAATTGTCACAGTGATACATTGTGCGCAAATATATTAACCAGCGAAACCGTTAAAAGGAACAAAGAAAAAAAATGCTGACCTGTTCTTTGGTTGGGCGGCGGTCTATCCCCATCTATACGGGAGGAGGCAAATAGCGGGGAGAGAACTCGGTAAGCGACTTGTACTAGTCAACGGACCAATTACATTGGGCGACGTATGCACCAGTCAACATCCTACGCCAGGGAAGCCCACCAAACCAACTATTACATCCTTCTCGATATTTTTTTCACTAGAAATCCACCCCAAAAGCAAAAACTGATTGCTCACCCAAGAATACCCAGCCGAATCCTCATCCCCGGGGCTTAATCCTGACTGGTGCATAACATATTTGAACATATGTAAGCCACTCTATGATATTCCAAGAACAGGCTACACCGTCTATAACGGTGAGTTTGAAATGGATACCGTGCGAGCTGTCACTTGTGCCTAACTGGCTCTAGATCTAACAATCGGTATCGGAGGCTATAGCCCAAAGGCTCAAATACCAAAGTATGGATCCATCATCCTAAGCGAACCAGGACTTTCCATTTGCCTTTCTATACTTGGCGCATATTCAGCCGTATCCCACATGCAATGGGAAGAGATAAAACAAAACATTACACCAAGGACCTGCAGTGTATACGTTGTAAGCCAGGCGCTTGCAAGGATTGGTTGGTTCTACAAGGCGAGCATTGAGCTTTGCGGTGCGAGTCAAGGACCTCTCGTTATAAGCACGGCATAAACAACCAAACAATAATCATTTGATCCAATACCTATAAATAAATCATCGAAAATATTAAACACAATAAAAAAATCCTTTCCGAAAACATTTCCTTAAAAGCAACAAATTTGCATATACCACGGAAAAGCCACGGGTTCAATACAAATATATATATAGTATATTGGATGGGAGGCGTGTGTGTGTGTGTGTGGGGGGGGGGGGGGGGGACAAGCGCGGGCAACCAAACTGGTAGGGTGGGGTGGGGCGCGGTATAGTGTGGTGACTTACCTAGTCTGGTAGGCATCTTTAGTCCTCCGTACTTCTTCCAGTAAACCCAACACGTGTGGCAGAGACGGCACTGCATGTGGACCGGGCCCCAGTGGTACCATTGTGTTGAGTGGGCGGCTGGAATGGTAAAGGCAACAGTATTGTGACGGCTTTTCGAACGCAAATCAAAGAAAAGGGCATCAAAGACCACGAGTATAAGGCCACGGAAGGTCCCACACAGACGCATCTTCTTGAAGTCAGTTTCAGCAAGGTTATGTATTTTATACTATCGCTCCTAAGGAAGTACTTACTGTAGCAGCTCTCGCAGGCGCGGCCCGCAGCCTCCATGCCGTTCATCTTCCCCGTGATCTGAGCAGGGTTTGGTTTGTTGCTGCAACACGACACGCGGTAAATGATCACAAAACGCTACATGGCGCAAACAATACACAATTTTAGTATAATCGGCTCTCATGGCAAAAAACATAAAGGCCCTAATGCGATGTTAATACAGTCATTTATGAAAAATCACCTGGATGTCCGAATCGAACAATTACAATCATGTGCAACAAAAAATAATAAAAAGAAAGCTTAGAATGATACTTACTAGTTAGGAATGTACACCTGTTTCAATTTGCTTTCTGCCTCTGCTGCCTTTATTCTCTTCTGCAAACAAAAACAAACAAAAATCTCCCTCGTGGGTTGCTGTGGTTTGTGGTGCTTACCCGACAAACCCGAGCGCGCCGACCAGTAGGCCATAGGTTGGATCCGCCAAATTGGGACCAATCAATATGCATAGAGAAGCCACATTCCTAGGTTAATCACCTGATCTTTTTCAGAGAAAAAACATATATTAATGGATGTGGCTGGAACTCACGCTGAGCTAACCCACAGGAGCTGACAAAACTAGAGGCCACTACGCTACATACTATATCGAGGTGAAGTAATTAGCCTTAACCCCGTTAACGCGTGAACAGCGTTAACAGTAATCACAACCCAGCAAAATTGTAAAAATTGAATTTGAATGCGGCCTAGGCCACAACCGATGTTTAACATTGAACAGGGCGCTCGATATAATCGTTCATATTGACCACTTGGCCAATTCCAGCACCACGCTAGCAAAGCGTTACACTTCTCGTAGACTGCGTGTCTCACCTGTTGCACGTATCTGTCTGTGGTCTTCCACATGTAGTAATACTCGACGACACTTTTCAAGCTCTTCCACGGCAGCTGAAATGTAACAAAATGACGTGTTGATGGCAAGCAATGGGACAAACCAGTACGAATAGCATAGCTTCCAAGCATGGCATACATTTTGAGCATATATCTTCAACAAAGGACTGCTACACATCTGAACAACTCGCGCCGCCCTAGCATGTAAAAAAAACACACGTAACGTCAATTTATCTTGAATTACACATGTGTGAATAAATGAGCCAGATACTCACAAAGTCCTGTCTGATGTCGCTGAAGTCCTTGCCGTACTTGTCGAGGGCCTCCTCGAACAGATTGGCCTCCGACGCCGACCATTCCTCCATCTCGTCTCGGCAGAGAACCGGCCCACTGGCGGGCACCAGACTGGCCATGGCCTGAGACAACTCGTACGTGTGCTTGTGTAGTGTGTCCATGGCGTTGAACTGTGGAACACATCAGAAAACCATGAAGTCAAGATAATCATGATGGCAGTATAACCATGAAGGAAATATAACCATAATGGCAGTATAACTATGATGACCGTATAACCATGATGGCAGTAGAACCATGATGGCAGTATAACCATGAAGGCAGTATAACCATTCTGGCCGTATAACCATTCTGGCAGTATAACTATACAGGCAGTATAACCATGAAGGTAGTATAACCATGAAGGCAGTATAAACACGCAGCATAACCATAAAGATAAGAAAACCATGAAGGCAATATAATCATGACGGCAGTATAACCATGAAGGCAGTATAACCACGACGGCCGTATAACCATGAAGGCAGTATAACCATGATGGCAGTATAAACACGAAAGCAGCATAACCATAAAGATAACAAAACCATGAGGTTAAGCCCTAGTTTAGGTTATTTGTAACTATTGCAATATATGCGAAACCAAATTATTAAACTATCCCATATCAGCAGATCGTGAAAAGTGGATCGTAAGTGATATTCCAATACGGTTTCATACACGTAAAAAATGGATCAAAGAAGGCACAAGCGGCTGGCACTGACCAGTGTGATATCGCGGGACGCCGCCGCCGCACTCATGTGAAGACTAGGTTGTCGGACTGTACTCGTGCAATCCAAGGCACGTGCAAATGTACCTACAGATCTGTAACCAAGGCAACGTAAGACAAATAAGCACAAACGAGGCCGCTGCCTGCTGTATAGGCGCAAGAAGCGTGACAAAAAAAACGTTTGGTGGACCTCACGAAGCCCCAATGATTTCTAAATACATATATTTAACAAATGACGCACGCATATTTAATTAACGATGGGGTCGAAATGGCGGTGGAAATATCAGCCCTGAATATGTGTCTGCCGTTACTTACCGGGCGATGACCAGGAATTTGTCTAACTGTTTGTCCGACAAACCCGTGTCTGGACTCCATAGCAACGATTCCAACTGATTCAAGTCTCGTCCGTCTATTTCACCTAAAATAATATAACCAAAAACACAATGAAAATTAAATTTTGTTTCTTCTTATAGAGGGCGTCCGCATTAATTTTCAGAACGCGTGGAAGAACAATGTTTACTCACAATTATAATAATGACATGTACCATTGTTCTAATTTATTTTGTATACAAATAATACAAATGAAGAACTGGAGACTTGCCTTCCTTGAGTAGCCGTGTCGTCTCGGCCTGGTACCGCTGACCCACTCGGATCTCGCCCTTGTCCGCCAACAACGTCTTCTGTTGGGGGTCGTACACCAAAGAGTAGAAGAAGGCGTCCTGCAAAGCACAAACAAAGCATGAAACCGACCGTTCAGCTTTACTACTTTACCCCCACGGTAGTCTCAACATGCAGGTCACGCCCGAGTAGATACAGACACGTGTGAGCGTGTAAATAATAAGATTACGGACAGAACGACATTTTAACGTCGCTATGAATAGGAAAAAAGTGAAAACTCCGGAAATTTCAAACAAATGACACAAAGGTGTGGTTGAGCTCACCTCCTTGTTGAGATAAGACATAAGGGACTCGGTCTCGTTGAGCAGCGTGACTGCGCACTTGCCCCTGATATGTGTAGCGGGCAGTGTCTCCACCTGGCGGGAGAGGAAGAGTTCCCGGTGCTTGAGCTGGTGCCGTTCCTTCTCGTCCAAATCTTCTTTATCCTTCTTTTCATCCTCGTTGCCGCTGTCTCCGTCCTCATCCAAGGCACCTGCGACAGAACATAGCCATAACAGGCACCGCATCTATTTGGATGTACCAATACGGTAAAGGGTGATGTCATAGTGCAATAGTTCACATCAACGTCTTTGGATGCGCTATGGTGACCTGCGTCGAGAGACACATGTGCGGGTCGGGTCTAACCTAATGTCCCGAAAGAAGTTGATGAACGTCCACGTCGCGATCATCACGTGAGACAGCAAGTTTCATTCCATCCATCCCGCTCGGACGCGACAAATGTCAGGATTTTATTTTTGAGACGCAGGACACGACCCCCCCCCCCCCCCTCCCCCACACAACCCCCCTACCCGTCATCCAACATTCACACACAGACCAGAGCGACAAGTCCGCCTACCACACTACCACCGGCTCCTCCTGCGCCTGCAATCATCCCTCCAATCAACCCCCCCCCTCCATCCCACCACGCCGCATCCATCACCCCCAACAAAAACATATCGGGAAATCAGACACCAGGACCATATGTTACATTATAAGGTATACGAGTAATAGGGTGGCACATACGAAGTGTGTGGGTTGGCGGGGGGTGGGTGGCACCACATATAGTTAGGTATATACGACCCCCTATTGGGCCTTTTTTCTCTCAATCCCTAAACAGAAATGTGCAATTTCACTCTATATGCTCATATAAGAATAATAAACCTCCATGTACTTTGCCATGATTGTCAGTCTATTTTGGATGCCTTTTTTTTTAACCAAAAATGTCTCTCGATGACCACAAAATGGCGCACTTTTTCGTCGTTTTCCATATGCCATCCATAGGATGGGAGATATGCTGCAGTAATATAGTGCCCCCCCCCCCCCCCCCGGTATATACCGAGCATATAACCCTTTTCCAAAGCAGTGTTTCACACTATGGGCTATCATGTATATCATTATCCGTGTCTCGAATCAGCCACCCTTTCACTTAGCAACGTCATTACGCAGAGAACACCATCCCTACTTGTCCCCAAAAGCAGAGCCATTGTAGTTAAAACACATCCCGAACCCGGATCTGCACCGCTGCACCGCCCCCCCCCCCACACCCCCACGCGCCCTCTCCCCTCCACCCCCGGAATAGGACTGTTCCAAACCCCTATCTTTCCTTTATTCCTTCCCGCCGACCAGCTATTATTGTCTTGAATCTGTCTGTACGCCTTGAGTGCCGTACACCACCCCACCCCCATACCCCCACCCCTGGTAGTGCTAGTCTTCACACACACATAGCCCAGTATTGATTCTACTATTATGCTATCATAGTGAACAACACTGGTAGCGCATGATCACGGCTCACCGTGCTGATGACCTCATGTCACAAGCCCGCCCGGTCGGTCGGCCAGGAGACACGTACCCCGCCCATACACCATACGTAAGACGGTTCTCGTCTCCCTTCTCATCTACCCAATCTCCTTCTCGCCACCTCACCCCTCTCAAATTTCGACTTTTCCCTTTCAACAACTATAGGTGTCCCGTTTCGAGCCTCTTGTCCAACGGCGCAGTTAACTAACACCAGTAGTCCGAACGGGGACTGCTATTTATAGAAAGTAAATCGTTGTGCGCCATATTGATACCACATACACTTTACTTGGCCACCAACAGAGTTCCCCTGTCCGGAGCCCCCGGGGTGACTCCCCTTGTTGGGGCCCCCGGAAGCCGGCCACGCAGAAAGCAAGCTGTGGCCTGATATGCGGGTGGGTGGGGGGTGGTGGGGGGTAGAAGGCATGGAGGCGTGGGTGAAGGGGGGGGGGGAGGGTAGGGGGGAGGGGGAAGGGAGGTCATGAGATGACGGCAGCAATCACCTACCCCTGGACTTCAAAAAGTAGTTCCAGTCCCGGAACGAGAGACAGAAAGAGCAACTGAGAGGAGAAAGACAGACAGATGGAGAGAAAGTAAGAGAATCGAGGAGGAGGAAAAGGGCGTCCGGCCGCGCGACAGGGGCGGCGTTCTCCCCAAGCGCGGGGCCGCCATGACCGGCGGGGGTTGGCGGCCATACTCGTTCACTATTCCCTGCGACCGTCTGTCCATCTTTTAACCTTCTAGAGCACCACGGGGGCCCAATCACTGGCGCACGGACGAACGCCCCGATAACGTTAGGGGTGGGGGAGGCAGGGTTGGAGGGGGTGAGCACGCCCGACACCCACCCGAACAAAAGATCGGCCGCCCCACACCTTTGGGCGGGAATACGCTGATGACGGTGGGGAGGAGGCTTCCAGCGGGAAGGAAAGGGAGGGGGAGGGGGGGAGGGGTCAAGAGGGGGTGGGGGGGGGGGGGAGTACAGGGCCCGGGGACACCCCGGTGGCACTAACGAGCGATTACCATTCAGCTGAGGCGTCGCGAAGAGAGACCACGAGGAGGGGGTGCTAAAATTCAAAAGAACAGCCAATGGTATGGATGTATATGAACCCATATTGTATCGTCAATCACTGGCGCTACGTGAGCGTCTGAGCCAGGTCTTCCCGCTGCTCCAGGCGCCACGTGACGACACTAGCCGTGAGCGTGGAGGCCGGCGGAGGACCACTACCGACACCCCTAAACACCCCTCACAACACCCCCCCCCCCACTCGGGGGGCCCCAGTACAAAATAGTTTACATCAAAAAATGTTTAACGGAAGCAAACCCGTCAATTGCGGACAGTGAACAGAAAAGGCGGGGGGGACCCGCGGACAGTGAACAGAAAAGGCGGGGGGGACCCACCCAAGGCCCGGCGATCATGTCAGCTTGAACCCCACTTAAACAGCTTAAACCGGTGTCAGTGTAGGTGGCAATCAGACAGCCAGACAGCGGTGTCATCTAGGCCGTGCCACAACCAGAATAAACTAGTCTCTCGGCGACATGCTATAGATAATACAAACAATAGAAGCGCATTAAGCAGTTTTCATCAAAGGAACTCTGCAGTACGTCGTCGCTGATCTCACAGGAAAGCCAAACAGCGAATCAATGATTATTACACCGCTCAAGACTTAATGATTATTAAGTTCAACTAGCCGTCCCGCTCGCGGGACGTCTAGCGTTCGTAGTAATAAGCGAAAGAAATAACAGTATGACAGTATTTTGTTTTATACGTCAAATAGTAGCAGGCAGAAGGTAGACATTGGGCAGAAATAATATCGATAATTATATTGACATAAATTGAGACCGGGAGCTACTGAATAACGGGACATAAATGTTAAAGATATTTAAACACTTTCTGTGCAATTATTGTGCATCCACTACAGAATACTCAAATTGCGGCTAACGCCCGCTAATAAACGAATACGAGATTGCGTCACCCGTAGGGTGAAAATGACAAAATGTAAAATCCGGATTATGTCTTCGGTCCACTACAATGGCCTTGATATGTGGCATATTTGATACCTCAGATCCATATTGACCCCTCAGATCCGGCAGCTCTAAAACTGTCGCTATAGTGAGCATCCTTTCAATTGTTGGCCCCATCCCAAAAGTAAAATCATTCTTTAGTTTCTCCCAGGCTCAACGATCTCACTCGGTGGACAGCTAAAACCAAACTGCCCCTTTATTTAGTTTCGGTCTACATTTCTAGTTTCTACATTCCTACCATGAACATTAGTTTCATAGCAACCAACTGAATCATCCCACCACCCCAGCTTGACCCGCCCCCCCCCCCCCCCCCCCCTCCCCCGCAACAGTATGCCTACACTGGCACCGCGCTGTCCCCCGTTCGCGACAGCCAACTTAATTATCCCACCACCATGATATTCAGTGACATGCCGTGGTGTCGGGGCCCTGGCAGGTCACCAGGCGATAGAGATGGACCAGCTGTTCTTAATAGTTAATAGCTCTCGTAGGGTCCTATGTTAAAGTTAAGCAATTTTTTGCAGACCAAACTAATTAGGCGATTTGCAAAATTCAAAGACGTGATACAAGTTACCGACGGGCTCAATACGTGACATAGTGTACAGCGTCATTAAATGAACACTGTGAACGTTATAGCGACTTTCCCGATTTTTGGTCCTATCTACCAATGGTTAAGGAACAAACAAAAAATTCCTGTGACCTTGACCTTTGACGTACATACCCCGCTAACGAAATTGACCGAGATATGTCGAATACCTATCGATGGGTAAAGTTACAGAACAAAATGTTGCGTTTTGCGACCTACAGAGCGGACACACACACACACACACAGACAAACGAACGAAGTGATAGATGCTGTAAAATCGAAGATTTTACGTCATAATCAGTCCAGTAAAACCAAGGCTAAAGCTCATAGATTGATTCAGTAAAAAAAAAGGGGTTGATTGAGTAAAGAAAGGGGCTATTTCCCGTCCGTTGTTCGTCATTTAACGTAGTACTACTACCTTCAGTGGATCAAATCTGCCTGACGTCCTGGTTGGATCTATAGAATTGACGTGTAGTCCGCTTAACTATCCTGTAAAATTGGATACTGCTGTGACTGATGTTAAGAGCAGCGTGTTTCAGTGGTTATAGGCATGGTTCCCATGGCAGAGTTCCCCGGGCAGAGTTCGTTCTCTTGCTACCGATGGGAAGTTGTGGGCGCGAGACAGTACGGGATTTGTTTGCTTTGATGACGGTTCGGGCGATAAGGCGTGGGGAGAAATATTATTCCTGTTGGCACCAAGCAAGGTAGCCCGCCGCAGACATGGTCACCATGCGGGATAATCACCCGAATACGATATTATGCGCGGCATAAGGTGATGAGCACCCAGCGGTAGTGTTGACATATGCGATAGCGTTGACACATCTAAGAGCGACAATGTTCAAGGCGGCTGCTGAAGCCAATGCGCTCTTGCATGCCGCGGCATAGTGGGACAGACAGCTTCATTTTATTAGTATAGATTGGCGTTCTGGGCTACAATTTGGCACACATGGGTGGAAATGGTTAATGCACCCCTGGAACATTGTTCAATAATTAACTGATGTCAGACCCAGAAATTACAGCAAAGCCAACCCACCACTGATAACAGGCGATTGGAGCCTCACTGACTGCACAAGATCCCCCCACCCCCCCCCCATTCTGGATTCTTAGAAGTTGCTTCCTCGAGCAGAATATGCAGCAACAATAACAAGAATTGAAACGCTGATGTTTTAGGCTACATTTGCGAGCGTGAAGGCTAAATTGGTCTAATAAACCTCAGGAGACAATGAAACGGGGTGGTGTGATACAAATAATCAGGAGTAAATTATTAATCAACAGTCTCCTCCATTTAAACTCGGAAATGCTCCACACACAAAAAAATCAGTTCATAAGACAAAAAAATGTAACTCACCGGTCTCCCTGTTGGTGAGAGGTCAAACAAGTAACTTCCTGTTTGAACCACAGTGCAGTGCAGAAATGTATAAGTGGGTAATATAACCATAGCAAGATAGAGGTTTTGATTAAAAAATATCAGACTTTTATAACTTGTTCGATATATATAACTTACGTTGCAAGCACTTTTAATCCAAGTTAATCTGATGGGGTGCTGGTCGGACCACACTGATATACTTAAGCACACTTAGCCTCGCCTTTTGTGTTACACCCTGGCTAACATGCAAATCTGTGACATTGGTACCACATAGCCTGTCAGGTTCCAGATACCTACCCTTTATACCCTCTCTTATGTAGTCTAATGCCATCAGGGCACATCAGTCCTTCTTACTTCAATTACAGTTGATAAACTCGTAAAGTAAAACCCCCTACAACAAAGGAAAGTCTACCCTTTTCAAATGTGTTGAAAATGTAAAATTAACTTAGTCCCCAATCGAGACACAAGCATCGCTGAGGTCAACTGTGAGGTTAGCAGTTACATAGCAGCAGAGGTGAAGCAAGGAAAGCGCTCCTCTGCTGATAAAATGGTGACAATAGTGAGGTCTTTTAGTGGCACAAATTTGGTTCTGATTGTCAAATTCGATTTTATTGCCTTTGATTTGGTTACTGTTACTCATTGGGGAAAATCAGTCCTAACAGCTATTTATGCTTGTTAGTTAGTTGATTCATTTATCATAGTCACATATACAATCTCATACAAATGTACTGGTAATATAACTAATTTAACAAATATACATTGTATCCAGCCCTTAGGACTTACAAGTAAAGTCAGAGTGTACCGGTATATCATGGCAAACAATTGCCCACAAATTGACCCTTAAAATTAAACTATACTTCAGTAAATAATTTTCAGTTATACCAGAGCACTGGTATTCTATTCATTATGAACCTTAGTTTTTCCTTACTATTCACAGATTCAAAACCTGAATACTTCTCGCAAAGCAAATAACCCTCTAAGTTCTAATACTGTTACTGCACTAGATGGAATCACAATTTGATAAATAACATGTTCTTACTGGTCCCTGCATTATATGACTCCTGCGCAAAAAAAAAAAAACAACATTTCTGGTTGTTATACTACCAACACACAATCCAACTTGTTATGACAAACATTGCCATATGTCATTTGCCTCTGTTTGTATATCTGTTTGCCTTTGTCCTCGATAACTCGCAAAAAACGTGCAGATATCACTAAGGTCAAGTTTGTTAACGGGCCACATTAGGCAAAGGTCAATGCTATGATGTCATACATCCAAAACACATCTTCCATCATAGCGCCCTTAATATTTGAGCTGGAGACACAAGATATTCAGATCCTCAAATTCTTTCAAAATATATCTCTATGCATTGATGTATAACCAATAGTTTTCATACTACAGGCTCTGGAATTTGTGCAATTTAAAAAAAAAGTCTATTTCAGATATCTTTTTCGATCACTGCCAAATTTTGCAGAGATATCCCTTGTATATTCGACTGGACCAAAAATTTCATAACAACTCAATGTGCAGAAACGGCTGATTATTCCAATGTAACTGCGACCACCTGAATGCATTTTGTTCGAATGAAGCATGATTCCTGCCTTGCGGGTACAACTAGCATAGGCCTACTTGGGGCCAGACCATTTAATTACCAGGGGGTGGCTACAGTATTATTTTTGGTCAAAATGAAAGATTGTTTGGGTCGATAGGGTAGTAAGAATTTTTTGTTTAATTTAACCAGTTATATTTGTACCCAGATAAGACTTTTTTTTTGGGGGGGGGAATTTAAGCCCATATATTTATTTTTTATTTCCAAGGTCAGATC